>OY728136.1:1604543963-1605793963 GCA_963277665.1 Viscum album | reverse complement strand
TCCTAGGCACCGTGGGAACCATTTTTTAGTTGTTTTTGACCCAATACTTCAACAATTTGTCATTTAAGTTCATTATCCTTCAAAATATCACATATTTCTAGGGTTTATTTCCCTCGTTCTTTGGGTCTCAATTTCCAATATGTTGTCTGACCTTGGAAGGGATGTTCTTCTGTAGCTTTGTGAGATCTTCACATTTCTTTTAAATATTTCCTTTTTTTTGGATCTTTTGTTGGTGTGGTTGTCATTTTTATCCAATTTTAGAATTCTTCTAAGTATGAGGTAGGTGGTTCTATGATCTAACATTTTCTATTCCTTTGATAAACTTCCTTTCCTTCATTTAAATGTTCTAGTATTTGATTATGTGGGGGATAAGTGTGCATTAGAAATAATTTGGAATTATTCTGTGATGTAAATGGATTTAATAAAGAAACCTAGTAACTTTTTCTATAATATTTATGGTAGTGTTTCTAAAAAGTGTTTTATGCCTTGTTTAGAAGGATCATAATGTGTATTAAAAAAGCACTTTTTGTGATAACAAGTTTGAAAGTGAGTTTTCAATGGAATATGGATTGTTTTGGAATCATGGATTTTTTCTAGACCTTTAAATGTGAATTATAAAATATTTAAATGATATGATGCATGTTTTAAAGAGAACTTGGTTTAAGTGTGAAATTAAAAGGGCGATTCTCCCATGTAAATGGTTGGAATCATTTTTTATTTTCCTTGTATTTTTCCAAATGAGGTATTTTGGTGGTGTAAGTTGTGAAAATATAGTTTCTAAATAGTTTTGGTGTGTGTAAAATTTAATTTTGTTCATTTAACAAAATTGGTTATTTATTAGTATTTATAATTTTTGGCATGTAGGTTTAAAAAGGGTGTGTTGTGAGACTTGTTAATTTATAAATAAAACAAGGGAATCTCAGGTATCTTGGTGGGATGATTAGATCAAGTATGCTAGTGATTATAAAGTGGAGATGCAATTTATCACTTTGATTGTTTGACTCTGACAACACAAACTAAACTATGATAATTATTACAGACCACTAGTCCATTGGGGTGTCCCTTCCAACTGGCTCGTGCATGAGAAATTTCTGACTGTGGTTGTTATCCCACCCTACACTGAGGTAAGAGGTTCTAGTGAATGAGTAATTCTATATTAACATTAGGGATTCAGCAATGCTTCTCTATTGTGTAATTATACTTATAAGGTGTTGTATCAACCCTTGTCATATGGTGGAACTTGTGTTTATTTTTATACATTTCATATGCAAGAAATATTGTGAAATGTTTTTCCTTAAAAGTGTTATTATTAGAATGTTTTTCAATAAAATGTTTTCTTATAAATGTTTTCAAATAAATAAAAAAAATTTCATGTTAAATTATTTTCTAATGTTATAATATTAAATCCATTATTTTTGGTGTTATCCTACTGGGATCTATTTCACTCCCTACATATAAATTTGTGTTTATGTAGACCTTGTTATGCGTGAACCAAGTAAAGGAAAGATGATTCATTAAGATGTTTGTGGCTAGGTCTTCTAAGGTTCTGCGTGTAGATGGTATTGGTGGTTGTGGCATGAGGGTGATACCCCTAATTTTTCATGATGGTTTTTGAGAAATTTCTTATTTTAATTTATGTTGTAGTACTTTTGAGTTTTGTTTAATATTTAATCCATGAATCTAAAAAAATTTGGGCCTTTTTTGGATTTGGTTATATATTGGTGTCTTTTTTTTGTGGTTCATTTATGCTTTTCTAAATGAGTGAAATTGTTCCCAAAGCGTAATTTTGATACACAAGAACTAATTTCTAACAAATGGGGATCGAGAATGCCGTTTGGTCCCTAACATGGGACAATATGGGTGACAGGATGGATGACACTCGAGATTAGTTTGTGAAAATTCACCTCTCATTCCATCCATGTATTACTAAACGAAGTTTTCTTCACATTCCATCCCTATATTACTAAATACAGTTCACACCTCATTACATCACTATCATACTAGAATGAGTTAACTCCTCGTTCTTTCCATTTCTATCTCATGAGATATAAATATTTACCGAATACATTATAGGGAGACACAGTTCCCTCCCATCACATATTGAAATCATACATATGTGTTCCATAAGCTAAAAAAAATTAATTAAATCATAAACCATAAAAATATGGGTTTTATAAAACTCATATCATAACCCATTGAAATGAAATGAGAAACATATAAAATTCATCATATCATAACCTATAGAAAAATACAGGTTTCATAATAATTTCATCACAGAATATTCCATGAATGGAAGCAAGTTTCATGAAAGCTTTATCATGGTGCAACCCTTGGAAGAGTAATGAGTTTCATAAAAAATCATCTTAATTATAATCCATTAAAAGAAATAATAATAATGGTGTCCTTGGTTCATAATCCTGTTAGATAATAAATTTTATCAATGTATATCAACTTATATGGTGAAGGATTTCAAAATATCACATTGAAAATAATTTTTGATTGAAAGTAACTTTTTAAATTATATAACATTTTCATTAACATTTTCTTTGAAACCAGATTGAAAACATATATAATAATCATGAAAAATAGTTTAACATGTTTATTGATTAATATAACCTTTCCACTTTGAAATAATATTTCTCAAGCATAAATATTTTGAAAATATTTTCTATTAAAAATAACCTTAAAAACATATAAAGAATGGTGTGAAAACCATTTTAAACACTTTTTAAAATATAAAATGATTTTTATAACCTTTTAAATTGAAAAAAAAAATTAATAAAAGGACTTAAATAATATTAAGAAAACATTTTCCTTTAAAAAAATCATGTAATCTTTCAAATGAAGCTTCAAGAAAATTATGAAAGTTAAATTCGTATATGCGGAAGATTCTATTTTTTAGTGTACAATGTTGTGAAAAGTTCCGTAATATAAAAATGTCAAGGATATTTCTTTTTATCCATTTTATATTAAAAAGGAAAAACATGGGGAAAAAATTTATTTTGTTCATAATATTAAGATTTTTTTAAAAAAAATATCAAAACATAGTTTTTGTGTATAAAACATGTTTTGGACCGAAGAGAGAAATGAAGTCTGGTTTTATTAAAAATATTTTCTTAATTATCATAAGTTCCAAAGAGTGGAAAAATGGTATCAATATATATAGAACTCATGAATCTATAGAGGATAGGAAAAAATCATGATATTTCTTGATATATTAATCATAATATTTCATCAATGTAAATATAATCATAAACAAAATTGATAAATGATGTGATTATAGCAACAAACTGTTCCCACATTGGTAACATTGAATCATAATACTATGGAAACAATAACATTACATTATTATTAAAATATCATGAATATAGGGATATTTATGATCTAACATGTCATCGAGATGTATATAATCCTCATTGAAATATATATGTGTATAATAAATTAATCTCAAAATTCTAAAAAAACAAAAGAATTTGATAATTTCTAATAAAAGAACACTATGGTGGGTCTAAAAACATTTATGTTTAATTAATAATTATGAAGAAAAAAATTTCATTCAATTCCCTGACACGTAAACCATGCTTTTCCTCAAGTATAAAATCTCAACTTTGAAAGTATAAGGGCACTAATATTATCAATATTCAAATTTCAATGCATTATAATCAACCAATTATCAATATAAAATAAATATTTAAAATCCCACATAAAATATCAATTAAATTTCCCTTTTTTAAAGAAATAATCAAATCATTTATTTTACTTTCCCCCATTAAAAAATGACCGAACATATCCTTTCATTCATTCAATCTCCCCAATTTTTTATTATTAAATCTAACTCAATTTTAAATGTTTTCTCTCGTCATTCATGATAAAATTAAAGTTTATTTTTTATCATAACATTAGGACATTATCTTTATCTATAATCTTGTAGAATAACTAATTTCGTATCTTTGTAAAGAAAAAAAGAACATAAAATCATTAAGACTTGAAATTAATGTTCTAATGACTATGAGGATTAATGACGGTAGGATTTTATGTTTAAAAATAAATCCCATGGATGAGAATTAACACTTAAAGAATAAAGCATGATATTCAAAGTAATAATTTTAATAAAATTTTCCCATTCAAATGTTAAATACTCAATACTTTCCATAAGACTCAAAGTAAAGATCTTGATCAGAATAAGCATCACAAATGATTTGTTTCCTCTTTTGAATATTTTTTTACTTTTATTCCTCTTATTCCTTTTCCAGATAACCCTTTTAAAATTTTCTTCTTTTTCTAATGGTATTTATTATACATAACCTCACATCCATCACCTATTCATGTATGATATTAATCATAGATAAAGAAATGAGGGGTTTTGGATTACCCAAATCACATCCCATTATTATCATTTTTGGGTTCTTTTTTTTTCATTTTCATTTTTTAATATTCAATAGGGGAAGACAAATAGAGTTAAAGGAATGATTCCCAAACCTTTTTCAATTCCTAAAATTAGCAACCCCACACTTCTTCCTTACATTTTAAATCATCCCATTTATCATGATTTCCTTTACCCACACACTACATCATTAAAATATCATATAATTACAAAGAGTTGGATAGAAATAGATAAAAATGGATTAAAACGTGGATCTTACATAACAAGGTCATTCATGGACTCAAGGGGATAAATAAATACTGATGGTAATGTGGTATTTTAAGGATACATGGTTTATCAAAATATGTCTCAATCATTTTAAATGTTTTTTTTGTATAGTCAGAGATATAACAAGTTCAAATTCATGGTGTAGATGGTGGAATGTCTTAAGATCACTAATGAAATATTTTAAAGATAAAATAGGAACTTATTGGTCTAGAAATTCTCTAGGAAATGGGACATATGATTTTAAAATAACTCAATGTGTGATTAATAATAAATAATCAATTCACATGAATTTCAAAAAATCAATGAAAGGAAAAAAGTTTGGAAATTTCATTTACAAGGATCAATAATTTCCTAAAATAAGGAATCCTTATTTTAATATCCATTATTCTCCTTAAAATTTTAATTATCAATTTTACTCATTTAGTCACTTCAACATTGAAATATATAACATGAAATAAAAGGATTCCTATGAAAATCATGTATCCTAGTTTTGTCAAGTAGGATATAAATCCAATTATGGGAATGAAAATTTTCTTTCAAGGATCAAAACATATTATTTCATAAAACAAAATGAGTCAAAATATTGATAATGAAAATGAACTCTCTTATGAGATAAATCATTTGTTTATCTTCTTCCACTTCTGCTGGCCTGCTTGGTGTTTTCTATCCATGATGGTCTTTGAAAAATAGAAACCAATCATACCAGTGTAAGAAATATTCCATTAAAGCTCAAAGAGGTTATAAAAAATAATAAATGGGTCCTAAATCCAATGAATATTGTGATACATATGTTCCGTCATAGAAGTGACCATGGTTAATATGGTTGGCACAACCTCTCCTTCTGAGATGAAATCAGTAGATAGGTTGGAGAAGTTTGACCTCCTCAATCGGTTCATGAAGTAAACTTCAATAGAACTTCTTCAGACTTTTACCATTTATAGTGAATGGGTTTCGTCATTATTTTTTTTACCTTAATGGTTCAAAAAGTATATTCATCAGTAATCAGAAAAGAAACTTCCCACCAAAGATAAAGTTTACCAGTCATTAACTTATGACGGGAACTATAGAGAAGAACATGGTTTCTAGGATGAAAGGTCTTTGGTTAGGTCATTTTGTCATGTTCCACCCTCATTAATTCATTAAAAATCCATTAATTTTCAAAAGATTCTATTTGGATTTCATCTATTTCCTAAAACTACATTTTCCTCTCTTCCCCAGCACACTCCAAATACAATTTCACCTTTTTCACAGCCCAATATTCATGGGGCTCCAATTCCACTGGTAGGTGGAAAATTTTTCCATAAATAAACTGATAAGGGATCATTCTAATGATAGTTTTTATGTTATTTTCAATTCCCATAATGTGGCTTCTAGAATTTGATCCAACCTTTTAAATTTGGTTTTACTTTACTCTCCAATATTACATTAAAATCATCATTTTATACTTCATCATGGCAATTTTTTAGAGGTGGTAGTGTGTAGAAATTTTCTAATAAAACCTATATTTATTTAGCATGGCCTCCATTATTATATTGAAAGAATGTGTTCTTTGGTAAATAATGATGTCTCTAAGCACTCCAAACTAAAAAAATGTTTCCCCCAAAAAAATAGAACACTACTTTGGAATCATCTCTTTTGGTAGCTTTGGCTTTCACCTTTTTCAAGGAATAATCAATAGAAAGAAAAAAATAAGATTTAACATAAAACAAGTGAAAGGTTCACATAAAATCAATGCCCGAAACTTCAAATATCTCAAAAGAAATGATCGGTTTTTGGGGATTTATATCCTTTTTGAAATGTTACTTGGAAATTTACAATTTTCATACTTTTTACTATCTTCTTGAGAAATTTTAAACAAGGTAGTCTAATAGTTCCATATTCAAAAACATTCTTAGCAGTTCATCTAGGTCTAGAATGGCTTCCACAAGCAATTGTATGGAAAATTTTAAAAGTAGATTCTATATGAATTACTAGAAGACATCATCTTATTACTTGATGATTGAAAATTTTCTAGAGTAGCAGATCGTCTTAGATATAAAATAAAACGTCATCCTTGAGATTTTGATTCTAATGAGAGATAAGTGTGGAAGGTACATAAGACATTTCAAAATAATTTAATATGTCATAATACCCTGTAACATCATACTCTATGATATAGATCTTCTCTCTATGTATGTGATCATTGAGTGGGGTTAGATCTGGAATCTCAATTTCAGCAATGTTGGGTAGACTACAGAGGTGATTTTCCAATTGGTTTTTAAATACATTTTTTTCTATTAATCTCCATATAAAACTCCTAAAAAGGAATTATTCATCTCACCACCCCTGGTTTGGAGTCAACTATCAAAATTGAATACATGTGTTCTATATGGTTAGAAAATACCACTACTTCATATCCAAGCATGTATGAGCTGAATTTATCTCATGGATAGAAAAAGTCATGAAACTCTAACATAGTTTTTTTGTATTAGACATGAGTTAATTGCAGGGTTCTTGAAGTATGTGTTATTTCATAGGGCTTTACTATAATTATTTGTGAAAAAACCACTCCAACAACATGATTTGATTCATCCAAAATTATGTCAAATGGATGTTCCCAATTTGGTGGTTGCGTTATTTGGGGGGTTATTTAATTTTTCATTAGTACATCAAATTAATTCCAATAATCATCATTAAATATAAAATCAGACTCTCTTAAGATCAATCATGAGTGTGAAAGATAAATCATAATGAAATATTTGATTAATATTCTATTAAATTATACATGCCCTAGAAATGATATAATGGGTCTCACATTAGTGGGGTACCAAAAATAATTGATCACATAAATTATATATTTATCCACCTAAATTAACATTTCTAAAATTACATGCCTTAGTACTATCCTTTTTTAGACCATGAAGTTACATTTTTAAAAGATTAAAAGCAAAAATTTCTCAATATAATTTTCAAAATGTTCTAATGATTTCCCATGAAATGATCAAATGAATTCCCATAAATAGTAAATTAATTGAGAAATAACTCTAGTAAGTCTTCTATATTCATATAGAATATGATTAGAATACATATTTGAAATGTACCTGGGATAATTCACAATCTGGAAGGAATCCTTTTATATAAAAAGATCCTAAAAGGAAATGTGAGGGTTGTCTTCTCTTTGTATTCTAGGGAAATAGAGACTAGAAAATATCCAGAAAACATTTCAAAAAATAAGTAATATGTTCTACCTAATATCCTTTCTAGCATCTAAACAATGTGTGGGATATGAAGATTATCTTTACAAGTCACTTTCTTTAGTATTCTCTAATCAATGCACAATCTATAACATTTATCTACACTCAAGAGAATTAATTAATTTTTATCATTTTGAAAAATGTTTAACCCTATTTTCTTTGGAACCACATGGATGATGCTTCCCCTTGAGAGTTTGAAATTGGGTAAATTATTTCATCTTATAACAAATTTTAGACATCTTTCTTTAAAACCACCATGATGGTGGGGTTCAATCTCCTCTAGGTCTTACTAATAGGTTGAGAGTCTTCATCTAAAATGATTCTACATGAGATGACATTGGGTTTTATCCTCATTATATCTCTTAGACTCCATCTTATAGCATGCGAATTTCTTTTTAAAACGTATGTTAATATTTTCTCCTCGGTCCCAGATAGATTATTTAAAATGATTACAAGAATTTTTTCCCCCTATAATTGATACATATATTTCAAATCACTTGGTAGTGGTTTTAATTCAAGGCTTGGTGGCGGTTCTATAGATGACAATGAATTTAATTCTCAAATCATAAAATCATAGGCACCCTTGGAAAATGGTATCATATATGCTTCTTCTAGTAAATTACCATAGAATTCAAAGCATGCATGAATAATCAAGGGGATCACTTCATTAACTATAAGATATTGAAATGATGAAATGTTTTTTTTATTGGTTTCTTATTGAGTTGAGGACATTAAACATGACCTTGGTATCTACTAGCTCTATAGTTAGGGTTTCTTCATGAGCATTGATGACCATCTTGTATATTTTCAGGAATCCACTTCCCAAAATTGGGGTTTAATGTCATGGTGCATAGTATTCCTCCACGTGAAGTATATAAAAGTCAACTAGAAAAATGAATCCTTTGACTCCCACTAGCACATCTTCTACAACCCCAGATGGGAAAATAGAGGATCGATTTTTCAAATGGATGACCACTCATGTAGGATTAAGTTCACCTTTTTCAGAGATGAGAAGATAGAATTAGAAATTAAATTTATTGAAGAACATATATCACACAATGAATTAGAAAAAATTTATGTACCCACTCAGCAAGAAATAAAAAATGTCCCTGAATCATAAAATTTATTAGGTAAAAGTCAGGTGATCACAATTTAGACAATACATCCAAATTTGTTTCTTTCATGGCCATATCACTTCATTATTTTGGTACATATTTCTTGTATAAAATTCTCATATTTTTTATTTGGAAAATTTCTTCTAGAGAGTGAATTTTGTTTTCAACATTCAAATGGTTTCTTGGATATCATTTTGAAGTTGTTCCTCTTTAGCTTATCATGAGTGAGACAATATAGATGGGAATGATACCTTCTTATCTCTTTTCTCCATCTTTTTTCTTTTAACTTGTGTTTCTACCTTTTTATTTGTTTGGATGAGTTTATCATCAGTTTTTTTTTGAATCATCCAACGTACTTGGCCTTGGTGGTGGAATCTATTTTCCACTAAGATTCATGATTCCACTAACATTCACTTTTGGATTAGGGATAGTGTGGGATGGGTGTTTACCTTGATTCTATGGTAGAAGATCCATAAGGATCTCAAATTGATTCTCCAAATTTTTCACTCTCATCAACATTTCTTCATTGTCTATATATTTAGAACTTTTTGGGTGTAGTGTAACATTATTTTTCTTGAAATGTGGTAGTTGAAATATTTTTTTGTTGATAGTAGGGTTACTTGTAATATTGTTTGAATTGTACCATGTTCAGATATTATTGGTGAAAATGTGGGATATCATGGCTCTATTTATCTTTTAATCCTTGTTTAGTTTTCCTATCTCTCTATTTTATACTATTTGGATATTTTCTTTTCTAGAATACGACCTCACAACTCTACATACCTGGAATACTATCATATTGATCAGGGTAATGATTGTGCGATGAACATATTCCATATGCCTGAGGTGGATATGGTTGTTCGCTCACTTTATTCACATTTATTTATCTCAAAAGACATGTTAGTTCTTTGAATTTGGGTAGCATGGAGGGATGATGAGTCCAAAGTTCTTTCATCAAGTATACCTCTTGTACTAGTGCCCCTTATTCCAAATTACTGCTTGTTCTGAGATATCATCACAAAATATTTTAATGCATATGTGGGTTACTTTTTGAATCAATTATTCAATATAGGATGAATACAAGATGTTGCTATCATTTTCTATAAGTCCTTGGTATAAAAAAGACTATGATGTGGTGCTCCACAATTGTTTTTTGCGGGTAGCTTTCACTAATCTTCTTGAATCATTCCCAATACTCGTAAAGAGTCTCTTAGTTATATTGTCAAATGACATATATCTCATTCCTAGATACTATTATTTGGGAGTCTTGGAGTAACCTCTTCTTGATAATTTGTTGAAGATCATAAAAATTTGGGATTTCTATGGGTTTTAAGGTATAAAACTACTTCATAACTACTCCCTCATGTTAAAAGGGGAATAATTTACACTTGACATGATTTTCCTCTACACCTCTATGATTGAATCTTTAACACACATGGATGAATTCTTGAATGTACCGATTAGGATCTCCATCTGAAAGGCCATAAAATTTATGAATAACATTAATCAAGTTAACTCGTAACTAAAAAACATTTTTTTGTTTAGGCATGGTTAATCAATTTTTTCAGTTTTCATATTTTGGGGCACAGAGGTCACTAAATGTTTTTTTGGGTCCTACTCCATTATTATTAGTTATAATTGGACACTTTACTCTTCTAAATTAACTTCAAAAAATAAGGGTTAAAATTCTTACTTCTTTCTAATATTGTTATTTCTATTTCATTTTTATATTGAATAGTTCCTCACTAGAATACCTATCCAAGTAAATTTATATTTACACTTTCTCCCTAGTAAATATACAAGTTTTGACATATTATTCTCTTCAAGTGTGGATAAAATGAATAAATATCCTATATGTGTAGTAAAAAGGCAGTAACTAGAATTTCATTCTCCAAGGTGTAGTGTTTTAATCTAGGTTTCTGTAAAAAAATATCATGTTTGAAATATTTTAAGAATCTAGTGATTCTTGAGAATTTTGTTGAATTTTAATGAGAGAAAGGTGATTAGATTTAGGTTGGGGTTTCCCTTTTGTTATGTTATCCTAGTTTTTCAGAAAAAATGAATCTTTTGGTTTTTGAAAAACAAGTAAATGAATTGAATAATAGTTCTTTAATTAATTCAACATAGATTTAATTAAACATCAATTTTTAGAGATCGTAATGGACTATTCTTACTTATTTTGGAAATAAAAAATCTGGTATTGATTTTCCCTAAATAATTAAATTATTTTATCTCAATATCATACATGTTTTAGAAATCACTAAAATACTCCCTTACTTGATTTTATTCAAAGATTAACAAATTGATGTAAAAAATTAATAGTTCAAAAAAGTGTTGAATAATAATTTAATCAATGGAATTTCATAATTAAGAATACTTTAAATAAAATCATATAAAATTTAAATTAAAAAAAAAATTAAATTTGAAACCAATCATTTAAAAACACATAATTCCATTGAGTAAAAACATTATAAACTCAAACATCACAAAATTTGATCCACCTTCCCTTCACACAATCACTAAGGATTCCACCACACTATATAAGAAGGGGTCATCAACTTTGAATACAAAATGAACATGTAAGAAATAAATATTATTGAAGAATAAGGAGGATAAGGTAGTGGTGTTATTCTCTTTGATTCCTTCTACCATATGGAATTGGATGAGATGGCATGATTTAGGAAGGTTTAGCTCTCCTCCTTTTATAGGCCAGATTTACCCTTTGAAAATATCCATGTGTTAGACCCACATAAAGGTCGATTCACTCATGGTAGCCTTCATGAATGTTGTTTCAAATTGTATTTCATGTCTCCAATAAAAATTATATCATATTGAGGTATTTTTAGAGAGAGTTATGGATGTTTCACTATTATAATTAAAAATGCTCAGACAGACTCTCCATTTTAAATGTCTTCATCTTTCTATGGATTAATAGCCTTCTAAATATAAATTCACATGTGTAATACATAATTATTGTTTTTAATAAAATATTAATAAATATACATGTCAAATTTCAGATTGATTGGGACGTCCAACTTCTAGATATAAACACCCGTTTAAAACATTCTAGATCTTTGAATTGTTTTCTAGGCCTGTGTAGTATGCTAATTATGGGAAACTAATTGATGGATTTAACATGTGGTCTAGAAGGATGAAATTAATCCCTATATGTCTACTATTCTAAGAAATAATATATAAAAATTTTATGCTATTTTACAAGAAAACATGTTTGAAATAGAAAATAAAAAATTTAACAGGTAAATCCAAAAATTAGGCCATTTTTCAATTAAGCTCAAAATTACACCAAAACATAAAAATGATATAATTTCAAAAAAAGATATGTTATATAACAAAAATAATTGAAATTAAATTTAAAATTATGTAAAATATTTTTTTATTAATTTCCCCCACATTTAAACCATTCTTTTCCTTATGCATAAAATCTCAACATTGAAAATTATAGAGCACCAATTTAATCAACATTCAAATTTCAAATAAATATAGTCAAAAAATTATCAATATCTAATAAAAATATCAAATTACACCCAAAATATAAATTCAATTTCCCATTTTTTAAATAAATAATCATTTCTTGTATTTTAATTTCCCCTTTGAAAAGTGATGCAACTTATCCTCTTATTCATTCACTCTCTTCAATTCATTATTATTAAACATTCAATATAATGATCTACCTCACTTTCCAATTTTTTCTCTCTTCACTCATGATAAAATTCAAGTAGTGTGATGATAATATCATGATAACATTATTTTTATTCATAAAGTTGTAAAATAATAACTTTCTCCACGTTATAAAGAAAAAATGTACATTAAATCGTGAGGATTCGCAATTACAGTTCTAATGACTCCATCACATAAAGTTGGTAGTATTTCATGTTCAAAAATATAGATCAAGGATGAGGATTAACTCTTAAATAATAAAACATGATATTCAAAGTAAAAAGGTATAATTACATTCTCCCCTTCAAAATTTAATAACTCCAAACATTACATAAGACTCAAAGTAATGTCCTTGATCAGTTTAATCATAATGAATAATGTTTTACCCTCCCATGAATATTTTTTAATTTAAATATTTTTATTACTTTTTCAAAGAACCTTTTTCATTATTATTTTTATTTCAAAATTTATTCTTCATAATAAACCTCATATCCACCACCTAACAACATAAGATATAAATCATAAGTCTAGTAATGGTGCTTTTTGGATTACCCAATTCTCAATCCATTTTTCTTAGTATTTTTGTTACTTTTTTCCTTTTGTATTTTTTATTATTCTAGTAGAAAAAAAATTCTAGTACAATGAATTATTCCACAACCCTTAAAAATTCCCACAATAATCACCCCAAAACATCTTCCTTACATTATAAACCATCCATTTTACTATGATTTCCTTTACCCCCACACTTTAGAATTAAAATATCATGTACTTATGAAGAGTAGGGTAATAATTGATAAAAATATATTAAAAGCTAGCTCATCCCTAATAAATAAATTCATCGTATCTATTGACTAAATGGTGATTGATTTAATGGTTGTCTTTTAAAGATACATGTTTTATAAAATGATTCCCCAATCATTTTAAATTTGTTTTTGTACAGTCATACCTTGAAAAAAAATCAAATTAATGTTCTAAAAGGTGGAATGTTCATTATCACTCAAGAAATATGCTCAAGATAAAATTAAAAGTACTTAGTCTAGAAATATTATTAATAATTGGACATATGTTTAAGGAAAATAACTCCAGGCACGATTAATAATAACAAAAAAATTCTAATGAATTTCAAAAAATAAAATCATGAAAAATAGTTGGAAAATTCCATTTACATAAACCAATTAATTCCATTAAATCATGTTTCCTCATTATAATATCGATGAAACACATTAAAATTTTAATTCTTCATTTTATTCATTTAATCACATCAACATTTAAATCTAAAACATGGAATCACATTATTCCTATGTAACCCATGTCTCGTAGTTCAGAAATGTAGAACATATATCCATGTGTGGGAACTCAAATTTTCATCCACGTTTCTAAACCTGTTGTTGCATAAAAATTAATGAGTAAAAATATGGACAATAAAAATGAACTCCCTTTTCAGATAAAAAATTTCTTTATCTTCCTCCAGTTCATGGGTCCTTCTTGGTGTTTTCCATCCCTGATGGTGCCTCCAAAATCAAAACCACGCATTTCATTGTATGAACCATTCCATTAATGTTCAAAGAGGTGGACAAAATAACTGAGTCATAAATCCTGTGAAAATATTGAAACTCAAGTTACCTCCTCAATGTGAATTTGGTAAATTTCCTTCGCTCGACCTCATCTATTGAGAAGAAATTTGTAGATGTTTTGGATAATTTTGTCCTCCTCCATCAATTCATAAGGTAAAATTCTATAGAACTTCATTATCCTTTTCGTATTTACATTGAATGGGTATCCTACATAATTTTTAACGACATCAACAACACTAAAATGATATACATTAATAATAAGAAAAGTTCATTCACACATATAATGACGCTTACCTTTCACTAACTTCAGACTAAAATTGTAGAGTAAAACATGGTCTCCAGGTTGAATGGTATTTGGTTGGATCTATTTTTCATGATCCACCCTATTTTATTTTAATCCTTGAATTTTCTAAATTTTCTCTTCTAATTTCATAAAACACTGGATACTTTAGTTTCCTCTCTTTCTCAGAATGTTCCAAATCCAAATTCACCTTTTCACTGCCTATTATGCTCGGTTCACCAATTCCACCTATAGGTGAAAGATTTTCCCATAAATCAACTGATACACGATCAAACTAATGTGAGTTTTGTATTCTATCTAGTATTACAATAATTTTTTTTCCAGTCATTTTATCCAATCTATTTTGTTCAATTTAACTAACATCTCCAAAATTTCTTTAATCTCATGATTTGATACTCTATTATGGGTATTCGTTTGGGGATTATTGGTTGTAGATATTTTGTGGTTCATCTCAAATTTCATCAACATGGTCTCCATTATAATATAGAAAATTTGTCTCCCATGGTTGATGATTATAGATCTACGCACTCCAAACCTACAAAAAAAGTTTTCCCTCATAAAATAACACACAACCTTGGAATGATCAGTTTTGGTGGATGTGGCATCCACACATTTCAAGACATAATCATCAGAAAGTAAAATTTAAGATTTTCTGACAGGTATAGGAATGGTTCCCATAAAATAAATTCCAAAAACATAAAATAACACACAAAAAACAAGGGTTTGTGGGATTTTTTTTCTTTTTTAAATTTTCCCATAAAATTGAATTTTTTACTTTTTTTACAAAATACATGATAAATTTTATAAAATTTAGTCCAATAGATTCCAGATTCCAAAAATATCATAGCCATTTTTGAGGGCCAAAATAGCCACTACCAGCATCTATATGGAGAAATTGAGAAAAAATTTGTATTTCACTTGATAGTAGACGTCTTCTTATTACATAATCATTGAAATTCCCTAGATTAAGGGATCCTCACCAATATAAAATCTAACTTCGTCCATGAATTATGTTTCTAATGGGATTTAAGGGATGAAGGTACCTAATATGTGGAACAATAATTTACTATGTCATCAAACCATGGTACTTAATCCTTTATGATGTAGGTATGCTCTCCTCGTATGTGATCATTGAGTGGGGTCAGCTCTGGAATCTCTATTTCAGCAATGTTGGTTAGCCTACTGAGGTGATCTACCAAATGTTTTTGAACGCCCTTGTTTCTTTAATCTCTATATTTAACTCATAAAAAAGTAGTATACAACTCATCAGCCTTGGTTTGGTATTGACCTTGTTCATCAAATACCAGAGTTTTCTATGGTCAGAAAATACTACTACATTAGTTCCAAGAATGTCTGACCTTAATTTTTCTAATGCAATGACAATGGGAAGAAACTCTTTTTCAATTATTTTGTAGTTTACTTGAGTTTCTTCTAGGTTTCTTGAATTATAGTTTATGGCTTTGTTTTTTCCTTCAATTCATTGAGAAATAACGGCTCCAATAGGTAGATATGATGCTTCACAAAATATCTCAAATGGAAATTACCAATTTGGGGGATAAATTATTTGTTTTTTAATTAGCATACATTTAATTTCATCAAATTCCATCCAAAAATCATCATTAAAAATAAAATGATCCTCTTTTAGAAGCATTAATGAGAGTGGAATATAAATGTTATTGAAATATTTGATGAATCTTCTATTAAATCCTACATTCCCATGAAATGATCTTATGTTTCCCACAGAAGTGTAATATGGAAAAGAATTGATCACTTCAATTTCAGATTTATCCACCTCAATAACTTTTTTTAAAATGAAATTTCCTATATCTATCACTTATTAAACTATAAAGTGACATTTTTTCTATGTTTAAAACCAAATGTTTCTCAATTTAAGATTTAAATACATTCCCTTGATTTCCCAAAAACTAATCAAATGAATTCCCAATAATAGGGAATTCATCGAGAAATACCTCCATTAATTATACTGTGTTATTAGATAAAATTCTTACCATACATAGTTTAAATGTGATTGGGGAATTTCACTATCTAAATGGCATTATCTACTATGAAAAGGTCATAAAATAATTGGTGGATGTTTTCTTCACATAGTCTTTTACGGAAATTAGGACCTAATGATATCAAGAAAATCCATCTAGAAAGCTATAATGTGTTCTACCTTCTAGCATTTCTAACATATGATAAGTGAATGGTATTTGGAAATAATCATTTCTCATCACTTGTATTAGTATTATATAATCAATGAAAACTCTCCAACTACTTTGGACTCTCATGGGAGTTAATTCATTTTTATCATTTTCCATTTTGGTTTACCCTTTTTCCCTTAGAACCGCTTGGATGGGGTTGACTCATTGAGAGTCATAAATTGGGTAACTGGTGTCGACCACCACAAATTTATCGTCTTATTTATTTAAATCTTCGAAGATGGTGGGGTTCAGTCTCCTATGGGGTTGTCTAATTTGTTTAGAGTCCTCTTCTAAAAAGAATCTACATGAGAAGACTTCGTTTTTTATCTTGGTTATTTCTCCTAGATTCCATTTGATGGATTAGGAATTACTTTTTAAAAGGTCCTCTAGTTTTTTATCCTACGTCCCAAAGATATTATTTACAATAATCATAGGTAGTTTCTCTACATAATATATATACACATATTTCAAATCAATTGGGGGGGGGGGTTATTCAAGGATCGATATTTATTCTATGGATGACAGTGTATTTACATCTCTTATCTCAAAATCATGGGCTCCAACGGAAAGGTGTATCGTATCAATTTTTCCTAGTAAAATATTATAGAATTAAGAGGTGATTTCAGAATTTCCATAATTCTGAGTAATATATCCTCCGATTTTGTGATCTTCTATTGAAAATAATTCTTAAAGAATACTTAATTCTTCAATGGGATCACTTCCTTATCCATGGGAGATTACAAAGGGGGACTAGTTATTTGAATGGTTTTTTTATTTAAGTACCTTAAATCTCACCTTGTTATATACTAGATCCATTTTCAGGGATCATTTGTGCACATTTATTATCATCTTCACTATTTTTAGGAATGGTATTCCAAAAATTATGGGTAATTTTCTAGGTCTATCATCATCCTTTATGGTGAGTACAGAAAATTGAACTGATAAAATGAGTCATTTAACCCCCACTAGCACATTTTCCACAGACCTAACTGAAAAAATAGGGGATTGATTTTTGAGTTGTATGAACACTCTTGTGGGATCAAGTTAAAATATGTTTAGAGATGATAATATATAATCATAAATTACATTTATGGAATCACCCTGATTACAAAATGCATTAAAAAAATTATAGAACCCATTCTATATGGAAAATAAAATTTCCTTAGGTCTTGAAATTTTTTGGTTAATGGTGGGGTGATTATGGATAAGACACTCCTTCGAAACTTTATTCGTTCATCACCATATATATTCTTTCCTTTGGATCATATTTATTTCAGAAACATCACTTAATTTGGTATTTAGTGGATTGAAACCAACAAGGGAATGTTGATTTCAACATTTCAAGAGGTTTCCTGGATCTCTTTTTGAAGTTTTTCTTCTTCATCATTTGATGATCTAGAAATTTGAGAAAGGAGTGGTACCTTGTTATCTTGTTTTTCCATTGTTTCCTTTTCACATATGTTTGTTCATTTTTATGAGGGTTGATGAGTTTATCCTTAGGTTTTTGTTTTGGAATCATCCAAATTACTTGTATCATGTGGTGGATGTTCATTACTACTTTGAGTTGTAATTACTTGTACATTCTCATTTGGATTAGGAATAATTTGGACTAGGAGTTTTCCTGGATTCTTGGTCATAATATCCATAAGGACATCAAATTTATTATCCAAACCTTTCACTATCTTTTTCATCTCTTTAATATATATGTCTTGAGAACATGTTGGGGTTTGTTCAATATTCATTTTATGAAATGGTTGTAGTTTAGAATATTTTCATTACTAGAAGGGTTGCATGATATATTGTTGGAATGGTTCCATGTTCTGATATTGTTTCTAAAATCTGTCCTAACACGGTTCTATTGACCTTTGAACCCATGTTGGTTATTACCTTCTTTCCATTATTGATTTTGTGGAAATTTCCTTTTTTGAAATGAAGTTGCACAACTATTTGTACCCTAAATCTCAGTACATTGATTAGTGTACTATTAGGAGATGAAAACAATCTACATACCAGTTGTGGAGATGGTTTCTCACTCAAATAATTCATGTCCATTTATCTCAAAAGGAGTATAAGTTCTTGAATATGGGTTTTAAGGAGAGGAAATAAGTCATAAGCTCTTAACTCATGTATACCTCTTGTACTTATTCCCCTTGTTCTAAATTGAGGTGAGTTTTGATCTATATATTCAATCGATTTTTAGGATCTTCTAGGTTATTTTTCATTAAATTCCCCTCCATATGATGCATCCAAATGTTTTTGTTGAGCCCTCTGGAAGATTGTTGATTTCATGTCTATGTTTGATGTTTTAATAATCACAAATCATCACATAACATTAATCCTTAATCTGGTTTGTTTTCTCATACACTTAATTACAATCTGTATGTGAATCTGTTATCATGATCTTGTCTATGCTTATTGACTTACAAAGTGTGTTGGAAGTCTTCTACATTCAACAGACATCGGACGCACCGATCCATCAGACTCACCGATCCATCAGACTCACCGATCCATCAGACTCACTGATCCATCAGACTCACCGATTCATCAGACTCACCGATCCATCAGACTCACCGATCCATCAGACTCACCGATCCATCAGACTCACCGATCCATCAGACTCACCGATCCAAGGTCTCACCGATCCAAGGACTCACCGATGAAAATGAGTCACCGATCCAAGGTCTCACCGATTCAAGGACTCACCGATGCAAATGAGTCACCGATCCAAGGTCTCACCGATGCAAATGACTCACCGATGCAAATGACTCACCGATCAGATGATAGACCGATGCTAATCTATCTGAGTCACCGATCATTACTCTAATGCTGAAGACCTACCGATCACTTGAACAGTCATAAACAAATGTTTGAATTTCTTTTTCTTTATCTTTGTTTATTCTAACCAACGGTCATATTAGTTATATTTTAATACCCTGACAATTAATTAATAAAGGTTGTCAGATGTCGGGAAACCGTACCTCGTACCTGCGGAAAGGAAACCTCTTCTATCCTACGGAGGACGTGACATAAATACAAGAAGACTCTGCTGAAGAGAAGTGTGATACAACACACACAGAGACAAGGAAGACATACGACATACTCAAGAAGAGCTCTGTGCATAAAAGAAGACCCAAGCAAGACAGAATTACACAGACAATCAAGCCTACTCAAGAAGAGTTCTGTGCATACAAAAGAATATCTAAGAGCTTCATCGACTACATCTCACTGACTGTGAACCTGAACATACGACACTCTACTTCTCAAACAAAATCAAGAAGAGGACTCAGAATCACTTCTGATCAATTCCAAAACGAGTCCAGTGCTACACTGAAATCACTAGAGACATTTCTAAACTCTACATCTCTGCTCTGTGATTTATTTATTCTACATTTTGAGCAGTGTGTGTTATCTGCTGTATTAAAACACACACACTAACTCCTGTACTTTCATTGGAGGATCTGTAAATCCTCAGCAAACCTTTTACACTTCATTTCCCACAGTGGATAGTGGTAGAGGTCTTGTGACCTGGACAGCTGGCTGCTGTTGTTTGTTTTCCCACGTAGAACAGTGGTAGAGGTCTTGTGACCTGGACAGCTGGCTGCTGTTGTTTGTTTTCCCACGTAGAACTGTGGTAGAGGTCTTGTGACCTGGACAGTGTTTTCACTGTTGTTAACCCCAATCCAGGGTGTGGATCATTTTTATATAAACTTTTGAGAGGACTAAGTCTCGGCTTGAGACTGAACCTCTTGGTTAATTCTCTGTGTTAGTAGCTACATACTTTATCCATACTATACATATTTATATCATATTCCGCTGCTATTACTTTGAAATATAATCTATCTTCAAAGCTACTTTGATAATTAAATTCGCAAGTGTTTATATTTATTACAAATCAGTAAGTTAGTTTCAACAGATAATTTAATCATAAGATTAAGTTAACTGAGAACTAATCAATCTTTGAGAAACTAATTGAACCTTTATAATCTATATAAATTCACTACAGTTTAATTTGTTTTTGAAATTGGGGGATTTTAATAGAAATTGTTTTTAACAGAAATTTTAATTGGTACTCAATTCACCCCCCTCTTGAGTTAACCACACCGACCAACAGTTTTCTATCATTTTCGAGTATTCCGTGGTAGAAAAATACTAGGAATTGGTTCTCCTTTTTTGTTTCGTGTGGTAATCATTCACTGAGCTTCCTAAATCCTTCAAGATATTCGTAAAGAGATTCACTAGTAGCTTTTCAGTTGGAGTATATATCCTTCTTGGTTTATATGCTCCTTGAGGCCAGGATGAACCTTTGCATGAAACGTTTTTTTATAGATTATCCTAGTCTAGAATTTCTATGGTTTTTAAGGTATAAAACCACTCCATAGATTCTACCTAAATTGAAAATGGGAATGCACTCCACATCAATTACTCCTCTGATACTCCTCTTGGTTTGAAGCTTGAACACACATGGTTGAATTCCTACATTTTACCTTTATGGTCCTCACTTGTAAATCCATGAAAGTTATATATCATGGGAATCTTACTAACTCATTACTCAAAATTAGTTTTTTATCCATTCATGGTTAATCAGATTTACTAGTTAAAAAATTGTGAGGCACATATGTCCCTTATTTTTTTTGTGGGTACTGTTCCATTATTTGTGGTTCTTATTGGACACAAGACTCTTTTATTTTAACTTCATCAAACTTTTTTTCAGAATTAAAATTTATAATCCTTTCTAAGAATTTCTATAAAATTTCGTGGATGAATTAAATAATTTTTCATTAGAATTCCAAGTAATGTAAATTTATATTTACAGATGATCCCCAGAAACAGTTCTAGTTTTAACAGATTCATGTCATGAGGTGTGGAAAAAATTATTAAATCCCTTAATCATTTAGTAAAAAGTGATAACTAAAATGTGGTTCTCTAAGGAGAAGTATTTTAATATGGGTTTAACTAAAAAATATCATGTTTGAAAATCATTTTAAATCAAGATGTTTCTGATAATCTTGATGAATTATAATGAGGGATAGGCTATTGGACTCAATTTGGGGTTTCCCTTTTATGATTTTATAATAGTTTTTTTGAAAAATGCATTATTTTGTATTCGAAAAATAATTAAATTAATTGAATAATTGTTGTTTCTTCGATTCATCATTGATTTAATTTCATGTAAAAGTGTAGAAAACTTAATGGAATATTTTTAATTATTTAGGTAATAAAAAATATATTATTTAACGTCCCTATATAACTAAATTATTTTATCTTAATTTCTTTGTGTGTTTTATTAATAACTAAAACACTCCCAAACATGATTGTTTTTCAAGGATTAACAAATATGTTTAAAAAATGAATACATAAAGAACGATTAGAATAATAAATAAATTAAAAAAATTATTATTTAAAAATATATTAAAATATAATATTATTTAATTTATATTCAAAAATTTTAAATTGGAAACCACTTTTTAATAGAAATAATTCCTTGGAATAAAAACTATAAAAAATAAAACTTCACAAAATTGGACCCCCTTCCCTTCACCCAATCACTAAGGATTCTACCCCTCCATGTAAGAAGGGGTAATAAAATATTGATTCAAAATAAACTATAGAGAATAAAATATTAATGACGAACAAGGAGGAATAAGGGAGTTTTTTTTTATCCTCTTGGATGATTTCCCCTAGATAGAATGGGATGGGATGGAATGATTTGAGAAGTAGTAGCTCTCCTCCTTTTATATGCTAAAGTTTCCCTTTAATAGTTTCATATTATATCCACTAAATGGCCTATTAATTCATGGAAACATTCATGAATGCTGTTTCAAATTATGTTGTGCGGCCCCCCTTAATATTTTAGTGTATTTGGAGGTTTTTATCAAGAGTTATGTGTGTTTCTCTCTTATAGTTTAATATACCCATACAGACTCTTCATATTCATTGTCTCTAGTTTATCATGCATTAATGTCATTCAAAATGGATGATTCATGCTTTGTATACTTAATAAAAGTAGTACATAAACTCCTTATGTAACTCCTTGTAAAATATCATCTTCATTAGGCATGAAAACATCAAGATATAAAATCATATTTAAAACATTAAATATTTTTTAATTGTTTTCTAGGCTTATGTTTTGAAATGATTTTGAGACAAAAATTGATGGATTGATCTTGTGCTCTATAATGGTGAAATGTACCCCAAAAGGTATGGGATCCTACAAAAAATCACAAATTCAATTCATTTTGAAAATGTTATGGCTGAAATAAAAAATAAAAAATAAAAATGTTAAATCCCAAAATTATGGATGTTTAAAAATTAACCTCAAAATTCCTCAAAAATATAAAAATGGGACAATTTACAATAAAATAGCACTGGTAGGTCTAGAAACATTGAAATTCACTGTAAAATTATAAAAAATAATTTATATGTATGTAAATATATATATATATATATTATTATTCTAGTTTCGTTATTATTTTAAATATATAATTTAAATTATCTAGACTCGTATTTATTACATTCTATGTAATGTGTAAATTAATTAAATCATTTCTTAGTGGAGGTACTCCACACATCCATAAATGAAGTAATCATTTTCCCAAAAACTAGAGATTATGAAGGTATGTCTAATATAACAATTCAAGAAGCCTAAATACATCCTAAATATAATATATATATCATATAAAAACATACTTTTTATCATAATTTCATACCATGAGAGGTGGTAATGGAAAAATTAATGGCATCGTGTTGAGAGGGGGTATTTTTTCGTACACACGAATGGTATGATCGTTACCCATTTGATGGAAGTGGGTGTAGGTGTAGGTAGAAACCCTATAGTAAAAACATCTCATTATCTTGAGGATACTGATGTTATTATACAATCATGGAATAAGAAAAACTAATTGGGTGGAGATATTAACAAAATATAAATGCATGTAGAAGAATATAACCTCTTTTTTTAGGTAACTCCTTTTGGATTGAGAAAAAGGGAATCATTGGTTGGATTTCAAAAGTGATGATTATAGGATTATATTAGGGATATTTTGATCTTATTGGGGATTTTTTTGGATGATCCAAAGGCCTTTAGAGGTGTGAATAACCGATGGGATGATTTCCCTTTTATAGTGGGTTAGGAGTTTCATTCATGTAAATATAAAAAGGAAAACACTATTTAGCGGTCTCACTTACATATTATGCCACCAATAATTTGTAATTATTGATAAAATAGAATATATATTATAAATATTTCCATATAATGGATTTTGGACATGTGTATTGGCTATTTGGCCCCTTAAATCAAAGATTAACCACTATGTATACTTGTTTTTACTTTAATGACTATAATTAATATTAATTACGTGAATTAATATTTTTTGTTAAAAACTATGTTGATCGTATTAGACACTATAAATTATTTTTATTCCAAAAGTATAATCCATTTTTCAAACTCTAATCACATATGTGTCAAAATGTAATTTAAAAATAACCTCGTATATGGGACAAAACAATGGGTTGTTAAAATGAAAATGTTCAAATGTTTGAATTGTTTATATACCAAATTTCAATGAAAAATTAATTATAATGAGTTACATAGTATTAATTGATGTAAAATTGATCTAAATATACTATAAAACTAATTAAAATATAATTTAACTATATAAATAATTTTTCATTTAAAATTCAATGTTTTTTACTATTTAATAAAATAGGAAACATCTTAGAATAATATGAAACAATCAGAAAAAGTAAATTTTTATATTTATCTTTCAGAAATGAAGTTTATTTTCTTAAAGAACAGTTAATTAAATTTTCCAAAACTATATTGAAAACAGTTGCACCAATAAAAGGCGGTAGAATTTCTTTTTAGAAAAATACATCTTTTTATTCATAAAATTGGATTTATTCTTATCTTATACCTATAAAATATTTTGTATTCATATAAAAAATATTTATTGAATATATAATATATAAATTTAATTTAAAAAAAATCATAATAATTGTTTTTTTAATTTATTTAGATAAAATGTTGTTTGTACATAGAAGAATAATTTCCTTGGAAATGTAATTTCATTATTTTTAAGTACTTCATAATTTATTTTATAATAAATTGATAACAAAACGATTAATTTCATATACATGTGTCAATCATATTTTTAAAATTTAGTTAATCTTATCTGTAACTTTCATTCAAATGGTTAGGTGGTAACTATAATAATATTATAATAATTATAGTTTTTTAGAAAATGAATAGTCTTTTCATCATTCAAATCATTGTTATTGAATAATAATATAAAAAATGAATTATAGTTTTTCAAAATTAGGTATTTCGTTTTTTGAAAGCAATGGAAGGACATTTGTATTGTGTCTAACAAAATCTAATCATAGTGTTGCATGTATTATAATCTTATCTAAGTGTTGTATAACGACACATACTTTACATACATTTTTAATACTTCGAAATTGAAGCACACTTATTACAACATATGACAAAACCACAAAGGACCGTATAGGTATAGTGTCTTTAGAAACTGGGAAACATAAACAACTGGTTCATAAATCTTCTACAGTGTCTCCCATTTATTTCATCATATCTAGGGTCCCTTTTAGCATATTCTACTTAATATCCATCTTCCTGACCTGGGGAAAAGAAAACATAAAAGGGTGAGCTCAAATGCTCAGCAAGGGCAAATAAAGGAAATAAAAATCATATCATATCTTTATGAAAATCAAAACCTGCAAAAGAGATCATAATATCTTAACATGGAATAAATCATAGAAGTGAAAATGAGATCCCCATAATCATAACATAAAACTTGAAACTTTGTGGCATGCACATATAATCATGGAAAATCATTTCTTGTTAGTCATGACTCATTGCCAAGACTATCTTAGTGGACAAAGTCCCTTTCTGAACCGAGTTCACTCCTCGTTTCAGTCCTGTATCACTGAACCGAAATAACCTTCCGTTCCAGCCATGTCTATCTCATGAGATATAAAATCATTAACCAATGCATTGGAGGGAGATATAGGTCCCACCCATCTTATAATGAATCCTTTCTTATGTGTGCCACATAATCATAAAACATACATCATCGCATAACACATATAACAAAAATGGGATTCTTGAAACATCATGACATCATAAATCAATTCATATAAGATAAAGGAATTCATAAACATAATTCCATCACAACATAGTCAAATCAATGTAAAAATATGGATAGAAACAGAACCCTTTATTATCTTAGATGGAAAATAATTTTGATAAAACACTTGAATTGAATTCTTGAGGAAAATATCCTTTCTTCTTCAAAAACATTTTTCCTTTCATAACATGTCATACAACTTTAAAATAAAAGAAGTTGATTAAAAATAAACTTGAAAACTTGTAAAGGAAGCTTCTTTGAAGTAATGTTTTAAAAATCCATTCATGCCGTATAAGTTAAAAAAACATTCTTCGTACTTTTGTCGGAAAAGTCAAAAAGTACCTCGTACGGAAAAACGACAAAAGATTCCTTTCATATTCTTTACTAAAAACTCACCTAAGGGTAAAATTGGATTTAAAATCTTGCAAGTGGATGGAAACAATATTACATATTGAGGGAACATGGATGTGGATGACAAAATACACCCCAGTAAATACTTACGAATAAACAATCTCGGATAAAAATGAGATTGTGATATTTCCCTTACCTTAGGTCCGATTTGCTTTGTTCGTGTCCGAAGCTCCTGTATAATGGTTTAAATAATGTTATTGACTTTTTCCAGAATCATACATATTTATATGATATCATATATGGTCATATTATTAGCTTCTTGTTAGTAATATTTCATTGTTACTTGTTACTCGGGTCTTTATAACTTTTTGTTCTTATGCGTGTTTTGTTGAATAAATTCTTATTCTTATCTTTAGGTTATAGATAATTCATTTCCAGAATGGTATTAGTGTAGTATATACCATATTCATTCATTCAATTCATTTATATAATCATTATGAAATGAAGATCATGTAGAACGAGTCGCATCACATCGTGGAGACGGTATTCCGTACGTACGCACGAGTGATGATATCGTTCCTATGATCGTGGAATTGTATTGGAGTATATATATATATTATTTCAGTATCAATATTAGTTAATAATAATCATATATAGTTACTCATTACACCATTATACCCATCCTTGTAAGGTGATGGTGGAAAATAGATTACACCACGGCGTGGTGACGGTATTCCGTACGTACGCACGCGCGGTGATTTCATTTTTCCGTAGGATGGATAGAAGGTGAATTAGGGTTGTTTCATATTTATAATAACATATCATTATGTAAGTAATACTGATGTTATTACTTTATCATGAAACAACTAAAGAAGAAGAAGTTGAAGAAGAACGAAATTGAAAAGATCGGTAATGGATATTACCTCTTCTTTGGAACGCCTCTTTGAATCCTCCACTTAAGGAACTAAGATTGGTCTTTGGAAAAGACCAGGACCTCTAGGATTATTCTAGGGAAGTGGAGAGGAGGAAATGGCAGGGGTTGGCCGAGCTTGAGTGCTCAAATTGGTGTGAGGAGGAGGGGGAGGAGGTGCCCTTTTATAAGGGAGGAGAGGGGCACCTTAGGAATATCTCAAAATATTATTTTATATTAAAGTCAAAATCGGTTTATAATGGTTCCAAAGGGTCTTATTTCGAAGCTAAAGTGGTGATGGGTCGAAATCCTATCAACCAATAGGATTTAGACATGTTTAGGGTATTATTTTAACCTTATCAATTAGATTTAACTCTAAGTTAATTAATTTAACTTTTACCGTGTCTTTTTGTTTTCTTTCACTATATGGTTAATACACTTACTATAACATGCCAAACGAACCCCAAATTGTTTATTATTAATATATATATCTTTATATAAGTCATTTGGCCGAACCTTAGATTTTTAGGAATAAAACAACAATTAATAATATAATATTTGATTTAAAAACTATTTTGTGTCAATTTTGACACTATTTGATATATGATTTTTGTGAAAGTCATAACAGAGTTATATGTTCGAACCAAGTTGATTAAATCAACATCAATATATCATAGTAACCTAGAAAATTAGTGGAATTCATAAAAAGTCTTAAATTACATTTATTTGTGTATTTATATTATCAATTTTGTCAATATTTCATTAATAAGATAATTACCGCATCATCTTTGTGTCATAAATAAATTAAATTATTTGATGTCTGAAAATTACAAATAAAATACCATCATGTAGGAAATCTTTTTATCTTTCTAATTAATATTTACAATCGAATTTATCTTATGTATAACCCCATATTAAAAATGATTTACTTATTAAACTTTGATTTGAACTATTTTAACCCTTCTTTAAATAAATTAATAATAAATGTCCTAATCTAATCCAAGGGGGATAAATGGTTATATTTTATTCCTAAGTTTGTTTTTGGTCGAATTAAACTTGTCCAATAGAATTAGGACATGTGTTAGGGTAATATTAATATCATATTTACCCTTAGTTACCATATTTACTATTAACCGCGGTAAAAATCGTAAAAAGTTACTATTCACCAAAAAATTATTTTTATCTCATTGAACCACATTTTACTTACTGATATCAACCGTGTCTGTCGGATTTTTGAAATTCCATTCACAGAAGCGGTAAAATTAAGTTTTATGCAAAATTCAGTTTTTAACCTACCACTTAGTGGTTTCACTATTCATCAAAAATTGAAAGTTTTCAGAAAAATACCAAAATTTCACCCTAGGCTAATTTCGATATTCTGAGTCCAAAAATGAAGTCCATTTTGAAAAATAAAATTTATAAAATTTCAAAAAGTGGTTATTACTATTCATAACGGCTAGTTTTAATAGCATATTGTTGTTTAGTGAAACTCGGTATTGCGTACGACGCAAGCTATCGAGGAAGGTCACGATTGCGTGTAAAGCAAGCCAAGCAAGTGTTTTGTAAAAAAAAATTCCTTTGATGGTTTATATAACATAAAAGTCTCAGGTGTTACATTCTACCCCCCTTAAAAAGAATTTCGCCCTCGAAATTCGTCACTTTGTAACAAACAGATGAGGATAATTCTCCCTCATCATTTCCTCAAGCTCCCATGTAGATTCTTCAAGTTGGTGGTTCCTCCATAAAACTTTCACCAAGCGAGTGGTCTTGTTTCGTAGGACTTTTTCTCTACGATCCAGAATCTCTATCGGCTGTTCTTCATAAGAAAGATCTTGCTCCAGCGGTACAACTTCTGAGCTGAGTACATGTGAAGGATCTGGTATGTACTTTCTCAGGAGAGATACGTGGAACACATCGTGAACTTGAGAGAGATTCGGTGGAAGCGCCAATCGGTAAGCTACCTTCCCAACACGATCCATTATTTCAAAAGGACCGATATATCTAGGGCTCAACTTCCCCTTCTTTCCAAATCTCATAACCCTCTTCCAGGGAGATATTCGTAAGAACACTTTATCGCCCACTTCAAACTCTAGGTCTTTTCTTCGGTAGTCGGCATAACTTTTCTGTTGACTCTGAGCTGATCTTATGTGTTGTTGAATAGATCTAACCTTTTCTGCCATTTCATCAACGAGATCAGGTCCTAATAGCTTTCTTTCCCCAACTTCATCCCAGCAAGTTGGAGTCCTGCATTTCTTTCCATAGAGATCTTCATAAGGAGCCATCTGAATACTGGAGTGAAAGCTATTATTATAAGAAAATTCCACCAAAGGTAGGTGTTGATCCCAACCTCCTTTGAAATCCATAGAGCAAGCTCTCAACATATCTTCTAGGGTTTGAATTGTTCTCTCAGACTGACCGTCTGTCTGGGGATGATAAGCAGTGCTGAAACTCAACTCTGTATCCAGAGTATGCTGAAGACTTCGCCAGAACTTCGAGGTAAATCTCGGATCTCGATCAGATATAATAGAAAGTGGTACTCCATGCAATCTTACCACTTCCTTTACATATATCCTGGCAAGCTGATCTAGAGATAAATCCTCTCTAATAGCAATGAAGTGTGCAGACTTTGTAAGACGATCAACTATGACCCAGATAACATTATTGCCTTTGGATGTTTTAGGAAGTCCTGTGACAAAGTCCATAGTGATGTTTTCCCATTTCCATTCGGGTATGGGTAATGGTTGTAACATCCCCTTAGAATTCTGTCTCTCAGCTTTAACTTGTTGACAAACCAAGCAAAGAGAGACATATTCAGCAACATCTCTTTTCATGACATCCCACCAGAAGTAATCTTTCAGGTCCCTATACATCTTCGTGCTTCCAGGATGAATAGAGAATGAAGAACTATGAGCCCCATCCAGCAGCTCTTTCTTTAATTCGGGGATGGGAGGAACACAAACCCGATTCCTGAACTTTATTATCCCATCACAATCAAGGTTGAATTCAGGAACATTTCTCACCTTCTTTCGTAACTCGACATCTTCTTTCTGTGCCTCTTTAATCTTCACATGTATAGATGGTTGAACATTCATTTGAGAAAGATAAGATTTTTCCCCTTCCATTATAATTCCAAGATCCATCCTTTGTAAATCCATAAATATTGGATCTTTTGTGATCCTCATCATGGATAAACTAGCATGGTCTTGTCGACTTAATGCATCTGCCACCTTGTTTGCATTCCCAGGGTGGTAATGGATTGAGCAGTCATAATCCTTAACCAGCTCCAACCATCTTCTTTGACGCATATTCAACTCCTTTTGTGTGAAAATATACTTTAAACTTTTATGATCAGTATAAATATCACACCTTTCACCATAAAGGTAATGCCTCCAAATCTTTAATGAAAATATTACCGCAGCCAACTCTAAATCATGTGTTGGGTAATTTTGCTCATGGATTTTCAACTGTCGTGAAGCATAAGCTATCACCATATCATTTTGCATAAGAACACACCCCAATCCCTTCTTGGATGCATCACTGTAGATCACAAACTTTTCTCCACTACAAGGCAGCGTGAGCACATGTGCACTGGATAACCTTCTTTTCAACTCCTTGAAATTCTCTTCACATTCCTCTGTCCAGACAAACTTAACTCCTTTCCGAGTCAACTTGGTGATTGGATTAGATAATCGTGAAAAATCTTTTACAAAACGTCGATAATATCCAGCCAAACCAAGAAAACTTCGGATCTCAGTTACTGTTGTTGGTCTTGACCATCTTTCGATAACCTCTGTTTTTGCTGGATCCACAGATATCCCCTCTTTTGAGATTAGATGACCCAAAAATACAACTTTTTGAAGCCAAAATTCACACTTGGTAAATTTGGCATAAAGCTTCTCTTTTCTCAGGGTCTTCAATATAATTCTCAAGTGATCTTCATGCTCTTCCTTGCTCTTTGAATAAACAAGAATATCGTCTATAAAGACTACCACAAATTGATCAAGATAGTCTCTAAAGACTCTATTCATTAGATCCATGAAGATAGCAGGGGCATTAGTAAGACCAAATGGCATCACTATAAATTCATAGTGTCCATACCTTGTACGGAAAGCCGTCTTTGGTATATCTTCCCTTTTGACCCTTAATTGATGATACCCTGAATGAAGATCAATCTTGGAAAAGTATTGAGCTCCGCGTAGTTGGTCAAATAAGTCATCAATGCGTGGGAGAGGATATTTGTTCTTGATAGTGATCTTGTTAAGTTCTCGATAATCAATGCAAAGTCTCATTGATCCATCTTTCTTCTTAACAAATAGAACAGGTGCTCCCCAAGGTGACGCACTAGGGCATATGAATCCCTTATCAAGATTCTCTTGGAGTTTCTTCTTCAATTCCTGCAACTCAATTGGGGCCATTCTATAAGGTGTCTTTGAAATAGGCAAAGCACCCGGTACGAGTTCTATTGAAAACTCAACTTCACGATTTGGTGGAAGACCCGGCAATTCCTCCGGAAAGACATCATCAAACTCCCGTACAATGGGCATATTCTTAATCATGAGTTTCTCACCAACCATTTGAGATAAATAACCTTCATTTAGTGGAATCAATACCCATAAGATGGAAGAAATTTCCACTGGAAGGTTATGTTCATCCTTGCATTGATAGACGATCGTAGATTGATCTGGAATATGAAATGTGACTTCCCTTCTTTGGCAATCGATATGAGATCCATGTAGAGAAAGCCAATCCATGCCAAGAATCACATCAAATTCCACTAAAGGAGGGATCACAAGATTTGCAGGAAGCACTTTCCCACAAACTTCGATCGGAGAAGAATTATAAACTTTTGATGCGATTGATGTGCCATTAGGTGTTGTCACAGCTAACTCAACATCTAATTATTGAGGTAATACGGTGATACCCTTAGAAAAGTCTTCAGAAATAAAAGAGTGGGTGGATCTAGAATCAAATAAAACATTTTCTACTTTAGAGTAGATAGTAAGTGTACCTTTCACCACATCGTTATCGTACTCCACATCGCTGATAGAAATTGCATGTGACTTTCCTTTGTCTTTAGCCTTAAGAGTTTGTTGACGTCGACCATCATCATCAACCCTTGGATTTGGGCATTGATTTCCATAATGCCCCATCTCCTTGCACTTGAAACATTGAAGTGTAGTAGGTTCATTCTGTGTATCCCTTCCTTTGTTTGCATCATTAGACATCTTCTTCCCATTATCACGGCATTCAAATGCCCGATGACCTTCCTTTCCACATTTAAAACATTTACTTGTCCCTTTAAGACAACTCCCTCCATGTTTCTTTCCACACTTTGAGCATAAGGAAAAGCTCATATTCTTTTCCGTGTGCTCTTTAGATTTTTCTTTGAATTCCATATTCCTCTTCTTATCAAACCCATGTGACTGATGGGTTACTCCAATCTCCATCTCGACTTTGAGAGCACATCGAACGATTTCCTCATAGCTATTGAAGTCCCTTATGGCTAACGCCCTTTGAAGACTTGGTTTTAAGCCACTAAAGAATCGATCGATCTTACTCTCAGGTTGGATAATAATACCAGAAGCATACCTTGCATGTCTTGTAAAATTTTCTTCATAGGTACTAACAGATTCATCATCCCTTTGCTTCAGTTCAAGGAACTCTTTCTCCATCTTTGTTCGGAGAATACGAGGGAAGTACTTATTGAAAAATAAGTTCTTGAACTCGTCCCATTCCATAGACTCAATTTCATCCCTTTGCCTCGTATTCTTAACAAGATTCCACCATTGATGCGCATCTCCTTCCAAACGATACACTGCTAGGATGACTTTATCATGCTCAGAACATTGAAGAACTGAAAATATCTTTTCAGTAGTACTAATCCATTGTTCAGCAACTAATGGATCAGTAGACCCGCTGAAAGAAGGTGGACACTGCCTCATGAAGGATTCAACAGAATGTTGCTCCCTCCTTTGTTCGTTTGGAAATCCTGCATGATTCATAGCTTGAGAAAGTTGTGTGAGCATGGCTACAAGATTTTTCATTCCATCTCCCATATCGTTTGGTTGCTCAGGGGGACAATCATTGCATTGCCCATCGCATTCCGCATTAACACGGTTCCTTCGGGTTCCAGCCATTGACTAAAACCAAGAAGAATAGTGTGAGCAACACTAATTATAATAGGAAACCACCTAATTCAAAAAAAAAATTCATTCTTATGGTCTTATCCTAGGTTATTCATGGCCATTTCTAAGATTGTGTTCTATTCTTAGACATATCCTTAGGGTTCTTACTAAGGCTTTCAAATCCTAGTTTCCAAAGGTTGACTATACCTTTCCTCTGATACCAACTATAACGACCCATACTTTACATACATTGTTAATACTTCGAAATTGAAGCACACTTATTACAACATATGACAAAACCACAAAGGACCGTATAGGTATAGTGTCTTTAGAAACTGGGAAACATAAACAACTGGTTCATAAATCTTCTACAGTGTCTCCCATTTATTTCATCATATCTAGGGTCCCTTTTAGCATATTCTACTTAATATCCATCTTCCTAACCTGGGGAAAAGAAAACATAAAAGGGTGAGCTCAAATGCTCAGCAAGGGAAAATAAAGGAAATAAAAATCATATCATATCTTTATGAAAATCAAAACCTGCAAAAGAGATCATAATATCTTAACATGGAATAAATCATAGAAGTGAAAATGAGATCCCCATAATCATAACATAAAACATGAAACTTTGTGGCATGCACACATAATCATGGAAAATCATTTCTTGTTAGTCATGACTCATTGACAAGACTATCTTAGTGGACAAAGTCCCTTTCTGAACCGAGTTCACTCCTCGTTTCAGTCCTGTATCACTGAACCGAAATAACCTTCCGTTCCAGCCATGTCTATCTCATGAGATATAAAATCATTACCCAATGCATTGGAGGGAGATATAGGTCCCACCCATCTTATAATGAATCCTTTCTTATGTGTGCCACATAATCATAAAACATACATCATCGCATAACACATATACCAAAAATGGGATTCTTGAAACATCATGACATCATAAATCAATTCATATAAGATAAAGGAATTCATAAACATAATTCCATCACAACATAGTCAAATCAATGTAAAAATATGGATAGAAACAGAACCCTTTATTATCTTAGATGGAAAATAATTTTGATAAAACACTTGAATTGAATTCTTGAGGAAAATATCCTTTCTTCTTCAAAAATATTTTTCCTTTCATAAGATGTCATACAACTTTAAAATAAAAGAAGTTGATTAAAAATAAACTTGAAAACTTGTAAAGGAAGCTTCTTTGAAGTAATGTTTTAAAAATCCATTCATGCCGTATAAGTTAAGAAAAACATTCTTCGTACTTTTGTCGGAAAAGTCAAAAAGTACCTCGTACGGAAAAACGACAAAAGATTCCTTTCATATTCTTTACTAAAAACTCACCTAAGGGTAAAATTGGATTTAAACTATTGAAAGTGGATGGAAACAATATTAAATATTGAGGGAACATGGATGTGGATGATAAAATATACCCCAGTAAATACTTACGAATAAACAATCTCGGATAAAAATGAGATTGTGATATTTCCCTTACCTTAGGTCCGATTTGCTTTGTTCGTGTCCGAAGCTCCTGTATAATGGTTTAAATAATGTTATTGACTTATTCCAGAATCATACATATTGATATGATATCATATATGGTCATATTATTAGCTTCTTGTTATTAATATTTCATTGTTACTTGTTACTCGGGTCTTTATAACTTTTTGTTCTTATGCGTGTTTTGTTGAATAAATTATTATTCTTATCTTTAGGTTATAGATAATTCATTTCCAGAATGGTTTTAGTGTAGTATATACCATATTCATTCATTAAATTCATTTATATAATCATTATGAAATGAAGATCATGTAGAACGAGTCGCATCACATCGTGGAGACGGTATTCCGTACGTACGCACGAGTGATGATATCGTTCCTATGATCGTGGAATTGTATTGGAGTATATATATATATTATTTCAGTATCAATATTACTTAATAATAATCATATATAGTTAATCATTACACCATTATACCCATCCTTGTAAGGTGATGGTGGAAAATAGATTACACCACGGCGTGGAGACGGTATTCCGTACGTACGCACGCGCGGTGATTTCAGTTTTCCGTAGGATGGATAGAAAGTGAATTAGGGTTGTTTCATAATTATAATAACATATCAGTATGTAAGTAATACTGATGTTATTACTTTATCATGAAACAACTAAAGAAGAAGAAGTTTAAGAAGAAAGAAATTGAAAAGATCGGTAATGGATATTACCTCTTCTTTGGAACGCCTCTTTGAATCCTCCACTTAAGGAACTAAGATTGGTCTTTGGAAAAGACCAGGAACTCTAGGATTATTCTAGGGAAGTGGAGATGAGAAAATGGCATGGTTTGGCCGAGCTTGAGTGCTCAAATTGGTGTGAGGAGGAGGGGGAGGAGGTGCCCTTTTATAAGGGAGGAGAGGGGCACCTTAGGAATATCTCAAAATATTATTTTATATTAAAGTAAAAATCGGTTTATAATGGTTCCAAAGGGTCTTATTTCGAAGCTAAAGTGGTGATGGGTCGAAATCCTATCAACCAATAGGATTTAGACAAGTTTAGGGTATTATTTTAACCTTATCAATTAGATTTAACTCTAAGTTAATTAATTTAACTTTTACCGTGTCTTTTTGTTTTCTTTCACTATATGGTTAATACACTTACTATAACATGCCAAACGAACCCCAAATTGTTTATTATTAATATATATATCCTTATCTAAGTCATTTGGCCGAACCTTAGATTTTTAGGAATAAAATAACAATTAATAATATAATATTTGATTTAGAAACTATTTTGTGTCAATTTTGACACTATTTGATATATGATTTTTGTGAAAGTCATAACAGAATTATATGTTCGAAACAAGTTTATTAAATCAACATTAATATATCATAGTAACCTATAAAATTAGTGGAATTCATAAAAAGTCTTATATTACATTTATTTTTGTATTTATATTATCAATTTTGTCAATATTTCATTAATAAGATAATTACCGCATCATCTTTGTGTCATAAATAAATTAAATTATTTGATGTCTAAAAATTACAAATAAAATACCATCATGTAGGAAATCTTTTTATCTTTCTAATTAATATTTACAATCGAATTTATCTTATGTATAACCCCATATTAAAAATGATTTACTTATTAAACTTTGATTTGAACTATTTTAACCCTTCTTTAAATAAATTAATAATAAATGTCCTAATCTAATCCAAGGGGGCCTAAATGGTTATATTTTATTCCTAAGTTTGTTTTTGGTCGAATTACACTTGTCCAATAGAATTAGGACACGAGTTAGGGTAATATTAATATCATATTTACCCTTAGTTACCCTATTTACTATTAACCGCGGTAAAAATCGTAAAAAGTTACTATTCACCAAAAAATTATTTTTATCTCATTGAACCACATTTTACTTACTGATATCAACCGTGTCTGTCGGATTTTCGAAATTCCATTCACAGAAGCGGTAAAATTAAGTTTTATGCAAAATTCAGTTTTTAACCTACCACTTAGTGGTTTCACTATTCATCAAAAATTGAAAGTTTTCAGAAAAATACCAAAATTTCACCCTAGGCTAATTTCGATATTCTGAGTCCAAAAATGAAGTCCATTTTGAAAAATAAAATTTATAAAATTTCAAAAAGAGGTTATTACTATTCATAACGGCTAGTTTTAATAGCATATTGTTGTTTAGTGAAACTCGGTATTGCGTACGACGCAAGCTATCGAGGAAGGTCACGATTGCGTGTAAAGAAAGCCAAGCAAGTGTTGTGTAAAAAAAATTCCTTTGATGGTTTATATAACATAAAAGTCTCAGGTGTTACATGTTGTATGTAGCTCAAGCTCTACAAGGTGTTTTATTTAAAGAAAGTATAAATTTTTTTCATATAACACTAGATATTTTCATTATTAGGTGAAATGAAAATATATTGAATAGTTTTAATTTATTCAGATAAAATATTTTATAAAAATCTTATGGTCTTACATTTTTCCCCCTTGAAATTTCTTTCACACTCAAAATTCGTCTATGGTATTAATGTTTTAATACTTTAATGTTCCTTTTAATGAAACTCACGTGCTAAGAATGAATACTAAAACTTTTTATAAAGAGGTAAATTTGGAACCATAACAGTTACTCAAAGTAATTCATGACCAGTTTTCGATATAGGATGACACAGGATGAGAGTAAATATAATACATAGAAGAAAAGCGTAAGTAATTATAGAAAGTGATAAAGATCATTGATCACTAAAAATTTAAATATAATGTAATGTTATGAGCCTCAATAAAAAAATTTTATGGTTTATAAGACAATTATTTCAAAAAAATTAAATGTCTTAGGAAAAATATTTTTCCATATATTTTACCGAATTTTTGGGGGATATTTTTCTATTTAATATCATAAGGAATTATAATTTCATGATTTTATTTCTTTCAATATAGAAAATATTACACTTTGGTTTCTCCATGCTCAATTTACACTTCATCTCTTATTATATGATATGAAGGTCAATTTGTCAATAGTAAAGTACTAATAAATCATGAGGTAGAAAGATAAATAATTTAATCTCTTTTTAGATAAAATCAATATAAAATGGAATGAAAAAGTTATTCAATATGCACAAATCCTCATGTGACACGATAATACAATAACCAAAAAAATCACATCAAATTTTTTATGTAAACAATTCCATAAGGGTTATCCATGTTATTCTTTCTAAAGATTAAAATAAAAAACATTTGAAAAAAGGTCACGAAATCAGCTTTTCATTGATGCCCATATATCATAAATTAGATCTTGGATGTCATGTTCCAAACATGTGATTACCCTAATTATATATTCTCATGAAACATGTTAATAACTTGAATTACCATACATCCTTTTGCAAAACATTCATGCTCCTGTATTACAGAGAATACAAAACACATTCCTTAAATCTAAGATATTTTAAACATCATCCTTGATAACATAGATCACTTTTTGAACCAATAAATAATCATTTACCCGATGATCAATACCATTGAACATTATTAATCCATATCAGACATCTCTTAATCCAAGATAAAAAATTTATCAATATAAGGAACACATTAAGGGCTACATTCCCTTAATCAAAATATCACCTTACAATTAAATCACTTTTCTAGGTCTTCAGAGCCATTAAAAATATAATTTTTAACCCTTAATTAAAACGTATACATAAAATAATTTTATATTTCATGATTAGTATAACATAATATTTGAATTCCAAAAACAAATAAACTTCAATCCTAAAACATTATTCTTAAATCATTACTTGGGCTTCATTATCATATTCCTTAATAGCTCATTCCTAGAATATGAAATATAAATCATGTATTAAAGTTTTTCAATCTTAATCTAGTCATGATTATTTATTTTAATATATAAAATACTGTTATAACATCCCCTATGTTCACATGGAGTTTTTTGTACCTTTATCTTTAGTAGTCTAACCAATACTTGTACCACATTCCTGGTAATATTTATGATATTTCAACTTAGGATATCAATTATTAAAATTGAAATCCATTCCATATCTAAAACATTCAATGTTTACCCAGTTCCGTCTAGTTACCACTATTGACTAAGACCAGAAATCATCCTGTGATAAAAACCATTCAGAGTTGATAACCATATACTCATGAAGATTTATTTATAGGATCCCTAAACCATGAAACCAACATTTAAATCTATGACACCTTAGGATTATCCTTATTGAAATATGTAGACATATCCTTAGAAATATCCCCAGGGATCTCACAAAATTTTTCTCATGTTAGTTTCCAAATGATGACAAAACCTTTCCTTTGATAATAATTATATTGAAACAGTCATAACATACATGGTTATTACATAAATTTTAATGAATATTTTGTACATTACAAAATTACATGCCAAAAGACTATAATTGTTTAGAGTATTTGGAATATAAAAATGCATTCTTCTAATTTGGTGAATGATAATCAATATATCCCATAATGATATTTCTCTTTTGGTACTCCTACATAAAACCTTTCTTCATAAACTGTGGAAATGAAAAATTCGAAAGGGTGTGCTTGTATTCTCATTAGGGGTAAATAAATGATATAAATCACAATAACAAGAAAATAATTGATTGAGAACAATATAATGACATTTTAAAATCATACCATAAATACCAAATATCATAATCATGATTCATGGCATAAAAATTAACATTTAATTAGATTTTAATTATAAGGGAGATAAGAGAATCATTCATGATAGTATAATATAATAATAAGACATGGAATTTTGGAATAAACATAAAAATGATTTCTATAGTAGTCAAGGATTATTTCCAAGTCCATCTTAGCAGAATGGGTTATTTCATTAAAATATCATAATAGTCAAGGTTCACTCTAAAGACTATATTACTATAAAAAGTCCATTACTAATCATAGTTCACTCCCTATTCCATATCAGTAATATTGTATCAGGTTCACCTTTTATTCTAGCCCTTTATTACCAAATTGAGTTCACTCCCCATTCCATAAATGTATTACTTAATTGAGTTCTCTCCTCATTATAGCCATGTATTGCAGAACCGATTCAACTCCTTGTTCCATCCATGTATTGTAGAACTGGTTTCACCTCTTGTTTTAGCCCTATATTATTGAACATGTTTCACTTACTATTCTATCCCTATACTACTAAACTGAGTTCAATCCTCATTTGAGAAAAGTAATGTTGAATAGGTTTCACTCCTTGTTCCATCCATTTATATCTCAATAGAAATATATATTTACCCAATCCATTAAAGGGAGATATAGGTTCCAATAATCACAAAATTTAAACACACATACATGTGCCACAAGATAATAAAACCATCATCATATCATGACACATAAAAAAGTGATGGATTTTATAAACATCATATCATAAACCATAAAATGAAATGTGAATCCTAAACATTTCATTATATCATAACCTTTGTAAAATATAGATGTTTCTTAATCATTTCATCATATAATAACCCATGATCAAAGTAGGTTTCATATTCATTTTATTATGGTATAACCCGTGGAAGGGAAATGAGTTTCATAAAAAACATGTTAGGTTATTAATAATCCATTGATGGAAAGAAAAATAATTGTTTCCTTGAATTTTAACCCTAGTAAATCATAAACTATATCAATGGATACCATCTTATATGGGGAAATATTTTTAATGATCACTTGGAACATAAATTTTCATTGAAAATCACTTTTAAAATATATAACATTTTCAAAAATAATTGTCTTTGAAATCACCATGAAAACTTATATATGAATCATAAAAAATAATTTAAAACATTTCTTGAGTAAAAAAACATTTCCATATAGAAAAATTATTTCTGAAACGAAAACATTTTGAAAACATTTTCCATACAAAATAACCTTTAAAACATATTAAAGAATCTGTAAATACCATTTTAAACACTTTTTTAAATATAGAACATTTTTTAAAACCTTTTTATTGGAATTTAACATTAAAAAAAATTTATAGAATATTAGGAAAACATTTTATTTTAAAAATAACCATGTAAACATTCTAATAATTCTATAAGTAAATGACGGAGGGTAAATCCGTAATTATAGAACATCCATTTTTTGCATCGTAATTTTTTTAGAAAAGTTCCTTTATGAGAAGATGAAAAAAATATTCCTTTTAAAAAAATTATTAAAAAGTTCAAACATGGGTAAAATTTTATTTTACATATGATGTTTATTTGTTTTTGATTTTGATTATAAAATAGGATTTTGTTAATAAATCAAATTTTTGACCGAAGTGAGAAATAAAGTCGAGTTTTCTTAAATAACTATCATAATTTTCTTATGTACCAAAGAGTTTAAAATAGTACCAATACAAGGATATATCATGGGTAACTAGGGTATTAGAAAAATACATGAGGTTTCTTGAGATATTGGACATAATAATTCATTAATGGAAGCATAATCGTAAATAATGTTGATAAATAATGATATTATAACAATAAATTGCTACCACATTGGTAACATTGGATTATAATAATATATATAAAATAACATTACATGAAGCTTAAAATTTCATGAAAAGAAGGATATTCATGATATAACCTGTCAAATAGTTTTATATACACCTCATAGAAAAATATGGGTGTATAACATGGAAATTGTGTCAAATAATGCTTATTTAGTCAAAATTACATTACCGATTTGGTATCTTTTGAACCATAAATCCCATGAATGAAATATAATAAAAGGAATATGTTAATACAAATAAATATTTTTATAATGATATTATAATAAATTCTTGTACATAGTATACACCACATAAAATAAATGAGTGGTTAATACGGCATAAGTCTCATAGAAATAAAAGCGAGATGAGAAAAAACCTTATGTTAAGTCTTGAATTTACTCATACTTGTTAAAAAAATTTGTATAATAAGAATATTTTCATTATAAATATACCATATATCTATATTATCAAATATAATATGATATAGGAATTTTTTAATGACATTATATTACACTTTTATTAACAATTTGATGTCGATGTTATGTTTCAGGTAATATATATTTTGTTTTCCATATATGTTTTGACTGGTTATTACTAAACCCCTTAATTAGATCATTATTTATATATTTTCAAAATTTACTAAATTATATAAATAATATATATTCAGTATATAAATATTTATAATAATGTATAATATATAGAAATATGAAATGGAATATATCGTTCATGGAGACGGTATGTCATACGTATGTATGAACGTTGTTTTCCTTTAATATTTCATAGAAAAAGAATAATATAATAGACATATATATATATATATTATAATTCTAGTTGAGTTATTATTTAGTATATATATTTTATGTTAACTAAATACATCCTCAATACATTTAATTTTATGTGTGAACGAATCACATCACTTTGAGGAGGCAGTAGTCCACAAATCCACAATCAAAGTTATTGTATTCCCAAAAAATGGAATCCATGAATGTATATGTTATATAATAATTCTAGAAGAATAAATAAATCATAAATATCACGTATATGATATAAAAATTTTATATCATCAATAATTACCAACCATTATAGGTGGTAAAGGAAAAAACGAAAGACGTCATTTTGAGAGGCAGTTGTTCACTGTACACATAAGTGGTAAGTTTGTTACCCTTGTGATGGAAGTGTGCTTAGGTGTAGTTATAAACACTATATTAAAAACAATATTAGTATAACATGGATACTTATGTTATTAAATAATCATTTAATAATAATATATTTATGGGTGGAGAAATGAATAATATAGAAATACATGTTGAAGAACGTTACATCTTTTTCAGGTAACTCCTTTTGGTTATCACCAAAGGGATTATTTTGTTGCCTTTATTCCCAAATTGAGGATTTTATGATAACAGTAGGGATGTTTTGGAGATTATTTTGGTAGTTTATTGATGAAAAAAGGGCTTGATATGTTTTATTAATTTAGAGGGTGAGTGACCTTTTATAGTGGAGGAGGAGTGACATTCCTATAAATAGAAAAAGGAAAACACTATTGAGTGGTCTCCCATACATCATGCACCTCAAATAATTTACAATATTATATAAAATGTAGTATATGGTCTAAATATATCCATAAAATTTATTTTTTACAATTTTGATGGTTATCTGGACCCTTATGTTAAATAATAACAACTTGGTAAACTCATTGTTACCTTAATCATTGTAACTAATTTCAACTAATTCCAGAAATATTTTTGGCCAAAAAATAAGTTGAACATACTAGAAATTATAAATTATTATGATTCCAAATATGAAATTAATTTTTTTCAAATTATAATCACATAATTTTTATAAATAATTTTTTAAATAATCTCATAGACGGGACAAAACAACGGTTTTTTTAAATGAAAATGTTCAAAAATTGGAATTATTTTTATACCCAATTTCAATGTGAAGTTGATTAAAATGTATTATATGAGATTAATTGGTGTAAAAATTATCTAAATATATTCTAAATATATATAATTTATAATTTAACTATATAAATAAATTAGTTGAAAATCATATTTCAATTGAAATTCAGTGTTTTCCACTATTCATTAAATATAAGAAACTTACCAGAAAAAGACAACAAAAATCCAAAAATTTAAACATTAATATTTTTAATTATAATAAGAAGGATATTTTTAAAACTAAAAATTATAAAATTTTCAAAACTAGATTTACAATATGTTAACTATTAAAAGGTGTTAAAATTTTCTTTTAGAAAAATATAACTTTTAATTCATAAATTTGGATTTATTATAATATTATACATATCAAATATATTAGATGAGTATAAAAAATACTGATTGAATATATAATATATAAATTGGATTTAAAACATTCATCAATAGTGGTTTTTTATTTATTGAGATAAAATGCTGTTTGTACATTGAGAAATAGTTATCTTGGATGTGGAATTTATTTATTTCTAATTAGTCCTTAATTTCATTTATTATATATTGATATCTAAAAGATTAATTTTACTTACATGTGTAAATCATATATTCAAAATTTAGATAATTTTATTCATAAAATTAATTCTATTGGATATGTGTCAACAATAATAATTTTAAAATAATAATATCAATAGTACATTATTGTTTTGTAAAACTAGGTCTTGCATATAGAACAAGCAATATAAGAAACTCAACATTTTGTGTAACAACAGAAAAACATATATTTTTGTGTACCACATGCTAAACTACGTGTGGTTTTTCGGTGTATCTTGACATGGTTTTGTGTACAATGCACAAATAACTTGTTTCTTTCCTAAAATACAGGCTATATTTATTGTTGCGTGAAATGAAAAATATTAAATAGTTTAAATTAATTCAAAAATATATATTTCAAAAATTATCGGGGTGTTATAGTTGGGGTGGTAGTGATTTATGATCACATGGATATGTGTTTTTTATCTTGGGTGTTGACATTATTTTGTTTTTTGGTTATGACTTTTTGGTTAGAATGTATATCTCATTCTTGAGTAAGTTTTATTTCATGATGTAATAACGAATTATCACTTTTTCATTGTAAATGTGGAATGTTTTGGTTCATGTATTTTTTTAACTATGTGGTGAGTAATCTGGGGTAAAGATTCATTAAACCTAGTTTATTTCCTTATGAAATGGAATCAAGGGGATACCCAGCCGGAAATGTGATTATACGTCATAGGTTTTGTTTGGGACTTTTGGTAGATAGTAGTTTGGACTATTAGAACGCATGAAGTGTTGAGGATGGGTTCCTCGCCAAATAACTTTCATATTTGACTCTGAGTTTCCATGAATGGTCAATCGTTTTTCCCTAGGATTTAATCTTGGTTTTAGTTAATTTAGTTAAACCTAATTTTTTGGGGTTTATTTAAATGAACATTTTTGTGTCTTTTTTCTATTTCATTGAATCTATGGTTGTTTTAAATTCTTTTGATTAAAGGATTGAATTTGGATTCTTGATGTTTTTCTTTTAAAATGATAATTTTATTTTAATATAGATGGATATTGTCTAATATTTTTATTAGATAATTCTCCTAGAATAAATATTTTAAATATATGAGAGGAATATATGAGAAAACTTCTATAGGAAAACCCTCCTGTGGAACCAACTTTAGTGGAAGTACTTGTTTGGATAATTGAGAAACTAGGTTAGACAAGTGGTGGAAACTAGGGAAAAACATTGGATCAAGGTTTAGAAATTTCAAAGTGGAATCCACCTATATTTTATAGTGACAATGGATCCAAGGAATTAAATGATTTTATAGAATCAATTGAGAGGATCATTCAATTATTTAAAATTATACTTGAATTATGTATTTGTTTATCTAATAATATTCTTGAAGTAATATGAATAATTTTTTGGGACTCCATCATAAAAGATATGATATATTATAGTATTACCTATACAATATTAAAAAAGTTATTCAATCTAAATTTTATCATGGGATGTAGTTAGTGGGAAAGACTTATGAATTTTTAACCTTAGAGCAAGTGGAATTTTTAATTACTGATTATGGTACACCTTTTGTTGTGTTGGATCATTTATCCCCTAAGATTATTTCTAATGATTACCTTAAAGATTAGATAATCGATATGGGTTTGAGGGATTATATTTATTTATTCTGATTCTAATTTCATTTCAATCCTTTGATGAGGCAATTGGTAAATCAACTACAGCTGAAGAAGACATAACTAGGAAGATGGGTTTTGGTGGAGCTTTATTGAAGTGGTAGGTGGCCAGGGTGTGCCGTATATCTAAAAAAGGATGTGTAATAAGTCTTCGTAGATTTCATAAAGAACGTTTTTAGGGGATTATTTGGGATAGCATCGGGTGTTTTGATATCAATATGGGAGGCTTAATAAAAACAATCCTAACTATAAGGAAGAACCCAGGACATGTAATCAACATGTATGATCTAATCAATTTAATATTTTTTGTGATAGAATTTCCCAATGTTTTAGATCTAGATACACACTTATAAAGTGATTGCATGTTCCTTTTGATGCATCAAAGGGTGACAGATCTCTTCATATTCCATGGGGGAAGCTCACATATTTAGGAAAACTCAGTGAGGATCTTAGAATGGATATCTTTATGTAGAAGATAATTCACTAGAGAAAACTAGATAAGGTTACGATATAGTAATATGTATAATGTTTATTTTATCCTATATAGTCTTGGATTTTTTCAATAATGGTTCACATAATTATTTTATATCATCCAATTTGATTCATGTGTTTGGATTCAACATGAATAATATTTTGTTCATGATGGATCTTTCTACTCCCTTAGATTTAAAGAAGAAACAAGGTTTAAAATGCCTCAATTTCCTTTTTATGATCTCTAACCATTAGGTTATTGGGGAGTTTCTTGTTCTTAATCGTGATATTTTTGACATAAAAATTGCATGGATTGGATGGTTAACTATAAATTCTAGATCCCTTATTTTCATCATCAATCTCAATTTCTATCTTCTCATGGTCTTACACACATATTTCAACTTGATAGGGATATTAATTTAGTATGAGTGGGTACTTTTGTTTCTATGGACAAAATGACATCATTCCAGGTTTAAGATATACTTCTTGATATCATCAACTAGTGTTCTAGAAATTCACTTCCAACATTTTTGGATGAGTATCCTAAGGGTTTTTTCTGTTTATTTTTTCATATACCTCCATGAAGCGATTTATATTTTTCTATTGAATTCTTTATAGGGATAATTCATATATATATTTCATATTATAGTATGGAAACTATAGAGTTTAAGGATATTAATCTTCACTTGGATCTCTTGAGAAAAAAGGGTTTATTCATCCTTGAATATCATCTTAGTCTTATTGGTTCTATTTAATATTGTGACTGTTAAAGACAAGTATCTTTTTCCTAGGATTGATAACCTGTTTGATTTACTCAAAAGATCCATATGGTTTCTTTAAGATTGATCGTTGTTTATTTTTTCATCTGTTAAAGGTACAAGAGTAATATATTACTGAAACAACCTTATAAAATAGGTACAGATATTATGAGTAATTGATAATGACATTTAGTCTCACTAATGATCCTATGGTTTTTAAACAATAATGAATCATATATTTAATAAACTCTTTGAATCTATTGTGGTCATTTTTATGAATTATATTTGAAGGCATTCTAAGTTGGAGGATAATCATAGGGGTTATCTAGATATCATCCTAATAACTCTGAATGAACATCATTGATATTGTAAGCTCTCTAAAAATGAGTTTGGGATTGAAGAAGTAATATTTCTAGGTTATATTATATCATATATATATAATCTTAGAGAATAATATAAATATTTATGCGGTTATTTTTCCGAATAAACCAAGTATTTTTTTTAAATATAAATCTTTATGGATTTGGCACATTATTCCGGTTTTTATATTAAAAACATATCCAATATTTCATATTTTATGACTGAATTTTATCTTAAGAGTATCAATATATATTTTAATGAAAATTATCAATGATAATTTGGTAAATTAATGTTATATTGACTTCAGATCTAGTTATGATTCTTCTATAACCATATTCATGCTACGATGTTCATTGTGATACCTTAGTACACGCTTAAGATCTGTTCTAATGAATGGGAAACATCTGGTGGCCCATGTCTCTCACCAAATTCATCTTTATGAGAAGATTTATCAATCCCATTATCTTGTGTTATCTATAGTTATGCATGATTTCAAGAATTTTTTCTTTTATTTCTTCAGTGGATGGTTCAAATTATATTTAGATAAAATGATTTTGAAGTATATTTTCACCCAAAGAGACCTTAACATGTGGTAGATAAGTTGTTATGTTAATCATGAGACTTTTTATTTCGATATTGTATATACAAATATAAAAGATAATATGGTCACATATGCACTGAGCATGATGTTGGTGATTCAAGACATAATATAATTACTAGAGGAGTGGTATTTGAACAGTTTGTTTTATTAGATGAGATTATATGTGCAAGAGCCTAATCAAAATATGTTTTTAGCTCATGTGATAGTGGATTCATCATTTGATGATTAGATTCTTCTGTAACAAAAAAAAGGCACTGATTTCTTTCAATTTAGTAAAATCCTTAGTAATGATGATAAATTTGCCATTTGGATGTGATCTCTTGTTCATTCTTTGTGTTTTGATGATTGGTTAGACGTTATGATATCATTGAGGTTAGATTATATATATAGTGGAAAGCAGTATAGTTGGTCAATACACACTGGTACAAATTTAAGGACCCAAAATTTTATAAAATAAATCACTTTTTGAATGAATAAATTCATTATTATATAAATTAGTTTATGAAAACACAAGAATTATATTTAATTAGTTATTTTTTACCATTATAAACTATAGAAATATTATTTATTTTTAGCTTAAAAAATCATTAACCAGCATGACCATTGATAATATAGTCATTATATAGTTACTATTATGATTATTATATATTTATGGTTTTGATAAAATCAAATTGACATAGAAGTAATAAGTGATGGTATTGACCAGTAAGATTATACATTATGAAACCCATTTATTAGAGCTTCTGAGGGAGATGGAATGAATAGATTTTTTCATCAACCAATCCCAATATGAGATCCAATAACTAAAACATTAAAAAAATACATTATTTTATAATTTTTATATTATTGATATCATAAACCAAACCATGTTCTTCGAACTATCCAAATAAAGTACCATCATTACACACCTTAACCTAATGGTGTATACTGGTGCAATAAGGAGTTATATATCTAAAACCTAGTATTATGAATTTTTATATTTTATTTTTAGTAAAATAATTACTCTATTTATCCCTTTATTCATTAATTTATATATATGATTATATAATGAGTTTTACAAAACAAAATTGATACAACAAATCCAAAATTGTATTTTTGGGAAATATTTATTTTCAATTAGAACACATATTTTGATTAATTAAATAATTATGTAATAAATTTTATTTTCCTTAAATATCAAATTATATATTTTTTATTTAAATATAATTGAATATATAATTTAATAAATTACAACATAAATTTTATAGGAGTTAAAAATTTGTTAATGTCATAAAAACATTTATTTTCTATTAAATGTGGATTTTTGAGTATAAACAATCATATTTAAAAAATTAATTTCTTAAAATAAATATTCTTTTGAAATAATCATGTCAGAATTTTGCAATTGTGAATTTTTCCTAACTTTCAAAGATAGATTAATTTTTGGTACAAATTAAATATGGTATAAATATACGGTATGCATTATGAATTTATAATAGCCCCGAAGTGATATCATAGATATTATAATGGGATTATATGAATAAAATTATATTTCTCCTTTAAAATAATTGAACTTATAATTTATTTGATTAATTTTAAAAATGATTAATGAATCCTTCAAAACCTATATTATTTTATCACATAGAGTTCAAACCCTATATTATTTTATCACATAGAGTCGAAAACCTATGTTTTGAAACTAATAAATAATTAAAATACCATATACTATAAATACCCTCCCAACCTCTGGTTCCTCTTCACTAAAAACCCATTTATCATGATGTTACTCTCCCTTTAAATCTTCAAATATTTCTCATGGTTCTACCAAGATCTATATATGCTCCTCAAAAACTTTTAAAATTACTATATTAAGGTAAGGGGTTACTTTCCTCTATGTTTTTATTCATGTGGTTTTTTATTAATCCTTTTGATTTCCAATTTCTCATGTTGAATTGTTTTTTATAAAAAAATTTTACAATCCTTATGATTTATTTGTAATGAAATACCATTTTTTACTCTCATTCAACCCTTCTATGAAACATTATGGACAACAGTTATGTTACTAAAATTATCCCATGATTATCTAGGCCAAGCTTTTCAATATAAATACCCATATATATTTCAATTCAAGGGTATTCCCATTGAATTAACTATCCACCATTTATTTGGTACATCCAAGTATATAATCCATAGTCCATAATCATGGGACAAAAATTGATGAAATTCTTTCTTACAATGTAAGATCTTTGTGGCACACAACTGCATGTACATGATATGAAAGGTATGAATGGGAAATTATTATATAGACTCTAATTAATTGAGTAATGTTTTTATCTCATGTGATACCATGTATATTTAATCAGTGGTTAGTTAAAGTACAATATTTATGATGTCCTGGTGATTAGCCTAAATTTATTCTTATTTTTTTCATGTTTTATATTATTTCTATATTGCTATATTTCCTTGATGATTTCAACTTATATCATGATTTTATCTTCATGATTATAATTCATAAAATTTATTTCACAATTATATAATTCTTGACCTACATGTATTAATTTCATCATGTTATTCCTTGAATATTACATTACTGGGATTTATTGCTCACACATTTCTTATGTATGCCCCAAGGTTACCCAATGCAGTTTTAGAAGATCAATATAATTTAAGTGCATGTTATGGAGTTTAAAATAATTTCATTTTACCCCTATTATAAGTTATTATACTATTAATATAATTATCCAGAGACACATGGCCTATAGACCGTTTAGGTTTTTATTAAGTGTAAACTTATTTAAAAAATCCTGAAATAACGTGTATTAATGAAAGGGGTTTTCATAGTTTGTCTTAGAGTAAGGTCTAGTTATTTTTGGGGATTAGGATTATAAAACTATAGTGGAAACCAAATGGATATGTCTTAATGTAGGAAAAAATCCCTAAATTTTTTTAAAGTGAGGATAATTGGTTTTTAGGAAAAAATACATTTTTGGATACGATAAGAGTGTGTGACTCTAGAAAAGATATACCTAGGGGTAATCACCCTTGAAATGGTGGATTCAGTATTAAACCAACCATCACTAGGTGTATGATAAATAGGTCATATTGTAATCATAGTTTGAAACTCCCACAGATATGATTTGGTTAATCATATTCTTATTACAAACCATTATTAATGGAAGAAAAATTCCTATGAAATCTAATGTTAGGAAATAGGTCATGGATAACATATACTGAATCCTATAAATTCATAAGTTAAGGAATATATATAATTAATGATTTATAACTTCAATGTTCATATTTTCCATTCTATATGATTAATAATATGAGAATTCTCATCCCTATTTCTAATATGAATCCAATTGCGACAGTTTGTCGTAGAATCCATTCATGATCATCAAATATGGTGTAGAAATAAGAGTGAGTATGGATATGATCCCATACTTCTTCAACTGAGAAATGAGCGCTTGCTTAAGATACTCTCCACATCAATCAGATCGGGGTGCCGTAATCTTTTTACTCTGCTGGTTTTCTATATCATTTTGGTATTCCTTAAATATCTCAAAAGAATCTGACTTAAACCACATTAAGTAGATATGACCATACCAACTATGGTTATCAATGAAACTAATAATTTACGAAAACCCACCCCTTTCATCAACAAGAAGTGGACCTAATACATCAATATGTATTAATTATAGTATTGCATTGGCTCTTTCTCCCTTCCCAGAGACAGGTACTTTGTTCATTTTCCCTTATAAACAAGATTGGCATACAACCAAGCGTTTTAACTCTACAGAGTCTAAATACCCTTCATTATGTAATTTTTTAATTTCATCTTGTTTACATGACTTAGACTAAAGTTCCACATGTTGGTGAAATATAAGTCTTACCCGCTTGTTTGGTCATTGATTGTCATTATGGTGTTTTCAAGTTCTGGTATATATTTACCATTCTTAATATGTTTCATACCATACCACATGTGTTCTTTATATAATAGAAAATATTTATTTCGGAACATGAAATAAAACCCAATTGTTTCCAAACATGACACATAGAATATGTTTCATGTTAGAGAAGGCACATAATAACAATTATTTAAAACTAGAAAAAAACATGTAGTTAGAGTTAAGTGATATTCTCCCACTACCAAGGTTGCCAGACATGCACCATTTCCATCTCGGTGGTCCACTTCACCTCTTTCAATATTCTTGAATATACATAGTTTTTGTATATAAATACATATGTGTGGGATACATTACTTATACAAAACCCAACTAGTAGATAAGGAATTATTGTATTCAATGGAAAAAATACATGATGTAGAAGAATCACCTTACTTCTTCTTCCCTACACTACAATTTTTCATCCAGTGGCCTTTCATTCCCCATTCAAAGCATAAATACAACTACTCATTACTCAGATTCTGAATCATTGTATTTTTTAAAGGATGGTGAATTGGATTATTTGACCTTGACTTGTCCTTGGACCCCATTTCCTTTCCATTCAACCTCGTGTTCCCCATAAGGACAGATGAATTGGTATTTTTCATATATTTATGTGCTTGGAGAACTAAAGCCAATAGATCTGGGAGTGACTTTTTCATATAATTTTGGTTATAATTGACAATAAAAGTTGAAAATCAGGTTGGTAAAGAAGCAATAACTAGATATGTTTCTATCTATTAGTTTAATTTTAACCCAAGGGCTTCAAGCCTCCCAATTTAGCTAATCATATTTGAGTATATGAGGATTGGCTTGGTTCCCATATACTATCAGGCACCTATAAAGGGAACTAGAGATCTCATAACCTTCCAGCATAGATCTCTCATGATATAATTCCAGGAGATGTGAATGAATATTGTAGGAATCCACATCCTCATTCATTTTCATCAATTGGCTACATATGGATGACAACATGATGCACTAAACATCAAGACTGTCTTCTACATGCTTTTCTCCTTTATCATTTTCTGCCTACTCCATCCCGGAGGAGGATTAACAGTAACTGAGGATTCATGCACATACATCATCCTTTATTGGTGCAGTACTATGTGCAAGTACCTATACCACTCCTGTAAGTTATTTCTATTCAGGATATATTCTTTATCTATAATATATCACGGTGATAAAGTATTTTTGGTGTTGATGATTACCATTTTAAATCAAAATCACACAAACATTAGTAATGAGTACTTTATATTGATTACCATTAGGCATTTATGATTAATTAATCATTATATAATTTCTACTGTCTCCAACTACTTTAGCGAACTCTAAGTGTTCTCACTATTGAATTCAGAAGAATCTTTCACTTGATTATTCATGTAAAAAATATCCCAAAAAACTACTCCTCGTAGTCTATAAGCATTAGCTATGCCACTAATTGGCGAGTTTCAATGTAGGATCTTGATTTGAAATCCACATTAACTCGTGGTTCCTTGTACTATAGAGTAAAGTTTCAGTATTAGGAATCTAAACCTGATTCTCTCAACATGTTGCCTCCAAAGTGGTAAAAATTTATCTTTGGAAACTTTTTTGCAATCATAATTGGTCAATTCAACCTATCATTATTACAGGAACACACTAGTAATAAAGGTCACACTCAACTTTGGCTAACGAGAACTCCGAACAGCTGGTTTTGCTAAAATTATAATAATTGAAGGTGATAAGACTTGAATTATCTTTGAAGGATTTTTTACGGATAAATATAATCCAATTCTATTTTATTCATTCATAGTAGGTTTTCGCACTCACAACTTAACAAACAATAGAAATATATTCATCAAATCATTATGTATTTTATATTCTTTACTATTTTACATAATCAAGCAATAATCATGCATTTGCATAAAATAATAAACCACGCATAAAGTAAAAACATGCAATCTGATTAGTCATTAGAATTTATTTAGGATCGATCAATAACAGATCCTTCATGACCTATGTGTTTTCATACTTGAGTCAGCAGATGGGTCTGCGTCTGAGATCATCACTATGTAATAACAAATATACTAACACATAGGTGAAGGTGTTTAGGATTATAATGTACAACTGGAGAACTGGACGCACATACCCATATAAAAATGTGAAGGAAAGTGATGATACACATACCTTCATTTAAAGTGAAATAAAATTAAATAGTATAATTGTGTTCTAATAAATTAAATTAATTTTAATAAATTCAAATAATTTATTTGTTGGTTCTAACTGTATAATTTAATTTTTAATTATAAAAATTAAATTAGCTCATTTATTTAATTTAAAGCTCAGATTAAATTAAAATTTCAAATTTAATTAAATTTTAACCCCAAAAATAATTTTAATTAATTGCATTTAAAAAATAAATTAATTTAACTAAATTAATTTAATTGGTTTATCTCAGTGACAGCCTGTCGTAGCACTCATGGGAGTGGATCATGCAGCACAAAAATCAACTTGTTTGGCTATCGGTGAGTGAGGAGGGTGGTCGCACAGGAATGACACAGTGGCACAGGATCTGGGTGATGGTGTATGACTGCCTCATGGGGAGGGTCCAGTCGAGGACTGCAGAACTAGGTTAGGATGACAGTGGCCTGCGGGTCGTGAGCTCTGGAGATCTCGGGATGGCGCCACTCTCTTTTGGATAGAAGGCGTCGGTGACCTCTAGATGGTGGGGTGGCTGGCGACTGGGTGGTCACCAGCTGGTCGAGATCCTTGGCGATCTCGGGATGGTGTTGCTCTAGTGCGGATCAAAGGCGGCAGTGTCCTCCGGGCATTTTAGGCGTAGGGGGTTTTTTTTTAGTTTTATGGGGTAGGTTTTAAAATATTTGGGGAAATGGGGTTGTCCAGCGCCAAATGAAGTGGCTCTAGACAAAAATAGGGCAAAGCGCCACATGAAGTGGCGCTTTGACCCCACACCCCCAAACCCGATATATATATATATAAATTTATTTATTATAATAAATATAAAAAAATACAAAAAATACAAAATTATAATTTTTTATAATAAATACAAAAATTATAACAAATTTACTTATTTATAATAAATATCTAATAAATATTATAATATTATTATAATAAATATACATTTTTATACATTTATTATACATTTATTTCAAATATTATAATGTTATAATATTATAATATTCATTATAATAAATATCTAATAAATGTGTTAATAAATACTATTATAATAAATGCACAATAAATGTATAATAAATGTATAATAAATATTTATAATAAATTTATTATAAATGTATATTTATTATAATAAATATACATTTATATTAATTTTTATAATAAATATATATTTATTTATTATAATAAATCTACATTTATTTTATACATTTATTATAATAAATAAATATTATTAATAAATGTATATTTATAATTATAATATTTATAATTAATGAATATATTTATTAAAATTTTTTATTTTTATTTATATTTATAATTAAATTTATAAATACATATTTTAAATTTATTATTCCTTTAAAAATATAATATTTATAAATATATTCATATAATTATATTTATTTATAAATATATTCATTATTTATATATATATATTTATATAAATTTATAGATATATATTTTGAATTTATTATACCTTTAAAAATATAATATTTATAAATATATTCATTATTTATATATATATATATTTATATAAATATATATATTTATTTAAATATATTTATAAATATAATCATATAATTATATTTATTTATAAATATATTCATTATTTATATACATATATTTATATTAATAAATATATTTTTAATTATAATTATAAATAAATATAATTATATGAATATAATTTAAATTTATTTATAAATAAATATTCATGAATATAATACATTTATTATAAATATAAATTAATAAATATATATTTATAAAATATATTGTATTTATAAATATATTTAATAAATGTATATTTATAATAATTGTATTACATTTATAAATATAATAATAAATGTATTGAAATACATTTAATAAATATACATTTATTATAAAAAATAAATTTATTAAATACATTTATTATGATGCATTTATAAAATACACTTACTAAATACATTTATTTAATATATTAACTATATTTATAAATATATTTAATAAATATACATTTATTATAAATACAATAAATTTAATAATTGTATTTAATAAATATAATACATTTAATAAATATACATTTATTATAAATACAACCTAATACATTTAATAAATATACTTTTGTTATAAATACAATAAATATAATAAATATACATTTATTATAATACATTTATTATAATAAGTGTATTTAATAAATATAATACATTTATTAAATATACATTTATTACAAATATAATATATTTAAATAAGTGTATTTGATAAATATAATAAAAATTTATTATAAATACAATACATTTATTAAATATACACTTATTAAATATACATTTATTACAAATACAATATATTTAAATAAATGTATTTGATAAATATAATATAAATTTATTATAAATACAATACATTTATTAAATATAATGCATACATTTAATAAATATACAATTTTTTAATAAATACAATACATTTAATAATGTATACATTTATTAAATAAATGTATAATTAATAGTAAATATTATTGTATATTTATTGTATTTATTTTATTATACATTTATTATAATTAAATATTTATTATAATTAATATTTACTATAATTATATAATTATTATATTTTTTTATTTATTATATTTATATTTCTCTAATTATTATAATTGTATATTTATTATATTTACTTATTTAGTACTATATATATTTATCATAATTATATATTTTTTATAGTTATTATTTTTATCATTATAAATTTATTATAGTTCCATAATATTAATTATAATAATTACATAATTATAAATATAATAAATATAGAATTATAATAAATGTATAGTTATAAATATAATGAATATATAATTATAATTAATATAATATAATTAATGTATGTGTTATACTTATAATAAATATAAATACATAAATTTATTATAAAAAATATAATTGATTATAATTTATTTATTCATGTATTTATTATAAATAAATAAATTTCTTATATTTATAAATATATAATTATATAATTATATATATATATATATAAATGGGGGTTGGGGGTGGTGTGGTGTCAAAGCGCCACTTGAAGTGGCGCTGAACAAACCCATTTCCCAAATTAAAAAAACCCTAACCCATTAAACTAAAAAAACCCTATGCGCTAAACTACCCGTGTCCTCCGGATAGTGGCCCACCAGGAGACGGGGAGGCCTGCAGGTCTAACGTAGAATACTCTTTTTTTACTTTTCAATTTACCTTTAACAAAAAAAGCAAAAGTATAAAGAAAACTTCTTCATTCCCCCTATAATGATATTTCCGAAATTTGGAAGAAATATTTTTAAACAATTATCTTATATTATTGTTTTTTTATAATAATAAAAATAATAAAATATTATATTTTTTATTAATTAATCTCAAAATAATAGAGCTCCACTAAATTTACTCCGGTGACCGGATTCGGGCCTAAATGTGGCCAGATTCTAGTACATTGAAGAACACAAAAATAAATTAAAATCATGTTCTTTAGAAATAAAAAATATGAAGAACTTAAATCTAATGACGTGGATCCATTTAAAAAGTTCAAATGATCGTTACATGAACATTTGGAAAAGGTTCGACATATAGTGAGATCCATTGGATCTATTTTAACACATTGTACTCAAATTTTAGGCAATTTAATTTTACACTAACTTCAAAAAAACAATCCATTCCCTCTGATACCATTTTTTGGTTCTGAGATGGGCATCAGAAGATGATGGGCCAAGAATTAAAAAATTATGTGTCACCAAAGTGATGGAACATCGACATCTCTGGTGAAGATATCCGGAAACGTTCTGAGGGTCAGACATGGATTCATCAAAGCCCATAATAATAATTAATGTATACCACATTCGGATCGGATGCACGCTTGTTTTTCGCAATAATCTGATGAACGTTGCACGGAGAATCTCATGTCGAAGTACTCTATATCATCCACACTTGCCTCTTGAATCTTAACATGTGTTGTTCATCAGAATATGGTTTCTATCATATTACACCTATGACCACTTCGACGCAATGATGATCACCAAAAGAAAACATCTTCAATTCAAGAAGACGGAACTTTAAGAACTTCCATCTTTTGGAGAGTGTCTCTCTAGGATTTGGTAGGAGAGAGAAGCTATCAATTCCAATGGATTAATAGTCGACATGGGATGATCCTCTCTCCACTTATATATTGAATATCTATAATAAACGGTTTGGATTCCTGGCCACTATGTAAATAACATCCACTATATAAATATTATAAATAATTATTTATGAAAAATAATTGTAATCCATAAATAATATTTATAATTTAGCACTAAACTATAATATATAAGAAATATATTACGTGATAAAATTGAGTCTTTAACTTGACTCATGCTCTTGTTAATATTAAATGAACATGGGATATTAATATTCATTCGAATAATACTTATCATTTTATTTACTTAATCACTCGTAAATACGTGTCATAAAAAAATTAATGAATTATTCCAAACACGTGTAATTAAAAAATTTATATATTCTATGGTGATCCAAAGAACTGGGATAATACCTGATCCCCATGGTGGTTCCCATCAAGTTATATATTCATATTCAACAGAATATGGAAGATTCAAAAAGTGCTATTATGTGTGACCCTCTAGTCCCTTATCTTAATAGTAGTGAATAATATCCAAAGACCACGAGTGGGGTCTAGCAACCCATTGAGGCCCCTATAGTGTTATGAAAAAGTCAAAGAAACGACTACCTTCCAATGAACACAACCTATGTAATATAATCTATTCATGATTGATATCTCAATAATGTAGAATTAGAACTTGTGTCATCATACTGTTACATTTCATTATTATTTGTTTACTTGACCAGAAAAACAAACTTTCTACTACCATGTCCATGAATTTAATAAAGTACCAACCATCCTAATCAAGTTGTCTGGAGATATCACTCCCTTGACTCGAATGTGAAAAATTCAATCTTGATCGTTGTGAAAAATTATATCTTGATAGTTGTATTTTCTATTAATTTTAAACTAATTTCTGACACATATGTGATTATATTTAAGAAAAATTTATTCCATATTTAGAATCATCATAATTTATAATTTATAATATACTAAACTTACTTTTTCACCAAATATATTAGTTAAAAAAATTTAAAATAATTATAGTGGTTAAGGTAAAAAAGAGTTTACTTTGCGGTTAAACATTAATCTTAAAACAATAAATGGCATGAAAAATAATCTAAAATATATTTTATGTTCTTATTTAGAACATATTCCCCATTTTATATAATATGGAACATTATTAGAGGCACAATATGTAAGGTAAGCATCTCAATCGTGTTTACCTTTTTTTTTTATTTACAAGAATGACACTCCTCATCCACTATAAATGGGCACTTGTCACGACCCGACCCTACCCGGGTTTGAGCCGCAACTATCCAAAGCCTGCCTCCATAGGCCAAGGGCTGGTGACCAATGCTAAAGGCACAAAAACTCGGGGAGGCCTTTGCCTATGTACCTGTACACACACACACGCAACACACTCAATGAAAAAGTGCAGAGTAAAAGATGAGACAAGTAGAGTAAAGTGAGACTGCTATATATGAACCACCAAAAGTGCATCGACCTATAATCAGTGCAAAGAAAGTGCTGAAAATAAACCGAAAAGAAAAGGCGCAAAGCACGCGCCCAACCAGAAAAGTGCCACAACCCGGCAGCAGGTGAACAAAAAGTAAACAGTTGGAAGGGTGCCCCACCTGGAACCCGACTCCGACCACCACACGCGGTCCAAGCTCCCGAACTCCTAAGCTATGTTGTAGTGACGACCAACCTGTCCGTCGTCTGCAAGGGCACTCCAAGTGTGGGAAAATTCCAAGTAGGCGTGAGTATAAAAATACTCAGTAGGATACCCCGAAGCCTTGAGGGAGCAACAAAGGAGGTACCGAAGGGTGAGCAGTAGATCGAACATGGGAATGTAAAGGAATAAAATAAGGAGTGTAGTCAAGAGTACAACAGCAGAGAGTCCAACTAAACCCAACATGAGGAAGGTAGTAGACTCATCCAAACACAAGGAGCTAGAAACGGTGAGAAGATGAAATTCTCATCGAGTCTTCCCTACCTATAGTAGGAGAGTAGACTCATCCAACCACGAGAATCTAGACAGGGAAAGCAAGTGGCATACCCCGCGCGTCTTTGCCTCTCCTGGAGGAGAGTAACCAAGCCCAAGAAGTGGGCACTGGAACAATGTATACATATATATATGCTCAATCAAGAAGCCCAAACAAGATCGTAAGGGGATCTCCACCCCGTAGCTCAGCCCAAGAAAGTGAGTATCCAACAGTCCCAGAAGTAAACACCATCGATGCCCAACATCCCACACGTCTACCCTGAACTACAAGTCAAGGGGCTCAAATCAATGCACCTTGAAACTATTTTCTTTGGGCGACACTGAATCGCCCACACGGTTTTAGGTCGCGTCACAAGGACGCGTCTCGGTGGGGAAATTGCCTCTCGTACTTGAGAGTTCTAGGGGTACGTCAAACCACACCTCGTCACTGCCCCGCAGTCGATAGGTCTCCTTGAAGTCGATAGAAAACCCCCTTCCCTACCCCGCTTGAGGGTAATCCCTGGAAGTCGACGGGTTCCCACTAGAGGGGGACCCAGCAAGAGTCAATGGGTGCCACACTGCCCAGTCCCATAATAGGGTAATCCACTAGAGAACGACCTGGTTAAAGTCATCGACGAGTCCCAATGCCCAATCCCGTAAAAGGGTACTCCACTTGAGGGAGGCTTAGAACCGTCATCAGGGACAACTTCCCAGCCCAAATGGAGGTCAACACGGAATCGGGGACCACTTCCCAGCCCAGCTGGAGGTAAACCCGGCATTGAGGACCAATTCCCAGCCCCGCTAGAGGTAAACCCGGAACTGCTCTAGCCATCCTTGATGGATGGTACTGCTCGGTGAACACTACTGTACTGGTCATCCATGCTGGATGGTAATCCACTGGCCATCCCTGCTGGATGGTACAACTGGCGAGCCCTACTCGAAAAAACCTCAGCCCTGCTGGTAACAAGCTCAGCCCTGCTGGAAACAACCTCCTGGGTAGTGGATCGGTGCCCGGGTAAAGTGTTGGTCACCCCGAATCCACAAGAACTCTACCAGGGAACACGAAGTGATGGGAGCAACTCCACGGCCCCCCTAGGGCGATCATGCTCCAATCCACTAAGTCACTGTCAAAGCAGACCGAGTCAACTCATCCCAAAAAGTGGGGAAAACACCCACACTGCACGAGCACACGTAGTAGCAAATGGTGCTGCAGTCCAGTGAATGGGGCACGACACTAAAACCCCTTACAGCTGAAGAACAAAGGATCCAAACCATCTTTGATGGCCAAAACCAGAACAGAACCAGGGGAAAACTCAACCCTGCTGGTCAACAAATGAGAACAGGACCAGGGGAAAACTCAACCCTGCTGGTCAAAAAACGAGAACCGAGGAACCCTCCACGTCACGAGAGGTCAAAAGTACATAAAGCAGAACACGACACACACATGGGGTCTACACGTCATGTGGCCCCAAGTCAACCCAAACCGAACACAAAAACGTTCTCAGGTACAAAAAACCACATGTACCTCCATGCGTTCCCGTATACTCCCAGAGTATACCATGTTCTAGCCCAAAGGTTATGGTGCACACGACACCCAATGTCAACGCGAAGTCATAACGTAACAACTCCAACCTTCCCCCTCATTAGCCCAGGCACGACCAAATACATCTCATTATACACCGACATCACTCTCTCAGGAGTGAACGCGATCACACGCCAAGGGTTCCCTACAAACACTGCAGGAAGAACCACCACCAGTACACCTTCATATTTCCACATTTAATAAGATCACGTAAGAGGCTCCGCTCGCCTGAAAAGATTAAACCGTTGAAATCCTCGCGGGAAAACATACAAGATCGACTAATTCCTCACCCCAAACGGATATCCGACGGAAAAGTTGCCAACACCGCCTTATGCTTAAACGACGTCCCGTGATCCCGAGCCTCGGCCCCGAAAATAGTAGCGTGCATCGCACCATTGCGATCCCCTTGGGAAAACACGTCAAAAGGACTACTCACTTGAGTGGAATGGATATCGGGAGAAAAAGATGCATTCCGGTGCACCGCACACGAGCAGTGCTACGTGGGACCCACATCCCGGTCCCGAAACACAACGAACAGATCACACTGTTGCAATCCTCTCGAAAAAGTACACAAGTTCTACTAATCACTTGTACCAAACAGACACACATTGAAGGAGATAGAAATTCACCATCAACGCCCAAAATGGCCCACGTGGGGCCCACACCATCTTGCTGAATTAAAGCGGGCAGGTTGCTCCACTGCAACGCCCTCGGAAAAACACCCTGAATTGACTACTCGCACGCCCCAAACAGATGTCGGGTGAAAAAGTTATAGAACGTTGTTTGCATCTCAAAAGACGGGCCGTGGGGCCCATGCCTCAACTCCGGTTTCAATACCCGAAACCACACTGGAAAACCCTGGCTCGACGCCAGGGTCGCAACGCCACTGACGGACCTCAAAATGGACACCAGATGCGTCTGTGCCGTCCAAAACAAGAACCCCCGAGAAAGACGCCCATCCACTTAACGTTGCGTCGCGCCCCCCGAGCCCCTCGTTTTGGGAATTAAAAACCCCAAAACCATCTCAAAACGATCATCTCAATTCCAAGAAGGCTCTGCCACAGGCGGGTTGCAAATCGGACTCCTGTAATGAAAATTACGGGTGTTCGAAGAGGGGGAACGAATCCCCTTGGGCTGGACTGGCCTGGACCGGCCGGTCCACCCCGCCTGGGCCGGCCCACGGCTCAGCCGTGCAGCCCGGCGTTGGCTCACGGTTCACCTGCAGACCGGCCACGAGGGTCAGTCGTTCTCACCGTGTGAAGACCCGCCTGGCGTGTGTCTTTGTTTCCCCCGCGGGGTCGCGGCGCGCGACCCCGTTCCTCCGAGTCAACCAGCCGGTCCTCCCGCTCTGCGCCGCGCGAAGACGCCGCGGCCGAGGAGCTCACCGCAGCGCCGAAGAGTGCCGCCGCCTGGCCTTAGGCCGCGCCGCCCTATTGAAGCCCACTGGACTGCCGCGCGAGCCGCCTGAAAACCCAAAAACCCGCAAACTTCGTCGAACCGCTCCAGGCTCCTCCGAACTCAAATTTCAATTCTGAAAGATGCAATGGAAAGAACAAAATGTACACTACACAACCATGGGATTTGTTAGAAGATAAAACAACAATTTGATGCAAATAAACGAGCTCAAAGTAGGTGCAGGAAAAGAAAATGAAAACGACAAATCCTACCTCTTGGGCGTTGTCTGGAGCTTCATGGAGGGTCCGCCGCCACGCCGCTGCCTTGCCAGAGGGGAGCTGGAGAAGAGGAGCTTCCTACTTCATCATTGGGAGCTATTGGTGCCAGGGGAGAAGGGGTAGAGGAGAGGGGTGGGTTAAGTGTTTAAATAGAAAACACTTAACCACCCGCACGTCGGCCAGAACCCGAACTTCCGGCGGGGTCGAGATTAATCCTCCCCTGGGGTAAACACCACCTATCGTGCACAATGGCGGTCATGGATTTTAATCCGAGGCCCCATTCAAAATTTATAAAAGCAACGCCACGGGCCGCTAAATTATGAAAATTCCCATGGGGCCATTTTTCACAGACGGCCCGCGACCGCAAATATTACACCTCTCCTAGGGTAAACGACATGCTCCCAACTCAACGGTGACCTCAGTTTCCCAATCCGAGCAACCGTTTAAGAGATACTGAGATTAACCATTAAACAAATTAATTAATTAATTAATTTATCCATTTAACGTTTCGAAAGTGAGCGAGGGGTCCAAACGCCCCAGGCCAACATGGTTTATATCGTTCCTAGGGTAAACACCCCATTCCTAAGCCATCCGTGCACTCAGATCTCTGATCCGAAACACTTTTTAGGAGTTATACCCTTTATTTGGCATGCCCAGTGTTAACGTATTGAAAATTTAATTATGGCCACACCAGGGGTCGGAATCGCAATCCGTCTGAAGGCGATGCTCAAAAATAATATCAAGAATATTCCAAAGTCTTCCATAACCAAAAATTGGGTTCTTACATAATTACCTTTTTCAATATTTTCATCCCCAAAAAGCAAAACCTGGGAACAACTTAGGGTACTAAGCCCACACCTGGCTCTCCCGCTCCTAGAAGAACTCTTGCACAGTTCTGCGCCACCGCACACAGACCAAAGGATTGATCTGCTTCACGTGAGGTATGCCCTTGCCGATGACGTGTATAGGAGCATGCACACTTCTTCTTTGGTGAATCACGTGGGAAATGTCATGCACCCACTTCAGTCTTTGGGGTTAGGGAAAGGTGGTAGGGAACCTCGCCATCCCTTTGCATGGTCTCAATCAGCCTGAAGGCCCTCGGGGGTATCTCACCTCCCCGGACGAACCCCTACGTCGCACGCTGTGACTGGAATCACCATTTGTACCTGGGACAAATCCCAATGATTCCCTCTTTCAGAATATCAATATGGTAAAACACCCAAGGATATCTGGTCACGCAAGGTTTCATAGTCGATGTCCCATGACCCAGACTCTCTTACACATTCAAAAGGTGAAGGAGTCCCTACCATCGACTGAAGAGAAAGGTTCCACGACATTTACTCTACCGACACAGAGCCACACTAATGCCCGCTCATCACCCTAGTAACAACTCAAAAAAGGATCCGGGAGAAAAGAATTTCACACACATAGTCTATCAATTCTACTACAAAAATTAGAAGAGCTATAGAGCATACCTCTTACCACCTCATGCTCTGCAAGATCATAGACATCCAAAGCTCACGGCTGTCCGCGGTCCCAACTGTCAGCTCCCGGAGCCTGACGTGGACCACCTAGTGGTGATGATAAGGCCTTGTAAGGTCATCCCCCACTACTATCTCCTCCCGATCCTTTGCTATCACCACCTCTCTGGGCGCTACTCCAATCACGACACTGCCTCTGTCATGGTGGTGCACCTGCTGCCTGCCCGAAGCTCTTTGCATGCCTTGTCAGGAAGTCCCGTGCCAGGTGACCTCGCCCATCACAACCATATAACCAACGCTCTCTGGTCAATACTGGTGCCCTCCGGCGCCACTGTGGTGTACGCCCACACACTTGAGTCCAGTTTTCAGAAAGCCACCTGCGTCGAGGTTATTCTTACTGATGCCTGCTAGCTGTGGCAGACGTCTCGGCTCTGTCGAGCCTACTGCCACCCCGGACTGTAGAACGCGACAGGAAGCCCTCTGTCGCCAGTGCCTTATCTAGCTCCCCGACATATATAGAAATTACCAAGGGTACTATTATAGCATGAATCTCTCTACATAGACCCTGCTCAAACTTCCGCGCTCAGATGTTGTCGTCAGGGACCAAGTCCGGGTAAAAGCATGCACGGGCTGCGAAATTAGCTGCATACTCGGCCACCGTCATCCACCCCTGCTGAAACTACAGGAGCTCCTAAATCCAAACGGAGCGTAAGCAGGAGGGGAAAAATCCACATGAAACAACAACTGAAAGTCTCCCCATGAAAGCGACGACTCTTCAAGAAACTGAGTCACAGGACTCCACAAACGCTAAGCTGGCCCACGAAAAAGGATGGCTGCCAATGCCACCATAAGATCTATCGGATTCTACACAAGCCTGAAAAGGCGAACCACTGTCTCGAGCCAAACCTCTACTGCCTGATGGTCTGGCTCACCACTGAACCTCAGTGGTCTCGGTCGTTGTAACTCACGGATCACGCTCAACCTGCGCTCAATTTCAGCCTGCTCTACTGAAGCTGCCTGCTGCTCAATAGGTGGGGGTGCTACTATCAGCCCACCCGGAGAAAGGGGCTCGCATGATGGGTCCTGGAATGAGGCCTCGTAGCTCACAGGGTCGTCGTCACGAACTAAAGTTGGTGTCCTGGCTGGCTGTCTTCGTGGAGACATCCTTAATATTATCAAGGAGTGTCATGATCAGATGAGAATATATGTATATCACAACAATAACAACGATGGGGAGCTGACTCAAGAAGGATAGTCAAAGACTCAATCCTATGTGATGCACAAACAAATTTTCCCTGCAACAGGAGTCACAGCATGCCGAGTTGACAAGCGTGTTATCAAGGTCCTGGTGAATGGATACGTCAGCTGCCCCACCATCACTGGACTTCCTAGCCTGAGAGCCGCTCTTGATACACGTTAACACTGTTGCCCTAAATCCCAACCAATTCCTTTTATTTTAGGGATGTCCGAACAACATCCCAAGGAACGAACCACCTCTGATACCATATTGTCACGACCCAACCCTACCCAGGCTCGAGCCGCAACTACCACAAGACCGCCTCCATAGTCCCAGGGTTGGAGACCAGTTCTGAAGGCACAACAACTTGGGGAGGCCTTTGCCTAAGTACCTGCACACACACACGAAACACACTCAATGCAAAAGTGCAGAGTAAAAGATAAGAAAAGCAGAGTAAAGTGAAACTACTATATATAAACCACCAAAAGTGCATCGACCTCTAATCAGTACAAAGCAAGTTCTGAAAGTAAACTGAAAAGAAAAGGGGCAAATCACACGCCCAACCAGAAAAGTGCCACAACCCAGCACATGGTGAACAAAAAGTAAACAGATGGAAGGGTTCCCCACCTGGAACACGATTCCGACCACCACACACGGTCCAAGCTCTCAAACTCTTAAGCTCCACTGGAGTCACGACCAACCTTTCTGTCGTCTGCAAGGGCACACCAAGTGCGAGCAAAGCCCAAGCAGGGTTGAGTATAAAAATACTCAGTAGGATACCCCGAAGGCTCGAGGGAGCAACAAAGGAGGTACCGAAGGGTAAGCAGTAGATAGAACAGGGGAAATTAAAGGAATACAACAAGGAGTGCAGTCAAGAGTACAATAGTAGAGAGTCTAGCTCAACCCAACAAGAGGGAGGTAGTATACTCGTCCAAACACAAGGAGCTAGAAATGGTGAGAAGATGAACTTCTCATCGAGTATTCGCTACTTATATTAGGAGAGTAGACCCATCCAACCACGAGAAACTAGACACGAAAATCACATGGCATACCCCGCACGTCTTCTTCTCTTCTGGAGGGAGATTAACCAAGACGAAGAAGTGGGAAATGGAACAATGTATACATATATATATGCACAATCAAGAAGCCCAAACAAGATCGTAAGGGGATATCCGTCCCGTATCTCATCCCAAGAATGTGAGTAGCAAACAATCCAAGAAGTAAACACCCTCAATGCCTAGCATCCCACACGTCAACCCTGAACTGCAAGTCAAGGGGCTCAAATCACCACACCTTGACACTATCTGCTTTGGGCGGCACTGACTTGCCTGTACGGTTTTAGGTCGCGTCACAAGGATGCGTCTCTCAGGGGAAAGTGCCTCTCATACTTGAGAGTTCTGGGGGTATGTCAAACCACACCTCGCCACTACCCAGCGGTCGATAGTTCTCCTCAAAGTCGACCCACGACCCCCTGCCCTGCCCCGCTGGAGGGTAATCCCTAGAGGTCGACGGGTTCCCATTGGAGGGTTACCCGGCAGGAGTCGACGGGTGCCACACTGCCCAGTCCCATAACAGGGTAATCCACTGGAGGGAGACCTGGCTAAAGTCGTCGATGAGTCCCAATGCCCAGTCCCATAAAAGGGTACTCCACTGGAGGGAGGCTCGGAACCGTCATTGGGGACCACTTCCCAGCCCAGCTGGAGGTAAACCCAACATCGAGGACCACTTCCCAGCCCAGCTGGAGGTAAACCCGACATCGAGGACCACTTCCCAGCCCCGCTAGAGGTAGACCCGGAACTACTCTGACCATCCCTGTTGGATGGTACTGCTCGATGAACACTGCTATACTGGCCATCCCTACTAGATGGTAACCCACTGGCCATCCCTGCTAAATGGTACAACTGGAGAGCCCTGCTCGAAACAACCTCAGCTCTACTGGTAACAACCTTAGCCCTGTAGGAAACCACCTCATGGGTATAGGATCGGTGCCCGCGTAAAGTGTTGGTCACACCGAATTCACAAGAACTCTACCAGGGAACACGAAGTGACAGAGCAACTCCCCGGGCCCCTCAAGGTGATCATGCTCCAATCCGCTGAGTCACTGTCGTAGCGGATCGAGTCAACTCATCCCAGAAAGTGGTGAAAACACCCACACTACACGAGAACATGTAGTCTCAAATGGTGCCGCAGTTCGGTGAAAGGGAAACGACACTGAAATCCCTTACAGATGAAGAACAGAGGAACCAAACCATCTCTACCGGCCAAAACTAGAATAGAACCCGGGGAAAACTCAACCCTGCTAGTCAACAAATGAGAACAGGACCAGGGGAAAACTCAACCCTGCTGGTCAACAAACGAGAACCAAGGAACCCTCCATGTCACGAGAGGTCAAAAGTACGTAAAGCAGAACACGACATGCACATGGAGTCTACACAACGTGTGGCCCCAAGTGAACCCCAACCGAACACATAATCGTTCTCAGGTACAAACAACCACATGTACCTCCAAGTGTTCCCGTATACTCCTAGAGTATACCACGGTCCATCCCGGAGGCTATCGTGCACACGGTACCCAATGTCAATGCGAAGGCGTAACGTAACAACTCCAACCTGCCTCCTCATCGGCCCAGGCATGACCAACTACATCTCTTTATACACTGACATCACTCTCCCAGGAGTGAACGTGATCACACACCAAGGGTTCCCTACAAACACCACAGGAAGAACCACCACCGGTACACCTTCATATTTCCACATTTAATAAGATCTCGTAAGAGGCTCCGCTCACCTGAAAAGATTATACCATTGTAATCCTCACAGAAAAACACGCGAGATCGACTACTAACTCACCCCAAACCGATATCTGACAGAAAAGTCACCAACAACGCCTTATGCCCGAACGACGTCCCGTGATCCCGATCCTCGACCCCGAAAACAGTCGGCCACATCACACTATTGCGATCCCCTTGGAAAAACACATCAAAAGGATTGCTCACTTGAGTGGAACAGATATCTGGAGAAAAAGATGCATTCCGGCGCACCGCACACGAGCGGTGCTACGTGGGACCCACATCCCGGTCCTGAAACACAACAAATGGATCACACCATTGTAATCCTCTAGAAAAAGTACACAAGTTCGACTAATCACTTGTCCGAAAAGGACACACGGTGATGGATATTGAAATTCACCGTCAACGCCCAAAACGACCCTCGTGGGCCCCACACCAGCGTGCTGAATTAAAGCGGGTGAGTTGCGCCACTACAACGCCCTCGAAAAAACACCCAGAATTGACTACTCACACGCCCCAAACTGATGTTGGGTGAAAAAGGTACAGAACGCTACTCCCAGCTCAAAAGATGGGCCATGGGTCCCATGCCTCAACTCCGGTTTCAACGCACGAAACCACACTGGAAAACCACGGCTCGATGCCAAGGTCGCAACGCCACTTACGACACTCAAAACGGACATCGAATGCGTCTGTTCCATCAAAAACAAGAACCCCCGAGAAAGACACCCATCCACTTAACGTCATGTCACGCCCCCAGGCCCCTCGTTTCGGGAATTAAAAACTCTCGAAACCATATGAAAACGCCCGTCTCGATGCCAGGAAGGCTCTGCGTAGACGACTTGCAAATTGGACTCCCATAATGAAAATTATGGGCATCCAAAGAGGGGGAACGAATCCCCTTGGGCAGGACCGGCCTGGACCGGCCAGTCCGCCCGGCCTGGGCCGGCCCAGGGATCAGCCGCATGGCTCGACGATGGTCCGCGGTATGCCTGCAGACCGGCCACAAGGGCCGGCCATTCTCGCCGCGTGAACACCCGCCTGGCGCAGGTCTTTGTTTCCCCCGCGGGGTCGCGACGCGCGACCCCGGTCCTCCGAGTCAACCGGACGGTCCTCCCGCTCCACGCCGCGCGAAGCCGCCGCGGACATAGAGCTCGCCGCCACGCTGAAGAGCTCCACCGCATGGCCTTAGCCCGCTTCGCCCTGCTGAAGCCCGTCAGACCACCGCGCGAGCCGCCGTAAAACCCCAAAACCCGCAAACTTCGTCGAACCGTTGCAGCCTCCTCCGAAATCAGATTTCAATTCTGAAAGATGCGATGGAAAGAAAAAAATGTATACTACATGACCATGGGATATTTTCAAAGATAAAATGACAATTTGATGAAAATAAATGATCTCAAAGTAGGTGCGGGAAAAGAAAATGAAAATGACAAATCCTACCTCTTGGGTGTTGCCCGGAGCTTCACGGAGGGTCCGCCGCCGCGCCGCTACCTTGCCGTAATGGAGGAGGAGAAGCAGAGCTTCGTCCTTCGTCGTTGGGAGCTGTTGGCACCAGGGGAGAAGGGGGAGAGGAGAGGGGTGGGTTAAGTGTTTAAATAGAAAACACTTAACCACCCGCCCCGTGGGCCCGAACCTAAACTTCTGGCGGGGTCGAGATTAAGCCTCCCCTGGGGTAAAAACCACCTCCCGATAACAATGGTGGTCTCAGAATTTTAATCCAAGGCCATGTTCAAAAGTTATAGAAGCAACGCCACAGGCCGCTAAATTATGAAAACGCCCCTGGGGCCATTTTTCACAGACGGCCCTCACCCGCAAAGATTACACCCCTCCTAGGGTAAATGGCACACTCTGAATCAACTGTTCCCTCGGTTTCCGAATCTGAGCCACTGTTTAAGAGATACTGAGTTTAACCATTAAATGAATAAATTAATTAATTAATTTATCCTTTTAACATTTTGAAAGTGAGCGAGGGGTCCAAACGCCCCGCGTCGACATGTTTTATGTCGTTCCAAGGGTACACACCCTATTCTGAAGCCATCTGTGCACTCCGATCTCTGATCCTAAACACCGTTTAGGAGTTATACCATTTATTTGGCGTTCCCGGTGTGAATGCACTAAAAATTTAATTCCGGCCACACCGGGGCTCAGAATCGCACGCCGTCTGAAGGTGCTGCTCTAGAACAATATCAAGAATATTCCAATGTCTTCTATAGCCAAAAAAAGGGTTCTTACCACACTCACCATCATTTATTTTTACCTCTAAATCCTTTTATATTAGAAATACCATACCCAAATAAAATCCCAAAACCCATATTTCATCATATATTCCTCAATTTTGTTATAAATCGAACCAAAGTGGTCCTGTGCTGCAAAACAAACGAAGTTACCCGGAGAAGATGTATCGTTCTTCAATGAGTGCTTTTTTTATTTCATTCACTACCCAATTAAATTATTCCTATATAAGGATTATATAATAACATAATTATCAAATATATTATGATATTCTTTTATGTTAATGATGACTTAAAAATCACAAAAGTCTATCAAATGGGATCCAAAAACATCATTCGTGTGTACTATGGACTATTATCTCATGAACCGATGTCGCTCATTCATCCATTAAATTTTATGTTTGGAAATAATGATATATTTTTTGTCTTTATATGATATATATGATATTTTTAATTTATTTTTTCTTCTATAATTATTATATAACACATACCTACATTCTTTCCATTTTGTGGGAATATGATAACTTTGTTTGTGGGTGTGTGGACTATCGCCTCCTCAATGTGATGTGAGTCATTAACATTTTAATTGGAATGTATTAAATATTTTTTATTAAAAATATTTATTATTTATGACATAATAATTATAATGGAATGATAATATATATATATATATATATATTCATAATTTACATTTATTTCATTCTATACAAAAGGAAAATGGAAACTGCATTCATGTGTATGTACAACCTACCGTCCTATGAATGCTATATTTAATTTCCTATTTCTATGTTTTATAGACTATTATAAATACATATATACTAAATATATATGATGTTAATTTCATGGTTTGGATTATATAAATAATTAAATAACGATCTATGTAAGAGTACTAATAATGAAAAGTCAAAACATGTACAAAAAACAAAGCGGTTATTACCTAAAACCTAATATTAACATGGAATTATTAATAAAAAGTTAATATAATGTCATATGTAAAAAAAATATGATATTATATATATGAATAAAGTACAATTAAATATTTATAATAATCTTATAATTATTTTATATTTTTTTTTTCACAAGTATGAAGTGAGTCAAGACATAAGGTATTGTATTTTTCTTGTGACTTTTTATATCCATGAGATACTTGACATATTCGTCACTAGTTTCATTTATATTGCCTATATACTTCCATATGAAATGTTATATCATGAATTTATTTTATTTAATTATATTAAAAGTTTCAATTTATGTTAATATTTCACGGGGATCATGATTTAAAATTTACTCAATTTGTAAGGGGATTTCCTGCCTCACTTTTATTTCTATGAGAATTATGTCATATTCACAAATCAATTCATTTTGGTATTGTATATAATTTACTATGAAATATAATATAATTAATTTAATTTATTTAATAATATTATGATTTTCAATTGATCTTTTCTTTCATTGTTGTCATGATTCCAAAGTCACTCGTGTTGTAAGGGATTTCTGTCTCACTTTTATTTTTCATGAGACACAAGCCGTGTTCAACACCTATTTCTTGTATGTTGTTTTTATATTATCCATGGAATAGTTATAAGAAATATAAAATTATAGTTATTTTAAATCAAATATCCATTTTATTATCTATCTTTCATGGGTTTTATGTTTAAATCATTACCAAAACAGTAAGGGTTTCTTGTCTCAGTTTTCTTTCTTTGAGAAGTACGTTGTGTAATGAACCTATATCATTTTAGAAGGTGTATATACCACCCATTTGACTTATAACATTATGAATTTTTTCATCATAATAATATTTCATGTCTCATTTTATTTTATTCCTAAATAGGATTTATGATTCAATGTAACCCAAGGTGGTAAGAGTTTATTACGAAAATATCATTGTTTATAAATATTGTTTATGATTATTCTTCCATTGATGAAATGTTATGATATATATCTCATGAAATCTTAGGAATTTTATTATAATCTATTTATTCATTATATATTCATGTAATGGTACAATTTTCCACCATTTTGTACTTAAGAAAATTATGAAAATGATTTTAAGAAAATAAGGATTTATTTCCCTCTTCGGTCAAAAATCTATTTTATTCCAAAAACCATGTTTTATGAAAAAAATTATGAAATGTTCAACCATGTTTTTTAAAATGTACTTATACCATTTTTTCCTTCTCAAAAAAATAATAGCAATCAACATTTCATCTTTTGATCTAGTATCTTTTGACTTTTACTTACAACATGAATGGGATCTTTACATTAATGTGTACGAAATGGACGAATTCTATACTAGAATGACCTATAATTACTTAAAGTCATACTTTATAAGTTTTCTATAATATTTTAAAAAAGTTTTAATGATTCCTTTATATTTTTACAATATAATTTTCAAAGAAAATTATTTTCAAATGTATCATGTTTTGAAAATATTTTTTCAAATCAGAAAGGATATTTTCCTCAAGAAATATTTTTTAAAAATATTTAAAAATTATTATCTATATAATATGAAATATGTTGGTGTTACCAATTCCTTACGATGGTTATAATCTAATAATACCATTCATATTATTTATTTAATGGTTTATGTTTTTAAGGAATTATTTTTATGGAACCTGTTTCTATTCTATGGGTCATACCATGATAAAATTCTTATGAAAACAAATTCTTCTCATGGGTTATGATTTGATGAAATGATTATGAAACCATTGTCTTTTCAAAATGTTATATTATGAAGAATTTTTTATGATAATAATTTCATTTCATGGGTTATGATATAATTAATTTTTCTGATCTTGTGTCACACATATGTCTAATTTAATTATGGTATAGGTAGGAACAATATATCCCTCCAATTCATTAGGTAAATATTTATATCTCATGAGATAGAAATGGATGGAATGCGAAGTGAACCTTATTCAGTGAACGACTTTTTCTAATAATATGGTATTGGGAGTGAACCTTGATGACTAATATGGTTTTGGTATTGAACCTGTTCCACTAATATAGGCATGAACATGAGCCTTTAATACTATGAAAATAATTTTGTATGCTTATGTGTCTTCCAAAATTCGTTGTTTTATTCCTATATTATTATTTCATGGATTATGATATTGATTTTCTTATTATTCATGTATTATTAATTTCCAATGGTTATTACATGACTATTTATTTTCATCTTTTATATGTATGTACGATCTTCTTAATGTTATAATCTTATTCTCATACGCTTATGGTCATGATTATGCTTACATATCTCTCTTATTTTCCCTTATTGAGAATATAATATCACCCTTTCTTATGTTTCCTTTACCCAAGTTATAAGGATATGTATTATATATAATTTATCTAAGAAGGTTTCCAGTCATATAGAATTTAGTGGGAGATATTTTAGCTCAGATGTATACTAATGTTTATGTTTCTGTGATTCTAAATGCACTTATCTAATTCTGTCTTTGGGAGTGTGCTTTTTTAATGTTTGAAATATTCCAAAAAATGATGTAATGTCTATATATGAATATTGAGGGTCTCAATAGTTGGTATCAGAGAAAATGTTTAGTGTAAATTTTAAAACTAATATGAGAAAACCATAGTGTTATCCCTATGGAAATATCTCCACAGATATGTCTAAGGATGATTCAAAGTACTGGACGATGTTATGGAATTTTGGTAATAGACAGAGTGATTCAATTCATAGATATACATCCATATCTGGATACTACATGTATATGTGGATCTTCTATAGATGTACATAGGGGTAATAACATCGAAAGCACTATATTGAGCAATACTCAAACATGAACTGCTGCATGAAAACAAGCCCAGTACCAGACCTACAGTAACACTCCTAAGAGATATGCTTTAGAAATATTGAAAAACCATCACAAACAATTGGGAAAGATTTAAATAAATGTTCCCATGGAATAAAATAGGATAAAACTAAGGTTTCATATTTTAAATAATGTTCCATAATTTAGATATCATATTAGGAATTCCATGATTATTTGTTTTCCCACTATAATTATTTTTTCATACTCAATGTTTTTTGTTATTAGACAATGCGTGGAATCCAACTGAACTAAATTAATGCTATGTGTGAGGGGAAATGTGAAGACTATCCTTACAAGCATCCAAATTTTATTGGATATAGAATGAAAAACCTCATTCATATGATCACATATCATTCTTAAGCTATGAATCATGCTCAGCTTCCAAATTATCCAAGGAGGGAACACCATTCTATTGAGTCCTTCAAAAGGAAATGCCCAAATTCATTCAGTGGGTCTTCTGATCCATTAGTTGCGAAAAAATGTATTGGTACCATTGGATAGAAAATTTCAAATATACAATTTTCGTAAAATGAGAAATTCTTTTTGGTATTTTACCATTTAGAAGGAGAATCATACCAGTGCTAGACTCTAATCCAGAATACGAGGAAAAAATTTGAAATTAAATCCATAGATTTGGATGATTTCAAGAACATATTTTTTTAATAATTAAATTCCTTGTATTATTCATATGAATATGGATATTTATTTTCTCAAGTTAAATCAAAGGGACGATGAATCCATTGGTATGTAAGATGCTACTTTTACATGATTTTGATGTATGATTTTATAAGTATCATCCAAACTGAATGTAAGGATGACCAAATCTTCAATGGATTAATTTCAATACTCAAATTGGTGTTATCCCTGAGAGACTTCAATCGATATTAATAGATTTTATATTGTGATTTCATTGCTGAAATGGAAGTAGTAGTTATGTATCAGTCTCATTTTTTTAGGAAATGGAATATAGAATTCAATGGAAAATCTTCAAACTATGGAATGAAAAAGATGATCATTTCATTATAATCAATGTGTGGGAAGAAGTATGTGGAAAATTATATCAAGGGGTATAATAAATTCTTAAATTGTATAATATAATGATATCAAACATTTTCTTATTGAAGTGATGAGAAGAAGTTAGTTAATAATGGGAATAGAGAGAAACATACAAAGAATGCTTCTCCAAACTTCAGTGATTCAAGTGTAAATGTAATGTTCATTATTCTAACCAGTGCCTAATCCCAAAGATTAATGATGATGATAAATTTCAGTAACCTCTTAAATTGTGGAACAAGGGGAAATCTCATCTGATCACTATTTTTTTGTGTAAGAATTTTGATAATGACATGTTTAAAGGTATACTTTCAATCCACTCTTGAACAACAAATATCTTATATGATTCTTGATCAACCCACTCAGTTATATATAAATATATTTATAAGTTTATTAATATTACACCCAAAATATTAGATGTAATATTAGTAGTGAAAACCTATAATAGTATGATTATTTCATGTCATGTATATTATTCCTCTTTGGTTAATATTTGTGGGAATGTGATTCTAGAAAATCTTTTCATTCTTCCTATAGTTTAATTTGATGTCATATTAGTCAATTATTTTATTTCTCTATATATTCCCCACATAAATTTTAATGGAAGGGAAGTCGGGATTTATATTTCAAACCAATCAATGATCATCTACTAATTTAGTGGTATGTATAAACATCCTATAGTTATTAAAAACAATATATGTGACTTAATTCCCATTAAGAAGGTGTTCTTATCTCAAATGGTTAGGGGAATATTGACATCAATGATATACCTATTACTCAAGAATTTTTTATGTCTTTCTGGTAGAGTTCCCTAGCCTTCCACCAAAATGTGATGATGAGTTCTCAATAGAACTCATTCTGGGTTCCATACCAATTTCCCAAAATCTCAATTGAATGGTCCCAATTGAGTTGTAGTAAATGGAGAATAATATTTAAGAAAACCTTGATAATGGATTAATTTGTCCAAGTGTATCACCATAGGGTGCACCCATTCTTTCTGTAAAAACGAAATATGGATCAATGAGATTGTACATTGATTATTAGGATTTGAACATGATCAGGATCAAGAAATGGTGCCTTGATCCCTATATTGATTATTTTTTTGATCAATTTTTCCAAACATAACACTCTTCAAAGATTGACCTTTTTTCTAGATATCATAAATTGATTGTTAAGAAATAGGACATACCCAAGATGACATTCTATATAAGTTATGGAAACTATGAATATGTAGTGATTCCTTTCAGTTCTAATAATACATGTGTTATCTTCATGGATTTGATGAATAGAGTCTTTATAGATTACTGGGATCAGTTTTTGGTAGTCATTATAGATAACCATATATCTACTAAAAGTTAAAGGAAGAGCATGAAGACCACATGATAATTGAACTAAAAAACATTAAGGATGAATAAAATTTATGAGAAATTTGAAATTGTGAAACTTTTGTAAAAAATGATTCATTTTTGGGCCATATAATCTCAATAGATGGTATAATAGTATATCCATTAAATATGAAATCAATTGAATGTTGGTGAGGACCAACAATGGTGATTGAGATCCTAATTTTCCTTGTTTTTTTGGATATTAACTATTCTTATTGGAATATTTCTCATGAAATTATAATATACTATCCATGTTAACTTGTATGAGTGACAAGTTAATATGATGATATGAATGTGAGGATAATTTCAAAGAATAAAAGAGATGGTTAGTCATCCCACTTGTTCTAACATTAACCTATAGTAGAGAAGGGTTTTTAATATATAGAGATGGATCCGATATGGGATTAGGATGAATTCATATGTAGAATAACATGGTTATATCTTATTCATTGTGACAAATGAAGATTGATGACAAAAATTATCCAAATCATGATTTATAGTTAGCTATAATGATTAAATCATTATAGATATGGAGGCATTATATTTATGGAGAAAACTATGATATATATACCAATCAGAAATATTTGATTTATACATTCAAATAGAAATAGTTGAACATGGATAAAAAATATGGTTATATATGATTAATGATTATAAATTCTTAACACATTACCACCTTGGGAATGAAAATAAGGTGGTCGATGATTTGAGTTGAACGAGTTATTCTAGATTGTTGATGATGAGGATAATGAAAAATTGAATATTTCTGGATTTCAAAAGAATAAACCTCAAACTACAAAAATGAAGGGGATATATTATCTTTCTTAGTTGAATTTTCAACCATATATCTATTTTAATATTAACGAGGCATAGATGGAATATGTATAAGTGTAGAATATGATTATAAATGTTCTTGAGTATATCAATTATCAGGATGGAATGATAAGGTTTAGGAACTGTATATGTGTTCCTTCCAAACCAAATTTTACGAAGGTATTTCCATAAGATGCTCATTGTTCTTCATAATCTACTCATCCTAGACATATAAAGATGTATAGATATTTGGAAGAATACATATTATAGAATGTAATGATGATAGATATCATAAATTTTGTATATCAATACTTTTAATTCCAAAACATTTAGGTTAAAAGACAAAATTATAAGGGGATGTTTCGTCCATTACTCATACAATAATAAAAATCCAAGAACATCACGATGAATTTTCTCACTAGACTCCCAAAACATCTAAAGTGAATAATTCTATATGGGTATTAGTCAATTACATTACAATGTAAGAACACTTTATATCTATTAAATAATACTTATCTAAGGATTCGATTCCTGGGGTATAAATCAAGAAATTGGTAAGGTTGCATGGAGTACCACATTCCATTATATCTGATTGGGATCAGAGGTTTACCTTAAGGTTTTGGTGATGTCTTCAGTAATCCCATGATATGAAATTTAGTTTCTTCACTTATTATTACCCCCATATGTATATTTAGTCTAAAATAACAATTTGAACCCTATAGGATTTGTTTGAGATCTTATTCATTAAATTTCAAAGGTGGTTGATATCAACACATTCCTCTAGTTCAGTTTTATCACAAAAATAGCTTTCAATCATGGATTTAGATAGATCCTTATTAATCCATATATATGATGAAATTTAAAGATCCAATGTTCTATATTTAATTCATATAAAGAAATATATTAGGACGTGAGATAACTAAAGAAATATTTGTGATGGATAGATCCATTCATAAGCATATCAGGGAAGCTCAATGTTACCAATAAATTTATGTGGATAATCAGTAGAATGATATTGAATTTGAATTCAAATATATGATGTTTCTATGAATCTATCTCCAAAATATGGCTATTATATTTAGGATGAATGGGAAAATAATCCCTATGTATATTAGTTCCTTTGAAATTCATGATCATTTTGGGAAGATAGACTATATCATGGAGAATACACCAAATCTATCACAAGTCTAGAATTATTTCATTATATCCCTCAAAGGAAGTGAAAACCTGACCCTTCACATGTACTGAACTCGTAGGTAAAATATGTGGAACAAGATATTTCTTAAGAGGAATAACCGATGGAAATTATAGATCATATAGAGAGGGGTTTCCCACACAAGACCAGTCACCTTGTTAATGTTTTTTGGGGAAACCAATAGTTAAGTGAAGTTACATAAGAACTTTAGGATATAATGAGGCAGAAGTATACCCATTTGTCTGTATCATATTTAATAAATTCGAGGAAAAATTTAATTTTAAGGGAGGAGGGACAATGTAACACACTGATTCTATATAAAAAAAATTCAGATAAATTAAATTTTTTATATTTAATTCATTGCACACTTCACCATGTTCAACATTGTTTATAATCTATAATAATTTAGGATTTTTCTACATGCAACATCATCTTATTTTGCATTACGCACAACATTGTGTTTCTATGAAATAGAATTTTAATATTATAATTATTTAAATAAGAGAGTTACAACATAGTCATTAAAAATATTAATATAAATGGTTATAACTAATTTTTAAATACTATTTATAATTATTTCATATAAATAAAACATATTTAAAATGAAATATAATTTTTATTAAATTCTATATGTTTTAAAAATGACATTTTCTCAAAAGAACATTTTTTATGTCCTTCTTTGTACAATAATGAAAATAATTTTAGAATAATTTAGAAATTTAATAAGATAAACTAAAAATAGTTTTTTAATTTCTAATTTCAAAATTATCTTAGGTTGAATTTTAGGTATTTTTTCAAATATTTCATTTTTTGAATGAATAATGAAAAATAAAGAATTATAATTGAAAACATATTTTTCACCTAATTTATTTATATAATTAAATTATATATAATATTTTTATTAAAGTATAATTAGTTCAATTATTCATTAATTAATCCAATTTATTTCATTAGATCTAATTTTTCATTGAAATTGAATATAAAAACATTTCAATATTTTAAATTTAATAATTTAAAAACCTGTTGTTTCATCCCCTTTGCATGATTAATTTTAAATGAATTTCTACCAATTATGTGATTTTAATTCTGAAAATGGATAAAAAAAATTAATAAAAAAATTTATAATATATAATTAGGTAAATGTTTTTTAACCGAAACTATTTGTGAAAGCAATTCAAATTAATTACAATGGTTTATGTAAAAATGAATTTACTTAGTTGTTAAATTGTAATCTTAAATGGATAAATAAACTAGATAATTTTGAAAAATACATTTTATGGATATATATATATATATAAACACCATATAACCATTTTTTAGAATATATACCATTATTGGACGCACATGATTTTAGGGAGACCCCTCAATGGTGTTTACCTTTTTATTTACAAGAATACAACTCCTCCTCCTCAATAAGAGAGAACGCACCCCTAACATATTCACGTTTTCAAGAAACTTTTGTTATCCAAAAGATAACATATTATTATCCCAACATCACCCCTATATTAATAAAATATTCCATTCTGAAAAAAAAACAAGTAGGTCCTTTTGGGAAACCCAAAAGGAGTTCCCTAAAGAAGAGGTAACATTATTTAAATAGTAATTTTTTTATATCTTTCAACAAACCCTAAAATAATTATTATTCCATGATTATATAATAATTTAAGTATCCATAATACAAATATATTTTTTATGTGATTTTTATTATTTCCATCACCACATACTTCCATCAAATGGGATACAAAATCTTAGTTCGTGTATACGGAAGACTTCCGCCGCACGAACCGATTTCACTCATTCATCCGTTGCCACCATTAAATATTGGGAATAATGATGGAATTAATATTTTTATTTGATATATATGATTTTTATGACGTTTTTATTATTATTTAATTTTTATATGACACATAAAATATTGCTTTCCTTTTTGTGGGAATACAATAAATTTTTTTGTGGATGTGTGGACTTCCACCTTCTCAATGCCATGGGATTCATTCATGTTTTACATAGAATGTATTCATGATGATTTTATTAAAAATATTTATTATTTATGAAATAATAATTATACTATAATTTTAAAATATTTATATATATAAATATGTATTATTTTATTTTCAATCCTTCAATATTACAATAAAATAGAAACAACATTTATGCATATGTATGACCTATTGTCTCCATGAACGATGTATTTAATTTCAAATTTATATATTTTATATTATATATATATATATATATTCAATATATATGATATTAATATCATAATTTATATTCTAAAAATAAGTAAATCATGATCTAATTAAGAAGACTAAGAATCTAAAGTTAGAATATATTTTTAAAATAAAGTGGTTATTACCCAAAACGTAACACTAAAATAGAGTTGTTAATATAATTTTAATAAAAATAATAAGTAAATCATATTCAATATTATATATATGATAATAAATTTATAATATTTGTATAATAAATATATATTTATGATATAGGTGTTTTCAACAATTACGATGAAAGTCAAGACTTAAGGTTAGAGAATTTCATCTCACTTTTTATATCTGTGAGATATATGCTATATTCACATCTTGTTTATTTTATGTAGTGTATATACATCCATATGAAATTTTATATAATTAATTTACTTTGTTTTATTATATTATATGTTTCAATTTATTTTATTCTTTAATGGGTAAAATTATTCAAATGTTACTCAACTAGTAAGGGAATTTCTTGTCTCACTTTTATTTCTATGAGACTTCTTCCATATTGAACACTTGTTTATTTTTTGTGGTGTGTATAATTCCGTAGGATATTTTGTATCATGAATTTAATTTATTTCATGATTTTCAGTGTTTGAATTTATTTTATTATTTCATGCATCTCATTATTTAAATGTTAGCCAAGTAGTAAGGTATTTCCTTCTCACTTTTATTTTTCATGAGACACAAGCCTTGTTAACCACATATTTCATGTATGTGGTGTGTATACTCCACATGGGTTTATTTAATTATTTTTATAATGAAAATTATTGGTAATTAAATAACCATTTTATGATACCTCTTTAATTGCATTTACTGTTAAAATGTTACCAAATAGGAATGGCGTTTTTTGTCTCAATTTTCCTTCTTTGAGATGTACATTGTGTAATGCACATATATCCTTTAACAAGATGCATATAAAACTCCATTGTGATGTAATACCATGAATTTATTCATTTTCATGATATTTTAAAATTTAATTCTTGTTATTCTTCTATGGGGTTTATGGTTCAAATTAACCCAAGGTGGTTAGACTTTATTGTTACGATATCATTGTTTATCAAGATTGTTTATGAATATGCTTCCATTGATGAAATATTATGATACATCTATGAAGAATTATATTTTATTCTCTTATTTATACTATTGATACCCTCACATAATGGTTTCATTTTTCCACTCTTCCTCACTAAATATAATAAATAACCATTTTTAATAAAATATTACATCATTTCCCTCTTCAGTCAGAAATAAATTTTCTCCAAACCCATGTTTTCTAAAAATATTCTAAAAAATGTTATGCCATTATTTTTAAATGTAATTTAATTTTTTTTTTACATTTTTACAAAAAAATTAAAAATAATATCATTTTCAATTTTGATCAAGGCTCAATTGACTTCTATAGACAATATTGAAGGAATGTTTGTCTTATCGTGCATGGTGTGGATGGAATTCTCCTCCAAAATGACTAATCGTTTCTTTCAAGATTCATTTATATATTTTCATGAATAATTTCATATAAAAATATTTTAAATTTTTTTCAAGATTCCATTATAGTTTTTCATATTTATTTTAAAAGAAATGAATTTTCACAATGTATTATGTTTTAAAAATAAATTTTCAATGTAGAAAATAGATTTTTATAATTTTTTTGGAAGATCATTAAAAATTATTTTATATATAAAATTGAATCCGTTGGTTTTACATATTCCTTAATGGGTATATGATTCATAAAAACCATTAATATTATATATTTAATAGTTTATATTTTGTTGGAATGGTGTTTAAGACAATTGTTTCTCTTCTGCGGTTATACTATGATAAAATGTTTATTAAATTCAATTCTTTTCACATGTTATTTTCTTAATAAATGATTTTAAAACATATCTCTTTCCCATATGTTATGATAACATGACATGTTAATGATACCCATTTCATTACATTGGTTATGATATGATGATTTCTTATGATATTATGGCACACACATGAGTGAACAAGATCCTCATCCCTATTGGTGGGGACTTTGAATGTGAATCCTAGAGTCTCAGCTTGCCTTCAGGCCTCCAAAGGCCTTTGAGTGACCTAATGCCGTTTCGATAGTATGGATTTCGGGCTACCTCAAGGAATTCAGGAAACCATAGGTCTTTCGGTCCACCTCAAGGATTTCGGGCCACCTAAAACTGTTCCTAATAGACTAGACAGACTATACAAAGGAGCAGACTCCATCTGTGGATTTAGAGTAGGCACATTCACTAGAGCAGAAGATAATGGATTTGTAAGAAATAAATGTGTGGTATTTCCAACAAAACTATCCTATGTAAGCATGAGAAGGCTAGACAAACTTCCATGTGAAGGTGGAGAGCTGACATCATGGTATAGAAGCTAGAAGGACCTGTTCCATGTATATAGTTTGGATATTTCATCTATGACCTACAGTTCATGTAATCTCTATGCCTATTGGCCTTGTAAGGGGTCCCCATCATCCCTTGAGAGGGAGATTATAGAAAATCAATAAAAAATATGGCCTTTGGGCCATTAATAAGGGAGGTTAGACAGATGTTTGATTTCATTATGTGACAGGTGGGACATATATATCTCTCTAATTCATTGGGTAAAAATTATTATCTCATGAAATAGAAATGGCTGGAATGGAGAGTGAACTCGGTTTGGTAAAGGATATTTTTCACTAAGATGGTCAATAGAGTAATCATTGACTATAAATATGGTTTTGGTAGTGAACCGATTAAACTGAGATATCCTTGGTAGTGAGACTTTTATTCCATGGAAATCATTTTTTGTTCTTATCTGTCTTCTACAACTACATGTTTTACTCTTATGTTATTCTTTCATGTCTTATGCTCCTGATTCCCTTATGATCCATGTCTAATGAACATCCAAATTTTATTCCATAACTCTTCATTATGATTTAGTATATTAATTCTATGATCTTTTAATGTTATTATATAGTTTTCATAACTTTATTATCATGATTAGGCATACATTTTTCCCTTTTTACCCTTATGAGCATATGAGATCAGAATTTACTATGTTTTAGTACCCTTGGTTATAAATAAATGTATTATATATGATGTATCTAAGAAGGGTTCTAGTCATGTAAAACCTCATAGGAGATAATTTACCTCACATATGTACCGGTGTTTATATTTCCATGATTCTGAGGCCACTAAACTGAAAGGACCAGTTTGGGATACACCTAACACTGAGAGGGGGGTGAATCAGTGTTGGGGAATTTTTAAACCATTTCCAACTTTTATCTCTATACCTATTGACTTTTTAGGAACATGATTCTCTTATTCTATTTTCTCTGTTTCATGCAATAATAGAAAGCAGTAAATATATGCACACGATAATTTTACAAGGATCGCCACTCAATTAGAGTAGCTAAGTCCTTTCCATGCCTAGATACGAACAGTGCATGGATTCTCTCCACTATGATGTGATATGAAATTATAGTGGAGTGTCTAGGAAAACAATCCTCTAGCCAGTGTGGGTCCCTATACTTTAGAGGGGGGTGGGAAACAATCCTCTTCCCTGGACTAGTGATAGCCTAGTCCAACTTGCAGCTTCTAGCTGGTTCTTTATACTACCTATGGAGACAGTCTTATTCTTTCATAATAAGGTAGTTTCTTCTCTTGATCTTATTTAGTGCTCTTCACTTGGTTACTTGAAAATTTGTAGACATGCAATTCTTCCATCTTTCCTTCTCTTCTCTTCTAGTGCAACACCAATGCACTAGACTTTTTATTTCTTCTTCTTAGTGAAACAACCAACTAAACTAAAACTTATTCTCTCTATTTAGATAGAATCACATACACCAATGTGATTAATCAAGCAATGAAGATAGGTTCACTTGGAATCATCTGAATAATGCTTCCCTGAATAATTGTCAGTCCTCTGTTGGGCATACTTTGTTGTTCTTCTTTTTCTTTTCTTTCTCTTTGACACAGTATAATTGCAATGTCTTAATCTCTTTCTTCAATTCCCAATACCAACACAGGAGTGTATCGGTATAATAACTTATTCATTTCTGTAGATATGAATTAAGTTGCACATCTAGTTCTTCTTCACTTCATAAATAACAATGAGAGTGTTAAACACTAGTGTTTCGAGTGCGGATCTACTTCTCATTGTGATACTGAATGGTTCACAGTACTTCCTTCTTCGCAAGACACATTAATAGTCAAAATCACTTGTTAAAGGAATGTAGTATCCTTATATTTTTTGTGCACCCTTCCAGGTCTCTTGCGCGTAAAATTTGAACCTTGCGCATAAAAACACCTTTTTCTATGAAAAAGACTTTTCGTGCACTCTTTACTTCCTTACCCAAAAGCTGGTAAGAGCTCCCATACGCACAACTGAATACATACAAAGAACCCAAATTTTTCACGCAGCCTTATATGTAGCTTGAATGTAAAATTCAAACCTTTCACATAAAAAACACATTTTGGCATGAAAAAATTATTTCGAGCAACTCTTCTTTTTCATGCAACACTGGTTTTTTGCGCAACACTTCACTTTTTCACACAACACTTGCTTTTTCACGCAAGAATTATTCTTTTCATGCACTACTATGTACTTCAATTTTTCCGCATGTTAGAGCTCAGGATTTGTCTAAGTGTTGAGCCTTAACAAATGAGAGGGGTTCACCACGTATTTATACGCCTTTTTAAACCCGTGAAAAAACACTAATCTGTACGTAAAACCCTCTTCATGCGCGTAAAAAACTCTTTTACGCAACCTCATATATCACACATTTCTCCAATTTTTTTCACACCTCATACCTTTTCCAATTTTTGAGCTTCTGATCTCAAAAAAACTCTTGCGCAAAAACTTCATTCCTCTATTTCACACACCACGCCAATATTACGTGCAACCTCTAATTTTCGCGCATTCCATTGATATTTCGCGCATCCCGATGAAATTTCGCGCATCCTGCTACTATTTCGTGCACCACATTATTTTTTCGCACAGTTTTCCTAAATTTTCACACACTCCATGCCTTTTCCATTTTTTGATGTTCTGACCATGATTAATGCCATGCACGTAAAAATATAAACCATCTTCAATCTTGGGCGCAACATTCATTGTTTAAAACAACACCACCTTAAACTGTTCTTTTTTTTCACCTCTAGATTCTCCATTGCTCTATCATTTCTCTCTTCACTGCATCCCATAACCATTCATCACATTTAATCAAAAACTCCACTATCGTGATATATATCTTTTGATAGATCTGATTTGGCATCGTCAGAGTTACAATAGGAAGTACTAAAACTTCCCTATCTTCCAGCATCATCATTCCTTCTAATCAAAACTGTATATGAAATGCATAATCATTTATCCACCTTTCCTTCATAAGGATTGAATCACAAGTTATCCTAACCTGTGATATGTGTGAAATAAAAATCATCAAAGCATCTTCGGGTTTTATACAATGTGAAATGAATGGCTGTCTCAGAATTCCAAGCCCTTCCACATTCTCTCTTATTCTTTAACTATCATTCCACACTTCATGCAAATCATTTGATTCTATTCTCCAAGGTTTATCTTGAATGGATTATATTCAATCATGAATAATTGCATGATCTTCTTCAAATACTCATTATTCTTCAATTATCCTCAGATGGATGATACATCGCTATTCTTTATTGTTGTGAACAATGTGTCACCTTTGACACAAGTTCTTTGAACTTAGGATCACTTCACCAATTGTCTGAATTTACTTCATGGGGAATTTCCCAATCATGACATTCATTACTATGATTTCATAACAATTATACAAGCATCCAAACTTCAGCCGACCTCCATTCACTTCAGAGTCCTTTTTCATCTTATTCTTCATTTTGACCAGCATTGACAACTATTGACAACAAATACAATCTTCATACACAATGTGGTCCTAATATAAACAAATATGGTCTTGGGTGTATGATTGTGTAATGTATTTATTTTTCTATAAAAATTATGTAATTTATATGTATGAAATGTAAGGATCCTTAAAAATTTCAAGATAGTGTTGCATGTTGTCCAAGATCTGGTACTGGTAGTCACAGCTATTCTCATTTTTTCTGTGGTAGTGGAACCTAAATAGGATGAAACTAGAGATCATGATTAGTAGTTTTTTTATTATAAACCACTAGATTTTCAATAATTTGAATGATCCTAACGAGGGAGATGATTGGTTCAAAAATAAATAAATTATTTTCAATTTTTTGGAAATTTCATATGTTATAATGGATAAATGTTAAACCTTTTATCTTGAAGAGACTAGAAGTAGGTGGTGGGTTTAAATGGACTTTGTGAAGAAACATCAGGGATTATAGTGGAATGAATTTAGAGCGATTTTCTTATAGATTTTCTATATAGAGTTGATGGTTATTGAAAATTCTAAGGGGTTTCATAACCATCATCAAGGCAATAATACCATGACTGAGTATGTAAATCGCTTGGATGAACTGGTTCAGTTTTCTCTTGAGGTGGGGATGAATGAAAAGAAGGACCATACATTTGATATGTGTCTCCAATATGATATATGATCATATATTTTCATATTGAAGATTACTTCTTATGCGAAAATGTTAGATAGATTGTTTATTGTTGAGATTCCCTTGGATGGTATGTCAATGATGGAAGGAGTTAATCATACACCCAATGGATGTCCTGTTAGTTTTTTTTAAAGGAAGTTAGAAGCGTGATGACTCTAATAGTGAATCTCAATGGAAATAATATTCAATAACTTTTTTGGTGTCTCGTAAAGTACCATTAAATTGCTTTCAATTTATCATGGTAATGAATTAAATGTGGTTTTGTACTAAGGCGTTGAATATATGTAGTTCATGTGGCCATTCAAGAAAACATTATGATTTATTATATATCATTTTTCCTTGTGGAATGGAATATGATCATAAAATCCTAATGTTATTTTATTATAATTATATTTTTCTTTAACCAATGGGTACCATCTATAGGTATATAGAGAAAATCTTCTTCACATAGTGGATAAATCTCCAAAGGAAGCTAATGTGGGTCCAATGATAATAAGATGTACCGTCACTATAGCTTAATCTATAGGGAATAATTTATTTGATACTGGTGAATCCCATTAATTTATGTTTACACATGTTATTAATTTTTTGAATCATCCTATAAATCTTATGTCTTATGTGATGAATATTTTTACACCCATTGGAATGAAGATTGAGAATGGTATCTGATGCCCTTCTTGTGTCTTCTATTTATCAGAGATTGAGATGAACTAGGATTTTTAGGTTCATAGCATGAAACCTTTGTATGTAATTACTAAGATGGATTGGTTGATTTCTCATAAATCATGGATTCAAATTATCTTATCTGAGAATACTTTATTATTATTTATGGGGTGATCAATGTCTTCCAATGTGAATGGGACCTGAGATTGAGTAGAGTTGGACCACCTATTCTATAATTGGGTAGGATAGTAATAGAGGTATATCTCTATATTGACTTGGTACAAAGTACTCATTCCATTTATATTCATTCATAACATATAATAATAGCTAAACATAATGATTTTATGACTCAACTAGATGATGTTTTGGAGAAATACTTCATTTTCATGACTGTGTCTTCTTGGGAGGTGCCTATTATTTTTGAAAATGCAGCTTTTGGAAAACATATCCTTTTATTGATACCCAAAATTTAAATCAAGTCATGGTAATTAATAAGTATATGTTTCCTCATCTTGATGATATATTTTATTAGTTGAATGGTGTAAAGTGGTTCTAAAAAACTTATCTTTTCTATGGTTATATCCATTGAAAATAAAAGAATGTCATATCTGAAAAACAAACTTCAATAGTATGATTGACCATTATGAGTATCCTATTTTTCCCTTTATCCAAACCAATTCTCCAATAGTTTCTAGGGTGCAGATGATTAAGATATTTTATGAGTCACATGATTCATTCATGGTGATATTTGGGGATGAAATATTTGTTTACTCCAAGACCAAGGAGGATCATGTTCATCATCTAAGAGTATATTTATATATTTTTGGATATCACCCACATTATTAAAATACTTTAAAATTTAATTTCTATATTATAGAAGTGAATTTATTTTGACATATACTCTTAGAACAAGGAATTTTGGACATTCCGAATAATGTGAAGGCTATTATTACATGGGAGAAACAATAAAATGTATTTGACATTCCGATATTCTTGAGATATGTAGGGTATTACCCCCCATTATTTGATATATTATTCAATGATCGATCCTCTTATGGAAACTATCACATAGAAAAGAGTTAAGTTTTTTTGGATTGGAAATATCAGAATTCTTTTGATGATTAAAAACATCATTTGACTTATGTCCAGGTGTTAATTCTTACATTGGATGTTTAGTCATATGTGGTCTTTTTTACGAATCATGTTCAGGTTTGGTATGTGTTCTCATGTGGGGTAATAATGTGGTTAGCTATGGTTCTCGATAGCGTAGTCCACATGAAAATAAATATCAAACATATGATCTCAAACTTGTAGTTTTTATTCATACCCTTAAGAGTTTGTGGAATTATCTCTTTGGATAATGGTTTATCATTTATTCCAATCACAAAATTATGTGTTATAAATTATCTCAAAAATATATGAATCTTCATCAGATGTGATGGGTGGAGTAATTGAAAATTTTCAATTTTCACATTTATTTTACCCCTAGTTAGGGAAATTTCATTGCTAATTCTATGAGTCAGAAGTTTCTAACCCATTCCATGAAATATTCATTAGAATAGTGAAATTAAGGGGCTCTATTTACTCATATGTAATTGGGTGTTTGAGAGGATGCGATTGAGAATTTTCTGGAAAACTCTTAGTTGACCTCCCCTATTATTGATATTTTTCATTAAGTAGAATTGATTGATGATGAATTTAATGGTTTTTAGGGATCTCTTTATAGTGGCGAGAAAATTAATGAATAGTCAATATCCTTTTAGGGTATCCTAGGTTTTTGGAGCTGGTAAGTCATACTTTTTTTCCATAAGTAAATCCATGATGAAGAATATTCATAATTCTAAATTGGAAATGCTCCTTTCCCCTATGAATATGTTCAATGACATGTAGTAAGAATTTTGGTGGCCATGTATGAAATGAGACACAACTAATTTTGTTTCTACTTTTTATACCTATCTGTAGGAAAATGATGGGAACCAATGACCCTCAAGTTTTCTATAGTCTGTTCCTATTTATATTTAGAATTTTGATGATATTTCAGTGGATTTTGTGGTTGGGTTACCATATACCCCTTTAAGGAATAATGTGATAAGGATAGTGATCGATTGGATAATAAAATCAGATCACATTAACCCCATTCATCATACAACCAATTTTTATGTCATGAGACATCTATATTTAGAGGATATTTTCATATTTCATGGAGTTCCATTTTTTATAGTTTTGGATAGGTATCTCTACATCACATATCATTTTTAGAGAGGCCTCCAGGAGATGATGGTATCACGTGTTAGATTAAGAATGACATATCATCCATAGTTTTTTATCCAATCAAAAAGAGATATATTGATTCTTGAAGACTTTCTTTATGCTTGCATTCTAGATTTTGGTGGAGCTTGAGATAGCCACTTGGGACTGGTTGAGTTTTCCTATAGTAATATTTACCAATAAACCTTCATGGAGGAACTCCATGAGGCCTTTTATGGTAATATGTGTATGTCTCTCTTTTGTTTATCATAGGTTGGTAAAACCACCTAGGTTATATCTAGTTTGGTCCAAGAGATGATGGCTAAGATTTAGTTGATATATCTGATCATGGAAATTGATCAAAGATGGTATAAATCATATGGTTATCATCATTGATTCCCTTTTTAGTTTTCAGATAGTGAAAAGGTTTCAATTAATGATCCTTCTTTGTTAACTAACATTAGGATTGGGAAATTGGGAAGTATAGCGCCATGATATGGGGGACCGATTGAGATTATTGATAATATTGGAATGGTGTATTACCATTTCTATTTTCCACAATAATTAAAATTTATTCATTACATATTTCAAATATTTCATATCAGGAAGTGTTTCCCTAACTCATCTCATGTTTTGAGCTTGGAGTACCTTTATGTTGAACCTAATTTATCTATGACTAAGCCTCCAGTTCAGTTTTTTGATTATGAGATAATGATAATACATGGAAAGTATATACTTATGGTTCATGTTAATTGGTAGTATGATTTTAATTCAAATGATACATGGGTGGGTGAGGTTCTTATGAGAGAGTTATATCCTCATCTATTTGATATGTAGTCTTCATGAAAGGTTTTCTAGGGGAAGAACACATTTATGGTGGGGATATTATAACAACACATTAACATTTTTCAGATACATTTATCCACTGTTTTCATCCTTATTTTATAAGTCTTGTATCGAGTTTTTTAGAGACAAATGATATTTTTTGATGTTTTTTTAGGATGTGCACTATTGGAAAACATTAATGGAAAACTATGTGGGTTATCGAAAAATACCATATTCCATGTATATAGATTCTAGAAGGGGGTTCATTGTTGCCCCACAGTTAATAAAAACTATACAGCCTCTCCCATAAAAAATTTAGAATGAGATATTATTCATATTCATGGATATACAAAAGTTTTTTCAAATTATGTTTCTAAACCATTAATCTATTCTAAAAGACCAGTGTGGTTGCACGGTTAGGCACATAGTTGTTACAAACCACATGGCCTAACCCATAAACTAGGTGGATAAAAAGACCACCATTTTTAACCTCAAACAACCGCTATTCAACCATGACATGGTTATCTATTCTTTCAGGCTCTTTAAAGATGAATTTTTTCTCCTCCAATCCCTTTATTCTCAGATTGATAAACTGATGGATGTGATTAATCTCTATAGGTAAAGGGTAACCCCATTTACATGGAATCCTTCATTATTCTTATATTTTCTCTTCCATTAAAATTGTTTAATCCTAATATTGTTGGTGGATCTTGACCTTGATTTGTTTTATTTTTATTTCAGGGATTTACCTTTGATCTTCTTAATCTTTGGCTTTCCATTGGTGGTTTATATTTTGTGTGGTTGGTTAATTTATCATGTGATTGAAGATAGGTTGTTCTGTAAGGTATTTCTACATTGGGAAAAAAATTTATTAATTCATTATAAATTTAATTCTAATTGTTTACCATGATTCTAGTTGATTTGACGCATGGCTTTAAAATGCTGGGATTTTTGTAACAGAACCCTTTTTAGAAATCTATAAAATTATTATGTGGATTTTGTAAAAAGATGGATTAAATTGAGAAGTAATTTGATATTGATTCATGAAAAAATGGATTTAAATGAAATGTGATTTTAAATGGTGTGAATTTGAATAAAAATCATTGATTTTGTTTTATGAAAATTGGAATGGCATGTTGAAACTCAAAATTTGGAAATAGAATTGTGGATGATGATTTTAATTCAATTGAATAGATTTACCTGGGATTTATTGATTGAAATCCCTTGTGATCATGAGTAGTTTTTGGGTGACTACGACAAGAAATCTAAGACTCTGACTCCTTATCAGTGGATTCGTGATGAAAACACTACCTAAACCATGTATGGTATGATTTTACCTAATGGTTTTTTATTGATTCTATATTAATTGTACGAACCTTATGGATGTGTGTATACACATTGAGCCATAATGATTGACTGACTCGTGTGAGGATTTAAGAACAAAAAAAATCAAGGATATTGGCCACATTGATAATTTTTTATTTGATTATTAGATTCTAATTATTATAAAAAAATTATATACATTTCCATAAATTTTATGAAAAATATTCATTTAATCCGGTTTTGATATATTTTTTATCTTCTTGATTTGTTATCATTTTTTGACATATAAGTTTGAAAATGAATAACTATTCCATTAATTATTTAAAATTAATGAATAAATGGTTTATTTGTTATGATTTATTATCGATCATTTGGTAGAAATCATAATGGGATTTTTTAAACACACCCTACCATTTCCATAGGGTATATGAAGATTATAGAATTACAACTCTAGGAAAAGGTAAATCCCTCCATGGTGGTGGTAGATGTTTTAGATTCATGGGACATGGGAGATGGAAGTGACCGATGGAGCTATAATCCACTCATATAGAGATTGTGGGATTTTATATTGATGGATGTTGTGTCATAAGTTGGATGATTAATTACATTGGGATCTTTATTAATCATCTTCGGGTACTCTTTCTCATTGAGGAGTTTTTCTCATACTGATTGTTCATATATTTATCTTCCACTATTTTTGTTTAGTTGATTATTATTGGAGAAAATCATTCCATCTAACCATAATAGATGCCCATCCACTAGTATCTAGCCCATGGGGATTGCTAACTCCCTTTGGGTCATGGTAGTGTTATATCATGTACCATTATACAATTTTATTTAGGTTGTTTCATGATTGTATCCCCATTATTAGTTTTCACACAAGGTATGTTCAGTAAGATTTCATAGTTATTGCATTTAGACTCACTAATTCTCTAGTTATCGTCATTGACATAATGAATAGAGTGATAAGGTATTGCCTAGACATATTTATGATATTTTTTATAGAGCATATTCATATGTAATTTGAAATGATGTGAACCAAGAGGATCATTTTGATGTTGTACTGAATACTATGAAAAAAATATATTTGGGAAGTACAATAAATGTGAGTTCTGGATAGAGAAAGTAACATTCCTATGGTATTTTATAACAAAAGAGCTATATATGAGTCAATAAAAGGTAGATGATATTTAAGGCTATCCTAGAACAACATCTATGATCAAGATCCATAGTTTCCATGGGTTACCAAGGTACTATCATCAATTTGGAGAAACATGTCCTTATTCCCAAGACCACAAACCAAGATAACTCAAAAGGGAGTGAAGATGGTATTGGTATATGAATGTGTGGGTAGAATTAAGGATTCAATGAATACTTTATCCACTGAACATGTTCTCAAATTACCATCCACTGTGGAAGGATTTAAAATATATAATGATGCATCCAAAAATAGATTGGGTGGAGTACTCATGAAAAATGACAAAGTGATAGTCCATTCCTCCAACCAACTAAAAACCCCTAAGAAGATCTACCCGATGCATGATATAGAGTAGGATATAATGATATTGACATTGAATATTTGGAGACACCATCTCTATAGAAAAAATGTGACATATATATGGATAATAAGTGCCTTAAGTCTATATCAAAACACAAGGGGATCAATCTGTGCCAACATATGGGATTAATGTTGATCAACGATTATGATTTTTCAATCCATTACCATCATGGGAAGGTGAAAATTGTGAAATATGATCTATGTTAAAATAATCCCATGACCCTATCCCGAAAAAGAATTGAAATGGATATAGTCTTCTTGGACATGTAGTGGATGGATAAGTGAATCATAAAAGGATTTTCATCCTTCTTTTTCAAATAACTACCCATCCCTTGATTCATCAGAGGATTATGGGGTTATAAAAATATTATGAGAAGAAATAGATGAAGGAAACAAATATTTTAGAATTCAACTTTGGAAAATATAGAGTTATAGGGTTTGGAACCTGAATGTGTGTCCCATAAAAACAAAAAGGGAATAGTTAATGTCTAGATGATGTGTATAGACCATCAAACTCCATTAATACAAGAAGAATGTATTTGATGTAAATATTCTAGTGGTTTAACATGAAGATTTAGATTATAGGATTTGAATTTGGATGCTTGGTATTACAACAAGTCAAGGATGAATGATATGAGTTTAAGGGTATGATGCAACCATTTCCCATATTAGTATGGAAATGGGAAAAAATAACCATGGATTTTTAAATAGGACTCTATTGGACATATATATTCAATAACACTATTTCGGTGGTAGTCGATCACCTTAAAAATTAATCACATTTCATTACTATAAAAGAAGATTTATGCCTTGACCAAAAAACTAATATATAAAAAAATGATGTTTTAATACTACATGGAGTACCACGCCCCATTGTATCTGATGATGATCTGAGGTGTATAGTAAGGTTTTACAGAATCCTATTGTGAGAATTGGATATAGATCTATGTTTTTATACTATTTATAAACCTAATACATATAGTTAGCCTGATAAAACCATTTACAATATGTAGAATCTATTGTGTTAATTTTCAATGTATCATCAATGATGGTGGGATAATCACATTTCATTTGTTGAGTTTTCATATAACTATTTTTTTCATTCATTAATTTAAATGGAACCTTATGAGTATCATTATAAGAATAGTTATCATACAATCACTTTCTAGGATGAATTTGGAGAGTAAAAGTTGATAGAAACCAATCTAATTAGTGATATGATAGAGAAACATCCAACCACTGAGAGTAATATAAAATCTATTCAAATTATATTAAAAATCTCTGCAGACAACATCGATGAGACCTAGATTTTGATATTAATGATAATGTGTTTCTTTCTATATCACCATGGAATAATTTCATGAGGTTCGAGAAGAATGGAAAAATTAGTCCTAGAAACATCAGCCTCATTGAGATCCTTAATTGCCTCACAGTTATGGACAATCTACCAACACTCTCACCTAACATATCTCAAGTATGTTATGTGTACCATGTATCCCTCTTGAGGAAGTGCATACTAGACCACTCAAATGTACTAGATCCTAAGGAGATAACTTTGGATAATTATCATTCATATGAGGGGTAGAATGTTAATATATAATATCACAGAGAAAAGGGTCTACAAAACAAGAAAAAACTCCCCATCAATGTGGTTTGGTTGAACCACATGTTTGAGGAGACAACATGGGAACTAGAAGAGGTAATGAAATAAAAGTACACACTTCTATTCTATGATATGAAATTAAAATTTTGAAAAAAATAATTCTCAAAGGGGGATGAATGTAATGGCCAAAACATTTATAAATGAAATCTCATTTCAAATGAATAAATTCATTATTAAGTAATGTTTTTATAAAAAAACATGTATTATAATTCATTATTATTTTTTTTCATAGTAAACTATAGACATATTTTTTTTTCATAATTAAAATTTCATTAAGAATCATAACTATTGAAAAGAAATTCATTCTACAGTGACCATTATGATTATTATATAATAAGGGTTATGAAAAAATCTAATTAACATGGAAGGAATAATCTATGTCCTTGACCACTCGTATCATACCCTATGATGCCCATTTATTAGAGCTTACGATGGTGATGAAATCACTAGGATTTTACATCAACCACTTCCAATTTAATGTTCAATTACTAAAATAAGAGAGATACCATTTATGAGATAATTTCATGCTTATTGAGATCATGTACCAAACCATGTTTGCTGAATCAACCCATGAAAGTACCACCATCACACACCATACCCCTAGGGTATACACTGGGGAAATATGGGGTTATGTATTTATACCATTGTGGTATGAATTTGTATATGTTTTTTAATAATTTTTTCTATATTTATTAATTTCGTTATTAATTTAAATATATATGATTATATAATGAGTTTGATAAAAAATAATTTTTGATATAATGAACCCAAAAATGTTTTTTTGAAAATATTTAGTATCAATTAAAACACTAATTCTGATTAATTAAATTGTTTTGAAATAAATGTTAATTTAATTCAATGTTCTTATTAAATAATATTTATTTAAATAAAAATATTAAAATCATTTAATGATGTAAAATGTAATTTTTAAACATTCCATACATATTTTGTTTTGTAAATCTATGTATTTTCCAATAAATAATAATTTTTAATTAAAATTGAAATTTTTTATATTTATAATATTATTTCCGTAAAATAAATATTATTTTTGAAATCATCACATAAAAATTATCTAATGGTGACTTTTTCATAATTTTATGAGACATGTGAATTTTTAGGTAATGATTGAATACTTTATAAATATATAGTCTATATTATGAAATAATAATAGCTTAACAGTGATGTAATAAATGCTACATGATCACCCAAAACCATAAAATAGATTTCCCCTTTAAAATAATTTATTTTTAAAGTTATTTAATTTATTTTACAAGACATTAAAGAATAATAAAAACTATATTATATATTTAGGATATTAGAATAATTATTTATTCACATTACTCAATTACACAACACTAATAGTATCAACATTAGGATTTTTGTTCTTATTATAATAAAATAAATAAAAATAATCCTATTAGGAAAAAACCAAGGTAAAAACCATTAAAAGATTTTTTTTTATTATTTTATCATATAGATTCCAATATATATGATTTGACATTAATAAATAATTACCTTGTATAAATACTATTATTTTTTGGTTTTATAAAAATATTGATAGTGTTTCAAATTAGAAAATTATTATTTAATTGATTTTTATGTTTTTAAAAATTATAATTAAACACATTTATTTAAACAAAATTATATAACATTATTGTTTTTCAAATTCCTCATATGGTTTATATTTTTATAGTATATATGTTTAATATAATTTTTCATTAGTATTTTATAAATTATTCTATTTATTATGATTATTTTTATTTATAATTTTTTTTAACTCTTGTGAAAAAATTAATATTCTATTTTTTTATTTACCCTTATGTATCATTTTTATTTTTATCTTTACCTTTGTACAATAATTAACGTACCCTTATGTGAAATCCATTTTACCCTTATGAACATTTTCAAAATTAGTTTCTATCTTTAATTGATTTATTCGTTACCCTTAGATTTGTTTTTGAAATCTATTTATTACCTTTATGTATCTATCTTTTACCATTATAAAGCCTTTTATGTTACCCTTATGTAGCATATGTATTGTGCTAATTGAGTTTATGTAGTGCATAAAAACGTTTCATTACCAATATGTAGCAAATCTTGTACCTTTACACATATCTTAAAAAATTTAACCTTTTCATAAGCTTAATGGTAACCTTATACAACTTATTGAATTTTAATTTTACCCTTATGTAGAATGTGTTATTTTTTTACCATTATGTGAATATTTCTACTACCATTGAATATCACTTATTTATTTCCTTTACCATTACATGAATTCTTTTATACATTTACATAGTACATGGAATTCAATTGTTACCTTTACAAAACATCATTTTACCCTTAAATAGTATATAGATAATAGAACTTATACTTACACGGCGTGTTAAGATACATTTAAAGAACTCATGTTTTTCCCTTACAGAGTGTATATTTTACCTTTATAGATGATATTGAATTTTCACTCTACACTTATACATGACTACTTATATATATATTCAGAATATATAAATTTATTATTTACTTTATTTAATGTATAAAAGTTAAATATTGCCCTTATGAAGCTTTGAAAATTAAATGATTATCATTATGTGGTTTTTACCTTTACACATGATTTGGAAAATATATACAACCCATACGTAGCATATAAAAATTATGAGTAACCCATACAGAACCTATTGTATTTTATGGTTTCTGTTACATGATCTATATAAGTTCAATGTTACCATTAAGTTGTATCAGACTTCCATGACATGAGGTTTCATCTTATTGAGTGATTCTACAAGAAATAATACATCTATGGTGTAGCATAATGGTTTTAGTGTATAGTCTCATATGATAATTTTTATGGTTATTCCAAAAATTATGTATCTACATCGTAGCATATAGGATGTTTTTTGGTGTAACATTGGATGATTTTTCCATTTCATGGGAAGCATGGTCACTGTAGTTTGGTTCTAAGAGTTTTTCTGTAATCCATATTTTGTCTAGAACATATGATACTTTAAAATATATTTAATGGTAATATGTTAAATTTTTTTCTCCAATCTAGTTTTTTAAGTATATTTTTACCGATTGGGAAACACCCACTCAGAGAATATTCCATGGATTTCTTTTGAATAATTGTAGTAATTAAATATTATTCTATAAATAAAGACCACAACATCATATGAGAAAACATAATTATTATAGACATTATTGATATCTTAAATGACTACTATTTCATTAGTGATATTTAAATGGAACTTCTACATTCACCATTATACTAATGAAATTGTTGAAATGATTAAGATAAATTTTCATACACATCCATTTCTCATAATTTTTAGCTTTATTTCAGTTTATCTTAATTAATTAATTTCGTTTTATATTTTTTCTATATAGTTAGTTGATGGTTTTCCCAATAAAAATAATTTCAGTTTTTTGTTATTATAACAAAAAAAGGAAGGTATTTTGGTTGTAAATCCTTGAAAAAAATAGGTTTTTATAGGTTCTGACCCCTATAAAAAAGTTAGGTTGGTTTTCTTTTGTGTATTTTGAATGAAAATGTATGTAAATAGGATACTACACCTTTAAAAGTGGGATTTATTAGTGGGTACCTATCCTATTTTTGAGTAGAAAATATTTAAGGGTAGAGTAGGATCAAGGTTATCCAAATAACTATAAAAATATTATGTTTATCATTTATTTTTTATACATTATTTTTGGAGAAATGCATTACAATGTTGATTTTTATAATAATAAAATCTAATTTATTATTTGTTTTGAAATGTTTTAAAGGACTATTCACCCCCAGTCAATTATTTCAATATATCCTGACCATAATGTGTATAAAATGGATGTATTTTGGGATATATGTTCTGTTGATTATTTTTGACTATCTTGTTAATGTGAATATCAGATACCTAACATCCTATGTAATAATATTCTTTAGGGAGGAAGTTATTAATTATAATGATGGCTAGATACATTAAAATCCACTATTTTTTCATGTAAGTAATTATTGGGTTTTTAAAGATCAAATGGAATCATACCTAAATATGTTACATTTGGATCATTGGAATATCAGGGAGAAACCATATGAGCTACCCAATGTTAATATAAAGACACTTATAGGCAACGATATGGTAAAATATGTTTTGTATTATAAGTTAAGAATATTTCCTAATGTGATATAAGTAGAACCATGTATATACATGTTTCAACATATAATATATCACAGAATATTTGAAGAATTATTATAGTACCTCATTATAGGATAAGAAATATTAAAATAACTATCCTGTGAATGCTTTGAGTAGAATACCTAGTTTTCAAGATGGGAGAGGGCAATTAAATAAAATATGTATTTCACCAAATTATAATAATTAAAAAATTTATGGTATAACTTTAAGAAGAAATATATTATACATCACTTATTCAAAGGGTACTAATATAATTACAAAAAATAATCCATGAAAAGAACATTGTGATCAATGAAATAAATAAGTGTAATGAGAATACTATACATGTACTAATCGGTTCATTGATATATTATGAAATTGAATTGAAAATTATTTCCTATAAGGATTATTTAATGAAGGAATTTAATTATTTTAATTCTAATATTAATGAATACTCATACTATATATAATCTGAGTACTAGGAAGGTTATAAATAGATGGATCATTTTTTAAAGATGTTTTAAAAATTAATGAAAAAAAGAGGCAAGAGGTAGTTTTCAAGGATGAACCAAAAGAGTGAAATAATGTGATACTAGTAATAATAATAATGTTTCAGAATTAAACTAATATGTGTGTATGAATAAAAGACACATCTGAATCCATTTCCCTAAGCTCTAACTTTTAAATAAATACAAAGGTTAAATAAGGATAGAAGATAAATCATTTTTTATTGGATGTGAATTGTTCAGATAGTTCTGATTTGAGTAGTGTCATTAGAAGTCAATAAGAATTCATGAAACTTTCATGGATAGATAAATATTGTGAGGTACATGATTCATTTTTTACTAAATTAATTACTGAATCTAATTTTTATAATAATTTAATAACTGCTGATGAAGAAGAAACACATTTTAATTTTTGCACTGATTTTGATTCTATATATTCTAATGTCAAAAAATTGTATAAGGAGAATGAATTATTAAGGAATGATAGTATAAATATTATTAAAAATATAACAAAACAAAAAATAAAAAAAATAAAATAGTTAAAGAAGATAAGAAACTAAAAAATGATTGAAAAATATGAATATTAAGGTTTTCTAGAATGAGAATTGAAAAACAATTGTGATTTTGAGATTTTGTAACTAAAATTTGAAAAGATAAACACAAAAAAATGGTAGTATATAATAATGTTCATGAAATACAGTTTAATTCAGTCATGGATAAAATGAATAATGTTCATAATTTTTATTAGAAACATATAAAATAATATAAAAAATGAGAAATATAGCTTCTCGTTAAATTGAAAAATTATATTATTATTTAAAAATTATACAGAAAGAGAATATGGATTTGAAAAAAGATGTTCCCAATAATAAAAAACCTTTATCTACTTTTGTTCAAGTAAAATATAAATATAAAAAAATGATTTCTTTGATGAAACCATACTATTAAAAAAATGGTTTTTGTTAAAACAAATTATCACCAAGGATGAATAAGACAACTTTTATTAAAATTGAAAAATAAGTATTTCTAGTGTTACATATTTTAAATGTATAATTAAATGGAGTTATGATAATAAATACTCTTTGAGATTTACATAATAATTTGGTAATTCTAAAAAAATTAATTTTAAAGATATGTTTTCCAAACAACCCACAAATAGATGTTTTAAACAAATTAGTGTGCCAATAAGATTTATATTAATGTAATTGGATCCAAGTTATCATGGGTACCAAAACATTATATTTTGTTAATATATTTCATGAAATATACCTTATAAGTATCAAATATTCATGGTATTTAGATAAAGGGTTTTTTAGAAACATTTTAGTTGATATTTCAAAATTTCCATCTTTTAATTAATGTGATGGAGGCATAGTCACATTTGAAGACAACTCTGAAGGTAATTTTAATGGTATTGGAAAAGTAGGTTTTTAAAAAGATATAATTATTTTAATTTATTATTTATAGATGGTTTTAAAAAATTTTAATGAGTATATTATAGCTATTTCATAATGTATTAAATATAATATTTGAAAATTATAAAAGTAAATTTTTTAAAAATAAATATTTATTATTTTCAATAAATAGAAATGATAGTGTTAGTACTATTTATTTTTACGATCTAACTAAATAGATAGATATTTTTTTCCATGTTGTACAAAAAAATTATTTTATTGTAGAATCAGATACATATACATAAAAAAATTAGATAGTTTGAAATTTTTTCGAATGATGAAGAGGTTCTGTAATTTCCAATGTTAGGTACAAGTAAGTACTTTTTGTGTGATTTATGCTTAAAAGGTTAAAAAAGAATGATTTAAATCTATGAATTTTGATAGTACTCTGAACTATCTTGAATAGAAACATATTAAATTATTTGGTCTTATAAAAACTATTAGTTTTAGGGGAAATAATTATGTATTTTTAATAGTTTATGATTATTGTAGATTGATTTGGATTTATTTCTTATCCCATATAAGTGAATCTCTAACCAAATTTTGTGATTTTCACCAAATTATTCAATATAAAAAAACCACCATCTCTATTATAAGTGATAGAGGTGGGGAACTTATTAATTTATAATTTGTTAATTTTTATGAATACAATAGAATAAATATTATTTTTACTCTATAATTCCATAAAAAAATATCATGTTTGAAAGATGGAATATACCAACTCAAGAAATAGCTAGATCAATGCTTATTGAGTATAATGTACCTAAATATTTTTTATTTTAAGTTATTAATACATATTTTTATATTTTAAATATATTCTATATTAGACTCTTTTTAAATCAGACCCCTTATAATTATTTAAGGGGTTAAATAATAAATTGTATATTTAGGGTGTTTGGTTGAAATGTTTTTATTTTAAATACAAGTGATAATTTTTGAATATTTTTTAAAAGATTGATAAAGGACTAATTTTATGTTATTATAATACTATTATAGAATATATAGGGTTTCATAAGAGAAATCTAGTCATTGGTGAGTCAGTGCATTTTGAATTTGATGAAAATAACAATATCAAGCAGAATTCATATTTAAATAATGATAATTAATAATTTAGGGAATTAAAATTTGGTGAAGATAACAATCAAGAAAATTATAATGAATTATTATGGAGGAATATTTACCAAACTGATCCTAAAGAGTGGAAAACTAAAAAAATCATACTCTTAAAAATTTAATTGGAAATGTTGAATTTATAATACAAACCAGGAAGTTTATTTAAAGTTACTATGTAAATTAAAATTTTATTACCATTTTCTCCTATTAATAATGATTAAATTATTTAAAATGGATTAATTATATTCATGATTAATTGTAGAAATTTGAGAGAAAAAATTTATGGAATTTTTTTGAATTACTAAAATGTAAATAAATAATAGGAATTAATTTATTTTTTCGTAATAATCATGATGATGATAGATAAGTATTTATGAATGAAGAAAGTATGGTATCTCAAGTATATTCTTAGTGAGAGGATATTGACATTAAAAAATATTTTTCTGTTATTGTTAGGATAGAGTATATTTGAAATTTATTAGTATTTTTTTGGTTTCCCAATATCTAATTATTTCAAATGGATGTAATGAGTTTATTTTTAAATTGAATAATTCCAAAATAAGTAATTGATAAAAAACCATTGAATTTGAAAATGAAAATTTTCTATATCTTGTTTTAAACATAATATATATATATATATGGTATTTATAAATCTCTTATAAAATAGTATGAAAGAAAAACTCAAATTTTATTGAAAAGTTAACTTTAAAAAGGAATAGAAGATATGAAATTATTTATAAAGAATGTATCAAATAAAATATTCATTATAAAGATATATATTAATGATATAATATATATTTCAACAAAGTTTTAAATTTTTAATGGTTTTTATAAACTAATTACTATTGAGTTTGATATAAGATTAATGTGAGAATTGAAATTTTTCATGGTTTAAAAATTATCCAAATAAAAGATAGTATTTTTTTAATCCAAACTATGTATTATAAAAAATGTTTTAAAATAGTATTCCTAGATTTATTCTTTTCTATTAAAACTCTAATGAATACAAATTACAAATTGGACATGGATGATTATGGAATGTATGTTGATGTTAAATTGTACTAAGGCATGATATGTATCTTAATTTAATTAACTACATATTGATTGGATATAATGTTATATATTTTTGTGTGTGCTATATTTCAATTAAATCCTTATGAAAATCATCTTAATGTTGTTAGGAGAGTTATTTGATATATCAGAATAACTATTAATAATAGCTTTTAAAATTCAAATAACATTTTTTTTGATTTATTATCATATTTTAACTCTATATTTTGTGGTTGTAGACCTGACTATAAATAAAAAATATATATGTTTCATTTTCTAAAAAATAAATTATACTCATGGAGTTTTCTAAAACAAAATCATTTACGTTATCTATAACTGAGGCTGCGTATATTGATGTTTCTAGTTATTATTCTCCCAGTATATAGATTAAATATACTTTATATTATTCTAATACTAGTTTGGATAAAATTTCAATATTCTATGACAAATATATTGTTGTTTTTATTTCTAAAAATAATGTGTATATTCATTGGAAAAAAATAATGATTTTAGATTTAATTTTATGAGGTATCATGTGAATAAAGAAGATATTAGTTTAGAGTATATTCCAAATAAAAAATAACTTTCCGATATATTTTCTAAACCACTAGATTATGTAAAATTTGACAAATAATTTGAACATGGTATGTTAGAACCATACTCTTTTGATATACATGTAATTAATTGTTTTTTCCTTGAAAATATGTTATTTTGTGTTAAACTCTTTTTGGAATAGAATCGATGTTATAAAATGTTTATTTTAAAATTATATTAATATTTTTTATGCATGTAAAAACTATATTAATATTATATATCCATTTATATAGGGGATATTTGTACATTTAAAAATATTTTCACATAATTTATTTTATAAATTTAATAATATTTTTTCTTTTTGATGGATTTTTAAAAATTGGAAAATGTTTTGAGGTGTGGTTTTAATTATAAAAAAAGGTTTTGTTTTTGTATTTATAAAAAAGAGGATATTTTTTCTATTTGAACATGGAAAATAAAATTTTAATTAATAAATATTTATTTAATAATAACCACCCCACAGTTATTTAAACAAAATTACATAACATTTAATTTATTAAAATTATCTACTTGATTTATTTTTTTATTTATTAATTTTTGAAATTTTATTTTTCATTAAGTTTTCATTAATTATTATTATTATTATTATTATTATTATTATTATTTATAATTTTTATTGAAATATTATGATATTTTAATTTTCTAATTATATATTCACTCTTAAATTTACTTCAAATCTTGATCTTTACCATTAAGAATCATTTGAAGTGACCTTATTTTAAATCCATTCTACACTTATGAAAATTTTATTATTTTTTCTACCCTTATTTGAGTTATTATTTACCCATATATGTGTCCTAAAACCTTTGTGTTAGATTTATGTAACTATATTTTACCATTACACATCTTTTAATATTACCCTCACATGACATATATATTGTGTTTATTACCTTTACATATCACATATGAATTTTTTTTACCATTATATAAAATTTATTATAAATTTTCACTTGCATTATACCGAAATTATATATAATTAAGATTAAATGTACTCTTATAAAACATATTGAATTTTAATTTTTCTCTAATATAGATTGATTTATTTTTCCTTTACCCTTACATGATGTTCTGTATTAACCTTATATTGCACATAATTATTCACTTTATCCTTATGTGAATTATTTTTTACCTCTATAAAAAAGAAGGAATTCATTAGTTACCTTTATAAAAAATCAGTTTACCCGTACAAAGTATATATAAAATCAAACTAACCCTTAGAGAGGATGTTTAGAAACCTTTACACAGTGCATGTTTTACCCTTACATAGCACATATATTACCTTTATGCATGCTATTTAATTTTCATGTTACCCTTATATAAGACAAATTTTACAGATACACATCATATATAAATTTCTGTTTTACATTATATAGCATATATAAGATGGATATTACCCTTATATATCTTTTCAAATTCCATTCTTACATTTACATATGTTTTGGTTTACCTATATGCATGATTTAAAAAATATGTATTACCCTTATGCAGTGTATAGACATTATGAGTTAAACTTATAAAACCTGTTCCATTTCAAGGATACACTTACAAGAGCTATTTTAATTTAAGGGTTACATTACAATGTATGGGACTTATATGGTAGATGTTCTCATTTGTTCGAGTGGTTCAACCAAAAATGAGGTAGCTACATCGTAGAATATAGGCTATGACATAGATTCCAAAGGATATTTTTTCACATATTTCAAAAAAAGAAGAAACTATGACATAAAATCTATGATATTATCAATAGTTTCATTAGATGAGTATTTCAGTTCATTCCATAATTGAGTTTGATATAACATAGCTCTAAGAGTTGTGTATTAATCCTTATTTTATATGTATTGTGAGGTACTTAAAAATACAAGTAATGTTAATATATTTAATTTTTTACATTTTATCACTGGTTTTAAATATATGTTTAATATTTATAAAATACCCACATGGATAATATTCATAGGATTTATTTAGATGAATAGATTCTTGTAAATATTTTTTTAGAAATGAGGACCATGACATGTAGTGAAAAAAAACAATTAATGGACCCCTGATTGAGATCTTCAATGAATAATTTTTAATTAGTTAAATATGAAAGTAACTTTAATGTTCAAATATCTACTACTAAATTGGTTTAATATCATCAAGATAAAAAAAATTCACATCATTTTCTCATATATTTTAACAACTTTACAGTTTTTCTTTGTTAAATAATTTGTTATTTTTATTCTAACAAGACAATATATACTTTTACCAATAAAAATAATTTTTTTTGGTTATTCTACCAAGAAAAAGTATGTGACCATGTTTTGAATATTGAGTAAAAGATAGTTTTTTTGTTGGTTGTGACTCTTATAAAAAGTAAGGTTCATTTCGACCTTATTTATATTAAAATGAATGATTTATAAATAGGTTATCACAAATTTAAAATTAGAATTTATTAGTGGGTGTTGTTAATCATGATATGTAGAGAAATTTAAAGATTATAGTATGATCAAGGTGATATTCACTACTATAAAAATTAGGTGTTCGTATTTTATATCAAATACATTATATTTTAAGCATTAAACTATGTTATTGATTCCGATAATAATAAAATATGATTGATTATTTGTTCTAATATTTTTAAATAACTCTTCACCCCTCCACCCACCTTCACTGCCATTATTACCATCTATCATTACCTATAATTAGTGTAAAAATTAAGTATTTTGGATATATTTTTTTATTAAAATAATGTTAACCTAAATATATTATATCAAAGAGTATAAAGAATATGATTCTTGAATATGATAGGTGTTAATGAAAATGATGGTTGGATACCTCAAAATCCTTCATTTTTCAATGGATTGATTATGGGTATTATCTAGATCAAACCACCTCGTACCTAATGTTGTTAAGTTTATATTATTTAAAAATCTTGGAGAAACCATATGAGCAACCCAAATATGATCAAAAGACAATAATTGGTAATAAATTGAAAAAGTATATTATGAATTATAATATAATGAATATTTCATACATTGTTATAAGTAGAATAATTTGTATCAATTTTTAGTATGTAAGATATCAAAAAACATTTATGGAATTCTACAAGTCACTATTTATTGGGTAGAATAGATTAAAATAACCATTTTGGGAATGATTTGAACATAATACCAAGTTTTGAATATGGGAGAATACGAGTCACTATACCATATGTTTCAAAAGTTTTTAAGTATAAAAGTTGAATTATTTAACTTGGGGAAGTACATGATAAGAAATTTTTTATTGAAAGGATACTCAGAGCATTACAAAAAATATGAAATGCAAATAATGTACTGATAAATGAATGTAATAATTTTAAACAACATACTTTATATGTACTAGTTAGTTTTTATTAATGAATGAAATTTAATTGAGAATTATTTACAATTATGAGCCTACAAAGAATATAGGTATATATTTAAAAAGAATGATTGAATTTTAAACTCCTTTTGAATATGATTACTAATAATGTGATAATGAGATGGCTCATTTTAGTAATATATTTTACAAAATATTAAAAAAGGAGGCTAAAGGTAGTTCAAAAGGAAGAAACAAATGATTATATGAAAGTGTATAATATAATTAATTATTTTGTTTTATACTTAAAAAATTATTAGTGAAGTAATAAAGGACACCATCAGTACCAACTGTCCCTAACTGAAACATCCAAATAAAGATAATGTCAAAATAAGGAAATAATAGACATTCTTTTTTGGAGGATGATATTGTTTAGATAGATCATATTCGAGTAGTGACACATGAATTGAACAGAAGACATGGAACCATGATTTGATAGTTATACATTTTGATGTACCTGATTCATTTCTTACTCAACTAATAACCACAATTAATATTGATCATAATTCATTAACTAAAGGTGAAAAAATAAAATGATTTAGATTTATTAGTGATTCTAATTATGTGAATTATAATGTCAAACGACTATATAATTAGAATGAATAATTAAGTAATTATTTTATTAAGATTATCTAAAAATATACTAATATAAAAATAATAAATAATAAATTGGTTAAATAATATGATAATATGAAAATGAAATTTTATTGTATTAATACCAATGTTTCCTAGAAACTAGACTTTAAAATAAGTTTGATTTTGAGATATTGAAACTAGAAAATGAAAATGAATGTAAAAAAAATTATATGGTTGTAAATAATATTGATCATGGAAGAAGTCTTAATTCATCCTTTAAGGAAATTACTGAATTTGTGAATGATTATATGATATAATAAAAAATTATATACAAATTTTGAATTCATTAAAAAAGAAAAATTGTTTTGAAAAAAAAGATCCCAATCATAACAAAAAATTATCTACTTTTGTTCATGGAAATTAAAATATGACAATATTATGTTAATGATGAAACCAAAATATAACAATAACGGTTTTAGTTATAACATCTTATAAATAGGGATGAATACTACAACTTTTGTTAAAAAATCAAAAGGAATTATTTCAAGTGTTACATGTTTTAAAAAGAGGTGTGAGTTTTTTATACTTTAATGGTTATTTTTAAATATTATAACCATTTGTTATATTAATATATAGCAGAGAGAGAGCTAAGATATTAAATTTTTATTTAAATTAATTATATATAATCGTTGTAATCAATAAATATTTTATTTAAATTAATTTTTTTAGGGATGAGGAATATGTTTGAAATATGTAATTGATATTGAGTAAATTACATAGTTTTGTTGCATTGTTAATTGGAATATAAATAATTTTATAAATTTTTATTTCAAAAAATTATTTACAATCCATTTAATACTCTCATGATCACTTATACCCTCTTCTATACAGGTTTTTTATAGTTGAACATTGTACATATTTTTCATGTTGATAATTAATGTTTCATGTGTGATAGAAATTAATACTCATTATTTGTGCATGATTATAGTAAAATTTTCAATGAAATTATGTTATTCATAGGGAATAAAAATCCACACTAATATGTGGATGAGTCAGTGGTTATATATTTTATAAATTATTATATATCAAAACTTGTTTCCAGTAACAGTGATAGATCATCTTAATTTTTTATTTTATACTACTATTGTAATGAGTAAAAAAAGAAAACATTCTAATGAGTGCACAAAATTTACATGCATCTGAATCAATTGGATGACTGCATCCTTAACAATATCATATTAGTTTATGTAATAAATAATTTAATTTTATCATATAGGTATAAAAGCATTTAAGAGAATGTATCATCCTTCAATATCTTTTAAAAATGAACATCATCAATATTTACATGTCAAATAATTTCTATAAATGAATAATTTAAATTTAATGAGAGCAAAATTAATTTCAGGGATATCCCCAAATCTATATTACTAATATGATCCTATGTGTAGAGAAACTATTATTCCCCAGATTTTCTAATAACTCCCTGTCTATAAAGAAGTTTTATATAAAATAACTCACATAGTCAGACTATTAATTTTCAAAACCATTAATTTTTTTTATTTCGTCCTTGTATTTTTTATCACAATAATGTAAAATATTTGACTTTTTATTTCCATTTTGACTACATAATTCTTCTTTATACAATAACCTACATAAAAAATGTTCGAAACATGTTTGATAAAAAAAAATCAATGTTATTCATATCAGAAAATTAATATGTACTAAGAAACATGTTCTCGTATAAATTATTTATTATTATGTTACATTATTCCATTCACAATTAAAAAACATTGATTTTTGACTTAGAGGAAAAAATATATCATTATTCAAAAAAATAATATTTTTCATGATAAAAAAATATATTTATATAGTAACCCCATAAGGGTTTGAAAATTTATAACATTGATGTGGAGAGTGGAGGGAGTCCAACAACCAGACACACCTTATGAGAAGAAAAAAAAATAAACAGTACAAAACTAAATTCCTAAACTAACATGTATTCAAAATGAAATAATATATACTATTGATGAATAATTTTTAAAATACACTGAAGAATAATCCTTTTACTATCTTCAATCATTTCCACATAAAGATCAATATTAATAGACAATTTACTCTTCCCTCCATTGTCTATCACTATGTTAATCTAAATTTCATGATGATATGGTCGGATAGTCCTCCCAATCATCGTATAATAGTACCTAAGGATAAATTAAATACATAAGAAAAGTTCCACAAACTAATTAGTGGAATGGATTGGAAAGATTTTATAAAAAAACAACCCCAATTATATTTCAATATGTAGACATCAATGATTCTACTCATGCACAAATTCATTTAATCGTATGTTATATAATTAATGAGTAATGTTTTCAAATTAAAAATAGTAATAATATCATGGATATAAATTATTGGTAGTGTTTCAACCAATAAAACATTATCATTGGTAAAAATTACTATTTAGGAGACCATAAAATTATTTAATAATTATGTACCTCAATTTCATAATTATATGGTATTTATGATAATGTTATTGTATGATTTTTAAAAAAAATAAGAAAACCCAATGATATAGATAAATCATACACGATGATTGGATTGGGTTTTTGTAACATGAAATATCCTTATTATACATTCTTTCGGTATGATATCTATGCATAAAATTATTTAAATGATTTGTTTAATGGTAAAATAACTATTAACACATTGGAAAATTATATGGAATATTTTCATATTCAGGATCTGAGTAAGCTTGGGATTTTTTAGCCAGTAGAGATTCGACAATAATATAATAAAAATAATAAAAATATTATTTTATTCACACCTTATTTATTAAAAAAATTATATATCTTCTATATATTGTCTAATATTGGAAAACTGAGATGACTGTTAGGTATGAAATGCCAGTTTTAGCTTGGGTTCATCATAAAATTTGTATGCATTTGGTGTTTGGTCAAATCAATAGTGAGGGTATTTTAGTAATATTTTTATTATATTTCTTCCAAAAAAGTAAAATAACTGTTAAATGGTGTCTTCTATGATAAATCTGAGGCCCTTATTAGGTTCATTTTATAGGTTTTACCCTAGGTATGAAAAATCTTTTGTATGCATAGTGTGTTTAGTTTCATCACATATAAGGTTAATTTGTTTACCACTATATATTTCAATATTATTATAAAAATTATTGATTTTCATTATTTTCTTTTTATTTCTCCATTTTTTTTGTGCACCCCACTTGAAAAACACTCCTTCACATGGTTTCCTACTAAACCACCAGGATCAAATTTTTTTTACTCGATAAATTCAGTGACATGTTAATGTGGTAAAATTAACGAGACCACCTGAAATTTTTAGTTGAAACTAGGGATTAAATTGGAGATTCTATTTTTCCTTATATGTACATTGATTTGGGGTTCAGAATAACATAATATTTTATGGGGGTTCTTTGTCGATCTCTTCGAGTTCGCACAACCCCATACACATTGAGGGTGATTGGTGATCCTTTATTGATCAACTCATTTTTTCTTCCCAAACTAGGAGTTTGAGATCCTCCTTTTGCTTCCCATCGATGTTTTTTACTAGTGGCTTAATTTCAAGGATTTTATTATTTTCTTAATCATTAGTTAAATTTAAATTTTTTATTTTTCCGTAGAAAATTATGGGAATGGATTTTTTTGGATTTATAAAATCATAAAATCCACTTTTTTCTAAATTTTAATTCCATATAATTATCAAAGGGGAATTAGTAAAAAATTATCCAAAGTAAATTATGGAATTATAGAAGGCGAATTTATGAAAAAGTATCATAATATAGTTATGAAAGGATAATTATATTAAATTATCAAATTATAGTTACATAGAATTTTCAAAGAAAATTTATACAAAAAAATATCATAAGACATTTTTAAAATGATAATTTATGATGAATTATCAAGAGATACTTTTATAAGAATAATTTATGGTAAATTTTCAAAAAATTATTATAAAAATATTATTTATCATAAGTTATCAAAAAATAAAAATAAAAGTATTATTTATAATAAATTATTAAGAGATACTTAATTAAAGATTAATTTATGACAATTTATTAAAAGATAATTATAAAAGAATAATTTATAAGAATCTATCCAAATACAATTATAAATATATAAATTATAACAAAACATGAAGAGATAATTATAAAAAGGGTAATTTATGATAAATTACCATGAGATAACTATAAAAGGATAATATATAAAAAATTATCAAAATATAACTATAAAAGAAAAATTTATAATAAATTGACAAGAGATAATTATAATATGGTAATTTATACTAAATTATCAGAAGATAATTATGAATGAATTATTTATGATAAATTATCAGTAGATTGTAATAAAATGCTAATTTCTAATAAATTATCAAGAGATCATGATAAAATGATAATTTATAAAAATTATCAATAGATAATTATAAAAGTATGATTTATGATAAATTATCTATAGATAATTATAAAATGATAATTTATAAGAAATTATCAAAAAATACATATTCTTCCGGATAATATCACGAGCGCGTGCCTTGGACTAACACAGTAATTTGGAAAATATAAAAGAGAGACAAGGTATCATCGTGTGAGTTATTTTATTAACATTTAATATAAAATATCTGGTTTTGGTTCTAGTAACCTTTTACGTACCATGAGCGTTGATGTGTTGGAAACTACTATAATAAGTCCCATGACGATGCATCTATCACTATTGAGTTTTCTACTCTATTTATCAAACCAAAAAAAAGGATTATCTTTATTATTGACATCAATGACTTTGAGGGAGGAATTTTCATACCTTATTGGTCTCATTTTCAACATATTCCCATATTATTATCATTGTGTTTTTATATCAGGTATCCATTCATGATTTTTGATTTCATGTGGGTGTATGAGTAGCCTGTGACATGGTATGACATTCTAACATGAGAATTTTAGTGATAATTCTATTTCATGGTGTTGTTTTATTCACATGTTAGATATATGATGACGATATATTTTCACATGATGTATTCCATGGATATTATCATGTCATTCTTTTTTTGCTTTTCGTTTAGAGGATAGATATGTTTTATATGTGATAGATGGATTTCATTGTATGATTACTCCTTGAGGGTTGCACACATGGAGTGTGGTGATGAAAAAATCAATTCATGATATGCTTTTAACCTATTTTCTACTCTCTTCCATAGGGATTCGTATTAGATGGACAACAATCAATATTGTGTGGATTTCGAGTGTTACTTGATTCCTAGTTGATTCAGAGTAGGTTGTAGATACTCGATATCTTGTGGATTCTGAGTATTACCCGATTCCTTCTAGATTATAGTTATGTCACTAGCTCTATGATTTATGGATTATGTGTGACACAAAAATAACCTTTTATCAAGTTTTGTACTCTTACTGACATACTATACATTTTCTTTCATGGAATTGAAGCATGTATTGTCGTGGGTTTGTGTTGTCTTGGTTTGCAAACAACCACTCAATTTCAAATTGTATATTTATTTTACTATTTAATATTTATTGTAATTATAGTATTAAATTTTATACATAATAATATCAGGATACAAATGCATTGGGGGAGACCAATTAGGTATTATACTCACACCCTACTAAGGTATTTCAATATGATTTTATATTTGAAAAGGGAACCGATGAAGGGAAGGTGCCATGTGGTTGATAGTTTAGTATAGAAGCATAGAGATCGTGATAAAACAAGATAAAATCTTGGGGACTATCCCAATAATATATTTATTTGTTTATTTCTTACTTGTTTACGCTATATAGGCTTTACATGTGGGTTGTTGTCTTGTTAATATGATATGTATCTTATTTATTTAGTTTCCACATATATAAATTGATCATTTATTATAATGTTTATTGGTTTTATTGATCCTATGACATGATACTAAGAGTTTAGTCTCCCTAGTAAGAGGCTCAGACCCTTAAGACTTGTTGAAATCCTATTGCATACAGAGTGTGCATGAGGTCACGTGACATTCCAGCTCACACCTGGTTGTTTGTGTTTGACAATATACATTTTTTTACATTTATAAAATGAAATTTCTAAAATTTCATTTTTTTTTCAATTTAAAATACAAAATTTATGAAAATCATGATTTTATAGTAAAATGACACTTTTAAACTATTAGATATTTTTATCATTATTTGATTTAATATTAGTATTATAAATTTCGTACATATATATTAGTAACTCAAGGAAAAAATAACCATATTTTTTATAATGTACATAATTTAAAAATTACATCTCATAATCTCAAGAATAAAAGGTTTAGTGTCTTTCATGACTAATTAAAAAAGAAATTAATTATAGCCTGGGCTAGTTCCCATAGAGAGGAGATCATTACCCTGCACACATTATTCCTATATGCCTGTACCCAAGTGGTATAGGATCCTACTTGGCATCCAAGAGTCCCAGGATCAAATATTTGCAGGGACAAATTTCGGGGTTACTACAGTAGGTCACTCTAATAGTATTTACAGTAGTTGTGACACTATAGCGGTAGAGGAACTATAGAAGTAGCAATACTGTAAAAGATACTATATTTTCCTGAGAACTATAGTATTACTATTCACTGATGGTCCCTTGGGCCATTAAATGGGCTTTCGGGACATGTTTACAGGCCACATGGCCTTGGGACATTGGTCTGTGGAAGGGGTTTCCCTCTACCTCATCAAAAGAAGTCTATGCATTAAAAGTAAAATGGGTATTCGACCCCAACCTTTGTTTATTATCATATTTAGAAAATAGCTAATTGAAATACAAGGAATTAGTGATCATATATAGTTAGTAATGGAATAATCATAGGGAAGCATGATGGTGAGACAACAAATATAAGTTATGAGGCATAATATGATATTATAAATAGGGTGATCATAATCATTGAATCATGTAATACATAAATTATAACATAATATCATGGAATCATAATTATGTTCCAGCATCATAAAACATTACAAACTCACCATAAGTATTGAATCACTACAAATACAATCATATCATAGTGTATAGAGTTCAATCATAGATTGTGTTCACTCACCATTATCATAAAATACTTGATGGAGACCCATGGTATATTTGGTTTACTCTACATTCAATTTCATATCAAATCATGAGATCTAATGCTTCACCCAATGCATTGGAGGTATATGTAATTTTGGTCTCACACATCACATAATAAAATTCATAATATATACATGAATACATGTTCCACGTAAGAAACAAATCTATATATAAATCATAAGTATGATAAAACTAATGAGAAGGAATTGGGGTTCACAATATTTTATCAAAAAATAAATGAAGTCTATATAATAAGGATTCCAAAAAGAAGAGACTACTATAATTATTCGTTATATTAATGTACCTATAACAAAGACTTTGTAAAACTGTAGGTATAGTGTGAGCCTATATCAATGGTTTTTTAAAACCATTTTTATAGGTCCCCCTAATACCATCTGCATAATCCCCCTCCTACTCCATACCATTGTTGCTCGGATCCACATCGATAGTTCTCTACCATCCCTATGATTCTCTTTGATATTACACCATTCCCCCTTATTTTTTCTATGATTTATTATTAGTTTCATCAATATTTTCATTTACTTCCATATCATATCTTATTTTAGTGTCTTATTTTGGTATTTTTATTCCTCATATAACAATAGTGCATAGGGTTTTATGAGGCATTAATTTTATAGGATATGTTTTACATTTGTATTTGATAAATATAAAAAAAGAAAATTTTTGTTTCTTTTAGTGGAATAATAATAAGCATCATTTTATACCCTTATATTTCAATAAAAATGAATGGTGAAATTAATTTTTTTTCCTTCGAGATTAAATTCTCATGTTCATTTGGTTATTATTTATAAATTATAATTTTATATTTAACAATGTTAGTCATGGATATTCAATTCTCAAGTACAGTTATTATTTATGAATTAAAATTTTATATTAGTGGTTTAGTATATATGAATTGAACTGAGGTTAAATCATCAAATTATGTTTCTTATATAGTTATTTTATCTTATTTTTCCTCATTATTATGCATTTTCATGCCCTAGATTGTGAATGACCTAAAATAGAATGTAATTACCATATGTTTTGTAATGAATAAACATAAATATTTGAAATAATATGTTTTATATAAGTGCTTTATGAAATTTGTTTTCATCAATTAATATTTTAGTTTTTATATATTTTTAATAATAATTTTCATTTAATTACAATCAATATGGGATTCAATGGAATATATGGAAAATACCTAATTATTTATATTACATGACATGAATTACATTTATTTTATATAATCAAATTACATATAAAATTGTTTATATAATACATGTATACTGAAAAATAAATTTTAATGTAAGAATATTATAGTTAAAAATTATTGGTTTAAAAATTAACTTTACACTTTTCACTCTGTTAGAAACATATATAGTCACAACTTTAAAAAATATTTTAAATGAAACTTTGAGATTTAGAAACCATATATATATAGAAAAATAATGTTAATAAATAATGTATTAACTAGGAATCTGTTTTAAAAATAAACAATTGAAAATTTTTATGCTTTATGAAAATCAAAATTAATATTCTTGTTCTAGGAGTATATTTATTGAACAAGAAACAAAGAGAAAAAAACCCCAGGCACTTTGATGTCTATACCATCTTTAACCACAAAAAATAGTCTTAAGAGGTAAAAATTTCATATTTAAATAAAACATTTAGATTAAAAAAAATCTACAATGTGATATAACCAAGGGATAAAATTAAAAACAAAATAAACTGCAACTCCTATAGGGTGTTACATAATATACTTTAATTATGATACATGTGATATTTACATAATTGGTTTATAGGTAATCTGATTATTTTTTTCAAAAATGGATTTTGGTAAATATTTTTAGTTTACCGAAAATTTCATTTTTATTTATAGTGTCTTTATTTCTATAACAGATGACTATTTTTATGTGTAAAGCATAGATTTACCACCCCTTTCATCATACTAATCCATTGGAATCCACCTATTACTCCCAATAATTGTTGGATCTTTCATTCAATCTGGTATTAATGGTGAATGATCTTCATCCATTTTCATGTAATACTAAATAGAAGTATGTTGAATTTATTCTATGTTAATGAAGTATGGAACCTAAAATCATAGGTGATGATTGAGTAAAATGAATTATATCCCCACATAGGGGCGAAATACTAATATAGACTGTGGGAAATCATTAGTATTTTAAATGTAAAATTGAGTTTATTGTAAAATTTTGTATTAATTATTTCTTATTCCTTATATCATAATTTGTTTTTTTCTACTAGTATGAATAGATTATAGACTATTTAATCTATTATATCATGTTTGACTAGAACCAATTACTCTTTAGATACTTTTATATTAAAATTGGTATTTATATTATATTATTTGATCTGTTTTATAGACATGTGGTATTGAATTATGTCTTGCTAGGTATATAATTTTTTCCTCAATAGAATCATGTATATCAAATATTGAATATTTTATATTATTTTAAATATATTGGTATTTTAAAATGATTTTTCAGTGATTTTTTAATTTAGAGTTTATACCCATGAAACACCCATTGATGTGTTAAAATTTACTAGTGTGTTCGTTTTTTTTTTCAAAATCTGGACTGTAAATTTATCATGAGATTTTAAGAACCAAAATAAATCAATTAGAGAAATAATGTAACCTTTAGAAACAAATTCTAGTGAATATTCCACATTACATCACTCATTACATTAAGAAACATTATATGTTTCATGACATTTCTTTAATGAACCTGTCATTTTTTAATGTCTTGACTAAAATATATTAAACAGAAACCCAATATTTCAATTTTGGAATATAACAAATTGTTAAAATTTGAATGGTTAGCTTTGAATCATGGTAAGTCCCAAACAAGCATATACTATCTAAAATTCAAAATATCTACTAAAAAACAAGATAATTCAAAATATATATACACCAACCAAGTATCCCATTAACTTAAAATTTTTTAAACTAGAAATGATATTCACCCTCAATGAGATTTAAATTAAAAAAATTAAATATTATTGAACCATAATGAATTAAAATATCAAAAACTAATTTCCATAATATAACTCAACTCTATACTATTTATTATAAATGAAATCAAAAAACATTTATGCTATTAATAGAATCTGAAAACTATACATGAAATTAAAATGTATTTTTAAAAAATAGAAGACACCCAAATATGCCCTTTTGACTTGAGAATGATTACCATTCAAAAACTTTCCCAACCACAATATAAAAACAACCTCCATTTTCATACTTAACCCACTCCCACAACCATTGAAACCATAAATCTAAAATTATAAAAACCCTATTAAACCACTTCATGACAAATATATCCAACTAAAAAAAATAAAAAAAATTAATTATAGGTATCCATATTAAAAACAATGTGTATTTCTTCACGAAAACATAGAATAAAATTTTATATATAATTATATGTTTGTGTGTGTATGTGTATTTATTGTGATTTATGATCTCCAAACATGACCAAAATATAGAAAAACTACAACTTTTTTACATGATCATCATTTTTGATAAGTGAACAGAAATAAACACAAACTTATAATTATAAATTAAAAAATTAATTTTCATGATAGTGACCACAAAATTATTGAATTTGAATGTCCAATTTATTTCACATTTAATGTTCTTAATTAGATAATCACACGAAAATATAGGATTAAACATGTACATTAAATTATTAATTTAACAATGAGAAATCTAAATAGACAATTTAAAAATAAAACTGTTTATTAATTTATATTTTATGTGAAGAATTCGTTATTGTAGTATTTTAATTTTATAAATAGAATTTTTTATTTTATAATAAAACTAATTAAAAATTTAATCAAATAATAACATTCAAAATGAGTTGAATTTTTATCTCTTAATAATAGAACCTTATCTCAAATTATAATAAATAATTAATGAAAATTATGGTTTCAATGTCCCGATTCATATACTCATGATTAATTACTATTAAATAAATAATTATTTAGGAATCATGTTTCAATGAAATTTATTCATAATATTTCATATTTAGAATTTAAATTATATTCAAAGGAAAATAATATTTAATATACCTATTTTAAACATAAAAACAAACCTACATTTACATAAATTAGAAAACATTAAAAAATTAGAAAATTATAAAAAAACAAAATAATTTGAAATGAAATTAGTGTATATTATCCAAAAATATTCAAAACATGATTGTTTAAACATATATATTTCAATATTAATATATATAATTGGCACTAAACCAAAAAATTAAATATCATCCTCTCACCAATTAGTTCTCTAATGAAATAACTATTTAATAATGGGCATGTGATTATCCCCATTAGTTTTAAATTGATTAGGATTTATTCTATTTTATTGGATCATACCATCAAGTTATAAATATAGAAAAATATACAAAAACTATATAAAATTAATGAAAATTTAAAATTATAAAAATTAAATACATTTAAAATAATATAATCATTAATTGAAATCCATTAAATGTTATCAAAAGACAAATTTTGTTTCCAAAAAAATTTTAATCAAATATAAATAAAATAGATTACAATGATTTAAATAAAAACCCAATAATTTAAATTATTTTTTATCAATTCCCACTCATACAATTTAAATTCAACATATTTGAAAGTATAATTTCACAAACCTTTCCATTTCCATACAAATTCCCAAACCATTATACAAAAATTCATTTAAAATACTCTTTGAAAACCCCATTAAAATATAATTCCATAAATGTTATTTTCCTATTAAAATATTATAAAGTAAAAATAATTCTATTGTTAACTCCATATAACAACCAAAAATCCTTATCTCCCACCACCATCATTTCTCCACAATGGTCAAATATAATAATCACCATGTAAAATATAACTCATTGGGACTCTAGTGAGGTATTTTTAAAAATACATTATAGTAAACATTTTTTAAAGGCATTTTAATGGTATATTTTTTAAACCATTAATTAGAAAAATTTAAAACCAAGAAAAATATAAATAAATAAAACACTAATTGATCAATATTAATTAGAATAAATTATTAATTATTATATTTTTTTCCACTACTTTTCCTTTTTTTCAAGATAATTTTTATTACTTAATTATTTTATATCGCTCTTATGTCATGTTTTACTTATGAAATAATAATTAATTTATAATTAAATATATATTTAATATTCAACGAAGAAAATGAAAATATTGAAGATATGAAGAAGAATAAAATATTTGAAAATATTTGACATATAATATGAAGATTATGATGATGAATAATGTGGGGATGTTCATCAAGAGGATAGTGATAATCATGATTATGATGCACTGGGTGTTGATGGTCCTAGTAGTAGTGGGGGAGATGACGTTTTTATATGTTATGGTGATGCATACATTGTGAGAAATTTTGATATTGAGGATGTTCATGGATATGGTCATGATAGTGGTTACAATTATGGTAGTGGTGGTCATGAGGGTGATATTTATCCCTTCTATTTTAAACATATTATTTATGAAACAATCATGGGGATGGTGTTAGGTGACAGAAAAAAAATTTATATGTGTTTTAAATAGGTTTATAAATTATATACTAATTAAATGTGAATTTAATAGTATATTTTTATATTTTATGTGTGTTGGGATTTGATGAATACATAAATTATTTGGTAGTATGGAATATATTATTTGAATATTATTTGAGGTGATAGTGAAAACTGGTTATTAGGTTGGTGAAGTGGGATCCTGTATCAATAGTTTTGTAAACATTCATATGAAATCCTATACTAACATTTTAGTAAACCTTTAGTATTAAGAAATTTAAAACCGCATATAAAAATGGTTTCTATAAAACAATTGGTATGGGGGAATCATAAGGATACACCTCCCCTTGGTTATAGTAATTATTAATATATATCATACCAATGGCTATCAGGAATATAACAATGGTTTAAAACCATTGATATGTGATAATTTTTTACTAATTAGAAGGAATTATATCTTCATTGAAGTTCATATTTTAATAAAGAAGCATTGGGTTTGAACATTGAGTTCCAATGTAGAAACATTAATGGGAAGGATAAAAATGAACCTCATAGGCGATGATTTTAGAAATGAGTAAATGGACTTTTATGAAATGAAAGGGATGGTTATTTTCTATTAAACCAAAATTTCACAAAAACTGATTTCTTTCAAATATTAATGGTTTTTATAAATTTATGCATTGTTAAAATTTTTTATGACTGTGTTACCTGACAAGAAATTTGACATGGGGATTTTTCCGTAAATTGGGTTAACTTAAATGTGGTAATTGTGATGGGGACATAAAGCATGTTTTATCCCTGAAAATGTAAGGTAAAATAAACTATGAAAATATGTAAGGAATATATATATATATATATATATATATATATAATATAGCTGAAATACATGAAAATAAAATTGATTAAAAAGCATAAAAATAAAGATAATGAATAAACCAAATGTAATGAGGATGGTTTAAAAGATTTCTTTTTTATGTTGTAGAAATAATTGTTTTGAAATTACACACAATAAAAAAAGATTAAATATTATTTTGAAAATATGAAAATGGAAATATAAATTTAAAATGAGATAAAACATAATTATGTTTCCAAATATAATTGAGAACATTTGAGGGAAGTGAAAATACGGACAATGAGGGAAAACATTCCTTAAACATGATGATAATTATTTTGAAAAATATTATAATTTTTGAGAAAAAAATTCCTCAAGGTATGACCATTGAGTTAAAAAGTTGTTTCCCAATAGATATAAATATAATTATTAATTTTAAATATTAATGTTTAATAAAACCTGCATAGAAGTTATTATTTCAAGATGATACCATAAAACCCAAAGAAAATGGGGATTGAGTTAACAAAACCATAACATGATCACAACCATTCGTATTAGAATTCCACAGATGGTAGAACTCTAGAATGATTTTTAAATCCTTTAATTTCATGAAATTTCTAAAAATAATAAATCCATGTTTAAAACATACACCACATTAAAAGGTATAAGTAGTGAACCTAAATTATATCCTAATGAAAAAAATTGATATATAAAAACCCTTACCAAAGGTATTTATTCTTTATATGTGTTTGAATAAATTCTTGGAAAATAAATTAAATTTATTAAAAAAATTATTAATATCCTCAATAATGTATGTTTCATACATTTTGGTCTATCTATTATAATATGATAATAATTTACTATAATGTTTTTGTTAATAATGGTTACTTGATGTTGTCTGGTCAATTTCATTAAAAATATATTAGTATTTTGACCATTATAAAAGGTCTTGTAAAATAGATTAATAATATCCATAATAATATATTTTTATTCCCTATATTATTCCATTAGAAAAAAATCAATATTGTTTCAGAGTATTTCAAAATGTACTAAAATTAAGAAAGGTCACTTGATATGTTCATCTATTATGGATAAATTTAGAAAAGAAGTTAATTTTTAGAATTATATCTAGATTCTAATATATTATAATTAAAAAATACTAATAGTGTCCAAAATATCATTTTTATACATTACATACATTTTTTATTTCAATAATGTCATGAAGAAATAGAAAAACAAATGCATCGATCCATTGACTAGATAGTTCTCAGGCACATAGATTATTATATTATTTTTTATAGAATACAAGGGTGTAGAAAACTAGAATAATTATTATTTTAGAATTTTAATAATGTTAAATTTTTTTATTTATTCATTAAATAATTTTTTTTCACCATCCTTGTAAATATTTCATTAAAAAAAGAATGTTTCGTTCACATAGGTGGTAGTCTGCACAAATGCATGATGACACCTTCATTTTTTAAAATGGATTTGTAGATATCTATAAAAGTTATATTACACTAGTATAATAAAATTAGGAATATTACTAATAATTATTTCATCACGATTTCATGTACATAAACTATTTTTAAGAAGATGGATGAGAAGAAACAAGAAATTTTTAAGTATTACTGACTTTGGGACATTGAAATTTCTATTGAATATTGCCTTGAAAATGACCGAATCGAGAAACATTAAGGTGTAATGATTATTTAGGTCATTCAAGGGACATATAAGAGTGTAATATTTGGCATATTTTCAAAAAAAATTCGATGGGGATATGTATCATTGAGATGTTGTAAATGATCCCCTTTTATATTTTAAGAAAATAGAACTTTTGTGAACACCCACTATTTTTTCATAATGTCTTGAAACAAATCAAGTGACAATGGCTCAAAAAGTGAAAAATAATCTATTATTAGGTGATATTATATTGATAAATCCTCTAAAACTCATTTTAAATCATTTTTTAAACATACTTCAAGTCATTTTTTAAAAGGGTTTCTTACAATTTTACATTTCTTGTCTTACCATGGAAAATAAATTTTATTTAAGTAAATTAATTTTAAATAATAAAAATTTAATATAACATATTAAAAAATTTGGACCTAATGATTAAAAATATGAAATCATTATTATTATATTAAATTTATATATGTAAGAAAAATTAATTTTAATATTTTTCATGTGACATGTAAAAATATATTTTTGGAAAAAGTGTGTTTTTAAGAATAAAATTTATGTATATAATAATATTATATATGTATTTAATTTTAATGATATAAATTAAGTAATTATAAATAAAATAAAATTCTTTTATATTTAGAATCATTAAAAAAAATTAATTTTACCAATGTAAAATCTAATTAAAATAATAGACCAAAAATAGTTTTTTAATATTAATTATGATCATTAAATGTTACAAATAGTTTTTATAAATTTAGAATCCTATTTACATAGGTATATTTTTAATCATTACAAATGTTATTGATCATGAATAATATTTTACAAGTTTTTCAGTTATACATACATCTAGATTGATTCATAACCACTATGTTAATAGTAAGCATTGTATTTTCCATAATTAACTAAAAATAAATATTTTTAGAGAAATCCAAAAAATTAATCATAATATAATAGTGACATGATATTCCAAAAAATGATATTTTTTTGACAAATTTAAATTAAAAAATTTATAAATTAATCTTTGAAAAAAAATTAAAGTGAAAAAATTCTGTTTTATTAAAAATTACAATTTTAAAAATTTAATGTTCATAAAATAATTTCATTTAGAAATGTATAATCATAATATATATTTTTAGGGCTAATAAAATATTTTCATTTATGTTCTAAACCCCTATGTTTCTTTATAATATTAGATCACACTAAGAGGGAGTTATAAATTCCTCAACATGCCTAACTTATTATTAATTTTAGATGATTATTGATGAAATTTAATGAAATAAACTGTCTTATTCCCCCTCATCCATCTGGTCAACATTTCATTCCTATATCATCACTAATTTTTGGTGTCATCAACAAAGATCATTGAAATATTTTCAGTAGATTATTATTTTATTGACCATTTTTAATAGGTATTTTTTAGATCCAATATAGAAGTGATGTTGAGATGATATATTTATGTAATTTTTTGTCATTTCAGTTGTGTTATACCATCATTGGGGTTTTGAAAATGTATTATTCCCAAATAAAATATTTTGATATTTTTTAATTAGTGATATATATTTTCTCTTTATTGGTGAAATTTTTAGGTGCATGTTGATATTTTATAGCACCATATGGAAGATGTTTTTTCATGGATAGAAAACCTGATTATATTTTATAGATTTAAACTAATTTAATTTTTTAATATTTGTATGAAATGATATAATTAATTAATTTTCATTTATTTTTATGATATTAGGAACTAGGTGGTGTGATGTCTCATGATTGATCATATGAGAATATCGGGTGTGAGTTTTTGGGGATAATATTAATATTTAAATTACTATGATGTGGTAAATTTTCTCATATATATATTCCCTTAAAAATATATTATTTTATAAAGTTTTTCTGGGTATCTGTTCATGCCACATGTTATGTCAATCAATTTAATTTAATTTCTCATTATATAGTTTGATTCATAAATTAGGATTCACAAGTATTCCCGTTAATAGTGGTGCTTGGATCTGGCCAGGTTTTTTAGATATCTGATGTTTGTGTCTTTGACTATAGATTTTACCTCAGATGTGTGAATAGTTTCTTATTTTTTAATAATGTTAGTGTTATTAGATAAGTAATTCTTACTGTAACTAGGATGGATCCACTATAATCCACATGTAGTTGTATAATAATACATTAAAAAAATGATTATCACTGGCCTTATATAATTTTCAATGATTTATTAGTGACATTAGTCTCAGAATTTAATCCTGAGGAGTGTTTTACTCTCCCATTAATTGTAACCAGTCTATGTTTGAAAGACCGTAGTAATAATGATATCATGATTTGTGAAAAAACTAAATCATATTATCCTTGACATTACAATATGTTTTTTGGTCTATATATTGAAATATTATATTTCATGAACCCATGTATCAGACAATGAAATGTTATCATAATGATGTTCCTATAGTACCTACTATCTTCATGCAATAGGTTTTTGATTCATGTTCCTTGTTTGAGAAAAAAGTACTGTGTGGGTTCCTTCATTATATACTAACTGATGGGACCATAGTGTGTTACCCATTAACTAATATACCCATTGCGATATTAGGATATATGGTTATGTGTGTAATTGAGGAACTCATATTTAGAAATTGGTTAAATGGGGATTTCAATATGGCTATTTGGAATGAGAATTAAAACTTATGGTTTGTGTTTTTTTGTTCCAGAATGGTTATGGGATATTATCTTAGGATATGTGATTAATGGGAATTTTGTCATTATTAGGAGGTATATGTGGTTGGATCATCCAAAAATTGGATATTAGGGATGTTTATGGATTACAAGTGTTCAATCCTAACACTAGAACTATTAAAATATTTATCCATAGAGAAATGTTGAATATTTTTTTCATTGAAAGGGTTTTAGTGTTGAATAAATGAAAAACTAAAAGATGGGTCCCTAATGATGTTAGAAACATGGTAATGGATTCCATTTATATAGATACTATTGAATGGACATCTAGGTGAGCAGTCTCCAATGAATTGATTTATATATGGTTATAAAATCCATGATTTAGTTATGGATGAATACACTACCATAGGATTAGTCAAAATATATATGAGATATAAGGTTTTTTTCTAACAAAATATAGATCTATATGAACATATTGGATTCTATGGATTTGGAGATATAATATTTATATTTTAACTGAATGGGATCCTAGATTATTTTTGTATTTATTTTGTATGACATGGATTTTAAAAATACTTGTTCATTATTAGGACAAAAATAACGACATTATCATAGACACCATATAACTGGCCAAAGAAGTTATGGATGAATGGGTTTATAGACATAAGCATTGAAAATTAATTCATTTCATTTTTTATATGTAAATATTTTTAATTCCTCTTAGAACTTTCATAGGAACATATCACCACATACATTAGATTTTTTAGACCACATTTGTACGGTCTTATTTTTTTTCATACAAACACGCTATTTTTTCTTCCAATACACATGGATACCCATAAAGATGATTTTTAAACTATAGGCATTGTTTTCACTGATTCCTAATGATAATCATGTTGGAATAAATCAATGTTTTTTATTGATGTGATTATTATTTCTTTCTTATGGAATTCAGGGAGATAAGATATTTATTTTATTTCAATATAGTTTTTCACTTAAATAACTATGTGGGTTATCAGCTATATGTATTTTATATAGTCATTGTAATTTAAAAAATTTAATTTATTTTCATCATTTTTATATTTACCTTTTTCTAAATTATAAATAGTTTTCAGGTATGATACCTTATAATTTTATTAAATAGATTCAAATATTATAAAATAATTATAGTAACCCCATTGTGTCTCTTATAACATCGCTGAAAGACGACGTCCTCTACTAATTGTGGAGGCACACTAGATGTGAAAAAAACCAATATAGATAATTTTCAAATAGAAATCCAGGTCTATAAAGTACGTGAAATTTCTATCGAAAACCATTTTTAGAAAAAAAAATCATTTCCATCATTAAGAATAATTACAACATTAAGTAGGACTACCACTACCAAAAAAATATTCTTCTACTCTATTTATTAATTTTTATTAAATTATTACCAATATTTATATCATATTACACAATATATTTTTTATAATGGTCTTATCAATTTCATTTGTATCAATATTTCAATATAGTTTACATTCTCATTTGTCTCACTCTCTCAAATATTGTCGTTTTTGAAAGGAATATATAATTTAAAATATTAAGTGCTAAAATCCATTCCACATAAATAAAATTCATCCCATTTTTTTAAGAATCATACAATAAGAAATTTTATATTTTTTATCTCACATAAATACAATAATGAAGATATATTATCAAATTTGTTGACATTATTTATAAGATAATTATTCCATGAAAAACTATAATTTACCTATATTTTTTTAATGAAATTTTTTATATTTGATTTATTTTAGTTATAAAATTTAATCCTTTCCAAAATATAGAAAAAAATTAAATTTCAATTGAGGCACTTCTATATAGTTTTCGTCCAACAATAGTGACATTTATAAATTTCAATATATAATATATAATTGTAATTATCAAATAATCATCCATGAATATACTTCATTTTGTTATTCAGTTTTGTTTTTATTTAACTATGTTATTGTTTTCAATCATTATTACTAATATATGTATTGACATAATCATAAAATTTGATAATCTAAATATTATAATCAATTATCATTCATTTTGAAAATCACCACATTTTCCATGAATCTCAATGTTATCCTCATTTATCCTTGATCCATCCAATACATTAACTAAATGATTCTAGGTTATATCACATATATTAATAAATATACTTATGGGATAATAGTGATATTATAAAATATAATTCATACATGAAATGTATTCCTAACCTTATAAATTTATAAGATTCAATCGAGTTTATACATGATTAATATATATATATATATTATTTTACATATCATACATTAAAATGAATTTTTATAATAATAATGATTATCCAATTAGTTTCAACCATAAGTTTATATCTTTATGTGTTGTCTTAGTCTCACTTAATATGCACGATGTCAGTATTTTATTGAATATATGCTAGTATTTTTTTGGGATATTACGCCATAGGGAATATATTCTATTGATTCATATTATATATTTAATCTTTAATGGTATTCAATTGATATGAAACTATTAAATCTAAACATTACTGAGATTTTCAATTTTTACACATATTTAGGGTTATGGATTTGGTTTTCCATAATGTTAAATTTTCTAAATATCTACCAATATTTAAGATCATTCATAGTATATCCAAAATCCAAAATTTTTAGAAACCATTGGAATACAATTTCAATATATTCATCATACAAAAACAGATGAAAAATCATATATTAATAAACATATACCATATTCATGTATTATGCAATGTTGTATTATTAATTTCCCTAAATAACATGAATGTATGTAATAATTAATTATTGGGAGACCCTACAGGCTATATATACTAGGATAAAAAAATCATATTAATCTCAAAAATTATCTAATAATTTTCACGGATGCCAACTTTGAAATCATAATTATAAATATTCTATAATTAAATTGTTTATAAAAAATAATTAATTAAATACATTCCAACAAAATTTTATGATTTGACTTATAAATAACTATGAAGAATCAATAACTGAAAGATCCCTTGACTTTATTAAGTAAGGAAATTTTTCCACTATATAAAAAACTATTAAATCCATGGTACATATTCTACATCACAAATTAGTTCTCCACACATTCATTTTTCTTCATGATATATCATGGGAAATAAATTTATTTATAACCTTGGGAAATAGAAACATTCCATGAGTGACCTCAAATCCTAGGTGCAGAAAATCATATACCATAAGATATCATAAAATATCCAGGTTGCATAAAAAGTTTTCGAGGATAATTTATAATTAAATAATTTCATATAACTTATCATAAGATGATGGAATAAATTGGAAGTAAAATAAATATTAAAATAAATCAAAAACATAATATTATTTCATTGCGATAGAATTTCTAATCCAAGACAAGTATGAGTGTTTTAAATAATCATTACCTACCATGAAGAACAAATAAAATTACATGTTATTAAAATCATAAATGAAACCAAAACATCTACATAAATCAGCTTGAATGCACTAAATACATATTCATTCATGTCTAATGATACATATAAATTCATAAAATGGATATTTTAGGCCACATATAATATTAAATTTTGTCTGATACATTGATCATGTTAATTAGATAAATGGAAATACAATAGATAATCATCATGACTTTTAAATAAATAAATAAATAATATTTTTTTGTATAAATTTATGGTTTGTCGACACATTCCCCAGTCAAAACAAAGAATCATAGATTCATAACAAAATCATATAATGTAGGTATATGTTAATATTAAAACATATTCATGGAGAAATATATGAAATATTATTAATATAGTAATATTTTAAAAACAACGTCAAAATAAGAAGGAAACACACTATACAACATACCATGGTATTGAAAAATATAATTTTTAATACCATGATCTTAATGAAATAAATTAAGTGTATAATATTATAATTTAGTTGTAAAGAACTAAAAATGATGTAGATATTTTATAATTTGAGTGCAATTTTGAATTGAATATATAAAATGAGATATCATTAAATGTTATAATTTTTTTAAAGATGGAGTTATTTGTAAAATATTAAAGTAACTATCCAAGTGGGTATGTAATGTCTTTTGAAATTATTTGCCTCTATAATGATTGTTCAATAAGGATCATTTAGAAAAACATAAATACACTCTCAGGGGAATGCAGGGAGGAAGATAAAATATAAAAAAATGGATTTAAAAATTATTTAATATTATACATGACTAATTTTTAAATCCCACATCAATAAAAGTGTAATAAAAATTTCTTTTCAAAACTGTTGAAAGGAAAGATGATGGTCACTTGATATATCAAATAATTGGGTTCCAAAATATTTTGAGAACATTTTCAAGAAGTGAATATGTAGTTATAGAAATAAAATTATATATTAGATTGGATATATTTTATCCTTATAAAAGGAAAAAATTGTTGAATGAAAATAAAAAATAGAATTAATTATGGTTAAAATTTTAATTTTACAATAGTTATGAAATTAAATTAAAAATGTACCAAATATATTGAATAAAAAAAGGAAACATATTATAATGATGCTCAAGGTTACATATAAAAACTAAATTTGTAAAAATTGAGTTAAAAACCATTACATTATAAAGCATACTTGATGAAAATATTGATTATTGAAAGGAACGTGGTTTGTAATTTTATAAAAAATTAATTAAATTTTAAATATTTTACATTTTATTCATGGGATTTGAATAAAAATAATAGAATATAAACCGAGTTATAGTGAAACAATAAATCAATTTTCACGATATTAAATTTAGTTCAAGAAACTCATGTGAATTTATTAATCCATGATGTAATAATCATTAAGAAATGATAAATAAATAAATAAATAAATTGGTAGTGGAAAAAATTTAATCAATATAATGATAAAATAATTCAATATTTTTTATTGGATTTCTATAATAATCATTATAACTCAACGAACATAAATTTATTTATGAATAACCCATACATATAATCTATCATAGAAGAATGTTAAATTGTCTATTTTATAACAAAAATAACTACTAAAATCACATATTTCATAACATTTGAAAAAATTATATTTTTATCTAATAATCATTTAAAAACAATAATTATAAATATATTTGTTTCAAATATTTTATATTTATAATTAAATGCTATTAGTTTGATTGAATATTTATTAATAATATCATAATTGAACAATCAATTCTTATTTATTGATTAAAAATTCACCATACTAAAATAATTAGATTTATTAATATATTTTATAATTATTTATTATTTATAAAAAAAAATTAATAAATATTATAATTATGACTTTTATGAAAAATTTATGCAGAAATTATTTTAGAAAAAAAATCACTAATGATGTGTGGTTATGAAATATCATATATGAAATGAAAAATACCATTACGTAATAAAAGATAATAAGTTTTTAATTTTATTTATCCAATAACTATAGTAATAATCTTTCCATTGATACACATAAATGAAATTTATGTCATTGTTAATGTAGCTAACTATGTTGACCCCACTATAATAAATTAGTTAGTATGGTTAATAATGTGACTATGGTAGTGTAATGTAATTATGAAAAATGAAAATTTAATTTTTATGATGTTTATAAATTTTTGATTCATATTTAATGTGATTTTTGTGATGAATAAAATACCTGATGTTAAATGAAATATAAAAATTTCATATAGGTGATTCTCCACACATACCAACATGAGAAATGTTCACATCCCATGGAATAAGGGGATGATATTGAATGGTTTCTAATTTATAATTCATAATATGTTTACAAATATCATATTCTTCCATAAAATAAACATTTTGATCCATCCTGATCAAAAATTGGTGAAAAATATTCCAGGTTTCTGATATATATTGTACTCTATATATATACATTATATCATATACATTTATCTACAATTTTTTTTAATGTAGAAAATTCATATTATTTAATAATATTTTTTTCAAAAATATAACTACAAAATATGTTACCAATAATTCATGGTTAGATAAAAATTAATGACGTATAATAATAAAATAATAATATTCAATTCGTTGAGAACATTACCACTGCATTTGGATTCTCTCTCATGGGTGACATCTTAAGGCACCATAGCTACATATACCCCTGCAAAAAATAATAATATATATATAAATTATATATATAAATATATTAATATTCATTACTAAAAATAATAATATCGCAATCATACAATGGTAAGGATTAATGTCCTTGAGAAATTCTCATATGATCTACTTATTTTAATACCTTGTAAACAAATCTTAATAATTCATCAAAATAGACTCCATTATATATGTATTTTATATTATCATCAACATCAAATCATGGAGAAATTAAAATATATAAAATTGTTAATAATAAATTCTCATTATTATGGAACATAAAAGATAACTATTAATGATCATATGTAAACATAAGTTGAGAAAATTAGTATAATTAAGATACATTAAAAACGTATGAAAAATAAATATTTCATAATAAATAAATAGATCTAGACTATAATAATACATTAAATAAATGAAGATATTCTTGAAATATGAGCTAAAACATGATCTATTTGAGAATAAGATATTATTAAGAAACTACTTTCATATATGAAATAGTCAATTGTATAGGGGGAAATATATTTATAAACCACATAATCAATGCTCACGCTTATGAAAAACTATAATATAAAGAAAACTAATTAAACACATATATATAAACTTTTAAATAAGGAATTATAGAATAAAAAAATACCCCACCCATTATTAAACCATACAAAAAATTAAAGTTAAAATAAGTTATTCATTAAAACATTAAGAACCCATGGGATTAAAAAATGGGTTTCGTTCATTATTTAATGCAATCACATAGATTGAAAATAGATGTCATTACTCAAATAATATGGTATTTATATAATGATAATGGTATTCATATCCTTTCCAATGGTTAACATAATTAACTGATTCATAATACCATTAATATCCATAACATGATAACCAATTTAAAATAAATATGTATCTAATGAAATTGATAAAAATTATTTATAAATACCCTTTAATAAATATAACAAAATATATTTTATTTATATCTTTAGATAAATGATATGTAGTGAACGGTATAGTTTTCCCAATTTATTCATATATTCAATAATGGATTACATTTTTCTACAAAATAAATAGAAATCTGGGTATCCCTAATGAAAATCTATTGTACAAAACAATATTTCTTCAAGGTGGATAGTTATAAAATATAAACATATAGATTTATAATATATTTTATAGAAAAATAATAATTTTATATATGTTTTCTAGAGAATTAAGATGTATTATAACATTTCATGAATATCATTATTCAATCTACAGATATTTCAAAAAACAATGACTTGGCAGATAAATTTGTTTTAGGGGTTTTATAAAAATAAATTTTGTATATTAAATATTAGTGATATTTTGAATGTATATTAATACTATTATTCAATAAATTTTTTTAAAAAATAATATCATTTTGAATCCACAAAATCATAGAGAGAAATATTAGTGTAAAAAACATAGGTAATAGAAATATGGGCTCACACTAATGAAAAATAAAAAATATCATTAGGGATACATTTTTCTCTTTTTTAATTAAAATTGTTGACTCAACATTATAAAGTTACCTTATAAATTGAATTTTAAAATTTCAAAAACCATTACAATAAAAAATATAACTCATATAATAAATTCATGAAAGTTAAAAAACAAATCAAAATAAATATGGGTTGTATGGGAAGATATTTTTTTCAATGGATGTAACCTATTACTATTATATTTAAATTTCATTACGAAAACCCTATAAATGGGATATGAAAAAATAATTATTTAAAAAGTATATAATTTATATTTGGAGGTTACATGATAGAAAAATAAATTACTATTTAAATTATAAATAAGTCATTATTAGAAACTAGTAATACAACCCATGGGAACCCATCCTTATGGTGGTTGAGAATTACTAAAAATAGTTCTATAGTTTTAAGAATGATATATTATCAATGAAAATGATGCGAACTAAAAGGAACCCTTCTCCTAAAGATGATAAAGATATATTAAACATTATTTTAATATTAAATAAAAAAATAATGAAATATAGATGATTATAGAGAATATTTTTAACTCAATGTTAGGTGTTTTGTTATCCAAAACATATTTGGTAATCATAACATAGGAATGAATATAACATAAAAGATACTTATGGTTAAATGGATAAAAAATATATATTAAATATATTAAATATATTTAATTATATAGTTTAGTTATGAAATAATAAGAACAAATAATGATTCTCAATATCAAACAAGTATTAAGAAATTTAATTTTTATAAATAAATCACAAATATAACATAATTTTTTTCCAATACCCTATAAGGATGTGATTCTATAAGAAATATTATTGATTGTAAATAATTAATGGATAATTATTCATGATAATAATGGTTCAGTTGATACATCATTTTCAATAAAATATGGTACTTAAAAAACATCTATTTGATGGGTTAAGAAGTTGAGATATGTAACCCTTACGACACATCAGGATAACTTGTAGTGTTCTCTAATATTATATGAAACATAAAGAACAACATTAATATCATTATTTAAAACCATATTCTTATATATAATATTTCATAGTAATCATATACAATAAATATCTCTAAAAATTGAAATTACTTATTATATATTTTCAACCTCAAGTGTGAGTAATATGTATATACATGATCAACATTCATATGAGTTTCATTTTAATTGAGCCTTCTCCTCAATATAATTAGTCTCTAATCATTAATGATAATATAGTTGATTCATACAAAATTATTTCTAATTTTGCAATTTTTTTATTATTTGTCATTTTATTCATTATGACGATGTCAGCGACAATATTAGTTTATTAAATTATAAAAAATCTAATGAGTTTCAGTTATATATCAATTAATTTTTTAATTCACCATTCCACAAAAATACTTATTTTATCAATGATTCCAAATATTACTGTAACTCCCTAACAAAAAACACCATGTCTCTGTTGGAGGGTCACATTATGCCATGTGTTCCTCCCCATATGCACGAGGATACCAACTTTCCGTAATGGCCAGATACCAATACTGAGGACACTATAACCTTATTACAACGTTAGAGGAAATATATTAATTTGTAAAAAATACATAATAAATAGTGTTAACATGCTGAAAAAATAAATATTATTCATTTCATACAAATAAAAGATACAATGAAATTGTAATATTCATCCTTTTCAATAGGAAATACATAAATATATAGATAAAGAGTGGGTCCCAAGAGCTTTTATAGGTTTTCAACATTATCCAAACATATATTCTCTTGTGTCCACAATATGGTCTCTATCATTTTCAAAATCCCAAATTAAATCGATATGTACAATAAAATTCTATAGTAGGTTGTGGGAATAATACATAGTTAAAAAACACTAATTCTTACATACCCAAGAGTTCTCACATTTTAATAATTTATTCCATAATATAAATTAAGCAGATAGTCATACAATCAATAAATGATAGATCATGAAATATATAGGATACCACAGACCCCAGACCATTCCAGCATCAATTATATACCAGAAGATAACCATAAGACATTAGACTAAACTAAACAAGCCACTCTTATAGGGAAACTGTCACTCAAAAACCTCATGGATTCATATGAAAAAGTGAATCGGTATTCCCAGTCCCCACGTATGAAATTATACTGGGAATAACACTGGGAATCAACCTACATATTCATTATTTCACTAGGAATCGAGTAACATGGTACATATAATTCTATGATCATGTTCTTCATAAAAATTCCATTTTTGAGCCAGGATTATATCTCCATCGTATCACATGATATGTCTTCACTATGGTCACAATTCATGTATAATCCACCTCTATCTGTAATCATATAAAAATGGACCAAATCCACTTAGAACAAAGGAAGGTTCCCCCAATGTCAATATGACAAGCATATTATGTAATAAATACAATGGAAATCATATAATATTGACAAAGTCAATGTATAAAAATATGTTATCATAATAAAACATGGAATCAATGTACATTAGATAAATCATTGAATAAAAAATCAAAATAGTTCTCATATTATACACATGCCAACATGAAATCAAAATCAATATTTACAACCAGTCATTCCAAACAAAAATAATCATATCAAAGAAGCATGTGTAATCTAAAGCATTGGTATGTTATGAACATCCTACTTCATAGTCACAAAGGTCTATGACATATATTAACGACTTTCTGTGGTTTTATATAAATTTTAAAATACTATGTATAGGATAACATGTTCCCTAGGTCCTTATAATCACAGTCATTGTCACATCTACAATTGTGGTCCATCAAGGGTTCAAATAACAACAACAAGTTTATCTTATTTCAAGAAGAAATAAAGTATTAAATGTTATTATACATACTCCTTCATATATAAATTTGTTAATTATCATTTAAGGCTAACACATTTTTTTGGAGTATCCCCCTATAAAATTAATATAAATACATATTTTATAATATTTAATCCTTTCTAAATTACTTTTATATCAAGCGTGGTATTCGTTTAACCATCAGTCTATGATAAAACCTAATAATTTTCCAATATAAATTTATATTATTATCATTGAATAATTTTTCCATAATTATCCAATGATAATTTTAATTATATTTTTATAATATATAATAATATACTTTTTAAAGCTAATATTATTATCTTTTGATATTTTTAATAATTACACAATTTATATTAGTTTAATTATCATGTGTAAATATCCATAAATTATCCAAATAATTACATGGGATTATTATTTTAAAAATTATATATTTATAATTTATATATCATAATCTTTTAATATTCGACATAACTATATCATTATAATTATCTACAAATATTTTCAAAAATTTCATGTTATTATAAATTTATAGTTTTCTAATAAATTATACATTTTTAATTTCAATAAATAGTCTATTTATAGTTGTCTTATGATAATTAAATATAAATTATCCTTTATTAATTGTATAATCGTATATTCAATAATATTTTCCAATTATTGTTCGAAAAATAATTATAAATGAAAATTTATAATTAAATATTTATGATTTTATTAATTTCCACAATTTATTAACCGTTGGAAAAAGGTAATATGTAGAGACTCAAATTTTGGCCTTGTCAGACTTTGGATTATTTCTACGAATAATTCCAAAGCTAGGCGCGAAGACGGTGTGCGATTCTGAGTCCCGGTGTGCCCGAAATTATTTTTATAAAAATATTAAGTATTTTTATACTATACACATGGCGGGGGTGTGATATATCCCAAATGGTAGCTCAGAACAGGATTCTGAGGGCACAATTGTGTCCGGAACGTGCCGTTTACCCTAGGCGAGTTGTAAACTTTGCGGGCGCAGGCCTGCTGTGGAAAACGCCACCAGGGGCGTTTTCGTAAATAAGTGGAAAAGTTGGTTTATGAGCGTCGGCTCGAATAACTTCTGAATGTGTCTTGGATTGCAATTCCGAGTCCGGCGTTGCGTTCAGAACAATGCGTTTATCCTAAGAGCGACCTTACCTTTGTCTGCATCAGGCACCGGGTCGGAGGTGAGTTGGTGGGGAGAGTTAATTGAGGTTATTATAAAAATTAATTAAATGGGAATTCAAGAACCCCCCACCTTCTACACGCAGAGGACGACGGAACCACCTCTTCCCCTCTCTGTTCTTCGCCAATTTGAGCTCCGGGCGTCCTTGTTCAGCACCGATCGTCAACAGATTGAGCTCCAGTGCGTCGCAGGCGTCGTTCTACACCTGAAGCTTCGGTGATCCGCCAACAGGTAGGCGGTTTGAGTTTTGAAATTCCGAACCTCGTTTATGTGTTGTTTTTCTTCAAATCGTCATAAGAGTTGTATAGTTTGGGTCCCGAGGCTTCCGAAACATGTTTCAGATCTGTTTTTGGAGCACCGGGGTGCTCCCGGGGGTTCCCGAATGTTTTCCGGTGGAAACCCCGGATTCTGGCGGCGGCCATGGCGGAATCCAATGAGGCATGGCGGCGGCGCGGCGGAATCCGGCGGCGGCGCGATGGTTTCCGGTGAGGCCAGCGGTGGTCCGGCCAGGATTTTCCGGGGGTTCTTTAAACCCCCCGTAACTCGCAAACTGTTACTCCAATTTGCAACCCGTTTGCAGCGATGCCTTCCTTGCGTTGAGGAAGACCTTTTGAACTCACTTTGAGAATTTTGTGAGTCGGAATTTTGGCCCCGATGCTTCAAACGTCGAATAAAATAATAATATTTTATTATTTTACGACATCGGGCCGTTGTAACTTCTACCCCGAGCGTCCGATTGACGTGCCATCAGTGGCGTTGATACCCCGACGGTACATCAAACTTTTTGAGATGGTTTCTGAGTGTTGGGACCGAGTTTGGGGTGTGGGCTCCACGGGGCCATGTTTTGGCGTTTGCAAAAAACGCGGCATTCGCACCAGGAGTCCGATTTTGGCGGATGAATAATCGATCCTATGTGTTTTTCCGAGAGGATCGCAATGGTGTTATCCGCTCGACGGGTATCGGGATCGTGGCGTGGGCCCCACTCAGGCTGGCTTTGTGGAATAGTACCTTTTTCACCGGGTGGTCGTTTTGGGTGAACGAGTAGTCGATTCCGTGTGTATTTTCAAATGGATCGCCATGGTATGATCCGCCTTATGAGTTTCGGGATTGTTGTGTGGACCCCGCACAGACTAGCTATGGTGAATAGTTCCCATTTCACCGGTTGTCCGTTTCAGGCGAGTAAACGTCCAATCCTGCGTGTTTTTCCACGTGGATCGTGATGGTGGCCTCAGTATCGGCCTTGGTGCTGCGCAGGGTGGCGTTGTTGTAGGTTACTCGGGTTAGCGACGTTTGGACCAACAGTGGTTGAGGGTATACCATTGGTTCATTCCTATGAGGGTTCACGTGGCATCACAACCCTAGTACAGGCTTGTGATCCTCTCGATGGGATGTTTAATCTGTTAGAGTTGTGGTATCCCTCCGGTGGGCCCGGAGCGGGATCCTCTAGCATCTTTTCCATAGATCGGGTTCTTGGTATCATTGTGACCGCTTATCCACGGGCGGAGATCCCCTATCTAGCAGGTTAACCCCATAGGGGTTGTGGAATCATCAGTAATATGATCCCCTACAAAGTGGGCCATGCTCAGTAGGGTTGTGGAATCATTGGGTATACGACCCCCTACTGAGCATGGGGATTATGGTAGGGTTGCAGTATTGTTGACTATACGATCCTCTACTCAGCGAATGGTTTCTGTGGGGTTGCGATATCGTTGGTTATACGATCCCCTACTCAGTGCATGGTTTCAGTAGGGTTGAAACATCTTCATTACAATCCCCTACATCACGAGTTATACCAGATATAGTTCCGGTATTATCGTGAAAACCTTTATGCAGGTGACGATCCTCTATCTGTGTGATAGGTTCCCGTCGAATGCCAGATCGGGTTGTGGTATCCCCCATGGGACCTTGGGAGTGATCCTCTATCTGTGAGATCTTTTTATCCCGGTGTGGGTTCTGGTATCCCCTAGCATACCCTAGGAGCGATCCCCTATCTGAGGAGTTTGTTTTTCTTGCTGTTTCAGTGTGGGTTTCCTCAACGACACTATCCGATGAACGTGATCTCTTGGGTGAGCGTTTGAGAGGTTTGTGAGAAACCTGATGGAGTGAATCTCTTGGACGAGTGTATTTTGGGATGACAGTGATTGTGGATGGTGCTCTCTTGGTTGTGGAAAGTTGTTGGTGATGAAGTCAGTACCTTCTTGCGGCTTGTTGTGTGAGCTGAGTATATCTGGTTTTCTCAAGGTGTATTTATGGGCATACACCTGAGCTGAGCTGACTAGTTGTGTTTAGCCGAGGATGGTCATGAGATGGAGTTTCTCTCTCATCTGGGTTCCCTCTGGCTGGGATGAGCAGACTGTTTCCTTTCAATTTCTCTCTTTTGTTTTGGGTTTTTGGGGTGCCTACTGAGTATGTTTATACTCACCCCTGAACGGGCTTTTCCCGCACATGTTTGTGTCTTGTGCAGACCACAATCCTTTCGACATAGTCCTAGGAGGACCCAGAGAAGGTGGAGCTGAGTGAGCGGGACTGACCATGGTGTCTTACCGGAGCTGTGCTGAGGAGCTTTCCGGTGGTGCTTTTGACAGCGTACCACTTCATCCGATCAGGTTTGACGCTTTTGTAGTTTTCTTTTGGTGGGCCCTGTTTTTCCATTTTGTACTTCTGTTGTACTCTGGTTTGGGATAGATTTATGCATGCATTTTCCTTTCAGTTTTATATATCTCTGCACTGTTTCATGGAGGTGTTTGTGGGTGTGTGTGTACAGGTACCTTAGGCTAATGCCTCCCATGTGTGTGATAGCCTACTCGGCACTAGTCGCCAGCCCCGGGCCTATTGGAGGCAAGCTTGGGGAGTCACGGCTCGAGCCCCGTTGGGTCGGGTCGTGACATAAAATAATTGAAGAAAATAAATAAAATAGTACTCACCTCCCACTTATTGGTGTGGTACACATATAAAAGATGAAGGGGATGTCCTGGTCCATAAGACCAAGAGATTGTCATGTAATCCATCACTGAAGGATCCAACAGCCTCATGAGTGGGAAATCTAGGCCACTAGAATTTTATGGAATTGACCAACACTAAATCCAAAATTTTTCACCTATATTAGAAACCAAATATCATAGAATTAAATACCCCAAATTATAACATGAGATTTAAGATGTGACTGGATAAAAAATTAATTTCATAGTCTCTAATTCTACAACCATTAGGGATTTTTAAATTTTACCATCTCAAAACCATTGGTTTATCATGGTTTTGAATTTGTGGAAATTTGGAAATGGTAGTTGTGGTTGTGCCCAATTGATGTTGTAAAAGGGGAAAATTATTAAAAACATTAAATAACACACCTTAGTACAAATTATGACCAAACATCTGATGTGAACACATGCTATATAGAGATGATAGTAAAACCTACAATATGGACATAGATCCAACCTATGATTTCTTGTAGAAGACACCATTTGGGAGATATTTCATGTTATTTGAAAAAAAAATTTGTACACAAAATAATATATTCTACCATGGTGTGTAATCAAATCAAACACGTGACACATAGAATTATTATATCACACCATGGGGGAAACCCACATTTTAAATTGAATAGAATCCTTAAATTTAACATCTATATTAGGATTATTGTGATATTATAATATTTCATAAAAAAACATAAACACTATATAATATATTTTTAATTTTTATTATATAAATATTTACGGTCTATTGGACTTGGAATACCACACCATTATCGAGACTAACTCTAATGTAATAAATACAATATTATGAACTATTATAAAATTTTTTATCTATAACTTTGATCCCCTTAGTAAATTCAATTATATAGTATTTTAATTGACAATTTTTATTTTTCACCTAATAAATAATAAATTTTAATAAATTTTATTTTTATTTGTATTTATGCATTATCATATTATAATTCACCTAAAATATAAACTTCCTTAACTAGATATGAAAACCTATCTTTATTTAACAATAAACTCAAGGTATTGATCTTGAACATCATATCCTTGATCCTGTATCTCCTTTTGGATCTATCAACATAACCATGAAATCTAGAAATTTGGTTCCATAATACTTCATATCACCTTCTCACTCTGGTCAATAATCTACACTTGATTCTCTTCATAATATAAATTTGGATCATTCTGAACATCTTGATAGTAGATGAAATGTGAAATATTGGGTAAATATCATTGAATAATTGACACATAAAAAAATTGTAAAAAACTAGATGATGTGGGGGAATGTTGAAATGCTTCTGCCATGTCACAATCCATTCAATGATTATGAAATTTCCATGAAATGTTGGTGGAAGCATTCCATTCACCCTTATAAATTAATGGACTAACTAAGGAGTCACATTCAAAGAATCCTAATAACCCTCATAAAACAACCATGGGTCTCCAACTATGGACGACATATGATATCTACATTTTAAAAGCATTAATCAGTCTGTTATAAATCATTTTTTCACTATCTGAGGTCTCTCGAACAAAAATGTTCCCTACAACCACATCCTCACCAGCCGATTTCCAAAATTCTATGATATATTTTTTCTATTGTAAAAATTCTCCCTAAGGTACTATATGAATAAGTTTCTGTTAACTATTGTTGTACATAAACTCCACCAATGCTAGATTATCAATATATGGTACACTGAAGTCTATAATGAAATATTATTGAATACAATCAACATATGTATTTTCTTTATGGATTTTCAATCTATATGGGGTTGTTACAATGTTATCTATCCAAAATAGTTCAGAAGGGATTTATGTAATCCCTTCCATATTTTAAATGTAAAACATGAATCTCTGTCTAATAAAATTCTAAATGGTACTCCATTTAAGAATACAATATCATGGAAATAGAGGATTCCTATCTTATCTACTAATTGAAAATCAAGGATTGGAAATAATTGTAAATTTTTTTACATCTTGTAGAAAATAAACTAGATAAAATTAATACTACATTGGGTCCTTGGTATCCCCATAAAAATTTCCATCATTACGTCCTCCAAATTTGACATTTCATCTACTAGTAGTTAGATCAACCTATTAGAATTATTTTTTTGGAAATTAATATTTTGATCTATAAATATATATTACATGAGGATACACTAAAATTATATAATGGAATGTTACTCTATAGTGTATTCAGGGAAAAAATCATCTTCATCCCTCGACCCCCTGGGTATAGTGTTACCTCCATCATGATTTTCTCCCTAATCAATTATTTCAGACTGGATCCCATTCAACCGTCACATGTTTTAAAACATAGCAAGTGATCAAAAAATGTAAACAATTCATTGATCTCCAATAATTAAAAGTTTATAAACTCCAAAAAAAAATATAATCATGCACCATTTATCTTAAGATGGTCTCTCACTATGCTCATGCTTTACCTTTATCATACATCTATGATAATCTTAAACGATGCTTCCTATACATCATTTTTAATACATATAACTGTAAAATGTATATATGTACTCCACGAAACACCTCCTTTTCTTATATATGTATTATTTCATGAGGCTAGTAAGAAAGGGCATGTGGTTCATTTAAAAACCTTTCTGAAATAGATATATTCAAGAAACGTCATATCATATACTAAAACATATAGATCCATGTAATTAATATCAAATTTTCTCAAATGTGTTCATAGATAAAGTCAACCATAAGATAAAACATAGTTATGTTGATACATTATCGCTCACAATACAACACAAAATGAATTTGAATATAAATATTATTTATTCTCTTGGTATGTAATTAACACAATTGGAGATGTAGTAAAACTCCACCTTAGCTCATGAAATTCTTCACCACAATGTTCATTCCAATAGAACCTTACTGAATATTTATCAGTGTTGTTGTGGGTTTTTATTTTCAGGATATTTCCTTTCCAAACCATTTGAAACACCATGCTAAACATAGAAAGATACTTATTTCAATAACATTCCAAGGATATGTCTGGGAAAGAAATTACACTACATTCTCTATGTATGAGGATATACATGTCTTAAAGACTACATAAACTAGTAAATTTAATTCTTGTATCATGAAGTCACACATTTTAATCATGGCATAAGGCTGATGTGAATGAATTGTAATCCTGAATATATCGAGGTCCAATCCATCTTTCTCCATTTTTGATGAATTTATGAGGATTTTGTTGAAGAGAACCAATAAAAATGATTCCAAAATGTGTGAAATATCATGTTCATGAGATCCATAAACACAATCAATGCATTTTCTATCCAAAAGACATCACCAAGTACACATACATCACATAAATGGTTTCACCCTATATCATGGGAATGTACTCACCTCTTACATGAAACTGGTGAGATATCGATCAATAATCAATCTTGAAGAACCACTTGGATGATGTTAATTGATTGTAAATATCATCAATACTAGGAATGTGATTTTTTTATTCACCATCACCAGTTATAGATTCTGGCATTCAGAATAGAGACAAATTCTATCGACTTCATTCATGGTGAACAACATTTGTGAACACCACAATGAAGTGCAATCCTAATGAATCCATTCAAAAAAAAATATCCCTCCACCATGAGAATAAACATCTTGATTGGAATCATATGGTATTATAAAATTGAAATGGGATACAAACCCTATATTATATCAATATCTATTTAACGTGTCGATCCTTACGAGTTTTTTACTTTGTCACTATCTCCCATAATGATTTCAACAAACACCTTAGCATCCCAAGAGACTATGGTGCATTAGGAGGTTGAAATTTGGATTTGAGGTCATGAATTATTTTATCATAATTATAAACAACAATTCAATTGATAGGAATTAATATTTACTTTCATTTAAAGCATCCCTACTAAATATACAACAAACTATGTGTGGGACGAGTCACAAATTCCATCATCTACACATCTAGTTATAATAATAATGAATCTTATAATTCATAAAATTACCATCATACATATCATGTACTTCCATATGTAGAAATTGATTTTTTGTCTTTTTTTGAATAAATATATAACATTAGAATATAAATATATTCATCAAGAAAATACCTGTTGAGTCAATGTGATCGCACACGATTCTCCTAGAAATATTCCCAAGACTAAATTTAAACACCTCATGGCACTGAACCTTAACTATTTCCCAAAAAATTAGTAATATTCATCATATATTGACCACCACGCTAGTATTCTCAATAAAAATAATTAATTTGATTAATGATATATCACAAAAATATGGAATCATAGATATATCCCAAAAAAGAAAATTTGAAGGCCATAAAAAACAAAAAGATTCATTTAATTAAAGAAAAATTATACATCGAATTTATTGTTATATATTTATGTTTGTTCTAGAACTATGTTCCCTGTCATGATTAGTAAACACATATGAAATACCATAAATTACATATCAACATAATGTGAATCATCCAATGCTAATTGAATATATGGTATATAAAAAAAATCATCCACATCATGGGAATATAATGTTTTAGTATATAATGTTTTCAAGACACTATCATAGTTCCCATACATGAGAACAAAAATAATTATATCTTATATGCACTTTCCATGATCAATAAAAGTGAATACGAATGTTTTTGAGTCATAGTTATGTATTTTTTTTGGTAACACACCAATATTAAACAATAGTTACGAGCTAGATGGTGAAAAGACCTCATGCAATACATTCTGTGCAGAAGAGGTTTCCATCTAATATTTAGGGTGTCAGTCAATTAGTTGGGAGACAATTACATTAGTACGATTTCATTGGATCAATAATAATTCTTAAAAAATATACAAAATAACTTGACTGACCATACATAATAAAATATATGTCACACTTGTCATAGGAAAAAAATTATCCTCCAATATGTGGAATATATCAGGTGTAATAAGCTAAAAATAATTAAATAGATAAACTATGGTCCCCCAATATCCGTCACGATCTTAAACATGATCCACAAAACACTACTCAATAGTCCACCATATGACCTATTCCCTTTTCCATATCAATCATGAGTTTGTGAAGTACAACCAAAATCCAAAATAAGATGTTAGTGTATGACTCAATAGGTCCGAACATAAGAATACTTAATCTATATTTCTCATGTACAACATATGTATATGTTAATTGTATTAAATTCATAACAAAAAGTACATAAAATATAAAATCAAGTGGTTATCAAAAATTGAAGTTGGCATAGACCTATGGTTATACCTACTTTGGAACTATACTAAATAATATTATAAGATTTTGGATGTAAAAAAACCAAGGCACAAAGATAGCGTAATTATCACTCAACAACCTCCAAGAATCATACTTATATAAGACTCATTATTCCATAGGCCTCATGTATATAACCCAAATTAGTATTAAACCATACATTAATAATAGGAAACGATAATTTTTTGTTAATCATGTATCATATAATTTGGATACCTCGAATAATGTGCATCCTCAACATGAAGTTTCCCTGAAATCATAATATTTCTACCCAATGGATAGTACCATCGACCCATGTTCACATGTCTATCACATTCTCCTTTTATGGGATAAAAATCATGATGGCCTACTAGTTATAAGAACCTTGAATGGTACCTATAATAAAATGAGTCATAAATACTACCTAAGAATACAATATAGGGAATATCAACATGAGATAAATATGTTACATCACAACATGTGATCACAATCAAACATAGAAGAATGTTACTCTAGAAATAATCATGAAATCAAAAATTATAGGGTGTATAATGGGATACAGACACACGTAAATATATTAGTTCAATTCCATGAGAGGTAATCAATAATTATGATACAAATGATAATATTTTGGAAACAATTATAAAATCAATACCAAGAATATAATGAACTTCTTACCTCAAATTCATCGATATCAATAACCAAGATAACACATGATGTTTCTTTTGAATGAATGGTTGGAATCTTGAGTAGTCAAGAACATGTGATCTCATACATTAATATCATAGTCTTTAACAAATCAGCTCTCAAGGATTATCAATGGTCCGTAGAATGAAAAAAATTTATTTTCTTACATGAATGAACAAAGAATTATATCTACTAATACATTCTCTCACTTGGATAATTTTACATTTATCATTTTTGGTCAATAAATATGGTCACAATATTCATCTCATGAATAATTAAACATCATTTTTATTATATATATATATAACTATTTATGTTAACATGAGTTCAAACATGGTAGTTAATTATTAATTATTATATAACAAAAAATAATTATTATATGACAATTTCAATAATTATTTACTTTTTTTCATAAATTTTTATTTTATATTTGTATATAATTAAAATTTGATATTCCTTATAATTATCCTTTGATTAAATCCAATAATTATATGTATATAATTTTTATAATAATACTTTTAAAAGTCAATGTAATTATCAAATGATAGTTGGGATAAAATATTTATTCATAATTATATGTGATTATAAATTTTAAAAATCATTGGATAATTTTAAAAGATTATATAATTTGGAAAAATAATGTAATCATCATTTGTTAATTATTTACATTTATCATTGATAATTTTAAAAAATATATATATTGTTTTTTTATTAAATTAACAATTTCTAAATTCCATTAATAAAAATCATATTATTTTCTTGTGATAATATCCAAAAAACTTCCCCTTGATATTCTTATAGTATTCTGTTCGACAATTGTGTGAAATTATATTTTGACTATTCATTGAAATTATATTTTGATAAATATATGTTATATAATTTTATTTTAACTTTCCCATTTTCATGAATTATACAATATATAACATAAAATTATAAAATAAATAAGACTCACCTCTTTGAAGTTTGTGATTGGCATATGGGGAAGAGGATGTGGCCGCCAAAAAACTTCAAATTGGGGGAATATAAATAAAACCTTATAATGGGGTTCCACTAAACATTTTCATAGGAGAACCTAGCCCCTCAAATATGATGTAATTGATGAACATTTATTCTGAAATGTTATGATAATTTTATATCCTCAAATTCATATGATATGTAACACCAAATTAGAGCACATATTTTATTTAGGGATTCAAATAAAAATTGATGGAAGAGACATTAATTAGACCCATTTTATGATTTTCTAATATAACTATGTAAAAATCATTGATTTATCACTATTTTGAATTGGTTTTTTTGGAAAAGTGGTGGAAGATATTTTTTTCAAGTTGTTGGATGAAAAGGTAAAAAAAATTATACAAATAATTGAACTGTAATAAATATATTAATTAAGTTACACAAACATGTAATTTAACTGAACACAACATGTTCTCAAATACTTTATAGAAGCTATAGTAAAACCCACATTATAAACACAGTGGTTTAATCATATTTTTATTACATGTCTATATAAATGATATATATAATTTTTTAGAAAAATTAAATTCATGTAAAACAATATATTTACCCATACATGTTATTTATCTAAAGACAAAACATGAAAAATGCATATATCATGACTAGGGTAAAACCAAAAATCTATATTTAACAAACATCACAAATTTTTCATATGATTAACCATTTGGGATATGTTCCATTATTTTATAAAACTGTAATTATTATGATATAAAATATTGAAAAATTATATTCTATTTATACTGATGATCATTAGGCCTTATAATCCCAATATGAAAAAACAACTAATAGTGTAAATATTCTATAGAATATTCCAAAATGTTAAAAAATCTATAACCCTTATGTGTAGTCACATGAAAATAAACCATTTATACTTTTTTTATAAAAAATCACTTTTTATAAAAAAAGAATGAAAATTTAGTAACAAATATGATTTTAATATAATTTAATATTTAGGATTTTACAATTCTACCTCTCTATAAAATTTTCAAATGTAAAAATATCTCTACCATTATCTCTCAAACTACTATAGATAATTACCACAAATAACATACTTCAAATCTCATGTCACCTATGAGAACTAGCCATGCATAAGATAAATCATTACAACTTGTATGTTCTTACTATACATGACATTCTCATTGCAGCCAATAAAATGAACAAGAAAACCCTGATAATAAATGTTCAGAACTAGATCAACATAAATAGAGTGTATTCCATGCATATTCTAACATTCTAACAACAGGAACTGAGACTCAATAAGCACGCCAAGCATACATCGATGATATGGAGCAAGGTAAAAATTTTAAACTACTATTGCAATCATTTTTGTGACCAAGAAAGTTATGAAAAACCATGGTGTATTTTTTCACTAGTCCTCACAAATCAGTTTATTATCCAATAAGTCACATATAAGCAAATCTTATCTCCCATATCAAAATTTATTGGTATTGTCTTGCACCTATCATTTAATATCATCTTGATCTATGCATTGATCTTCATATTTCTAATATGATGAGATCTTATAGAGGTCTCATAAAAAATATTCATATAACAACTACCTCACATGCCTTATTCCCAAAAATATTTTATTTACACCATCTCATATGAAGATACTAATATAGATTATACTAAATTGATTTCTAGTGACTGTTGTTATACACAAACTCAACCACATATAAATGATCAGTTCATAATTAGCTGGAGTTTATTATTAAATATAAAGAAATATAAATAAATATACAATTGTTAAACTCATACATTCTATTTGTCTGAGGATAGTTCATTGTGATAAATAACATCATATTCCCTAGGGTATTCTGCAATCATAGAAAAAAGTGTGATGTGATATGTGGATCTCACTGTGATAAAATTTTCATGGGAACACGATATTAGAATATTATCGGTTCAACATAAGTAATTCATAGATAATCCTCTAAATCAAACTCTTATATCGATACAATGTAGGAAAAGTTCTGCATCCCATCGAATAATAGTCAAATATAATAAGAACTATTCACGATCCAGTGTAACCCCTTCTCAATGTCGATGATGTTGTCCTCCCACTACCACATTTCCACTAAATGTTTTTGGATTATTCCACCATCATGTTGATGAATATACATTACCCACTAAAGATATTTAAATTTATCATCATATTATATAAAATTAATACAGGGACTACAACTCTTCCATGTACCATGATCTCATCATCATCATCCATCGGCAAGCCTCATATCTAGTAACCTCTAGATTGATGTTATTTCATAACAACAAAAAATTTCTCTTAAACTTTTCCAATATTATCCATCTATAATATTGAGGATTTTATCATTAAAGGGGAAAATCACCAATCCAAAATATTAATAGGAATATAATAATGAGTAGGGTAATCATATCATCAAGAACATTTGATCCTAGGAAGACCTCTCATAGATACCAAGATCCACCAATATATTTTGCATAAAATAATCTATAATGATTTTACCTTAACATATTTTATAATGCATAATAAAAAAACATCTATAGATAATGCTCAAATAACATATATATTTTATTTAGGTACTACTGTGTGAATTTATACTTAAGTCACTTTTTTTATGTAAACTGAAAATCACTCACTAAATAAATAATGTCCCCAAAACATAAAACAATGGAAAAAATACATGATCAAAGTCCCAATTAGGGTAGTTACTCACATGAATTCACAGTTTTTTGACACATAAGAAACAACCTAGTCCCACTAACGTAGTATTCCTCCCAAAATATGGCTGAATACATCAAAATATTATATATATTTGTTCCCTAACTCAGGTGGTGTAAGAAAAAATTTAGAAGTAAAACTCTTAATTAACATTTAATTATTTATTCAAATTGTTTCATTCACTTGATTCTTACTCATTTATTCTTCAGTAAATTATTTTTTTCTAATAGGTGGTATAAATCTCAAATATGCTATTGGTCATACCATATAAATCCAAGAATTATTATAATATCAAAAATATTCTTAGAAATTTTATAAGAAATGACTGTCTCAAGTTTCTCTAGGTCTATATATATACATATCTTAAAGAACACATGTCATAATAACATCATATTTCATATAAAAACATTTCAACTTGTTAATAGGTCATATTTTTGATTTTCTTGAATCATAGTGATGAAATATCGTGATAACTATCATGTTTCTCCATTGTGAGTGATTAAATTAGGATTAAAATAACAATCAAGTTGAATTATGAGTAAAAGTGTTTTTGTAATATCCTATTAAAGAGATATATTAACATTGTTTAAAATTTTATTATAAAAAATGGAATCAACAAGTACAGTTACAACCTCTAAATACTCTAGAACACTTCTTTTATAATATCTTTATTTCTTTCTCACAACTAGTGATATCATGATCGAAGATCAATATTGAAGAACCACCATTCCCATGTAACTTTTTGAAATGATTATAAATCCTCAAAAAATTATATCTTTTTTTCATTGTCACATCATCCGGATTTCAATATTCAATGAGGGGACTATAACTGAAATCTTTCTTCTTGAAGAACAAAACATGGGAACCCCATTGTGAATTATTCATCATAATGAATTCTTTAATCATTAAATCATTAAGTTATAACATGAGATCCATCATCTTAGTTTCCTTATTCTAATATGACATTATTAAAATTGTTGAAAAAATCAACATGATATAAATCAAAACATATCACTTTAATTCTTCTAATCCAGTATTATTTCAATATTCCCACAATGATTTCAACACATCCCTCAACATCCCAACGGAGTCCAGTATAATGTATGGATAAAAATTTATGCATTTGATGTTATTTAATATTTTAACATTATTCTAAACTCATAATGAATAGGTTGGGAAGTAATATAAATACTAATAGTTGAATAATCCTTGATAAAAAAACCATATAGTTGGTGTAGTAGCGTGATTAATTGCCTTGTCATATAATTTCATGGGAAATGTAGATGTGTCCTCCATTAGGGAAATATTACAATATGATCTACAGGTTTTCCCAAAAAAATTGATGATGTGATATCTTCAATGACATGAATGTTATATTTTGGAAATCAAATATAGTAATTAAGAACAAATCCTAACTATTCGATGGGATCCATCATTGTTTATCTAAAATTATAAAATTATCACATGGTAAACCGCTTGTATCACTAACCCTAGTCTATGACAATGCATTTTATTCACATAAAGAATATATATACTAACAAAAAACATGCTCAGTTGAACTAATTAATCCTAATAATGATATATCAAAACTGCATGGAAACACACTTATATCAAACTCAGAGAACTATCCCAAATAGACATCTCAAATCATAGAATTTAATTAAAAACTACCATAAAACATAGTAACCTATATATTTATATGTAATATGAACCCAATAGTGTAGGAATAATGTATGAATTAAACTGAAATCATAGAAATCATATATCCACATCATGTGAATAATACAATGTGTTTTTTAGTAGTGGTTAAAACAAAACATAATTTCCCCAACATTATTGGTACATTCTGGTCAACTATACATAGCTAAACAATAATATTCATATTTCTCCTACCTGAGTCCCACTATTCTTTACTCTTTTCTACCCAAAAAATATGAAATTGAAAGTATTAAATATATTTAAATCTATTCTCTTATAACATTTTGGGATACCACAACACAAACCATCATGTTCGAGAAGTATGGTTAATATATCTCAAGCATGCATCCCCATATAAAATATAATACAAACTAACAGCAAGGGTATGATATCATTGGTGGGGAGACTCAAACCCCAGTATCATGTAATTTGATGAATAATAATGCATAAATGAAATAAAAAAAACATAGTAATCATGAATAAATGAATAAATGGCTTACATTCCATACGAATAAATGTTTCTCCGAATGTGGCGATCCTATACAATTTTGAAAACTATAAAACTATAAATAAATAATATTTTGGCTCCCCTATTCCTTGTCCTGTATTATTTCTTACTATGTACTCCTCTACTCAACTATCCACTATTGGGCGCTTTCAATTTCTAGGATGCCTATGTTAATCTACATTAACACTAAAATTCCTATAGAGAGTGTGATTATAAGACTTCAAAGAAAACAACCAATGCATTTTAACCTTGTGTTCTCAAGTAAAAAAATATTATTCAATAATAATAATTAAATTGAATAAAAAAAAATACAATTAAATAATAAGTAGTCATGTACTAATAATGATTACTCATACCTCCTATAAAACATTATTCGAAACTATTTCATTATATAACAAGATGATATTTAATGTAACCAAAAATACCACTAGGCACGAGAAACTATAACTAAAAAATATCATGGAATCATGTATTCATGTGAATTTGAACATTATAGGACTCCTTTATGGCATGTACTCGGAATAAAAATCATCCCTGAGTGCTCTGTTTTATTGTTTTCTAGGTATCGAGTAACATCATATGTGGATTATATTTAATAAAGGAATCCCCAAAACAGAATTTCCCTCGAATCAACATATATCCACACTGTTCTGTAGTCCATCATCCCCATTGATTCATGTCAATAATTCTCTCACTCTAGGGTGTAAACATATCAAGATAGTAAACTTATTCAATAAAAAATAATGAAACATCCAAATAATTGTAACATATATATGTATTAGTAAATCTGATGTAAAACATATAATCCTAAGAATATGTAGTAGTAAAACAAATTTCGATGACAATAAAACATGGAAACAAGATACTCTACCAATAATCATGGATTCAAATTTACAATTAATCTTACCGGCTATAGATTCCCCAACATGCGATCAAAATCATTCATGGTCATCAGTAATGCAGAGAAAAATAATTATATAGTGGTAAAAAGTGAAAATATGAGCCCATTATGGAATTGAAAATCTCATCCTAAAGACATAGATGTCAATGGCATGGATATATAACATTGTTTTCTTCAAATGTTGTTTGGAAACCTCAATAGTTGTTAATATTAATTCTAGAGAATTATTATTATATTCATTGACACATGAAATATTGAGGTTACTCAAGGGTTTCTAAAACCAATAATAGATATTTTATATCGAGAAGAAATAAATTATTCCATGGGAATACACATTCAATCTCTATAATGATTATTCAAAATACTATTTTATGAAAATTCATGGGCTATTTGTATTCACCTATAGAATAAATATAAAATATGGTCTTTTAATATTAATATTTACCTATATTATTCTATAATATTATATACAATTCCATTTAATAATTATTCATCAATAAAACCAAATAATTATTCTTTGAAAATTTATATGATTGTACTTTTATATTTTTATAGAAAATATTATTTGGTAATTTGATATAATTATCTTTTAATAATAATAATAATAATCCCCTATTAAACTCCCATAATTATGTTTTGATAACCATAATACATATCATTTGATAAATCAATGAAAATATAGTTTGAAATTTTTGAAATTTTTTTATTGATAATTCCTTATAATTATCATTTTAAAATTTATTATTTGATCATTTTAATAGATTATATCCTTTTAAAATGTCACATAACCATCAGTTGACTGTTCATTATAATTATGTTTTTTAATTTCACAAAACTTTCAATTGATATGCGTAATATAAATTATTATCTTATCATTTACTTAAATTCTCAATAAATATTAATCCTATGATAATTTAACATTAATTATCCTTAGATAATTGAATAATATTTCATTATTATTTAATAAGTATTATTTTATATATCATTGAAATTAGTGTTTGATAGTTTTTATTTTTATAGATATAATTAAAATTTCACATTTTCCCCCAGTTGAGGAGAGAGAAAATAATATTAGAAAATTTATAAAATAAATCCAACCACATTCATGTAGGTACAATGCACAATTATAAATGGATGGGTTTTTTTTATCCCTTATATATGAGAAAATAACATCAAAATGATCAATCTAGGCTCCTCTAACCACACACAAGGGAGATTCAGGCCAAATGGATTCAACAGAATTGACCAAAATTGAAGATGAAATTGATCAGAAAATTTTGAACCCTAACATCACCATATTTTTTACCACAAATTAAAACACACGATTAAATTAAATATTAAAAGTAAAATATATATTTAAATCATTAATTCTACATCATTAATGATTTTGAAATTTTGGTATGTGAAAAATGATTATTAATATTGGTTTAGAATTGGTGTCCATGTGAAAATGTAGGTAGAGGGAATTGGTAGGGGAAGGTAGAGGAAAATATAATTATACTTTACAAACAAATTAAAATTTAATTAATAAAATAAATATTATTCCATAACATTCTGTTTAACTGAAAAACCATGCACACAAATATTATGTATGACATAGAAGAAAACATGATTTGGAATCCCAAATGGAGTATCAAATTTTACATATGGGTCATAATTTAAAATATATTTCATTACAATGGAAAAATAATTCTACTACAAAAAAATATATTTAACCTTATTTTTGATATAAAAAAACAAATTACACACACTTTTAAATTATTTCTACGTTAAATATCACTTTTCATATTTAATGGTAGTGATGGATTTCCCATGTCATTCACTTTTTTAGAATATATTAAATTATTTCAGAAAAATTCTATGTGAATGATTTAAACAATTTTACATTTTTATTATTTTAATACCAGGGATCTATGGTCCTTATAATCCCACAATGACTCAACATCAATGTATAAAAATATTCCATAAAATATTTCTATTTGTGAATTATGGTGTTGGGTATATGTGAAGTCACTTCAAAAGAAATAAATTATAAGTCGTTTTAATTGTAATGATAGTTTTTCATATAAAAATAATAATAAATTTTTAATAATTTAGTTTTTCTTGTAATTAAACATTAGGAAATTATAATTATCCTTTTATTTCATTCCATAATAGAAATATTTTTCATTGTTCAGGTAGGATATAAAATGTGCCGAACTAGAACATATGATTTATTTCTCATGATTATGAAAATTTCAATTATTTATTTATATAATATAATATTCAAGAGAATTAAAAAAAATTATTTTATAAAGATGTGAAATAATTCATTTTATGAATTGTATTGATAATTTAAATAAAATGGGAGTTTCCACTTTTAAATAAATATATATTTCACATTTTTTGCAGTTGGTTTAAAATTTAAAATTTATTAAAAATATAACTCTTAGAATTAGTAAAATATATTTAAATCACATAAATCTTGGAATAATTGTCAAATATATTCACTAATCACATCTAAAAACTATAATTGACTTGTGGTGATAAAAAAAGAAACCTTCCATTTAAGGAGGTGTTAGTCTACACAAAGACATGCAAAACATTTTCATTTATCAACTCATTGTGTGTGGAATAGATATATGTTAAACAATAAATATATTAAAATTTCAGTATATTATATATTATATTTTCAATATATACATATTTTTAGAATTTTTTGGAGAAGGGTCGATGAGAAGGATAAATAGAGGATGTAAAAGATTATGTAATACATATAATGTGAATTAAAAACATCTCCTATGTATCCTTTGGAATTTATGGAATTGAGGTAAAATGTTGAGAATTTAGTGAAACAAACGTGTATATTGAATCTTTAATAAATACATTGGGAAGAGTTTCATTGTAATTTTAGACATGTTTTGTGCAATGATGTGGGTGGAAGTGAAAATCTTCTATACATCCCGGACTGTGATAAATTATTAGAATTGAATGTTTGATAAGGGTATCAAATTGAATTTCATGAATGTTAGGAAACTTGTATGGGGAATTTTGTGTGAGATAAATAGGGTTGAATTTAAAACCTATTAAAAGTTTTCAATAATAATAATGTATCAAATTGATTTAATAATAATAGATCCATATTATATTACACATGATAATCGTTATTCATATTAAATAAAATTTAACAAAATAAAATATCATTTCACTAAAAATATATGATTCCATGATATAAATATTACGTATTTGTTCAATATGAATTTTAAATCTAATGATGGTTTTTTGTAGAAATATCATTAAAAAATCATTTTAAATTAATACATATAATGTGTTCAAATATTGATTCTATAAAATGTTTTGTTTTAGTCATTATATGGTACTAATATTATTTTTTGTGATTTCATTTAAATAATTTTAAATTTATTCTAATATATGATTAAAAATCATGTTATAGTATTTATTTTATAAAAAAAAAATTTATTTAATATAATAATATATATAGAGACATTATTCTTTGAAAAACATATTTTTTACAATGGTTACTATTTTTATATTATTAACAAAATGTTTTCTATAAATATGGAATTTAAAAGATTACAGAATTTAGAAATGTGCATTTAAAATATTCAATTCATATAATATTATTACAATTATAAAAGTTATATAAAAATTCGTTATAAGATCATAAAACCCTATTATGATATATTTATTTTCTAAGAAGAACATATCTTCATTAAATTCATTACAATAATTATATTTTGGATGTTGGCATATATTATTGTGTCTATTAAAAATAATTTTCAAAAAAAATATTTCAACATAATTTAATAATATGTATGGATCATGGATATGTAATATTTTTTGAAAATATATTTTCTTCAATACATGATGATAGTTTCTATATTGCAATACTAACAAAAAAATTGATTCATTTGTAAAAATTTAAGTTCGTTAATAATTTATTTTCAAATTAATATTTTAGTTTACACTATACATATAAATAAAATAAAAAACCTATTTTAGTCATTATATACTATTTCGTAATTTGTGTCGTTTCAGTGTTTTGGGTAAAGATAGATATCTACCATAATATCTTTTTATGGAAAATATTTATTGAAATATGAGGTTGATACATTCTACCCAATTAATTAATTTTAACTTTATATTTATAAATATTTTTAATTATTGAATATTTTATGGTGTTAATATGATATACACGACTCTAGATTTCAAATTATAGTGATTTGGACCCTTAATATATTTTTTGGACTACTTAGTTTTCTTAAATCATAATAAGAATATTTCCTATATTGTGTATTCCTCTAAATGTTTTTCTCAATGCCCAAAAAATTGTTATAAACATTTATATATAGTTTATAGTCATCCTTGTTTTCATAGGTGAACGTGGAAAGATTATTATATTGGTTTTTTCTCTCTTGGAAATTATTATTTTCAAGAGAGCCAATACATGTCTAATATTATATAAATTTGAATAAAATAATAATAAAATTATTTTGTGATGGATAATTCCTATAAAAATATATTTTATATGAGTTATGTACTTGTGATAAAATAATTATTCTACACGATGAATTCAATAATATTTCAAAATCTTCTTATCAAGATGGATATTTTATGTTTGTAGAAATTATACTAGGTGCAATAGAGTGGGTTAAACCTAGAATAATTAAAAAATAAATGTTAATTAGTGGATTATTAGGGTCCTCTAATAAAATTTAATTTAGGATAAAAAATTATATGTTGTGTATTGATAGGCCTCCCCTAATACCCGTGGTCATGGAAATTTACGATTCCAATATATATTCTTATCCCTTATATTAAAGAATTGATTTGTGTAGTACACATGATTTTCAAATTACTTTTATTAATATTTTTGTGGTACCACCATTAAAAGACAATTTCCATTCACATCTTCCTTTTATTTATACAATTTTCATAAACAATTATTTTACTATTCCCTGTATTTCAAAACATAAATCATTTGAGAGTTCTATTATGAAATTCCTTTTGGTCATTCAAATCATGTTGCTACACGAAGGAAATTCCTTCTTATCTCATCCATCAACATTATGACTAGAATATTCTAATGACTTCATTCTAATTTTTAGTATGTTTTTATCAATAATAAGTTATTTTTACATTGTTAATCATGATTCTTAAAAGCTGTTTTAGAATAATTAAAATAGATTACACTCATGGTCATGTCCCATAATTTTTGTAATTGGGATAATCAAACCATAGAATATGAAACTCACTGATTACATGACTAACTTAGTTATCCACAAAAAATATTATGTCTTATGGTAATTTTAATATCACATGGACCGTTTTCATTGATTACTTTTTGATTAATTTCATATAAATGGAAAGGATTTATTACATGACTCATGCTTCGGATATATGATATATTGTGTATTGTTTTCACATTTTAACCTCATGTTCTCATAAAATTATGTCATTTTATAATTATGTGATCACTGGTATATCAATATTTTATCATTACCGAGTATCTGGGATCACCTTGTAAAATGATCTATTTCCCCATGTCATAATACCATCTTTTATAAATGATATTTCTATTGAATTTGATTGTTATTAAGAACCTAGAGGGATATGATGAATATCCCTTTTGAAAATATTTTTATCCAAGTTTCCAATAAAAATATATATATATATATATGATTAATTCATGAATCGTGATTATGAAATTCATATTAATCAAATAATATTTCATATGAAGGTTCAAAATATTTTGGTTCCTTTAGATGGTATCAGATCATGGTGTACAATCAATTGGTAACTAATAAAAGAAAAAATTTTGTGAGTACTCTTTGGATAATAATATTTATTGGATAATTTAATATGTTATGAGATATAAAATATTGTAGTTTTACATGAAAATCATCAATATCAATATCATATTATAATATTTTGTTTTACATTGCTTTATGTTTGCAACAAAATTCTCTAAAATATGTATAAAAGCAGTTGAGGTAGTTGGGATGACGTTTTTCTATAAGAAGACATAAAAACCTACCCATGGGGCCTACCTTGCAATGCTTTATCATATAGTGGAACATCTCCATGAATGTTAGAAATCCTATAGACAGACCTCTTTATGACCACTGTACAAATATGTTGGAAGCCTTTTCGACATCCCACAAGCACAGTGACAACTATTGAGAAATGACAGAATCCTCTATGAGTCTGATGACGCTTCCTTTCATCTTGAAGCTCCATCATCATCATGGAGTTCCATCAGAGCATTTTCACATCTCAATCCTATAAATTGGAGGTTGAACCACATCCTAAAGGATCAACACCCTGAACATTCACCTTCTAATCTAACTTTTCACAAAGCATAGTTTAATATGTGAACTAGTCAGAAAATGCATCACTGAAGGTACCTGAGCATTGAAAACCAGCTTTCCTTTTGATATATTTTCGTTTTCATTAAGTGGTGATGAACTTTGAAAATCATTATAGCCATATCAATGGTAGGAATCTCTTTTGTGTAATTGGAACATCATTGATCATTTATCAATCCTAAAGAATCCTCCAAGCATAAGAAGACTCCATTCATCAGCCGATCGGCCATGTTTCAAAAAGATCCTCCCTTTATGGGGAGCCCATTATTTGTTCTTAGGAAAAAACCATCCTTCTTGAAGATCCTCCTCTTCATGAGTCACCATATCTTCTTGAATCCCCTCTTCGCAAGACCTTCTACATCATGAATCCTTCTCTGGTGCATCTATCCATGCTCGTGCGAAGCGATTTCTTAGATCATAGAGTGATGATCCATGTATCACTGCGCTGATTATGTTTCATCACATTGGCACAATAACAACTATTTACTCTTAAAATATCTACACTAACATGATCCCCCTGAGTGACCACTCCTCCACCCCGTTATGTCCTGGAAATTCATGTACCCTTCCTTCTCCATGTGCTGACTTGTACATGTTATATAATTCATAGGGGGAGGAGGTGGGTCCTCCTCATCCAATATAAAGGATTTTAAACACCTAATATCCCCACATCCCCAACATATGACATTAAACTATTAGTTCCCACATGTATGACTGCCTTGAGTGGAAAATACTGAGAATTAGACTGAGTGTTTATCACTTCCTTCCTTTTCAATTTTCCCTCTCTTTCCCCTTGTGCCTTGTCCCCATGTGTTCCTTGGCCAGCCTTTGTATAAGAAACTACCCACATTGATAGGGTTTTCCCTGTACGACGAACATATAATCCAATTACATCTGGACTCCCTCCTCATGCTTCCTTTCTAGATTATGTCTCAATCTCTATCTCCCTTGGTTATAAGCCATAAATAATCCCAAACCACCCCTTAGGGCCGCATCTATTGCGAGATCATAGTCAGGTCTGTTACTGCCTTTTGTTTCTTAAACCAAGAATAACTCACTTGGGAAAAGAGTAATCATCGATCATGAACTTTTCCCAGGGACTCCAACCATACGTATTCCCCATATCCTATTACATTTGAAATACATGGAATTTTGATCACTTCCTTCTACGCATGTTATGTAGGAAACACCCCTGAGGTTCAAGTCCTTTAGTTTGTTGATCTGTCAATTTCACACCGGTTCACTTCTAGTCCTGCATGAATTTAAACTACATCACTAATACTTAACTTCATGCTACTTAATCCATGTCCACTATACATGTTACATAGGATTCCTCTATGAGGTTCATCCCATCCAATAGTAATCATTAGCGCTTCCTCCTTAGGATGTAGCCACCTGACGTGACATCATCTCTTATTGGGACACATCTCCTAGATCTACATTAATGTGGAGATCTTATCCACCTAGGTAGATGACCACACATAATACCTACACTCTACACATACTCTTCCATCCACAGATATCCCTATTTTGATAGTCTGCTAACCACGAGTAAGCCCCATCGTGTCTTCAGGTCGCTATCCTATGTGTACACCCCGATTCTTCTCCATTAATAAACTACATGGACATTGATTCCCTACCATGTGTATTCATAGTAATCCTATCAATAGTTTAATTACACCACTCATGTCTCATCCAAGTATCTCCCTCGAGCCATTTTGTGTTGGGAAGATCCTATCTCAATTGAAATTTCTATTTCCTTTGGACCCCATCCATTCACCCAATCTCATGATCCTCCTCCTAAGGTGACTCATCATCTCATTTCAGAACTATGTGGGCATTGATTTTCTACCATGTCGATTTTTATGATACCTCATTGAAGTTCATGCCTGAAAACATCATCTTTACACCAGTTCCATCTCCATCCCCATTGTTTGACACTTTCTCCATATCCTCCCCGGTTTTTCCTGGGCTGCCACATCCTGGTGAAATCATTCCATCTATATCAGCTTCCATAGTTCATAAGACCAATTCATTCAAATGATTTATACTATTAGAGAAAAGTAATAAGTCTTAGGGTGTAAGCCCCAAATCACCCTTTCGAAATACATGGGCTTTGATCCAAATCCCCTATATAGGGTACGTACGAAACCACCCCGAGGTTCATGCCAAACACTGTCATCAGCACATTAGTTTCATATCTATTCTCATTCATTCTCACTTCCCCCATATCCAACATGATTTAATCGAAGCCTCCACATCCTAGTGAATCCATTCAATCCATATGGGTTTTATCAGTGCATAATCCCCAATCAATCATATGATTGTCACTCATAGGCAAACCTAGGTAGTGTCAATGTGTATGCCCCAAGTCACCCTTTAAATCTCTATAGGATTTTATCCTTTCCCTCTATATAGGGTATGTAGGAATCCTCTGCTAGGATTAATACTAGGCAATGTTAAACATTTGATTCCCCCTTTATGGGGACCACCTCCATGATCCACACCATGTGGTTTTCATATCAAACATCATAATGTAAATCCTTCCATTTTTAGGAACATGACACGCTGGGTCCATCATTATTGAGAGATTTGATTCATCCATAGGGTAAACCCTCTAGGTGATCTCTCCTAGGTAAGTACCCACCTGGTCCACCCCAATAAGCTTTTTGATCAATCTTATCCATCTTCCCAAAAGATTATCTTGAGACATACACTGTGTTAAACATGGGAAGACAATGAAAATTTCATAGACATTCATATGTCATATGATACACCAAAATCGAGGTGGGAAGACTTGGGTTTCTATGCCCTTGAGAATCCTTCTAATGAGGAAGAATACATGTGTCACAATGTTCCAATGTCAAGGAATGACACTAATACCTCAATGGGACTACTCCACTATGAAAAGTTTTCTTCCATGGCTGGACCCCTTGGAATGTCTTTAAAGAAGTAGCATAATTAACCATCATCCCTGAAGATATAGAATTGGGAACGAGTTTCACAAACAATTTCATAATCATTAAGGGATACAAGGACAACTAAAAGGGTTCCAAAGTGGAATCCACAGAAGGAGGAATCAATATCTCATAATCTCATTTCAATCATGGAGAAAACATCTCCAAATTGGATGTGGATGCCACCCACCATTGGAATGTGAAAATGAGGTGCCACAGACGCACACCTTCCCTGACACTATAATAAACAACCCTAATGTAAAATCATCAGAAATAAATGGTGAACCTGATGTGAAACTAATCTCTTAAAAATTGGGATTAGTAGTGTTGTATACATCAGAAGATGATCTTGTAACCTGATTCATATATCAAATTCTAGGTACCCAAATGAAAAAAGTGTTTCTGGTGTGGAACACATAATAGTTTGAGGATGTTAATTGTTGGGAACTGCAGGGTGTGGAATTTTCAATGCAGATCGTTCAATCCATCCATGGAGACTGAATGATTTTAGGGAATTTTGTATTTCATTCAAAATATCTATAGTTATGGCTAAATCATCCTTATTTATAGGGTCCAAGATGCAGTTATAAGGAACTGATCTCCGACCCCACGATCATAGATGAAGGGGCATGAGGTATGATGTTGCGACATCCAACATGGCTCCACCTCCATTATAACAGCTGCGTCATCTATGATTACTTGGAACCCACACCCTGTAACACCATGTGATTTAATTAATAGGAGTGTAATATCTACACATATTCGCTGATATGAAATGATGGGTGTATTCCCAAATAAGGATATGGTCTTCCATGATCGAGAGGCTTTGGTGCCTAATCACCACCGCTGCCCCAGGGGCTGTGTAGGGTGTCGATGCTCCCCACTCAGATATCCAACCGTTTCAGGAGTATATCACTAGAATGTTCTAATGAAGAACTCCCATGCATCGATGAGGTAAGTTATTATTGAGTCATTCAATGTTTAAATTAATCGAAGGAGCTAAAATGGAGGGATCACACTAGAACGTGTTGATGCCACCATTTCATCTTGCAAACTGAAGAGCATGCTGTCTATACCCCTGGGCAGCTAGCCCCAATTTGGATAAGATGATGCCAGTGTTGGGAATATGATCTAGAGGATTCCTGTAAGGTGGCTCTATATTCCCCATCTATAGTGTACCATTAAACCACTAACACACCCTATAATCTCACTATTACTAAAAATTAGGGGAATTTCATCACCCGATCATGTTTGAGGCCCTAATAACCTCTTAGTATTTATCATTTGATTTTTTGGTCTCTGGCGCGATCAGTAGCCATCACGGTCTGACCCAAGATGATATCATTTTGTATGTATTCTCTCCCCATAATGCCTCCATCTAGAGTTTTGGTCCTCCCCACTCACATACTCAACATGGTGGTACTCTCCAAACCACTAGCATTGGTCCAAGTAGAGGTCCTCTCCACCATATCGACGCCCATCATAGAGGTCCTCCGCATTCCCATATCCGAAATATGGATGTTCTTTTCTATATTTCATGTCTTAATCATGAAGTTCCACATTGTATCATCACCAACGTAATATGCGTCACTCCCCAAAAAATAATAAACTAGAGTGAAGGTCCTCCACACTTGTCCATTTAACAACATGGAGGTCCTACCCAAGTTATCACCTACCCTAGCCGAGGTCCTCCCCACTCAGGCACTCGGTACCAAAGAGGCCCTCTCTCTATACTAGGAAACATGCATGGAGTTCCACACCATGTTCTATACAACATATTCCTGGGTTCCCCTCACACCCCATAACATCAAAGGGGATGTCCTCCATAAATAAAAGATAGTCGATATGAAGACCCTCCTCAAATCCTATCTATCTCAGGGGGATCCCCAGCCAACTCTATAACTGACAAGAATGATGTTCGTCCCCATGAAATAAATAAACCATGCTCCAAGTATCCATAATTTAGTAGGAAGAAGAGATTCCTCTACTGCAGGAAGAATCCTAAGATGCCCCAGATCATGGTCATCCTAGACCAATTTTTAGATCTGGAAGGAGAATGTTATTCGATTATAGTTCCTTCACCTGGATTCAATATATCAGGGCTTGGGTAAGGAACCTAGTTCATCTTATTCATCCTCTTGAAAAGAGAGATTCACCAAATCCCTTAATCCCTCCCATGACAAATAAATGAGGAGGAGGATTTGTATCTTTCTAGGGTCTCATTGTACAATCTTCTCTATTGTTGGCCCATTCCTCTTGTTCATTGAATCAAGATCATGGAGAGTCGTTCTAGGGTATGATATATGATGAGAATAATACTGATACACCACCAATTACTGCCACATTTGTGAAGGAATCAATAGTCACCACCCCATCCTATTGGGATGCGGTGATGCAATTAGTACAGTCTTCAGGAGACAGTCTAGTATGCATTTGTTCGTTAGCTCATACACTGTACTCTCCATGACCATCTCACTACCGTAGAGTTCTATTTTAGTGTCATTTTTGGTTCCCCAACAACCCTTGTAGATGAATTGGAAAATCAAATGTCAGCTCCCATGTCTAAGAGAACGGTCTTGTGGTAGATTCTCATGGCATATCATTTAACTAGTATGTTCTGGCTAATTGAAACTCAAGAATTCATCATCCTAACTAGAATCAACTATGAATAAGTTTTCTGAGTTTTCTTGACCCTAGGGATGATTTATTTCTATCTTGATCATTGTCTGTTGGATTATCCAAGGATCATAGATCATTACAGTGTTATCATCCAACAATGTCGTCTGGTCAAGTTAGTCGTGCTTCTCATAGCCCATCATCCTGCATCATATGGTTATCATCAAAGTCATTCACAATGATTCATTCATATATGAACTATTCATCTAAAATTTATTGTTGAGGTGGCTTGACATATATAGATATGTGGTTGGGGGTCGTATGTGGGTCTTCATTTTAGCCTAATTCTACGACAGTCTGACTCAACCCCTGATATCAAGGATATGACTCTAGGCATAGTCAAATTCGACATGGATAATCTCTTTGATAAGGAAGCTGATATGGGACTCCATGAAAATAACCTAACCTAAGGGGGATTTCCACGCCTATTGGAACCCCTTGGTATGGTCACTCACCAGCATAGATACTTTTTTGGTCTTTCAGAGATGTCTAAACCACTACCACTTTCTTGGGACCCTAATAAAGACAATTACACTCCAATGTGTTAAACCATCTGACCCATCTAGTTCAATTCAAAATATGGAGGATGATCCCTAAACGGATGTGTTGTGTCGACATATCACCGAGAAGAATATGATCATCGATCAGATCCTCACACAGTGCGCTAAAGAACAACCCCACGATTATAGTGATCCTCTATATGGTCACAACCGTCTCTTACTAGGGAAGCCAGGGTAGGTACATATTCACTCAAAAATTCTTCCTCATGGTGATCTTCACTACCATACCCATTTAGATAGGGAATATTCTAGAGTTTATGGCATGTGAGCATGGTATGCATCACCAAATACACTCCAGATGTGCAAGAATTCTATCTAAGTCCTATCTCTATAGAGTGATCCACCAATAGACCCTCAAGTGTATCAGAACATTATTCTTCAATATTCTCATTGGTTCAACCCACTAGATTCCTTGTGAGCTCCATGGGATGCCTACCTTGTATAAAATCCTGCTAACACACTAGTTGTCAGGAATCCATATCAGGGATCGAATACCCTCCAGAGAGATCTGATGGTTGATCTCGTCTCCCACCTTGATGGTGTTGATAACTAGCAGGTGGAAATCCCATGTAATATAAATCCATATTCTAGATGGGTTGATGATATTAAGCACCCCAAGATTTCGGTAACCCCACTATCTCTCCTTCAATGAGATTTGTGATCCATTGTAACACCAGACCCACTTTTTTTCATGGTGTGGACCAATGATAGGGTCTCCAATGCATCCGTAATCCACCATGGTCTTGTTCATTGTATATATATTGGACGGACCTACTTTTTTTTTTGATACAGCCAGTTACCCATTGGGTCTACAACTCGTTGGGATGACTTTTTGAGGCTATTTCAATATCAGTTTAGCTCCACTAATCACAAGACATGTATTTTCATCCACTTTATGTTAAATAAGAGGACATATGATAGAGACATGTACATTGTTTCTATGTAGATGGGCCTCACATATTCACTCGAGATGCCCCTAACACAAGACTAGTTTCTAATGATGTCTGTGGGAATGTGAAGAATGAATTGGTTTCTTCCCTTTTAATAATAAACATCCAAAGTGGATTCTGGTATTTCTCTATCAAATCAAAATCCCTAGAGGAATCCTTATAGAAATCTAGAGAGGAACATCCATTTCCTCTCTCACTTCCAACATGGAGGGGTGGTAAGGATGATATATCCCTTGTTGTGAAAATAGAGACCCCCTAAATGATGTAATTATTTTGTATAGAGATTCCCTCACAACCTCATTGATGGGTTCTGCTTTAGCCTCAACCTTAGGGTTTGAATCACCCACCTCAGCATCTATATGCACCATCCTGATCAACCACCACTTCTATGGTGAGATAATCAGGTTCTGAATCCATTCCAAAATTCATCCCCTCATTAGGGACGAGATCCTATACTCCCTTTAGTAGATAAGTTAAATTGGACTTAATAATTTTAAGAGGATCAATTCCCTAGTTATTTCTAGAGAACTCGAGATCGGGGAGTTTTGAGGCTTCTAGAACGGAGAAATCCCGAAGTGGCTGGTCTTATCGATCCCCTAAAAAATTATCTTATCACAAGATCCTCATACTTACTGTCAAGAAATGTTATGTGTTAAATGACTAGATTGAGGAACAGATTTGTAAAAAAAATTATGTTGGTTCTTCCCTTCACATAGGTGGTTTGTGTTTCTGCAAATCCTAATAGTGACAACGAGGGTGAATGGTAGCATGTATCTAGCTGGAGGTCTCAGAAGTATGTTGACGGGGTAGGTCATAAGGCAGTATCTCATTCTCATGGTATCGTCCATTACCATTTTAATCACATATATCCTTATAGGGTCGACACACCATTCCAAGATATCCCTACTGCATCTATATCATAACCTAACACTTCAAAAAACAGTTGGAGATGAAAGTGCAAGGGAATGTAAATCCCCCTTCCAGTTCTAAATCCATCTCATAAATGTTATGGTTTCATGACCCTAGATATGGGGATCATGCCCAAACTCTTTTTATGGATGTAAGATTCATCATGTCATGATTAGAAGTATTCCTAGGTGAACACCATCAAGTTGGTGGAACCTTATATGGTTCTTGTCAATGAAAAATGCCATGCAGACACTCCAAATGTCCCCAGTAGGTAGAATCATCGACCGAATCTTTTATATGTGAATAACTAGAATGAATTTTCCAATGATTATTACCATGCCATGCATGATACTGATACCATAAATCAGGCTCAACATAGAGCCTAGAATGCATAGTCCTCGTACCCAATCTTGTCAGGTCATCTCCCACCATTGTTTGTACTGTATGATCATACTGAGCCCCTGTGACATTGATATGATTAGCTACATTCAGTTTGGGATAGACCACAACCATATGGTTGTCATCTGGTCATCGTTTTTGGTGGTTCAACTAGTTATCAACATCATATTCATAGCACTTGTTAGAATCCACCGTTCTGAACCAAAATGCATATCATACCCCCTTCCATAGAGAAACCTCTTGCCAATTTACACGTTCATTTATAAATAAATTATGATGTATATAATCAACTAGCTAGAAATCCTACTGATCTCATAATCATTTAGGATCTTCACCTATCTACATATAAGGGTGAATCCCTCTCATAGGCTTTGAGAAGGACCATTTAGTATGAAATAGAGGTAGCATCTACAAAATCCTTTAATACCGAGGAGGTCGTGCATTCATAATGTCAGGTAATCATCAGGTTCTCTCAAGAAGATGAAAGTCCTATAATATAGGGGATTATCTCCCAATTTTATATAACTTAACAGTTCAATCAAATTGTAGTCTTCCGATGTCTTGTAGAAATAGGTTCTGGGATCAATATCATCCAAATCCATACACTCCGCAAGATGGAAATGTCATAGCGGATTTGAATCCTTATGACATGAATTTTCTAGGTTATGATAAGACATAGAAGACGTAGGATGACAAAATCTATCTGAATACCCAATTTTTTTGTTTGTTTTCTAGCACTGAATTTATGTTCTTCTCATAGTACACCTCCTATAACACCTTGATGTGTAGACCCTAGCTCCACCGAATGCATCATTTATTTCCTCATATCACCAATGCCTCATCAACTCTCTTAATGGTCTTCTCGGTGTTGTCTATAGTGAAATGTATCCAGTTGACTCTATTTATCTCGCTACATAGATATAGACTACTAAAATGGAAATGATATGAACGTTTATGCTAATGAGGTGGATGACATAGCTATTATGGCTAACACATGGATAGAAATAGATGATGCATTCATACTCCTGATTCACTGATTGGAGGCCACTACCCAATACTTTGGATATTTCTTTGATATCTCTAGGGAATGTGGAAAATGCAATCATAGATATAGAGAGCACCAAATGATCACTTCATACTCTAACACGAATCAGAATTTAGTGATTCCCGAGCCCCTCACCACTGTATGATATTGGGGTGTTCACCCCATGGAAACAAAAATATGTTGTAATTGCTTATTTTTTTGGGATGATTGAAACGATTCAAGATGATGTTCCACTAATACATTGATTCTTTAAAGAGTTGATCCTCAAGTCAATATCATATTGGGATTGGATCGATATATTTCCCCACCATCGATTCAATAGAGTGGGAGTCTTCAACAATGATTACACCACAACTTAGGTCAAAACAAGCATTCTGTTAGGGTCAGCTAGCTCAGATGAATTGACCCCTGTAGATAATCATCACATTATTGATAATGAAGAGGATTTGGAAGAATCTACTAAAATGTTTTATGTAGGTTTCCCCACCACGGTCTGTGAGTTGGAACAGGTGCATCTCAGTACCGAGGAAGATCCACGTCCAATGCTGATTAGCACATCCATTATTATAGAGGTGCAATAACAATATGTCGATTTATTGAAGCCACATTGAGATGTATTTGGATATATTTATAATGATATTCCATGACTGGATCCACATATTGTATTCCACCATCTCTACCACCTACTAAGTCATCACATATTATTGTAGTCTCACAGAAAAATGATCCCCTCTCATGATGCCACGTTTGAGGCTGATTTTAATAAGAATAACAAGTAAAACATCATCATGGAATTCTAGTACCCCGGATAGATAGAAAACAATGTTTACATTAGGAGGAAGAACATACAGATCATAACCTTCATCAAAATATTCGATCTCAATTATCATTATCTAATGGATAGCATTCCACTTACTAGGAAAAATCTATTAATCGATGAAACCAATGGATTCTAAGCTCTCTACTTCATGGATGGATATTCTGGACATAATCAAATCTTAATAGCCTCTGAGGATGACTTTTCAACCACCTTTAGATCACCATAAAGTAATTTTTGTTGCCATGTAATGCCTATCAGTCTAAAGAATGAAGGTCTCGCCTATCAGCATGCCATGCACCCCATATTCAAGCAGATCCTTTATAAATTGTTGGAATGCTACGTTGGACATATAGTGGGCAAATACCACCTACGTCAGGACCATATTAGATATCTTGATATTCATTTTAGCTTCCCCTACTCATTCTATCTGATGATGAACCCCTTTAACTGTGCCTTCATTGTCACCTCTAGAATGGTCCTCAACTTTTTTGGTAGATATAGACACATCCACTAAATCTATAGAAGATCATGTCTATCTGCCTGATTCCTCGTCTAGGGAACCTCTAATAGATTCAATGTATTCAAGGAATCATATCCTAAATATGATGATTCTATTGGAATCTATCTGTAATGTGTAATCCCTTCCCTCGACTCATGCTAAATGTTTTTGTCAACCAGTGGGATTAAGAGTGAAATACCACCTTCATGAAGATTAAGGAGTACATGCTTCAGCCACTAGATCTGATTCCAGCCACCTCTGTAAAGTTGTTGGTCCTTCATGTGACCACCCTAAAATGAACCCTTGGTGCCCTTCTCACCCAAAAAATAAAAAACGTGATAGAGAAATTCTTATATTATCATATATTCATTCTCCTCATCATAGAGACCATATATTTCTCTATCGAGAAAAGCTTCCTTGCACTAGTTTTTTCTTTTTAGATGTTGAGGCATTATCTATAGCACCATGAGTTAATAGTGTAGTTCTGTGCGGACCTACAAAAGTATACTCGTAACCACCCAATGTAGGAAGGTCTTCAATCTTGGTTGGAAGTAGTACATTAATAGTTCGACATCAGGTTCATCCCTCATAACTTTTTCTTGGGTCTAGAACTAGAAGACTTCCATACGGCCCATCCAGCCCCTGTAGAGTAGTCTCTTTATATAGACTTCTTAGATGAGTCTATCCATAAGATGGATCATGTCGTTCAATGATGGAAATTGAACTTTGATGGTGATTCCATAAGCCCAACCAACAGAAGATGCAATGACCATAGACTCAATTGAGTAGGCATGGGTACCGTCTTTATCATACCTATACAGGCTGTCATTCACTATTCATTCTTTTTGTCAGAAGGCTGCACCAACAATGAGGTGGAGTATCAGGCCTTCATCACTAGACTTTATATGGCCCTCTAGAATGATTTCCCTCCCATACATGTGAAGTGGGATTCTAAAAAAGACCAAAAAATGTCAATAGTGACTTTTTCATCAGGATTCTAGAGCTCATACACTTTTTAGAGTTCACTCCCCCGCTAGTGAAATAGTTCCTTTCCCAGCATGAGTTCATTCATTTTCTTTGATCACAGAATTCTCATCTCGATGCCTTGTATTTCTTTTCATTTTATCTCACACAGTGTGGCCAAAATGATTTGATCATCCATGTTTTTTATCGAAGATACATCACTCTCGTTACTCCTGATGATGACAATACTAGCATGGTATCCATCTCACCACGGGAGCATCCATATTAGGACCTCCGGGTTCCCCTTACACTACAAAAGATAACACATATTGGAAAATTCTTTTTGTTGAGTACATCCAAAACATTCATCCCCTAATATACAGAGATGAATGTGAGTGAATTAGTTAGCGTGAAGTTTAGTTCACCATCTGGAGTGTTCCCAGCCTTGATCATATCCTCTATAAGAATGGGTTTGATTATGTTCTCTTCCACTGCATTCAAGGAGATGATATTTCATAGGTTATGAAGGACATTCATAATGGTTTCTGTGGAGATCATCAGGTAGGGATGATGATTTACCACTATATCTGAAGGTTGGGATACATCTGGCCCACCATGATCCAGGACTACATTTAGTTCGCCAAAAGGTGTAGCACATTCTAGATCAAAACTATTGTTTTTATATCAACCACGAGAACCTCCCCAGACTTCCAAGTACTCTTATCCTTTTTCATTTTGTGTATTTAAATAATGGGGAAATACCCACAGACAATAACTTTATAGTACCGGTTTACCAGGACAACCATAATTTTTTTTGAAGGTGGTAGAGGTGATACCACTCAAAGAAGTCAAGGCTTGTTATATCATTAATTTTATGATATCCTATATCATTAATATATTTTAATTTCATCACATCATTCTCAGCGATAACATCCCCAAATTTCAAGTTGACGAGCTTAATAAACTTAATTCCGATGACAAAATCTGGTCTAAGAACACTTCTCACTATCATTCCCAATAAAATGGATAGATCAAGATGTTCAATAAGACCTCTCTATCATCCTACTAAATATTGTTAGTCAGAATAAGAATAATTGGCTGGAAAAGTCCCCAATATGCTATAGGATTACTGAAAATAGACTCATAATTCAACCCAAATGAACCTATATTCACTGTTTTACAGGACATAAGTTGTCCTTCTAATCATGATTCAGTTTTCATCACTCCGCATAATTTTATATAATAAGTATATGTTAGATAAGGTGGTATAAGTCCATCGGGCTAAAATGGATTCCTTTGATGAGTATATGATTTTATTCTTATAAAATCGATATATTCTATATAATAGGATATCTACATATTTTAATTTAAATGATTGACTTCGCTCATTTGATAAGGGTGACATGGTATTGGACCTAAGGATGGAGATGATACCCATCCAGAAGCCTCCAATGTTAGATCCCAAATGGTAGGGACCTTGAATCATCTAAATTTTTTACCCCAATGGTGCATACTCTCTTGTCACCGTATAAGTTAATCACATTACTCCTCCCAAAAATTGATTATTCATCATGAATTACGTCAGATAAGTGAGAATTCACCATGTGAGATGGTAAAACGCCAATGGAAAATATGCCTCATTGTCCAAGCTCTACGAACATAGGCAATTTTCTTATGTATCATAGCCTAATGACAATAAACTAAATTTCAACCATCCATCATTACTGCATGATATTAAACTACACAAAATCCCATAAACTATGTGTGGATTGATTCATGCCCGTGCATTATATGTTGGAGTTCCCAGACGCTTTTTCGATATGTTCAATATATAAAATCATTCTATATTTTTGTATCCCCTCAAAATTTTTATCTCTTTATGGATTTAACATGGTGTAGTGTAGAAAACTTTTTCATTATTCATTTCAGGTGTTCAATTTCCATGTAATGTTCCCCCTTTTTCAAGAGCATGCCTCATCACATATGTCCATATCACATGACACTAAATTAGACAATATATATATAAATATCTATGAAATGATTACCATCCTCTTAGGATACATAAGAACTCCAGAATTCTTCATATTTGGGTCTAGCATAAGGTCTCACATATCATTTTTCACCTATTTGACACATCTTGGCCTTATCTCTCTTTTAGGATTACACATGTATTGGTTCAGACCTTTTTATTCATCATTCACATTGGGTTTACATTGACCACACTATGTCCCCCCTAGAGAGTATCCCCAATATTATTCATCCTTAAACACATGATGTTAAATTGAAATACATTTCTATCAATACATATGTTTCGATTCCTATCCTAATAGGATATGTAGGAATGCTCAGACATTTTTGTCTTGACGTCTAGCCCCATGTTCTTCCAATTCATTTCACAGACTCCAGGGAAAATATCTCTCATAGGATTCACGGTGTGTTTTGCACTTTTTTTTCCCTCATTCATTGTAGAGACCCCGAAGCTTAACGTACATGAACATTTCATTACTTTTGCGGAACACTTAGTACAAAAAAACACACACACAAGGATCGTAATAGTTTAGTGTCTTTGGAAACTCAGAACGTAATCTTCTAATCATGGTGAAAGATCTTCAATATATCCCATAAAGATCTTCCCTTTTTTTCTTACCAAAAACCATTCTTTATATCCTGGGGAAAAGAAAACATAAAAGGGTGAGCTCAAACGCTCAGTAAGGGTAATCAAAAGAAATATAAATCACATCAAGCACATAACTTTTGGAAATCTTAACCTGCAAAAGAGGTCATAATTTCATAACATGGGATAAATCATGGCAGTGAAATGTAATCACAATAATCATAACTTAAAACATGAAACATTATGGCATACACACATAATCATAGAGAATCATTTCTTGTTAGTCAAGACTCATTGCCAAGACTATCTTAGTAGAAAAAGTCCCTTTCTGAACCGAGTCACCCTCGTTCCAGTCCTGTTTCACTGAACCGGTATAACCTACCGTTCCAGCCATGTCTATATCATGAGATATAAAATCTTTACCCAATGCATTGGAGGGAGATATAGGTCCCACCCATCTCATAATGATACCATTCTTATGTGTGCCACAAAATCATAAATCATACATCATTGCATAACCCATGAAATACAAATGGGAATCTTAAACATCATGACAACATAAAACAATTCATATAAGATAAAGGAATTCATAAAAATAATTCCATCACAACATGATCAAATCAATGTAATAATTGGGATAAAAACAGAACCCTTTATTATCTTAGATGGAAAATAATTTTGATAAAACACTTTAACTCCATTCTTGAGGAAAATATCCTTTCTTCTTCAAAAACATTTTTTCCTTTATTAACATGTCATACGACTTTAATCTAAAACAAGGAGATTAAAAATAAACTTGAAAACATGTAAAGGATTCTTCTTGGAAATAATGTTTTAAAAATCCATTCATGCCGTATAAGTTAAAAAAACATTCTTCGTACTTTTGTCGGAAAAGTCAAAAAGTACCTTATATGGTAACCAAAGGAAAGATTCCATTCATACAATGTGGTAAAAAGTCAATAAAGGGTAAAAATGACATTAAACATTCATAGAATAATGTTAAACATTTTATAAAAACATTTTAAGAAAACATGGTCATGGATGATAAACGTAACCCCAGTAAATACTTACGTATAAGCAATCTCGGATAAAAATGAGATTGTGATATTTTCCTTACCTTAGGTCCGATTTGCTTCGTAAGTGTCCGAACCTCCTGTATAATTATTTAAATAATGTCATTGAATTATTACAGAATCATATTCATTGTTATTATATCATATATGGTTCACTTATGACTTTATATTACCCGTTCTTTTGTAAATTCCATGTTAAAGAGCGTTTGGGGTAAAATTGTTTCATTTGTCGTCCGTGTTTTGACTTGTAATTATTAATATGATTACTTAGATCATGATTACTTAATTCCAGAATATAAAACATGATTTATATATATATTCAGAATATACATATATATAATAAATCAGTAAATGGAAAGAAATACACCGTTCATGGAGACGGTAGTCCGTACGTACGCATGAATGCTGTTTTCGTTTCCTTATTGAATTGAATGGAATTAAGTTGATGAAATACATATAAATATACATAAATGAAGTATCATTATTATTTCATATATTTCATTAGTACTTATTATATATACATTATAATCATTCATGAATGGTTAATCATTGAGAATGAATCTCATCGCGTCGTGGAGATGGTAGTCCGTATGTACGCACGAGCGATGATATCATTCCCATGGTCGTGTAATTGTGTTGAAGTGTATGTATACTATTTCAGTATCAATATAACTTTATAATAATCATATATAGTTACTCATTACACAATTATACCCATCCAATTAAGGTGGTGGCTGAAAATAGATTACACCACGGCGTGGAGACGGTATTCCATACGTACGCACGCGCGGTGATTTCCTTTTTCTGTAGGATGGATAGAAGGTTAATTAGAGTTGTTTCATATTTATAATAACATATCAGTATATAAGAAATACTGATGTTATTACTTTATCATGAAACAACTAAAGAAGAAGAAGTTTAAGAAGAAATAAATTGAAAAAGATCGGTAATGGAAATTACCTCTTTTTGACGCGCCTTTTCTTAACCTCCACTTAATGAACTAAGGATGGTCTTTGAAGAAGACCAGGACCTCTAGGATGATACTAGGGAAGTGGAGAAGATATTTTGGCAGGGGTTGGACGAGCTTGATGGCTCAATGTTGTGTGAGGAAGAGGGGGAGGAGGTGACCTTTTATAAGGGAGGAGAGGGGAACCTTAAGAATATCTCAAAATATTATTTTATATTAAAGTCAAAATAGGTTTATAATGGTTCCAAAGGGTCCTATTTCGAATATAAAGTGGGGATGTGTCGAAATCCTATCAACCAATAAGATTTAGACAAGTTTAGGTTATTATTTTAACCTTATCAATTAGATTTAACTCTAAGTTAAATAATTTAACTTTTACCGTGTCTTTTTGTTTTCTTACACTATATGGTTAATACACTTACTATAACATGCCAAACGAACCCCAAATTGTTTATTATTAATATATATATCCCTATCTAAGTCATTTTTCCGAACCTTATATTTTTAGGAATAAAATAACAATTAATTATATAATATTTGATTTAAAAACTATTTTGTGTCAATTTTGACACTATTTGATATATGATTTTTGTGAAAGTCATAACAGAATTATATGTTCAAACCAAGTTTATTAAATCAACACTAATATATCATAGTAACCTATAGAATTCGTGGGATTGATAAAAAGTCTCATATTACATTTATTTTGGTGTTTATAACATCAATTATGTCAATATTTCATTAATAAGATAATTACTACATCATCTTTGTGTCATAAATAAATTAAATTATTTGATGTCTAAAAATTACAAATAAAATACCATTATGTAGGAAATCTTTTTATATTTCTAATGAATATTTACAATCGAATTTATCTTATGTATAACCATATATTAAAAATGTTTTAGTAAATAAACTTTGATTTTAACTCTTTTAACTCTTCTTTGAATTAAATAATAATAAATGTCCTAATCTAATCCAAGTGGGCCTAAATGATAATAATTTACACATAAGGATTTTTTTGGTCGAGATACACTTGTCAAATAGAATTAGGACATGTGTTAGGGTAATATTAATATCATTTTTACCCTTAATTACCCTATTTACTTTTAACCGTGGTAAATAAAAGTAAAAAGTTACTATTCACCAAAAATTATTTTCATCTCATTGAACCACATTTTACTTAATGAAATCAACCATGTCTCTCGAATTTTTGAAATTCCAATCACAGAAGTGGTAAAATTAAGATTTATGAAAAAAATTAGTTTTTTAACTACCACTTAGTAGTTTCACTATTCATCAAAAATTGAAGGTTTTCAGAAAAATGCCAAAAATTAGGCCTAAGCTATATTTGTTATTATGAACTCAAAACTGATTTCTATTTTACCAAATTCAAAACATATCAGTTTCATTAATTAATTTAAAAATTAATTCCCGTCGTCAAAACAAAAGGCGTGTTTTTAAGAGATAATAACTATCAAAAGATTGACACTTGTTTATAACTGTTTTAAATGTGAAATTAATCCAATGACCAACATTTTATTAAATTTTAAAAATATATTCTAAATATAATTTAAAACCAATCAAATTAATAATTTATCACTATTAATTATTTTGATTAAAAAGTTGTTTTTAATTAAAATTTAGTAATTTTCACTATTCATCAGAAAATGAAAGTTATCCGAAATGTTCCAAATTTTCACCCTACGATAAATTCGATATTCCAAATCCAAAAATGAATTCCATTTTGAAAAATAAAATTTACAAAATTTAAAAAAGTGGTTATTACTATTCATAACGGCTAGTTTTAATAGTATTTTAATAGCATATTGTTGTTTAGTAAAACTCGTTATTGCGTACTACACACGCTATCGAGGATGGTCGCAATTGCGTGTAATGAAAGGAAAGTCAAGGATGCGTGTTGTGAAAGCTTCTTTTGGTGTAGCGTACAACACAAGACATTAATGAAATATTTTTCATAAAATTTCGCGGTGTTACATTCTACCCCCCTTAAAATGAATTTCGCCCTCGAAATTCGTCGGGGTTATAAATGGTTTACTATATGAAAGTTTCTTTAATAGGAACCCACATCGTAAAAAGGATTACCAAAACCAATCTTTAAAAATGAACGTATGAAACGTCACGGTTACCCAAATAAACTAATCATTGGGTTTCCACATAGGTGAAAATATGGATATGGAAGAAAAATCTAACCATCATGTTCTGATGGAGAGTGGTAGAGAACATGGCTATGGAAAAGCCAACAATCACAAATCCATAAATTTGTGACGATATGAGGTACCATCTGATTAATCAGATATAAGAGCACTAGGACAACATTTTTTTTGGTTTTCAAGCTCGTTTCCCTAATGTTGAAGAATTTGAATTAGAATAAATACTTACTTTATTTTGGTACAATCTCACTGTTGTTCATGCCTTGAACAATTTCCACTTCATCTCTTAAATAAATGATGTTGAATTTGTTATTCCTGAAGTGTTAGCAGATCATGTGATAGAATGACGGGTCATTCCATCTATCTCAAACAAAGGTTAGAAAAAGTTATTAAATATACATAAGTCATTCTATGGTGAGATTAATAATATATGGTTCCTAAAATGGACTTATACTTCATATATCATACTGCGTAATATAATAAAACTTGTTTCTACTAAACAGGGACTTCCTGTAGGCCAGTGGTAGGCGATAAAGGCCAGTCGCACTTCGGTTGTGGGTTCGATTCCCACAGCCTTGTCCGACGCGATGGGCTGTCGTCTGTCCTGCAGGTTGTCCTTTTTCTAAAACTATATTACTATAACATCCCATCAATAATATCGAAAAAATTTCTATCCTTAAACAATACTAACTTCTGTCCAACATAATCCATTCCACTCTCATAACATAGTGAAAACGATTACCAGAGATTTAATACCATCGCTGATCCCCATATATTATAAGATATGTTTTGTTGGTCACATTACAAACATTAAAAGTCCTTAATCATGTATTCTCTTGAATAACTTAGTGAAAACATGAATGCAGTTAAAAGTTAACACCTTCCACATACCAAAATCCTCAAAATTATATATACTCAAACCATGATATCACTTAGTCCTTATATCAATCATGAGCTCATGAATACTGTTATACATTTCATTGTCTCGTTTTCCCTTCATTATGCGCATATTATATTATTTCAAAAAATATCTCAATCACTTTGAATACCACATTAGACTAACACATAAATATTCCAATACTTTATGATACCACATTATTTTGGAATCCCATTACATAAACACTTAATCATTCCACCACATCGTTGTCATATTCAACATTTCCAATAGTGATCGCATGTGACTTCCCTTTGTCCTTTTCCTTAAGCGGTTGCTCATGTCGATCATCACTAACCCTTGGATTAGGGCATTTATTAGCATAATTCCCCATTTCCTTACACTTGAAGCATTAAAGTGTTGGTGGTGCGTTCTCTGCAGTGTTTTCTTTATTCACATCATTAGAATCCCTTTTTCCATTACTTCGACACTTAGCTGCTTGATGACCTTCTTTTCCACACTTAAAACAATTTCTATTCCCTTTAAGACAATCTCCACCATGCTTCTTTCCACACTTTGTGCATAAGGAAGCATTCATCTTCTTTTCTCCATTATTCTGAGATTTCTCCTTGAACTCCATCTTTCATTTCTTGTCAAAACCATGAGATGGATATGTAACACCAACTTCCATTTCTACCTTGATAGCATAACACACAATTTATTCATAGCTACTAAAGTCTCTTATAGCTAATATCCTTCGAAGACTTTGTTTTAAGCCACTGAAAAATCGATCAACTTTACTTTCATGTTGGATGATAATGCCAGATGCATACCTTGCAAGTCTTGTAAAATTTGCTTCATATATACCAACAGATTCATCATCCTTTTCTTTTAGTTCAAGAAACTCCTTCTCCATATTTGTTTGAAGAATACGAGGGAAGTACTTATTGATAAATAAGTTCTTGAACTCGTCTCATTCCATGGACTCAATTTCATCTCTTTGACTCGTATTCTTGATAAGATTCCACCATTGATCATCTTTACCTTCCAAACGATATACTTCTAAGATGACTTTATCATGCTCAGAACATTGAAGAACTGAAAATATCTTTTCAGTGGTACTGATCCATTGTTCAGCAACAAGTGGATCAGAAGACCCACTGAAAGAAGGTGGACGTTTCCTCATGAAGGACTCAATAGAATATTGTTCCCTTCTCTGCTCATTTTGAAGTCTAGAATGATTCATAGCTTGTGTTAGTTTAGAAATAAGATTTTGCACTCCATCTCCCATAACATTTATTTGTTCAGGAGGGCAATCATTTCATTGTCCATTTCATTGATCAACACGGTTCCTTCGGGTTCCATCCATCATCTAAAACCCAAAAAGAATAGTGTGAGAGGCCAAAATCATGCTAGGGAAAACAACATAATAAATGGGGAGTACCTTCAATATCTAACATCTTAGGTTTAATTCTATGATCGTTAGCGTAATTCTAGTACTATAACCTATACATATACTTAACCATAGGGACACCCCTAGACATGCCTTAGAAATATCTCTGGGGATCTCACTAAAGTTCTCGCATCCTAGTTTCCAAAGGTTGACTAAACCTTTCCTCTGATACCAACTGTAGAGACCCGAAGCTTAACGTACATGAACATTTCATTACTTTTGCGGAATACTTAGTACAAAAAAAACACACACACAAGGATGGTAATAGTTTAGTGTCTTTGGAAACTCGGAACGTAATCTTCTAATCGTGGTGAAAGATCTTCAATATCTCCCATAAAGATCTTCTCTTTTTTTCTTACCTAAAACCTTTCTTTATATCCTGGGGAAAAGAAAACATAAAAGGGTGAGCTCAAACGCTCATTAAGGGTTAACAAAAGAAATATAAATCACATCAAGCACATAACTTTTGGAAATCTTAACCTGCAAAAGAGGTCATAATTTCATTACATGGGATAAAACATGGCAGTGAAATGTAATCAAAATAATCATAAGATAAAACATAAAACATTGTGGCATACACACATAATCATAGAGAATCATTTCTTGTTAGTCAAGACTCATTGCCAAGACTATCTTAGTGGACAAAGTCCCTTTCTGAACCGAGTCACCCACGTTCCAGTCCTATTTCACTGAACCGGTATAACCTACCGTTCCATCCATGTCTATATCATGAGATAAAAAATCTTTACCCAATGCATTGGAGGGAGATATAGGTCCCACCCATCTCATAATGATACCATTCTTATGTGTGCCACAAAATCATAAATCATACATCATTGCATAACCCATGTAATACAAATGGGAATCTTAAACATCATGACATCATAAAACATTTCATATAAGATAAAGGAATTCATAAAAATAATTCCATCACAACATGATCAAATCAATGTAATAATTGGGATAAAAACAGAACCCTTTATTATCTTAGATGGAAAATAATTTTGATAAAACACTTGAACTCCATTCTTGAGGAAAATATCATTTCTTCTACAAAAACAGTTTTTCCTTTCTGAACATGACATACGAATTTAATCTAAAACAACATGATTAAAAATAAACATGAAAACTTGTAAAGGATGCTTCTTGGAAATAATGTTTTAAAAATCCATTCATGCCGTATAAGTTAAAAAAACATTCTTCGTACTTTTGTCGGAAAAGTCAAAAAGTACCTTATATGGTAACCAAAGGAAAGATTCCATTCATACAATGTGGTAAAAAGTCAATAAATGGTAAAAATTACTTTAAACATTCATAGAAGAATGTTAAACATTTTATAAAAACATTTTTAGAAAACATGGTCATGGATGATAAACGTAACCCCAGTAAATACTTACGTATAAGCAATCTCGGATAAAAATGAGATTGTGATATTTTCCTTACCTTAGGTCCGGTTTGCTTCGTAAGTGTCAAAACCTCCTGTATAATGATTTAAATAAAGTCATTGACTTATTACAGAATCATATTAATTGTTATTATATCATATATGGTTCACTTATGACTTTATATTACCCGTTCTTTTGTAAATTCTATGTTAAAGAGCGTTTTGGGTAAAATTGTTTCATTTGTCGTCCGTGTTTTGACTTGTAATTATTCATATGATTACTTATATCTTGATTACTTAATTCTAGAATATAAAACATGATTTATATATATATATATATTCAGAATATACATATATATAATAAATCGGTAAATGGAAAGAAATACACCATTCATGGAGACGGTAGTCCGTACGTACGCATGAACGCTGTTTTCGTTTCCTTATTGAGTTGAATGGAATTAAGTTGATGACATAAATATAAATATACATAAATCCAGTATCATTATTATGTCATATATTTCATTATTACTTATTATATATACTTTATAATCATTAATGAATGGTTAATCATTGAGAATGAATCTCATCGTGTCGTGGAGACGGTAGTCCGTATGTACGCACGAGCGATGATATCATTCCCATGGTCGTGGAATTGTGTTGAAGTGTATGTATACTATTTCAGTATCAATATAACTTTATAATAATAATATATAGTTACTCATTACACCATTATACCCATCCAATTAAGGTGGTGGCGGAAAATAGATTACACCACGGCGTGGAGACGGTATTCCATACGTACGCACACGCGGTGATTTCCTTTTTCTGTAGGATGGATATAAGGTTAATTATAGTTGTTTCATATTTATAATAACATATCAGTATATAAGAAATACTTATGTTATTACTTTATCATGAAACAACTAAAGAAGAAGAAGATGAAGAAGAAAGAAATTGAAAAAGATCGGTAATGGATATTACCTCTTTTGGACGTGCCTTTTCTTAACCTCTACTTAAAGAATTAAGGATGGTCTTTGAAGAGGACCAGGACCTCTAGGATGATACTAGGGAAGTGGAGAAGAGATTTTGGCAGGGGTTGGCCGAGCTTGAAGGCTCAATGTTGTGTGAGGAAGAGGGGGAGGAGGTGCCCTTTTATAAGGGCGGAGAGGGGCACCTTAGGAATATCTCAAAATATTGTTTTATATTAAAGTCAAAATCGGTTTATAATGGTTCCAAAGGGTCTTATTTTGAAGATAATGTGGGGATGGGTCGAAATCATATCAACCAATAAGATTTAGACAAGTTTAGGTTATTATTTTTACCTTATCAATTAGATTTATCTCTAAGTTAAATAATTTAACTTTTACTGTGTCTTTTTTTTCGTACACTATATGGTTAATATACTTACTATAACATGCCAAACGAACCCCAAATTGTTTATTATTAATATATATATCCTTATCTAAGTAATTTGTCCGAACCTTAGATTTTTAGGAATAAAATAACAATTAATAATATAATATTTTATTTAAAAACTATTTTGTGTCAATTTTGACACTATTTTATATATGATTTTTGTGAAAGTCATAACAGAATTATATGATCGAACCAAGTTGATTAAATCAATACTAATATATCATAGTAACCTATAAAATTAGTGGGATTCATAAAAAGTCTCAAATTATATTTATTTTGGTGTTTATAACATCAATTATGTCAATATTTCATTAATAAGATAATTACTGTATCATCTTTGTGTCATAAATAAATTAAATTATTTGATGTCTAAAAATTACAAATAAAATACCATTATGTAGAAACTCCTTTTATCTTTCTATGGAATATTTACAATCGAATTTATCATATGTATATACCAATATTAAAAATGTTTTAGTAAATAAACTTTGATTTCAACTCTTTTAACTCTTCTTTGAATTAAATAATAATAAATGTCCTAATTTAATCCAAGTGGGCCTAAATGATAATATTTTACACTTAAGGTTGTTTTTGGTCGAGATAAACTTGTCCAATAGAATTAAGACACGTGTTATGGTAATATTAATATCATTTTTACCCTTAATTACCCTATTTACTTTTAACCGTGGTAAATAAAAGTAAAAAGTAACTATTCACCAAATATTATTTTCATCTCATTGAACAACATTTTACTTACTGACATCAACCGTGTTTTTCGGATTTTTGAAATTCCAATCACAGAAGCGATAAAATTAATATTTTTGAAAAAATTTTGTTTTTTAACTACCACTTAGTAGTTTCACTATTAATCAAAAATTGATGGTTTTCAGAAAAATGCGAAAAATTAGGCCTAAGATATATTTGTTATTATGAACTCAAAAATGATTTCTATTTTACCAAATTCAAAACATATTAGTTGCATTAATTAATTTAAAAATTAATTCCCGTCGTCAAAACAAAAGGCGTGTTTTTAAGAGATAATAACTATCAAAAGATTGACACTTGTTTATAACTGTTTTAAATGTGAAATTACATCCAATGACCAAAATTGTATTAAATTGTAAAAATATATTCTAAATATACTTTAAAACCAATCTAATTAATAATTGATCACTATTAATTATTTCGATTAAAAAAGTTGTTTTTAATTAAAATTTAGTAATTTTCACTATTCATCAGAAAATGAATGTTATCCGAAAAGTACCAAATTTTCACCCTAAGCTAACTTCGATATTCCGAATCCAAAAATGTATTCCATTTTGAAAAATAAAATTTACAAAATTTCAAAAAGTGGTTATTACTATTCATAACGGCTAGTTTTAATAATATTTTAATAGCATATTGTTGTTTAGTGAAACTCATTATTGCGTACTACACACGCTATCGAGGAAGGTTGTGATTGCGTGTAATGAAAGGCAAGTCAAGGATGCGTGTTTTGAAAGCTTCTTTTGGTGTAGCGTACAACACAAGACATTAATGAAATATTTTTCATAAAATTTCGGGGTGTTACATTCATGTTGGGTTAATTTTTTACCATACACATTCCATTTTTGAGACATTTCTCCTTCATCCATACAGCCCAAAAGAAAACTAAATGGAATTTTTTTAAATAGGTAATAAATTATTCATTCCCTCCCATTATAGGTAGGAACTTCCATAAATATTTTCCTCATGTACAACCCTAGGATGAATGAGAAATTATTTTCCTTTACCTTAAAAATCATTCTGGGTCATATACCTTTAGTTGAATCCCTCTTACCCTATAATTCATCATTAACATGCTTTGACGCACAGTGGTATGGGACCTAGAGTTTTGGATTCTACAAGGATATTCTTTCATCCCACCATAATGCATTGTGTTTTTTAATTAAGGTATATATAATCATTCACATCCAAAAAAAACCACAAGACGACATGGTCCCGTGCCACATTGAATTACCTACCCTCCTGGAAAATTTCACGAAGGATCACAATGATAATTTCATATAAGTCCCACATAAGAAATATTGTTAGCGGGTGATTCTTAGTTGTTTGTTTCCTTTCCATGTCTCCTGATATGGACATAGTGTTATGAATATGGTCCGTAGTTATCCTCTATAATTATAAGAAAACTCTTCAAATATGAAATGTTGGTATTGTGATTTAATTTCGTTCTCACATACTTATGTATAGACAAAATTTTCATAAATTCAGTGAAATTTATACATGTACCTTTTCACATTGAGTAGTTAAACAGGCGTCATGGATTAATCCTTGGACCCCAAACCCCCATTCCCTTATCGAGTGATTACAAATGTTGTACAAATATTTTCATTCCCTTGTTTCCCATGTTGAGTTTGGATCACGTGGTATTAAGGGGTTTGATAAGGTTTATATTTTTAGGGATACTCACCCACCTCACTATTCAAATGTTGTGACCTTAAAAAAGTTTGTCCCAAATTCATATAATCATGAATTTAAACTTTTTTTGTGTTATCTTTTAAAATTTTAATGTGTTGTAGACCTTGTTGGTCCTCATTCACATTGGCTTTATTTTTGGAACATCGTTTCATATCTCATTCTCATGGTACAAACTCTATGACCATAAACTAAGTGGTTATGTCACTAGAATGTATGGAGTAGTTTGAGACCTTATCTTTAATCCTGATTCAAATCATGATACTTTATGGGTCCGCATAAAAAATTTCTATTTTGAATGTTTCTCATCATGGTCTGACCTCTATGATAATAAAATAATATCTTCTTTTTCCTTATTGCATGACATTAAATTTTTTGGGAATGTCCCACACACATGACATTAAACAATACTCCTTCTGGTATTAACTCTATGACATTAAACTAAGATTATAAATGACATAGTTGGAATGACATTAAAATGAATAAAATTCTAAATTTGTCTTGCATGAGTTAATGTTTCCCATTTTTTCTCTCAAAAACCTATCATTAAATCTCATGAAGAACGTTTTTCTTGATTCCAATCCAGATGTTATATGTAGTGACACGTATACTTCACGTACCCGGTCCATACATATCTTATTTCTTCCTTCTAGACCCTATTGGAGTGAGATCTCCTAAGTGTATCAGGTGTGTATGAGATCATTTTTTCCTCAGTCACATTGGATTAGGAAAGACACATTGTGTTCTTCATTTGAGAATACCCCTCCTTGCATACATCCTTACTAGAAGAAGTTAAACATCATGGGTTCATCCATGCTTCACACGTAACCACGATTTTGGTGTTTATAATCTATCACATCCAAATGGACCCCCTTAAGGCCTGATCACATGCCTCTTTGGCACACCTACCATCCTTGGCCAATATCTTAAAGGATCATGAAAAACAATTTGATAAAACTCCAAGATTTGGAATATGATTTTTGGTTAACCCTTAGTTATCTTTCACATTCCAGGTAACATCATATTGTTAATAACTTGAAAACATGGTTAGTAGTTATCTTCCAACATTATCACCACATTCATTATGTCTAAATTATATGGTTAAGTGATTCAAAATTTTCATTCCCTATTATCTCCTACTATATCCTCATACATCATGAAGAAATGTGGTTGTTGTTGGGATTATCCCACCTGAAATTTATCTTTCATTACTATTCAATCTAATATGATATAAAAAATCCAAATACCGACCCTTGATTTCCATATAAAGAATGTCTCACATGAATGTGGTAGTTTTGGTGAGGTAATAATCACATAATCGATTGCACAACCTCATGGTCCGAGTTCTATGACCATTAAACTATGGTCTATGTCATCCTGGCTCTATGATGTTAAACTATGTTGCCATGTCTAAAATAAATTTAATGTATTGTGTCCTTATCAAATGACGTTAAACTATTATGAATTTAAGAACTTCATATGGATTGATTCAAGCCATTTAGGATATGTAGCTCATCCCTAGGTACTATTATGGGATTTTATACTCCTTTTTCCAGCCCTTATATATATTTTTTTACCCATATTAAAATGTGTGTGGGGGTGAGGACTTCTCGGTCATCATTCACATCGAGTTATATACTGCACGAAACATTTCACTTTTGGGGAACCCCTTTCATATTCATAATATGAAAAACTGCATTTTCACTTTCATCCCAAATGACGTCAAAATGTATGGAATTTAATAACTACATATGGGGTGATTCCTTCTCTTCCATGAAACATAGCTACAACCAGATATTTTGATTATGGGACCAACCCTAGTTTCTAAAATATTATGGAATATTTTTCATATGGTCCAAACACTACGAACTTAAACTAGGGGCTCATACTCTTTGTAACAATACTTTATAATATTATATAGGGTCTAGGTAATATTAATTTAAACTATGTGCAACGACAAGGTCATATGATGTTAAAATATTCCATTCATCCTTCTCATTGCTTGACACAAAAAAAAATATTCCTATCATCCTTATTTGAACTATGTAAAACTATAATGCATCCTAGGTCCTCATTAGAGAGGTATTTTCTAGAATTAGTTTTGATTTGGATTCCGACCGATGCACTCACCCAATGTGCTTTCATTATGGTGAAATAATTTGAAGAGCATTGGACTCCATTAGAACAACCCATTACTCTATATCCACACTTTTTGTTACCTTTCTTTGGATCCTTATGCAAATTAACATCTGAGGTAACCCCTTAATGGATTGTTCCCATTCCATTGGGGCTCACCTATAATGATGGTCCAACATTTCAGAAGTCATCGGATGACACTTCGAGTTTGGCCCTATTTTTCGAGCACGGTCAGCGTTAGGACATCATTATTTTTTTAGGATAATGTGACATGTATAATATGTTATGAAAATGGTAAAGAGCTATACAACATCATCATTACCCCTAACTAGATTCTATATTTTGGGTATTTTGGTTCACTCTTCACATTCTCCTCTGTTCGAATTCATTCCAACCCCCATGGAGTACTCTCGCTCAAGCACCAGAGCATGTTTTGAAAGATGTTTTTTCTACTCTATGAATGCTAATTTCTATTGATAGCCCCATATCCCTTCCTAAAACACTAGGATGTCAATCATTCTATGTATTTTCGATGATTAGATAGTGTTAGCTTACCCAAAGTAAGAAATCCCATAGTTATCCATTATTTCTCACATCAAGAATGACCCATGTGAGATTAGGGATTGATTATTATTTATTTTTCAATTTTCGTAGTGAAATAATTTAAAGCAACAACATGATATACATTCTTGTAGTCTAAATAAGAAATTAGTCAGGTAGATATTTTTATGAGTTCAGAAAAATATAGCCCAAATGGATTAACCCCATCTATTGAGCGTCTCATCTCCCCCTCCCTTTTGTGTGTGGCATCCATGAGTTTTTTTTCACCTTCAGAGATCCCTTATTTCATCAATGTATGTGGGGAGAATCCCTTCAACCTGAATTAGTACACGATCTTGGTTTTCTGAGATTTCTCCCACCATGCAGGATGCTCGTCTCAGCTACTCCTCCTCTTATTCAAACTGAACACGTAATCATGATATGAGTTCCGATTGGGAATTAGTGAAAAAATTGGGTTGTTAAACCATTATTTCATGCATAGGTTATCTTGTTCATCCTCATAATTTTTCTTGGTATTGAAATATTTTCTTTACTTTCACCTGATACTGAGGCCACGGTCGTACTCCATTATCTTATCTGCAAGATATCCTCGAGTGATCATATGAGGATTTCATGCATCTTCCCCTCTAGATAATAGGTTTCATAACCAATGGAGAATATTTCCAATATAATTTATCTTATATTATTATTATGTTTATTCAATGAAATAGTTGATCAGTTTCTTAAACCAATTCTGTACACCCTTGTAATCCTCCCCCTTAGAAATAGTGTCATTTATCTCTTTTGGGTCAGCAGGTTCAAATTTCCAGAATGCCTCTAGAAGATCTATAGAGAAATCATTATCCGGAGTCCTATCATATGATCTAGGTACCACATCATTTGTATGAACTTAATCGATGGACCCCACATCAATATGTTTCGGTTCCACCCTGCTAGTAGCTCTTCCCATTGAGGTGACCATTGTAGTATAGTATCCTTTGGCATCCAATTCCTTAAAAATCATCATTCCCCTTTAGAAAGGAGATCTATGAACCCCTAAAATGCTCTATATCACTACTCCCATTTCTTGAATTGCTGTTCATACAAAGAAAAATTTAGTTGGTCGGGTCCTGCAAATTATATTTATGAATCTACGAGGAAGAAGTCTTATAATTGTAGAATATCTTATCACACCCATGAGTTGTTGCAATCAAAAAATCAGGAAGTGACCCCCTATAAGGTTTGAAGATCCAAATATTTCGGAGTGGTTACCCCAGTTTCCACAGCCCTACCATACCCTTCACTAACAATCATCACAGGCACAGATCCTAATGCTACATATGTTGTCATATGGGAAGGGATCTTAAATATGTGTCCCCCCTGAACTAGAAAGATATTAGGTGAGAGAATTTTATGAAATTAATAATATCATGGAACAAATTAATTTCTTAATGTTTAACTCAATACTCTCTGAAAATACTCTGAGCACCATGGACATAACCTCACCTTCCACCAATGGGCATCCCCTATTTTCATTTTCTCTCCATGATTATACTAATTATTCAAGAAAGTAGATGATCACCCTCATCTCATCATAATATGTTTGTAGTTGAGATTGTTTTATCGAGTATTACAATCACATGATCTTTCAGATGATGCGATGTGACCTCAGAATGCAATAAGTCTTCCATAGATACAACACATTGCTCCCCCTCATCTTGAGATAGCAGAAAGATTTCCCTAGATTATAAAATCTCTAAAATAGTCATCTTATGATGTTCTAGGTGGTCCCACATCTATGAAGGACTATGTAATTTCCTAATAATGTCCTTGGATTTCCAATCATTTAGATAAACAGTATACTATGGCATATCTATACAGAGAACCTGATTTTTAAGAGCCTTGGTAGGTATCATACTGAACCATATTGGTGGCCTTCCTTCCTCTTACCTCTGTCCAGTTGGAGCTTCTTGGTCTAGAACAATATTTCTTCCACTTCTTCCTAGAGCCATCCATGGAATTACTATCCCTACTGCAGCTGAAACTCCATCACCGAGATGTGCACTAGCTCTTCAACCATTACATGTTCTGTATGTTTTACGTCCCTAAACACGGGGATGATGGGTCACCCCATCAGCACACATATATTTCATTTCTTCACTATCTACCCAAGGTCGGTTGTTTCCAGCTCATTATGTACTCATTGTCTTGCCTATAAAAGGTTGTGGGCGGAGGCAACTCGTTATACATATTCCCATCATCCCTTATGAACATGAGCCACAACTTCCACATTACATATGGGTGGTACCGATGTTGTAACCCTTGGTAAAATAGTATGGTTAATCTCTGTATGCACTAGAACTACCTTCCAATGTGATGTAGGTAATAAAGCTCACAAATAACCTCACGATCTTCTAATTCCAAAAATAATCCACCATGGATGTCTAGTAGATATTATTTATTCTATTCAATTCTATCATCATCATAGGTAAATACTCATGTTGAAAGTGGGAATATATATAAATTTAATTTCTTTCCCTATATAATATGATCATCATTTCCAAAAATGTCAGCTTAGTAGGGTAAATTCCCCTACATTCAGAATGGATGGTTGAATGTATGACCCATGAGGGGAAATATAGTTCAGATATTATTAAACCCTTTTGTGTGCCACTATCTAGTCATACAAGAAGTGGAGATTCCCACATGCCCATTGTGGCTTCTTCCCCTTACTAATATTCAATTGCACCTTGTTATGTTTTTGTAGTAATGGGATCCCTTGGCTGATGTACTACTCCTGGACATAGTGGAAGCCATGAAGAATGTTCTCAACCATGCACCCATATGTGCATCGATAACCCACAACATCAACCCAAAATTGATCATAGATATAATCCCATACGACCTAACCATTGGTTTCTATTCGATGTTGAAAATGTATCCCAATAGTGGCCATTGGTTTTCCTATAGGATTATTTAGTTAGAACACTCCTTGCTAAAATGTTCTCCCCATAGAAGTGTGGGGGCCTCGTTGGATGATTCTGAGCTTCCCCCTCTTCCTCAGTGGGATGGTAATGTGGTAAATTCAGGAAACATCCAAATCATGACATGCAATGCACATATCTCAAAAAAATCCAATCCTTTTATATAACCAGGTCTATCAACGTCTTTTATAGTCATTGAATATTCTACTCGTCATCATAATAATTCTTTGAAGGAAGAAATTCATCATACATTTCCCCCCGAATAGTAATCCCCAGGAATTGGTGGAGATCCCAGAGGATGATTCTAACCTCCCCATGATAGAGATAACAAGTGTTGGTACTCAACAAACACTTACTCAATATCTCTGACATCATGTGTTTTGGCTAGTAGATGTTGAATTTGGAACCTCGCACATCCTTATATAAGAATACCTACTCATCTCTTCCCCAAATTCACGACATGATGTGCACACCAAGTAAGATTAGGCCCATTCATCCATGAAGTTCTCTCCCTAGAATAGATCCCAATAATTGATCGTCCCCTTATCTAGATTCTCTAATCTGGACATAAGGATTGTGTGTTATTGTGTTAGATATAACTCTAGTTTCAAGGATTTTCCCTTTAAATTGTTTACTTGGTTGTATAGGCAGTCAGTAGTAATAGGTGTATATTCCTTCCAGGATTGGCCATCAGTATCCCTGAACCACGGATTTTGTCATGAAGTACCCCTGAACCAATAAGCTGGTTCATCACTAATTTCATTGAGGATTAAGACACATTCCCTCATTCTAATGCTATATAGTGGGATCCTTTTGAGGTTGGGGTATTCCTTCAACCATTTCAAAAGAAGCTCCACTAGAGACTCATGATCAGAATGACTCTGTATGCAATATCTGAACCCATGACTGTTCACCATATTTTCTATTCTAGCACAATATACATAGACCTCCCGAGAAATTTCATGGTTGGAAATTTGTTTAACTAATTTAAAAAGTCCCTCCTTCATTCATGAATAATGTTCATGAAACATGTTCGTGAATCAAAATTCATGCAGCACACAATTGTAGATCATCAAAGGACTATGTATGCTTCATAGAGTAGTAAATGATAACAATGCACTAGTTATCTATGAAGCATTTGTGTAGTACCGATCAAGGGAACCTAGTTCTCAAAGATAATTCATGAGGAGTTATAGATCATTGTAATTCAATAGCTCCAGCACATGTTTTTAGAGAACAAAGGGGGAATAGGGGCCCCCTCATGAAAGATTTATAGGATGTGGCCTCGTGAGCTTCGTGGCATGCCCTTGGCTGTCCTGAGCTTCGAGGCAATATCACCCAATGGTTATGTGTGCTCTCATCATGACATGGGTTAATGGTGTACATATTTATAGTGATCCACCCTTATAATGTTACCCTAATTTTCTCATCGCATCCCATTTTGAAGGGTGTGGGAATTTTTTGGTCCGAAATCTAGACCCAAGAGGGATCATGAGTGTTTGAAGAAGGTGAGATGCCCTTTTACCAAGAAAATACATAAAAAAATATGAATGTGTCCTTGATCATGATGTTCCATCACAGAGACATTCATCTCTGTGAACGGGTTAAAGATGGCAGATATTCCTCTTCAAAAACGCTGTAGAGAAATGACGTAAGCCTCTATGAGTCCAATAGAGATTCATCTAATCATGAAGTTCCATCATATTTGCAGCGCATCATCAGATTATCACGATGCATGGAGCATATAAATAGATGGTCACCCCACTATAAATGATCAGCACCCAAACCCTTTTAAATTAGAGCTCTTGTTTTGTAAATCACCCTTTCCTCCTTGAACTAGCCATAAAATTCATCACTAATGTTACCAATGAATTGTGATCCAACTTTCCCATTACACCATTTTTCCACCTCTTCATGTGGGGATTCATTCCATGAACCCCTAAAACCAATATAAATGTAGGAGAATAATTTTGTTAATCAATATTTCATAGAGCTTTCAACATTCTTGAATCATTATCCCATCCCATGTAGACTCCATGCCTCGGATGGGTCTCCATGCTTTGTGAAGATCATCCCTCCATAGAGATCCATTGTGAAATTATTTGTGAAGAACCTTACCCCAAGAAGCCAATAATATTTTATAATATCTAAAGCTTCACAAAACCCTATTCTTGAGATCATATGATTCAAAAATAATTTTCCTATTCGACCCTCCCGGCTCGTACAAAACTATTTCATGGTTTCTCATGTGATACTTCATATTGGGTTTCCCTGCCTTATGCTTCATCAAATAAAAAAAATAATGACTATTTCCTCTACTAATATCCACAATAATGTGAGAAGATTTAGTGACTTATCCTCTATCCCATTAAATACTATAATTTCTTATTCATTCCTTTCCCCATGTGAGGGTTAGTATATTTTATGTATGCCCTATTGGGAGGATGTGGGTTCTTTTCGTCTGAGCTACAAGGCATTAAACTACCAATAATTTCACGTCCCCAATAAATGATGTTAAAATATGAGTTTCATTATTTATAATGGGAATGAGTGAACTGGATAGGTTATGATACTTTGAGTCCCTCACTCAAAACCTGTTAAATACTCATTCCCTTTCCATTTTTCCTTATCATCGTGTGCACCTTGGGCATCTATTTTATAATCCGTAAACAACATTTATAGGGTGTTCCTGTATGATGGCCATATCTTCTTCATACATTTGAAAACAATCTTGAGGCTTCCCTCCTAGAGTAATTCTCAATCTTCATCCCTCTAGTTCATTATCCGTGTGTAATCCCCAAACTATCTCACTTGGCTACGTCTCTCACAACACGATCATGGGGTCTATTGCTGCCTTTGATTCTCACCCCAATCATGACTCACTTGGGATTAGACTATGAATCAAATGTGACCTTCTCCCTATGTGACTAACCATTCATATACCCTATATCCCCAAACTTTTTAACTATGAATACATTTATCCATGCCTTTTATACATGCTATATAGGAAAACATCCTTGAGGACCAATTCTTGAGGTTTGATTGATTTTTCCATTTCACATTGGTTAACATCTTATCCCACATATTGCTAAACTATATAACAATTCCTAAAAAATATATAATATGATCTATGTACTCTATATAGGTAAGTAGGGTGCCTCCCTGATGTTCAACCCAACAAACGGTAAACCCTGGTGCTCCATCCTAGGGAATTACACTCTTAATGTGATATCATCCTTCTTTTAAAAAAATCTACTAGATATTCCATCGTGAGGTGTTCTGATCCCCTAAGGTATCTAACTACACATAATCATCACACTCATACCATTATCCTCCAACAAAGAGAATCTATCTTTTGATGGGATGCTAACCACATATAAACCCCATCAAGTCTCCAGGTATCTATACTTTGTGTGCTACCCAATTCATCACCATTCATGAACTACATGGACTTTTATTCCCATCCATGAGGATACATAAGAAGCCTTACTGAGTTTCAACCACACCGTTCATTTCCTATCCTGGTCTCTCCCTCAAGCCATTGTGTTCGTCGAAAATCAATTCTAAAACCATGGTTTTTTTTCTATCAGGTTCTATCCATGCATCCATTCTCACGAGCCACCTCCTCAAGTGAATCATCCCCCATTTTAGAACTACATGGAATTTTATTGTAAAACATGGTGATATGTAGTAAACCACCCATAAGATATTCCCAAAACAATCATCTTTATGTCAGTTCCATATCAATCCTCATTATTCGATACTTCCTCCCTATGAAACTTGATTTTACACAAGACATCATATTATGATCATATCATGCCCTTCATATGGACCATCTTATTATATAAAAACCGTCCAATAATATTATTGTAGCTCCGAGAGGTATCTGGGTAGTCTCAATGCATAATATCCAAAACATCCTTTTGAACAATATGGGCTCTATTCCAATTCCTTTATATAAGGTATATAGGAAACCACTATGAGTTTCCATATCTACATCATCTTCTTCATATCGGTTCCATGTCTATTCTTATTCATCTAAAAATCATCCAAATCAACCCAAATTTTACATGGGCTTCTAAATCCTGGGTAAATCATACCAACCATATGGGTTTCCAAAGTGAGTAAACCCTATTCATTCATAAGATTACTACTCCTAGTGAAACATGGGTAGTTATAGTGCATAATCCACATATCAACTTTTAGAACTGTGTTGTTTGTGATCCTTGTACCCTATGCGGTGTATATAGAAAACCTCCTCAAGGTTCATTCCTAGCCAATGGTAAACCTTATTGTCATCATTTTTTGTGCCCACATGCCTTGATCCCCCCTTCTAGTTTCCATATTAGAAATCCTGGTGTGAAAACATCCCTTTTTAGGGACACACCACCCTGGGAACTTTCTCATTTGGTGTTCAGATCTATCTATCTATTAAACCCTCAAGGTGATCTCTCCTAGATATATACCCTTATAATCCACTCATATTAGTGTTTTGATTAGTCTGATCTATGTCCACAAGATGTTAAACTCGCGACATTATCTATGTTAAACATAAGAAACCAAGGAAAACCTTGAAGACATGACTTTGGCAAAAGATACCCTCTAATAAATGTAGGAAGACTCAGATTTTTATTCCCATGGGAATCCTTCTGATGGGAATGAATATAGGTGTTATAGTGTTCTTGTGTCTCACTATGCAACTGATTCATCAGTGTTTCTACTCCCTATATCGAAGGATGCTACCCTGAGACGACCCTTGTAATGTCACGATAGAGGTAGTGTAATTATCTGGTGTCCACAAAGAGAAGGCAACTGAAACAAGTTTCACAAATAATCTCTTAATCTTTACGGGAGACCCAGACTTGGAAATGAGATCCCATAAAGAATCTATAGTATGGAAAACTGATATAACATCATCCTATTTATATCATGTATAATATATCGCTGAAATTGTTGTCAATTCCACCTAACTTAGGAATGTAGGAATGTAGGACCACAAATGAACATCTCAGCCAACCCAACGATGCACAACCCCATCTAAAAAGCATTGGAAACAATGAATATTATGGTAATAACAAGAAAATGGTTTACATTAATTTATCATGTTGATCCTTATCATGCATGGTGAGTGTTCTTGTACTGAACACCATGTTTGATAATAATATGGTATATTTTTGGGATAAATCACATATTAATTTTAACAAATTTTAATGTTTTTTATATATATTATTTACATGATTAATATATGATAAGCCTATAGTCTCATACATTGAAATTAATGTTTCAGGATTGAAAAATAATATCAATTAATTTTCATTATTTGGTGGTCTCCTGCATGGATTAGTTTTTATCACCCTATGTTATTTAATTTATGTATATGATTAGAAGTCGAAATAATTGTGTTAATGATTAATATTGATGAAAAATCCATGATTGTTCTCAAATGGAACTATGTGTTATGGGATAATGAATGGGTAATAGGTTTTTTATTTTATAAAACATTAATTTCCAATTAATCATAGTAATCTTCCCAATGAGAAAAGGGGGAAAGAACATTCCGATGATACACTCAAAAGGAAACATCCACCATTATTTAGTTGTTATGTTGATATACTAGTCATCATAAAATTCATCAGTGCATTTGGAACCATATTATTCATTATACATCAATTAGATATTGATAATATTATTCTAGATACTTATCTTTAGTTGGATAAGATAATCAAGGGTCAGATCTTATAAAAAAAATATTGAAAAAATATAGAAATTGGATCCATTTAGTTAAATGAGTTTCACTATATTTCCCAAAACTGACATTCCACATATTAATTAAAAATATTGATATAGGAATACTTGATATAAATTTAATGGATGATTAATTCACTAATATATACAAGGAAATTGTTTTAAATAATGTTGATATATTTTTCTAGTATTATCATCAAATGTAAATTTAATGTTGATTAATTCTTCAGTGGATTAAAATTGTGAAACATAATTTTGATCCCCATATTGGACTTTAGTAGCCAGTAAGAAATAGGTCAATGTGGTAAGAAAGATAAAAGGGATATTGAAGTTACAATTCGATCTCTAAACATTGATAAGAAAATAATGATGGAATTGAAAATGAAATTTAAATAAAAATAATAGAGAGGATAATATTAAATTTTCATTAAGATAAATGTGTTAAAGGAAACATGTAGTAAATTTTATTAACAAGAATAATATATGTTTTTGTGTGTAATATAAGATTAAAAATCTAAGAATAATGATTTTAAGGGAAGAATAATTTAACAAATTTAGGATAAAAAATTACCAATGGTTATACTAAAAAGAATATAGAGTATCAAATAAACGAAATATGGGGATTAGGTTATGAAGTTCTGTAATCCAATGGAAAATGATTATAATGTAGGTAATATATCTCTTAATCATATAAATAATTTAAAATATCATTTGACCACTATTAATGATGTCTGTTAGTTTAATTAATAGTTGAAATGTACAATTAAAATCCACTTAATATCCTATAATCTCTTATTTGATAGTAAGTATATCAACTGTTCAATTTATGATGATTTTTCTTGGGGTATGAAAATACTTTATCCCTGATTAGATATTTAATTATCTATAAAAATAACAATTGTTACAATGAGAAAAATTCATGTCTACCATTACAAATTGAATGAATATTTTTGGATTGTTCATTATTAGGATATTGTTTTACTCTATAATTTTGAATATGATGTAATTTATGGGATGGAATAGTATCATTATATTAAGAAAGTATAAATCAACATGAAATGGGAATTACATTTTAGATTATAAACCATCCAATGATCATTTATTGGTGTGATGGTAAATATGAACATCCAATAATAATAAAATCCATTAAGTGTTTCTTGATTTATATTCAAAATATGAGTTTCTCTTAGATGGTTTGATCGAAATAAAAAATGAATATATACCAATTTTTTGAGAGTTTTTTATGATATTACAGTATATTAAAATTTTCCACCACTGAAATTTGAATTGAGATTTCAAAAGAACTCGTTCATATTATTATAGTTATTTTAATGAAATCATGTATAATAGAACCTGTTCGGGTATAACAAGTATAGACGATTAATGAATAAATATTTATTATGCATTCATTACAACAAGTGTGTCACTATGGGGTAAACATTCTCTTTTTAACTAAGAATACCTTGTTAATGAAACTATGATTTTACTATCGAGAACAAAATAATATCATATTCATGATTATGTGTCATCTTCCTCGTATTGAATGATTTTACAATCATTTATTGATATCTAAAATTTTATTCCAATTTTATCATCAATATGTATACTAGTAGTCATGGTTAAAATGTTAACTCATATAGAAGAAATAATTTCTATTATGGTATGGAATGTATTAATTTATAATGATTTCATTTTTTCTTACTAATCCCCCCCATGTTTTCATATATTTATGTAATAGAGTCTTTATATATTACCTTAAACAGTTTTTAGTTGTTATTATAAAGATAAATATTCAATATTATAATTATAAGGAATAAATTAATTAACATGTTAGAAAGAAAATAAAGAAAATTGGGATGAAAATTTTTTATAAAAAAATTTAACAAATTTTAATTTTGGAAAAATAATGTTTATGGTTATGGTTATATAATCCCATGAATTTGAATATTATTTGATATATCAAAATATTAAGATATTTAATGTTTCTCAAGACCAACCACTATGGATAACATTGATAGTTATCTTGGTTTGGAAGGATCTTATTGAAATACTATTTATAATTTCTCTTGCTAATATAATCTTCTCACCATGTAAACTCAGAATATAGGAAATAAAATATTTAATAATAAATTAGAATAAAACTATAGGGTACAGGAGTGACTATTACTCTTCTAAACTTTTCATATATTACACTAATGTGGAGAAAGGTTAGTGATCATCAGTGATTCCTCACATGAGGTTCTAGGAAGAATCCTCAAAGAGATGTATATACTTATAAATTTTTCCTTATGAAAATTGAATTTTCATGAGAACATCTACCCGATTCATTTGTGGGATTTTTCATGATTAATTTTTAAATTAATGATATATAGAAATTATCATTATATAGAACACTATGACATATAATAAAAACATAATTGATTAAATTTTAAAATCTCTCTAATATAGATCTAGTATCCTTATAGAATAATGGATTATTTTATTAATGACTATGAGTGGTCAAAACATTACCACATGATGAAAGCAAAAATTGTGGGTATTTTTTTGATTCAAAAGGATTGTGATAGCTTATCTATAATGTGCATCATAAAAATTAAATAATTGTTTATATGAAAATGATGGATCTAAATAATTAATTAAGTTGATAAAACATATATTTCTCAAATTATGGATCAATAATATATATATATGTGATGATTAATGAATCCTGGAGGGATGATGTTGAGATAAAAAATTATGAGATGTTCACAACCTAAAAAATTTATTTTGATTAAATTATAAGGTTCAAAATATCATTATGAGTCCCTTATATAACATATTTTGAGAATATATTTTTTATAAAGGACATATTTCATAATTCTATATTCATTTTGTATTCCTTAAGTGTATAGATATTTGAAAATTTATTTGAAGGTGAGAAACTTCAAGGAAGACATTACTAACTATCTAACATAGTTCTTGGATTTTCTTCATGTTATGGGTGATATAAATTTTTCTAATATCATTTCATAATAATTAAATATATCATATTGTAAATGTGAAAATACCACCATGGATTTAATTATCAAACACCTAAAAAAATACTATAATGCTATTTCTTTTTTGGTCGATCACCTTATGATATGAGCACACATAATTTATATCATAAAATAAATCACTCATGATTTTAATTCAAGATTATACATTAATGATATCATAGGGTTTCATGGATTACCATTTTATATTATATATATGAGAAATATTAGTTTGACCATGATGATCTGGTGAAATTATTGTCAATCTCATGATTCAAAGTTGCATACTAGTAAAAATCGTCATTCTCAAAATGATGGTAAATTTGAGAGAACAATTTATCACCAATATTTTATAAATATATAATGTTGATATGATAAATATAAAACTCAAATGTAAATTACATCCACTATATGGCTCTTTATTTCTTTTGAAATTTTTTGTTTATCTAATTTTTTTGGGGGAACTCAACATCAATCATATTACCATTATAAAAACATTTGTTGACTATTTTGGTAATTATTATATAATATTCCCAAAAATCATTCATATAATATTTAATTAGAACTCATACATTATCATCGATATATATAAAAAATGACATATAAAATATAATCTATTTAGTTACATATATTGAAGAAGAAATACCCATAGAATATTGATATAGTAGTCATTTAGAAATGTGTGTCCCCATTAGAGGAACCTGTGAATTTTTTTGAATAAAAATTGTTGATTGAGAATCTATATTGATTATTAAGAGAATAACATGATCAAAATAATGAATATGAATCCCCTTATCACTATAGATGATTATTTGATCAATTATTAGGATCACATTAGTTTTCCATGGTTAAAATTAATCTTCTTTATACCAATTGATGGTTAAGTATATGGAGATATCCAATATAGACATCCATACATGGTATAGAAAATAAAAACCTAGATATTATCATAGATTTATGGAATATAGTCATTAGAGATGACCTTGATTTTTTCCAATCTTTATAAATGACTTTATTTTATATTACATGAGTAAGGTGGAACATGAATATCAATATAGTATTTTACTTATGACACCATGGAAGGTAAATATTTTTTTAAAGTTTAACAAAATTAAATTTTTTATATTTAATGATTTTATTTATGGTCATATAATGTAGTGAAATGTTATTCTAGGGGATATATACAAAATGGTAGTCATTAATAATAGTCTAAGACCAACCAATATGAATGATATCCATAGTTTTCTAATATTGTATTTAAACTTTTAGTTATTTTTGTAGGATCCAAAATAGATCTATTGTCTATACAAATTTTTTATAATAATGAATAGAAGTTCCTTTAGATAGATCAAAATTATGATGATTTCATGGAACTAAAGAGAATGATAATCAATAATTATATTCTAATACTAAACTATATTGGAGATAGATTTTTGACATTTAGTTGTGCATCAAAGTAAGTAATATGATGAATAATCCTAAAGAATGATATAGTGAAATATTATACCTCTCTAGGATTGACAATTCTTGTAAAAAATTTCCCATCTATTGATTTAGTGTTAACATCTAATTTTTTTATTAATGATATGGATGAATTTTAATTATAAATAAAAATGAGACATATATATAGATCATCAATATTTAAAAAATATATTAATTCATAAATACAAAAAAAATACACTATAGAATATTGTTAGAGTATATTAAAGATTTTAATGTCCTTATTTGTTACCACCCTAGGAGGGAAGACAAGGTGCCTGATGCATTGGATTGAAAGTATCAAAATTTATTATCTATGATGAGGATAAAAATATACACAATATTTCAATAATTTAATAGGATGTATATAGAAATATTTAATGAAATGTAAAAATAATATCATCTCTAAAAATATTGATAAATCAGCTATTTATTTTATTATTAGTGATGAATATATGTAATATATAGATTTGAACAAGAATGTATAAAATATTCTTAAGTTAAAATTTGATTTTAACTTAATGAATGGATTGAGGAACCATGTATATGAATATTATATACCATATTATATGAATTATCTATTGAATGCGTCTTATATTTCATAAATTTATGTTTATCATGGTAGTATGAGGATGCTTATATTTCAAAAAAAGTATTAATGTTGGGAAAAGATGAAGATTAATATTACAAATTATATATCTCGATGCTTGGTATGTCAACTAGTTTAGTATGAGATACATTTGTTTAAGGGGACGTAACAACCATTGCATATACCAAAATGAAAATCGATGAAAGATCAACAAAATTTTTTTCAGCAAATTAAAAAAAACATATAATGACGATACTCATATTCATGTGATAGTCAATAGCTGTATAAATCCAAACTTATTTACTAAAAGTAGTTAATATTTCACCGATTTCCATCTTGGAAAAATAACATTAGAAAATTTGTATTGTTATAGTGGTACATATTAAATTTAATCTATATTTAAATATTACCTCTATGTTATTATGTGGTCATATTTAATATCATTATTTAGTGTTATATATAAGCTACGTATCATTTTGAAATAGATAGTTATTATGATATAACCATTGAATCTAGGGATGATATGATGAGGTCTTGTTAAATTTATTTCAAAGGTGGTATGGATCAACACCTTCATTTTTTCAAATTCCCTTATAAAATTTTCTTACACTTGAGTATGCAAATAGGTCATTTTTTAGGAAATATATAGATGTAATTTCATGTAGTAAATTTTAAATGAAAAAGAATGATAATGACTGATATTTGGGGCTATGTTAAATAATGATATGATAGATAAACATAGATAAATTTAGTAGCACCCCATGAAAAAAATTAATCGATATTAAAGGAATTATAATAAATATCAGATAAAAATTATATGTTCATTTTTGTGAGAAAAAATTTATACGATTTTATACATATGAATAGTTTATATTATATTCAAATAAGTTGATGTTATAGCCTATGTATATTATCTATTTTGATAATCATGGTTGATTATGTATGGAAACTTATCATATATCGGTTCCATTGAACATCTCTTGTGTTCATGAAATGTTTTACGAATCTCTTCAAATGATATTCCAAGCATAACGTTCACATGTTCAATTTCTAGAGTTTATACAACTAGCGTATGACCCATCCTATGATGACAAATGATTTTGAATAACATATCATCATGATAAATTGTTGTGTAATATTACATCTCATTATATTAATTTTATATAAAGGAATTAAAAAAATAAAATAAGCTACATAGTTTATTATGGATTCAGTGAAAAATAAATATCATCGTGAAAATACCTGAATTTCCTGAAATATAATGGGAATAATCATTTTATTTAGGGTAGAAATTATCACCATAATATTAAATCATATATATTTTTCTTTAAATAAATATAATTTCTTTTATATCTAGTGATAAATGGAAACCCAAGTTGAAAGGCACCATAATATATTATACCAATTTGATAAATTAGAAATGAGTCTTAGAATATACATATTTTTTAATTATGAAAACCGGTATTAGATAAATAAAATATTTTTATAAATTGGTACACAATTTTTATTATTATATTTATATGGACTAAAAATAATTGTTCTCATAATTTATGTAATTTATTTATTCTTATTATAAAATTAAAATAATAATTCTTAAATTTTTTAATAAATTTATTGGAAAACATTAACATCTTTATTTATATCAACATCTCAAAATTAAATTACATATAAATTTTGATAATTTTCTCTTAATGATTATTTTTCTACGAATATTTATGAATTTATATTTTTATCAAAAAATCCATTCAATTTGATATTTTAAAGTGAAAATTTTTTAAAAATATTTAAAAATATAATTACCTATTAATTATTGTGGCTAACCAAATTAATTTCATTAGAATCAATTGTAGGGTTTTGTTTTTTATAATTCACATGATTATGAGTTTTTTTTTGGAAACAAATTTTCATTTCATTTTGGGGGATTACATTTAAATAAAATTCATAAATTTACATGACTTAAATATGTTAAAATGTATTTCATAAAATAATAATAATAATGAATAATAAATAATAAGTTAATTTAATTTTTTTACTCCTCATAAACAGTTATCTACATTAAAAATATATTGTAATGGTCAAGGATAAAAAATAGTTTCTATGAATGATATTCTAATAGATAATGGTATGATATATAGTTTAATGATCAAAAATAATATTTTCAGTTCATATTAGAACCATATAAAATCTAAACATCGAATCCCTATCCATTTTTATGAATTAAATTTGAGAATTTCAAATTAATATTTCAATCATTAAGTAAATTTCACGTCTCTCCTCTCAACAACTTATTAAATGAGACACCAAATTTATATTAATTAAATGAATTTGTGACCTATATATAATAAAAAAATTCTAAATTAGATTCTACATAACCTCATACATTATCTAATAGCTATATTATTATTAAATTTATAACCTTTAAAAATTAAGAAATAAGAACAACATATTTGATATCATATATGACATCAAAAAAAAACATGCGTAAAAAGTAATAAAAAATCCCGAGACATTAAAAATATTTAATATTTTATTTTAATTCAATGTATTATATATATTTAAACTCATTAAATACATATTTATCTATCATTACAAGCCCCCGACTGTTTTCAGATAGCTTCAGCAGTACGCTAGACTAGGTTTTAGAAAACAACAATATAATATTAATATTATTATATTATATTATTGTTATCTTATGTCCATTAAATTGGGAATTAAAAAATTATTTAAATAAATGATCGAATTATATGGTTGAATTCATTTGTTAACAATTCGTTTTAAATGAATATAAATAACCCCAATTTAATATTAAAGAAATATTTCTATAAAAACCTATTATTATGAACCAAAGGAGATTTATCATAATAAAAAAAATTATTTAATATTATATGATGAATTTTTTTTAATATATATATTATATATCCATTTAATTATTTTTTATGAATAATATTCGAACATATAAAATTTTATTCATAAAAAGTAATATATTTTAAGGAAATTTTGTCACATTTTAATGTAGACTATATTTTTAAAGTAAATATTGAAAATTATAAAAAAAATAAATAGAAAAATTATTAAAATATTTAATAATGTAATTTGATAATAAAATTGGGGGATTTTTTTATAATATTCTTAGAAGTGTCATTTTTGGCTGAATAATGAATAATATTCGATTGTAAATTAATACTAACTTTTCCAGATAATTCTTAATGAAAAAAATTATTTCTAATTTTTTTAATGTCTAAAAATATCAATAATAAATATATTAAATCATTTAACTTCATTTTATGCATTTTTATGTTCAATATAAATATAGTATTGTGGTAATTTTTTGAACGTTTTCATGTTAAAAACCAGTTTTCTCAATACATATGCAATGTTGGTTTAAAATTACTTTTTTTCCCACTTCTGTGATTTAAATTTTTAAGAATAGATTCACTATTTGGAATTATAATAATTTATAATTTCTAATACAATAAATTTAATTACATTCCAATATTATTTGTGATAGAAGTTAAAAATAATTATAGTGAGTAACTAAAAAACGAGTTTACCAATGGTTTAAAAATAAAAAATTAGGATCTAAATGACCTATACTAATTTCAAAAATCAATTATATGGCCACATTTCTACATTATACCTTATAGTATCTATTTATTTCGTTATATGGGGAAGTTTACATAGAAAAATCATATGTCAAATTACTTCTTTTAATAATTTTCTTGATTTCCACTCACCCATCTTGTAAAAGGACTCCCTATATCCACCTTTATTGAACCTCTAAAATGACATTAGATCAACCATGAACTAAAATAATCAATTACCCACATCCACCACTATTTTAAATAGATTTGTATTTGTACTAAATCATACTTTTCAGGGAATTAGTGAAAAATTATTGAGGATACTATAAGAAGATGCATTGAATATCTAAAAGTGTTATTATATTATTTCCTTTTCAAACTCATTCAATAATGTTAATGTCATTAATATATAATAAAATCAAAATAATATATATAATTATTTTTAGGTCAGTTTCCTTACCAAAAACATCACAAACTTTCATAAAATGGGTTATAATCTCATTATTTATGTGTTTTGAAAACAAACTCCTTGTGAAACAACATGGTTCGTTTTTCAATTACCACTTTTCATGTTTGGTCATACTGATGGAAATACTATTTATCTATAATACATATGATATTTATGATATCTTTATTCATATATAATTATTATTTTACAAATACATACCTTCATTAATTCCATTTTGTGGGTATATGATAATGTCATTTGTCTATACAGTGTTTTGTTGCCTCGTGAAGCGATGCGATTCGCTCACATTTTTCATGAAATGAAATATGGATTTACTAAGAAACATATGTTTTGAATATTAAATAATAGTAATATTTTAAGGATAATATAAATATAATTTAATTTTTATTCTTTCAATATGAATATTGAATTTAGACAACGTCCATTTGTATATAAAACGTACCGTCTCCATTAATGGTGTATTTCATTTGTAAATATTTTTTACTGATTATAATACAAAAATATATAACAAAAATATATGATATATATGTAATGTTTTAATTAGGAATAAGATAAAATCATGAACTATGTATAACAAATAAAAAATAACTACTCAAAACATACTTGAAAAACATGGAAACTAACTCCAACCAAATGAAAAAAAATATTATTAACAAATGGTTAATAATTTGTTTTTAAATGATAATATATAATATTATAAATGTTAATATGTTTATTTTATATACAAATAACATGATTAAAACTAGTATACAATATTTTAAATGTCGATAAACTAAAATGAAGTGTAAGGTAATGGATTTCACTTCAATTTCATTTCATTGATGCATATTGTATTGTTATTCAACTAATTTTTTATTTAGCGTGTATATAAAATCCCTTGATATGAAATATAGTGAAAATTTCACTCATCATATTATTCTTTGTTCCAATTTTAATTATTTTTTCTATGGGTCTTTGATATAATAGTAACCATGTGGTAAATAATATGTTTACGCAACTTCTATTTATTGGGTTAAACATACACTTAAGTGGTTATGATATTAAATGAATATCCATAATGTAAATGTTTCTTATATATTGTGTAATTTTCACTTTTTAATGTGGATTTTCAGTAGACACTAAAAATTTAATCATTGATTAATTCAAAGATCAACATTATGATCATTTTAATGGTTTCTTTCAATATCTCATTCTAATGAAGATTCTTCCTTCTTGAATCTATATTAATGATAATTATTAGATAAATATTTAATAAAAAAATTTATTTTATTCTCCTCAAGTAAATAATTATCTTTTTCTATTTGTATTATTGTTTTCCATGATTTGGTAATTGAAAATTTTGAAAAAATATTTTAATAAACTAGACATCATTTTCCTTTTCATCCAAAGAACAGTTTTCATAAAAATATAAAGTTACCTAGAAATAATTTAAAAAATAACTTTTATAACATTTTAAAAATGATTCGTTAAAATCAAAATTTACCATTTTAAATTATTGAAAAATTTATCAAAATAAATTAATTATTCTCTTTCAAATAATTGGAACAATCTATCATTTTTTCATTGAAAAATGAATGATCTTTTTAACCTTGTATGAAATATAATAAATTATCCAATATCAATTCCATTAATATTACATTACATTTTTTTGAGGATATTTTATGTAATTTTTTTAGAATGATACTTTCTTTAAAATTAATTATAAATGTTTTTCCAAAATAAAGAAAATATTTTCCTAAAAATAATTTCAAATATATTTTTTCATTTGATAATTGAAATGAATTTATTATTATTACCACAATGAGTATATATTTTATAGATTTCATCCATATTTATCTACATTATGAAATATTAATATTTTTAAAAAGGGTATCATTGAAGTTAAATTCTTTAAATAATTTTCATAGTCATTAACATCCCTATGATTTATTCAAATTTTAGTGATCATTGGACATTTAATTAAGCCTAAATATAAATATAATTTATTGGGAATTTAATTATTTCCAAAAAAATTTACCATTTATATATAAGGTGTATACTTTGATTTTTTTGATTGACTATGTCGATATTGATATATCTATATCCATTACTCGATACAGATATTTTTTAAGGAACATTATTACAGAATTAAATCAATAATATGATATATAAGGAAAGATTTGGACATGAAATTATTCTACTGGGGATGGGTAAATCCAAGCCCATTGATCCATAATTATTCTCACGAGAGTAATTAGTTCAAAAAATACAACTATTGGGATTTTACCTATTAGGTTTTAATCTTTATTGAGGATAGGTAATGATTTTAAAGGTAACATATTCTTGGGAAAGATGTTGTCTAATAGTTAAGGATTTTGTACATTTAGAATTATGTATTCATTATCCCTAATATTTTCAATATGAAATAATATATTGTTACATTTAATTCTCAGTATATTGATTAAATATAAAATGTTTTCAATTATTTTACATTTCATATTATATACACATTTCTATTTTATTTTATTTACTATATATAATGTTTTTTCATTTGTTTTGTTGATATCTTTTTTATGATCATCGATTTTCTATTTATTTTCCATGTATATAAACATTACTAATAATTTGAGATCACTCTTATGTTTTTCCGTTACATATAATTCTATGACATTTTATATGACTGATATAGATAGATATTCTAGATGAAATGACATTATTATAGAAAAATTAAAGATATAATTTTTTTTTCTAATGTTGTGTGGTCATATATAAATTTATAATCATGAGATTATTTAGATGACTATGGATACTAAACTGATTGGCCCTTTAATATAGTTAGACTTATATAAAAAATGAATGAAATGGAAGCATGCACTGACATTATTCTTATGGGGTCAGGGATTCAAATGATTCTATCAAATGATGTTTTTAATAATCCATAGGAACTAGATATTGGAAAACATATATTAGGAAGAATAATTCTAATATTTATTTTGAGGACAAGTATATAAAAACATCCTAATGTTTTGGAAATGTACATTTAATCTAGGTCATCCTAGATATAGATATCGGCATAGATACTACAAGTGGTCATGGTTATGGATCAAATGTTTCTAGGGACAATGACACTGAAAATTGCATGTAGGGATAGAATTTAGAATATCTTATTAAATGAAAAATAGTTCTTACTGTGAACCTAGATTCATACTCCTTGGATATACTCTTAAATTAATTCAGATTTTCATTAGATATCATTATGATGGATTTTAATGTATTATGAAGATGATTGACTTAGTTTAAACCTAAAGTGTCATAGATTGAAAATAACATGTCATGATTTATACATTAGAAAAATTATTATATAGATAACTAATTATATTTAACTATACTCAAACTATTATTTTTCATTTTAGTAAAAGATTATAACCCAAAAAAACACGTTTATATTTATTTGGAATGTAAATGTAATGATAATGTGAAACAAAATTTTATGTTGATATTATTGAATGATATCATGTTTAATTGTAATAATTTTCCCTAAAATAAAAATTAAAGCACATACCTTATCCAACTCAGGGACCCACCAAAAAAATAACAATGGTATTTTCTAATATCTTGACTATTGGGGACTATAGAGAAAAGAAGGATTGATATACATAATGTGAGAAATATGGAAAGAGGAACCTATGAATTTTTCCCAATATAATATATAAATTCATTATGATTGGAAAATAATGGCATCAAGAAAATAATTACTGAGGAAAATTAAACTGTATGATGGAAGGAAATTAATCAAATATTGAACTTCTATTTATAGAACTTTTCCTTAAAAGTGGGGATCCATTATATTAAAAAATTTAATTCCTTATAATAATGGGTAACCCCTAGGCCATGTAAGTAACAAAGTGGAAATAAAATAGATATTGTACTTATGTACTATTTTTCCATTAATAAATTATCAAACAGTTTGACTAAGTTTATTTTGTTTAGAAGAATCATGAAATTACTTACAATCCTATAAAATTTATGATGAAATTGTGTGTTTATTGAAAAAATATTTATACATACCCTCATGGGTTGATGATTTTATGATTTATAATATGTTAAATTTCTGAATACTATTTTTTGGATTATGGTCAAAATATTAATATTTTATTGGGAAAACTTTCTGGAATGAATCTCTTTTAGTGGTAAGAGTTTTCAGGAATAATACCTTCTCATTTTAAAGAAATATTTTCTATGGTGTCTATAACCATTAGGGTAGATATGATCAGTAATTAAATTGTAATAATAGTAAAATATGATTAGTAGACATTTTAAAAAAATTAATAAATATCTATAGTAAAAAAGGTTTTTTAATACTTAACCATATTTCAAGGATGTATATCATATATTTAGAAACATTATAGTGATAACATAGATTTTATTAAAAATAATACCTATATGCAAGGAGAAAACCGATCACATTTGGAAAGGTGGTGGGGCATCAACAAATGATCGAAGGACGATAAGTGTTTTTCACCTACAACTAGCCTACTTGATTTATGTGATAACATGTGATTTTTTATAGATAATTGATTTTATGAAGGAAAATTAATGATTAAATAATAGTTCTATCTTTTATGTTTAGAGATTAATTAATAAGCCATATTTTATTTGTAAAATAATTTGATGTATATGAAATAATTCTCACTCTTTTATGGTTTTTTTGATCCATTAGAAGTTATTTTTATTATTTCATGGATAAAAGCAAATACTTTTTTGGATACTTATTTCATATAATTTATGATGAATTATTGTTTAATTAGACAACAACCAAAGGATTAATTTTTTATTATGAAATATAAACATATTAATAAATTATATTTCTTTATATTCAAAGATTGTATAGGAATTCTTCAATAATAGAGAAAGGATGTTGAAATAAAACGTTATCATTTTACAAAATTTCTCATGATATAAATTTATTTTTCATAACTATTTGATTTATGGTTTTAAGACCTTTAACATTACATTTATCAATCACTTACTTGTGATCGATGACCACAATGAATCTCTATAAACATTTACACTATTCCTCAAAGTATATAACTTCAATACTTATGAATGATCTCCCACATTGAAACATAGACATGTATTGTTTCATTTGACCATGTTACATCATGTTATCTGTAATTATCAATTTTTTTACTAAATATTTTATGATATTGGTTATTAAAGTAGTATTTCCTAATTTCAATCCATTTATTACTGAGATTAATTTGAAATTGTAGTGATGTAATTTTTAGGTGGGGAGAATGTACGACCACAAAATTTGAAAAATATAAATATCATTTTAAGTAGAATATATGAAATGATACACAAACCGTATAAATGAATATATTTTCCTCATATATTATGACATATGTAATATTTTATATAAATTCAATCTATTTAACATATTGTAATGCCAGGAACACATATTTAACATTTATTACATGAATACATGAACTTCATCAGTATCATTCTACAAACATAAGAAATGTTTTTAATGAAAAATAACATACAATCAATATTATTATTATATATGATAGTTTTTAGCACCCCTAGATTCTTGTATGTAATCCTTTATTTAATATTTTTATGTATATAAAGTATAAGGGTGATGTCTGGGAGAGTTTATAAAACCTTGTCTGAGTTTGGTGTCTTTTCTATAGGTGAACAAGTGTTCCATAGTTTGGGGAAATCATAAAACACATGAAAGAAACCTTGAATAGTGATATATGGCATAAAGGGAAGGTACACAGGGGGAACACTGTTCTTCCAAATATTGTGGCTTCCTAGAAGAAATCGAGTTCTTTGAATATTGGTTTTGGCCTTTTTGAGGTAGTGGATTTTGGCACGATTGGCCCATGGATTGGATATAATATTATGAAACCCTGAGGTTTCCTTCTTAATGGTAGGTTCAAGTGAATTTTTGGCACACTACTTTCTTAATAGGGAGGATAAACCATGCATAGTTAAAAAACTAGATCATAAAAAAAGTGGATCTAGGTCGACCTTGGGTATTAATGCCTTGTTTTTTCCATAACAACCACAAATATGGATTTTTCATTCTCAATGGTCATGGAAGGTTCTACCATAGATTCAAAGGAAATATTAAGGCTTCCCATTGTCATTTAAAGTTGTTTTTTTATGTTAACGCATCATTCATGATAATTATTGATGTTTTTATTGGATCTAATTTACCCTCTCTCTTGGTTTCTTTTATCTCTTCCCACATTGAGTAAATCTAAAGTCATGGATTCTAAATTTGATTAAATTTTGATTTATTTATGTTTGGGTATGATATTTAAGCTAGGTTTATGGAGACTCAACATGGTTTTGTGATGTTTTTGGTGTTATTTATCATGTTCTCCAAAACTCTCAAGCTAGGTGGATTTACACATGACTCTACTTTCTAGAAATGATTGGATTATTTTCCAATTGATTTAATTTATTGATAGTTATTATGAAATAGTATTTAAAATCATGATGTAAATCCTATATATTGAAAATTTAAGGTTTTTGGTGAAATTGTGGATTGGTGGAGAATTCATGTGCAAAGTGGTTTGGTTTCATGAATTAAAAATGTTTATTTTAAATTATGTATTTGTTGGATTTTTAAATATATAGTTGGAAATGGTATTAAATAAAAGGGGTGTTTTTTTAAAATTATTTTTTCATGTTTTTATTGGAATGGTTTTTGGGAATACCCAGTGTCAGGTGATCATATTTCATTTATGAGGATTTGTTGAAATACAAATGTATGCTCAATTCCAATGGTGTATTGTTAAATGAGATATTATTACCTTGTGATGTCCTGATAGAACGATCATTAACCTCTAATGCATATTTAATTTTCATAATGATTCTTGCTAGTAGGTGGTGGGGATATGAGAAAAGATATGGCAATGCGAGAGATAACTTGTGAATATATATTATAGGCATTATTTACTTTCTTTCTTTGAAAAATGACTTTTGTTGGAAAATGGATTGATATGGTACTTTTGTATATTTTGTAATATATTATTTTTGAAATTGAATTATTTAAAAAAAAGTATATAATTGTTTCTAAATTTTATATCCAAGTTGTTTGATTATGGAAGTACTTAGAGAAAATATATTGAGATTTAGTAATCACCCCTACAATGGATCATTTGTGATTTTGAAAATTTCATCTACCATGACATGGTAAAAGGTAATGTGTCCCACATCATTACCACTATATCATGATACTTGCTCTATTTTGTGGATATGGAACATGGATCATTTAAAGATCATGGTACTTTCATGGGTGTCTTTTAGTTTTGTTGGCCTCATAGTATTTAGGTATTTACTCAGGTATTATAGTATTCTTTAGTGGTACATGATATTTTTATGATTGAAAAAAGAAAAGTGGAGTTTTATTTCAATTTTTTTCAGATATCACATTGGGGTTGTTTGGTTATGACTATTTGTTCAATTATTATATTTCTAATGGGAAAATATTCCCCAGTATGTATTGAAGCCCATTGGAATTTATTTCCATACATTAGTTTCTTTGGGATGACACTTAAGTCCAATTAATGTCTCACAAACTAGTCAATCCAATGATAATGGGACTAAGAGTACAATTTGTTTCATTTTTCCAGTCCAAATGTCTTTTTGAGACATGTGGCATCAGCTTGGTCATTCCTTTGTGGAAGAAGGGGTCTTTACTTTATCAGTAATGGAATTGATGGTCATTGGGGTCTATTCCTTATGTCATGTTAGTAAAAAATTATGGGATTTTATGAACTTGAAATGTATAGAAAAAAGAGATGTATCTACCCTTTTTATGATGAACATTATGTTACCAGTGTGTTGGGTACATAAGTGATTTGGAGACACTGATAGGATTTTGAATCTCATTGTCATGGGTTTAGCCAATGAGATAAGCATGAAATGAATAAGATGAATTACTTCCCAAAAGATTAGAATACATAATTTTGGTTAATGGTTTATAATTTGGATAAAAATCATGATTTTAGGGAAATAATAAAGAAACTTTTTTCAAATAAATGATTTTGAAAAAGGGAATGATTGTGGGATTTTGAAAATAGTTTAACTTTCAATATTATGTAAATATTTTTCAAGAATAGATGAACATGTAAGAGGATTATTTTTGAAAGCATATGTGTGATATTTGATGTGACTCAATTTGAAATTATAGTCTATTAATTTCTAGTGAATCAGATTTACTGTGCTTTTTGGTTATTTGAAAATGGAAAATGGAAGGACTCATAAAAACCAACCAGTATATAATGCAGAGAATGTTGTTCCACCTAAACCATTGGTGTAAAAAAACTAGTTCATATTACCATCCATGCATTTCATTATGTGTACATAAACAAATTAAGATATAAACCAAGACAAGTCATTCATTCCGTATAATTCTAGAACAAAATTCCACCCATCTTTTGGGGTCAGTTTAAACCAAGAAAAGGTACAGGTGTAACTAAAAGGGATGGATCGTATCATTGATTTCATCAGTACAACAGAATATATAAAAGACAAACTAGTGACATATATTCAAGAAGATATTCCTTACTAGCGGTTGGATCTAGTGTTGCTGGTTAAGGTGGATCAAACCCATGTTTGGTAGGATTTTAATGATTTTTTCCAAAAAAAATTATATTCTCTCTCATTTAAATTTGTAAAAATGAACTAATTCTTTATATTGATGTAGTAAAATATCTATGTCACAGAGTATAAAGCTAGATTTCATGAATTTAGTACACTTTTCAAACATGTTTTCTCTAAGTGCATCTTTTAAGGAATGCATCATTGAATTGGGGATGTTACCTGAGATTCATTCAATGATATATGTGCTATGTATATTAAACAATATAGAGATAGTGATTAATGATACGGTGGATGATTGAGATATTTTAGGTTCTATGGGTGGAGGATGTAAATTTATTCCAATGATAACGAGTGGTAACTCTAAATATGGTAGGAAGTGGAAGAGGCACAATTACTTACAAGGTGGGAGCATGAATTAGAATCAAATCATAGGATCAGTAAACAATCCAACATGACCAATAATCCAAGAGGGGTGTTTCCAATGTGGTTCACTCAACCTCCTAAAGTGAGAGTATTTAAAGAAAACAAGAGCATTCCATAATTGAAACAATATGGGGCACCATCAGTTATATTGTTCACGTGTTTTGTGTTTTGGTTCTTAAGACACTTAATTGTTATCATAGGTGTCATATGCTTTGATATGGTGAGGGAAATAGAGCCACACTCACCAGTAAAACCAATCCAGCCATGGTGATTTTAGGAATACCATGACTCCTCGGTAAGGGAAATCTTAGTAGGGAAATTAATAACAATGTGTTGTGATGAATCAATTATTTTGAGCTAAGTAGGTGATTGATGATGATCAAGAATCACTATCTATGGTCAGGGGTATGAATTTTTTTTAATTCCACCCTTATTCAAGTCTTTTTGGATATTGGTGCATCATCTTATTTTTCTTATTCTTATGTTATTGATTTGATGTGTTTAAAACACGATATGTCACGTTCTATAGTTAAACATCAAACTCTTATTATGGAATGTAAATACCAAAAATTTCCCTATAGATAATGATCTATAATATTTGATAGATATGAGTTGAATTTGGATTTCATTGTGCATGAGATTGATATTTTTTATATAATCCTGGGAATGGATTGGTTGAAATTTTCAAGGATAACATTGAATGTTATAGTAATATAGTTAGTTTTGTGACTGGGGATGGAATCAATAATCTCTGTATAATAGAAAATAATTTTAGGATAGGTATAATGGGATTTATGGAACTAGATGTTTGAATTATCTTTACAAGTTGGTGGAGAATACATTATATTCAGTGGATGAGATCGAGAGTAGGAGTTTTCTATTAGTTGTGGACCAGTATTATGGTGTATTTCCAAAAAAATATCTGGGATACCACCATTTAGTGTAGTGAAGTGTATGATTTATCTTCATCTAGGGACTAGTTTTATCCATCTTCTTTCTTACCGAATGGATCCATCATAATTAATAGAACTTATGGTGAAATTGGATGATATGTGGGGAAATGTTATCATTTGGCCTAGAATGTCTCTATGGGAAGCACTAGTCTAGTTCATAAAAAATGAAGATGGAAGTCTAAGGATGTGTGTGCATTATCTTAAGCTTAACCAAGTTACGATAATGAAAATGTATCCAATTCCTTGAGATGATTATTTTTTGATCAGTTGAGGGGATCTCAATGTTTCTCTATGATTGAATTGCAATCAGGATATCAATAATTGTGATTTTGGATGGAGGATATTTTGAAGATGGATTTCAGAAGAAGATATGGACATTTTTTCTATGTTATAATGTCTTTTAGTATTAAGAATCCACCATATTTATTAATATAATTGATAAATTGGTTATTTTTTTGATATCTTGATTCATTTTTTGTGGTGTTTGTAGATGTTATTCTAGGGTATTTATGGATGAAGGTTGAGCATGAGAAACATTTAGAGATAGTATTGGGAATCATGAGAGAACATCTATTGTTTGTCAAATTATCAGAGTGTTATTATTTAATGGAATAGATATGATTTCTTGGCCTTGTAATCTCTGATATAGGTGTTTTAGTGGATCTAGTGAAGATTGAAGTCATTATCTCATGGAAACATCCAAAGAAGGTCTTTGAGATTTGAATCATTCTTGTTCTAACTAGTTATTACCTATGAATTGTTTTTTATTTTTAATGAGTATATTTGCCTATGATATCTTTGAAAAAAATAACATTCCACTTCGATAAAGTGAGGATTGTCAAAATTATTTTCAAGAGATAATGGTTCACCTTACATCCAAACCAATATTGATTTATCTAGAATTGGGACAAGGGTACATGTTCTGTTGTGATTCTTTAGGATATGGGATATGGTGTGTTATCATTCAATGAGAGCATGTCACTGATTATTGATCAATGAACTTAAGGGGAGATGAGAATAACTACCCAACACATTATTTAGAGTCAGCTGCTGTACCCCAAGAATTAAAAACATGGAGCCATTATCTCTTCTCCTAGAATTTTACTATGGTCACAAATCATAATAGGATGAAAACATTTCCCCTCACAAATGAATTTGAATCTTACAAAAATAGGATGGATTGATTATCTAATAATGTTTTATGTTGACTTAATTCACACACTGGGTAATGGAAATTTGGTTGTCGGTGCATTACAATAAATGTTTCACGCACAATTAGTGAATGAAGCATCAAATGAGTTCCAGATGATGTCGATCTTATCAGGCATGCCTGAAAAATGTGAAGACCGAGGTGATGTTGTAATTTTTGCTGGTATTTCTTATTCATGATTTGGTAATGAGGGTAATGGGGGGAAATAAATCAAATGATATATATGTTTCAACGATTTCAAAACTCAATGGTGGGGAGATCATTGGGTGATGGAGAATAGATGGGGGTTCTATTTTATAGTTCAGGAATCATGTGTTTTACCTGTGGTTTTTCAGAAAAAAAACATATTTATTCATACCACCATTCGATAGGTCTATTCATCTTGGAATATAGAAGATTAATAATGCATTCAAATAAAAAATTTTCTGGATCAACTTGAAAGTGAAGGTGGATGAGTTTGTATCAAAATGCTTAACGTCTATGCATGTTAAGGTAAGAAATTGTCAACCAGAAGGTATGTTGTTGTCTTTACCTCTTATAGTCTATAAATGGGTGCAGATAGCTATTGATTTTTTAATAGTTCTCCCATGAATGGTTTGAAAACATGATGCCACATGGTTGATAGTAAATCGTCTTACCAAGTTGTCTCATTTCATCATTATTCATGAGACTCATATGGTGAGGATATCTCCAAAATATTTATGTAACAATTTGTAAAGAGGAATTTCATACCAATTTCGATCATATCAGATATAGATATGAGGTTTACATCTCATTTCTAAAAAAACATACAAAAAATATATTTGGACTCATTTGTTCATGAGTGTAGTGTTTTATCCATAGATGGATGGGTAGTCCGAAAGGATGATAAAAACATATTATTATGTGTGGAAACCTTGTGTAATGAATTTTGGTGGTTTATTAGATTATCACATGACATTCTTGGACTTCTTATTTAGTAAAATATATTCATCCTTGATGCATGTGGAACTTTTTAAGTGTTGTATGGGCATCCTTATTGTTCTCCAATTTGTTTTGTGGAAATAGGTAAGAATTAACTAGTTGGGCTGATCATTGTCAATGGAAAAAATGATAATATTTTGTTTATTGGAAAAAATATGGATATGGATCCAATTTTTCATAAAGTGTATGTGGATCATCATTGATGATAGTATTCCTTCACAATGAGTGATCATGTGTTCTTAGTTATTTCTCAAAGGCAGGTGAACAGAAATTTTGGGACGAAGAGAAAGATATCTCTTCAATACCTAATCCCCATTGAGAAATTGGAATGGTTTGGATATGTCAGGAACCCTCACCACAAAGTGTACCCCTCATGGTCCAAAAATATGTGAAGAGAGTAATGACGCTTGAGTCTCGCCTCATGTAAGCCTCGGGTTGGTGACTAGTACCTAGAGTATAGAAAACACACAGATGGGAGGAATTACCCACTGTGTAAAAAAAATGTGGAAGAGAGAGATAAGATATAAACCATAAAACTACTTCTTAGACAAAAATATAAAAGAAAACCCATGTGCAAATATGTAATGTAATTCAAAGACTACTACAACTGATTGGGAAATCTTCAAGTACCAAATGAATCTCAAATGACAGTGACCACGAATTCCTAACAGCTCCTCCAAAACCCTGAATTTGTAGTAACTATCCTGATCTATAACCTTATCCATGTAACTTGAACAATAGTTTATGTAACATAGGGTGAGTATAATATTATACTCAGTAGGATCCTCCCAGGATCCTCTTGTCCAAAAGTATGGATATCATGATGAAGCATGGTGTACAATAAGTGTAACCAACTCATCACCTAAACAAGTATACTATATATTCGGAATCACCACCGATTCTTTCTCCATGTATTGAATATGAAATTATACAATATAATAACGAATGTCAGGGGTACCCCACTACCATTTCTCTACTATTTTTACACTTTTCCCCAATTTCATACATCCTGAGAACCTCTCTCCAAAAAGGCTATCCCAAAGAAATATGGGTGAAGTTGAGAACATGCACCTCGTTAAACAGAAAACACATCATCAACATAACCAAAAGTATCCCGGTAGTTTTTGAGAGCCTCCACCACATGAACAACGTATGTCATACATCTTGTATTATACCACAATCCATTACACCCCATTCACTGAGTAAGAATCATCAAGCCATCATGACATATACAAGTCATATCTATAGTAGTCATTCGATAACTATATCCTGAATATATGTGTGTAAAATAAGTACAAGTCCTTATATCCCTAAAAAATATATGGAGAAAACTAACAAATGTTCACCCAAACAAAAGTAACAACCAAAAGAAGAGAGTGGGTCTAAAGGGGGTGGACAACCATCCATCCTCCCACTGAGTTGTTGGGGGGAAACACCGCTAGGGATCAGAATCCGAGGGGTGTTAGTTTCTATAAATTACAAGGTGTGGTAGCATATAGAAACACCAAAATTACAAAATATAATATATATCACAACCATACTATTTGAAAAACCTAGTCTTAGAAGCAACTACAGCTGACGTCTCTCGGACTCTCGAATTCCACTACCAAGACTCGATATTATATATACATATAATATTTTAAAAAGCTACATTATGTCATCTTAACACTTTTAATCTATTTTACATTACATTAATTAATTAATAAATAATTAAGTAACTATTATCATTTACACATTACATTTCATTTGAATCAATACAAAGATCCATGGAGTCTAGGAACCACCAAACCTGGTCCACAACTTTTCAATGTCATAACCTCAGCATTGCATCCCAACATGCTCCAACCCTAGGGGTTGAACATAATTTATTAATTTATTTAATGAAATTAACATTTAATATATTTCCAACTATCATAATAAATAATTATAAGATAAAAATGAAATGGGATCAACATGGTGAGTAGATAATCTACCCGTGGAGTCATTGCTATTTGTAGGAGGAGTGTAGAAACATCCATCCTTGAGATTCTAAACATGAAAATCACATGGAATACCCTAATATTCTTCTGTAATTTTGGAATAATGTTATGAAAGAACATATTCCTCAAATATTTTGGAAGATAAAATGAATAAATAAACATAATGTTCTGTAGAAACCACTTTCACGTCAACGCGTAATCCAACCTTCAACTCGTTCCATCATCTCCAGTGTCATCCCTGACACCCACATGAATAAACCGATGCATATATACAATCCATGAATCAATTTATACCTCCATCATCATTGAACCTCCCTACCCCCACATACCGCAATATCCTTCTAGGATCATCCATCCCATGCTCACATAATAACAGATGCATATGGAAATGAACAATACAACAACTCGTCTCTTGGAGCTATACAACGCATTAAACCTTCGCACACAATCATAACAAATTTCTCTAAAGTATAAAGTGATTTGACATAACGAGAAATTGGAAAACTCACACCAATATGAATTATATTTATCACACAATCAGTTCTTTCTTCCATATTTAATTAATTTATTCATTATCATAGGTTCCAACTATGGGAAACCTAAACAACTAGCTATATCAAGAAATAAAAAATCAAGTAAATAGTTATATTAAAATGAAATTAATCAACAAGAATCATCATGCTGAAAGATTATTAATCAATTAATGTAAACATTCTTACTACATAAATTTTATAATCATAAAATTACAACAACAACTTCCAAATTCATTAAACATGCCTCTTTATCTTTATCCAATTAATTATCAATTAATTCCTTCTTTGTATTCTTTACCAATTTATATCAAGAATGAAATCATAAAAATGAAATTAATAGATATCAAACTATCTAGAAATCAATAGTTAATAACATCACTGTGTAATTAATACCTATTCATTAATCTATTTCATATATTTACTATGTCAATTCCATTGTGACCCATGGAATAAATCATTACAGCTCTATAATTTCACACAAATAAAAATATATAATAAAATAATCCCCAAAATCTAAAGGTTTATGATGTTATTTTCCTGATTATGGGCTAATAGAAGTTATCAATATCACCTCTCCCACAATGACTGCATCCAACTGAGGATTCTGCGACACATCCTCCTCAACAAACACCCAAGAGTGGTCCATTAGAAACCTAAAGATAATATAAAATCACATGGAAATGATAAAATAGAGAAAAATGATCAAGGAACCCAAAAAATGATGTTATATCAATCCTTATATCAAAGATGGATTGACACTTCCTAGTTTCTCCAAATAAGGAGGTGTGCAGGCAACAAGAATAAATCCAAGGAAAATATGATCCATGGTCTAATCCACAATATCACAAATTCATGGGAAATAAATTTATGTGGTATCCTGTACCAAGGAAAAAAAAATAAGAACAGTGTGGAATGTATCTCAACCTTTTGAATATCAAAGCAGAGTGCCTTTATAGATAGAGTTTAGATTTTTCATTAAAGGACGATCTTTCAAGACTACACGGTTTGACCATGTAAAGGATCCCGAACCCTTAGAGAAAAATAAAAAAGGATTTATGATATTTTTTTTATAAATAAATACCTTAAAAGTATTTCTATCCATTTAATACAAATGACAATGTTAATGGGGTGAATCTATAGGATGTTGGAAACATAGTTCGCATGAGACTCACTGAAGCCACTCACCTACGAAACTCACCGAAATGAGTCACCAATATGAGTCACCTATATGACTCACCTAAGGCAGTCTCCAACGCGATTTAATGACATGAAATGTTGACATGACTCACTGACATGAATCACTAATGTGAGTCACATACATGACTTGCTGATGTGAGTCACCGACATGAGCCACCAACACCACTCACTAACCCACATCATTGAAACGACTAACCAAAAAGACTCACCATTATAGAAACACTATACACCTACCAATAAATGAACTACTGATATACGACCTACTGATAGATGACCCACTATCCATGAAATAATTTTCAACATACTGAAATAATAATAAGTGATAGATGACCTACCAATATATGAATTACCTTTAGGTGACCTATAATAATATGGCATACTGGTAGATGAAAAACTGATAGATGACCTACCAAGTGATGACATACTGATAGATAACCTACCAATAAATAACCAATTAATAGATAACCTACCAATGACAATGTTCATGGAATTACAAACACTCATCATAGAACTAGAAATTTTGAAATGTGTTAGATGTAAGTCACATTAACCTCATAAAACACCAAACCAAGCAGTTTTTCTAAATGGAATAGAACAGAGAGGTCTGGGCCATTTCATCATATACGTCCCAAAAAATAGCCATCCATGAGAATCCAAAACCAACCTAGAGATGAAACATAAAAGGGGTCATCATAACATCAACCTTGTGAGATACCTATGAAGGTTCTCACCACAAAAGGAGATCAAACATGACATAAAATGGATAATGTGAAACCACGCGACCAGCACAACAAGATCACAAATCCTCTCCCAAGGGAGATAACAATCAAAGGTGATCAAGATAGAACAAGCAATAATAGAAAACCGTATCATAAATAAAAAAGGTCTACAACCACAAAACAAACATCACAACAAAAAAAGAGCTAAACAGTAGTTAGATCCAGGTAGTAAGCACAAATATGTGAGCCATGCTCCTAGGTACACTGCTACACAACATTGTACTGCCACAAGACATGAACCAAGGGGATACCACCCATGGACTACACCTTCTTATTATGGTCCTAGATCCCTACAGATCATTCCTAAAAGGACACATCATCATCAGTGTCAATCTTTCCCCAATCAATGATGTGAGAGGCATCATGAGGATAATGTTGGAGTTGAAAGATTTGAAAAACATCATCTACCCTACTCATCTACAGGTGAAGTAATAACTGTTACGTGACATCTCCAAAAAGATCCAACACCTTAAAAGGCCTAACAAACCAGGGAGAAAGCTTACTTTCATGAATAATCCTTCACTACCCACGATGGGAGTCACCTTCAGAAACCCATTATCCCAAAAATAAATATCTAAATATCTCCTCCTATGATTGGGATTGTATTTCAGATGAACATATGATGCCTTCATCCTATCACGATTCACTTAAAACAATTTTTTCATGTTCTATAATAGTTCATCCTGGAGAATAGCTGACTCTCTGACCGCATTCTAACAAAACAAAAAAATGATAATGTATCCCATACAAGGCTCTAAACGGATCCATAGCAATGGACGAGTGAAGAATATTGTTTAAAGATAACCCTACCAAGGGTAAGTTCCTCATCCACAAACCTACAAAATCAAGGACACAAAAGTGAATATTTTATTCAAGAGTCTTGATGGTATACTCTATTTAACCACCTGTATGCAGATGAAAAGTAGTGTTGTGGCATAGTTGTGATCCAAAATCATGTTCTATAACTCTCCATACTCAACATGAAAAACAATAATATTAACATGAAACGACCATCCTCGGGAATCCATGGAGTGTGACCACATCCTTCAGATATTTCCTCGAAAAAAACACTACTGAGCAGGGATCATTGATTATTATAAAGTTGGATGATTTCCTGAAACGATCCACTACTACCCATATAGAATCATAAACTCCCTAACCTCGAGGTAAACCGATAATAAAATATATCTATATTTAATCTCACATTCATTGAGGAAAATCTAACGGCATGAGAAAACCATTGAGAACATGGTGCCTGACCAAAATCTTTAGACATAACCAGCCTCAAGACACAAACTCCACAACTGCACGCTTCATCCTTGGAAAACAAAACTGACCTATCAATGCTCAGTACATATTGTTCAATGAAGGATGTACCACTAAGGGAGACCAATGGAACAAGATAAGATTGATACCACTTATCACCAAGGGAACAAAATTAAACCATAAAAGAACACTCAGTGTTGTTCATAATCAGGCCATCCATTGGGGGCCTCACCACAAACAACCCAGTCTATCTAGACCTCTACCGCATGATACAGAGACTGAGAATCCTCCACATGCTACATCATAGATGACTACACAGTAATCTAAAAAGCAAAACAACTTCACCCAACATCTCCCATATCCATATGTAATGCTGAATGTTCCTTTATTATGCTCCATGAATCACTAGATTCATGCACTACATCACTATGCGACTTCTTGAATACTGTATCAACTATGAAATTGGCCATTTTAGCTATATATGAAATTTATAAGTCCAAATCCTATAAGAACTACATCAATTGATGATTTGTCACGGTCATGTCATGTCGGGTGAAAAATATACCTCAGGCTATTATAACTGATGAATACCACAAAACACTCACCAATGAGGTAATGTCTTTAAAACATCATAGAAAACACCATTACTGCCAACTCGAGATCTTGGGTGGAATAATTACATTCATGGTAACATAACAATTGAGATGATAAGAAATGAATAATCTATACTACATCAGAACATGACATAACCCATGTTGCGAAGCATCACCAAAAACCTCAAATTGAAATCTTTTTGTTGGAAGACCAAGTACTAGAGCACAAACCTACTTCTCCTTACAATACACAATAGATGCATGACAATGATTAGTGCACATGAATACCTGATTTTTTCTAGTCAATTATCTTATAAGATTCACAACCTGAGAAAAATCAGCAATGAACCTCATTAAATAGAATACAATCTATGGAAAATTATCACCTCTACTGCTATATTGGTGGCTTCCAAAGAAAAAACTACTTATATTTTTGAATTATCCAAAACTACTACCTTCTAGGATACAACATTCCCAGAGAAATGAACAACTCAATCCCTTAACACACACATTGAAAACATCCCAAACATATTCTCATAGTGAATAAATCCCAATATAGAACAAAGATGATGTTCATGGTCCTATTAAAATGTAGAGTACACAATGATTTAATCAATTAAACCCACCATGAACTTATCAAAAAACTCACAAAACACTACATTCATCAACCCCATGAACCCTACTAGAAAATAATCCAACCAAATGACATCACCATGAACTCATAATTCCCATGATGAAAATTTAAATTAGTCATAGGGATATCCTCATACTGCACATGCATATGATTATATCATGACAACAAATCGATCTTCAAGAACCAACTTTCACCCTTTTGATGATTGAATAAATCATCAACTAGTGGAATATGATTGTGTTTATTCACTATCACCCAGTTCATGTGATAATAGTTGAAAAAAAACTACAAACATCATCTGATTTCTCCATGAAAAATACTTGTTCACCCCAAGCTCACACACTCGACCAAAAAAATATCACTGTAAAAGACTAACATGATTTATACGTAACTCCCACCATGCACAAGGAATCATACAATATGGATACATTGACATATGAGACATGCCTGAATGTATCTAGATCTAGAACATGATCCCTCATCAAGGGGGTAGCGCTAAAACCTCTTCTGGAAAGACATTAGAGTACTCTTCTATGACCCTGAGAAACAACGATGATTGGACCATTGAAGAACTCAACCTTAGCTCAACCATAAAGGATGAAAAGGACACAACAAGTCTCTGACCCATTTGAGAGTATCAGTTGCCAGAAAACACTATTTCCTCTCGATCAACATCAAAGATCACTCCTACCTCCTAAAAAAATCCATGATGGCCTGCACCAAATACATCCAATCCATGATAAGGATGAAATAATATGGTTTTATCCATAAACATAGTAAATATTTCTAAGAGAAGTGATACACCATCACTATCTTACCATCTCTATATACTTCAAACAAGGTATTTCAGCCTAAAACTAGCATATTCAACTCTAATGGCACGAGAATCATCTATACCTCATGTAAAAATGCATAGACAAAGGAAAGTGATATGAAATAGTGTGTCACTATTGAATAAAACATGAAAGGTAAACATGTATGAAACAAGAAAAGGGTGCCTCGAACGACGTCTATATCACCTAGAACTAGCCACAAAAATGCATAAATCTGACCACGAATTTCTACATTGACTCCCTAACCCTAACAATGAAAACCTCCATGGTCTCTGTCTTATCTTTACGAAAGAGGAGTGTCCATGGGTTATCCTTTGTATTCACTATATTTTCTATACTGATCCAAAAGCGTAGAAACATGTTGTTGCTACCTCACCTAGAACTATATTAATGGAGGAACCTGAATTAGAACACATGATGCACACTGATTAATTATAATGGATGGTCACTCTCGCCACTGATGAACTTGTCCTCCACAAGAAAAATAGTTCTTGGGCCCATGGAATAGGTTTAAGAGCCACTACCTCTATAGAAATTAGATACTGAGGGCAAGGACTTACCCCCATCTGAATGGAATGTCTTCTTCCATGAAAATAAGAACCCCAAAGAATAATTCTTCTTCATTAGGAATCCAAATGACTCCCATATCAGAATGTTCAGGTTCCAGCTAATGTATTATCAATGTTCTATACCATCTATATCACCTCAAGATGTTCATTTAGAATAAACATGGTGACCTGGAGCTGGATCTCTAGATAAAAAGCCTCCTCGAAATGCCTCTCACATGCCTCCTCATATGTTAACAGGTCCAATGAATATCACAAAATGTTCCTAAAATAGATTCCAAAATCTCACACATTGGAGATCTCCCACTAAGGAGTAAGAGGGTCCTATTGACTGGACACCTTAATGGTCGAAGAATGAAATTTGACTCTGAACTAGTCTTATAACTGATTTAATGATACTGCCAACACCTCATGATCTTAGAGGTAAAATAACTAGCACTTCCTCCCTCATCCATGCAACATCATTACAAAAAATGATACCCAGTGCCCCTTTTGATCATATATATAACTAAAAGATATATCAACCTCCTCCAACCATTCTTCTATCACTACATTGGAATCAAAATCGGCATACTTCTACAAACTCTATCAATGAAACTCTTAGATTGTCCTCCTCTAATTTTCACCGTCTCCATCCTCCACTCTAATGTGATATGCTGGAACAACTTGATGGACATATTATGTGCGAACCTAATGGGGACATCTACTTGGATCCATACCATAGAATGAAAAAAAAATATTATTGATCCTAAACCTAGAATATAGAAGAATATGGAACTAATTAATTGTTTTATTTTATTCATTTTTTGTTATCATATCCCATGGTCGACTCCTTTCAACAAAGGCATAGTAAAGAATGATGCATGATCCTTTCCTAGGTCTCTACCATGCAATGAACATCACTTCATTTAGTAGCCTATTTAAACATAATGGACTATGTATCAGATCACAAGGGGACCTAAATAAATTTGTATCAACCAGTCTCTATTGTTTACATTTCTTGCTAAACATAGTTGACACCATTTACTTACCAAACCGTGCAACATCACCTTTTCCAAAACCCACACTCCATCATATCTCTCAACTAGAACACTGATTCCACTCTGTCATGACCCCCTCCACAAAAATTGATCCTCTCCTCAGTAGAAAATTTGAGAATAATGGTAATGACCCCTGAGTCCTACCTCCAGTAGGCCCCGGGATGGTGACTAGCAATGAGGGTATAGAGAACACACAAATGGGAGGCATTAATATAAAAGAGAAAACATGAGGATGAGTGATATAATATAGATACCAACAAACTCCTTATCAGACTATAAAATAAAATCAAACCCAAGTAAAAATATGTATTTTCATGAAAATAGTACTACAAATCGTATGTAAAATTGAATATAACAAAACATATTTAATTGTCAGTGACGACAAAGCCCGAATAGCAGCTACAAAATACCGAACTAGTGGCAACCAACTGGATATCCATCATGCTCCAAATGACCTGAAAAATAAAATATATATTTTAGGGTATGTATAAAAATATACCTAGTAGGATTCTCCCAAGATCCTGTCATGAAAAACTAAATAAGGCATACTAAAGAACAGTGAACAATAAGTGATTCAAACTCATCACGTAAATAGGTATACTAAGTTCCCTGCCCTCACAATGGATACTCCTACTAAGTATCACATATAAAAGTTTATAATATAATAAATAATGGAAGGGGTAATTTTACACTAATATTTTTTTATGAAATATTTTTTCTTAAGAGTTTTTTATTTTCAAGTAGAAAGCATTTCATGTAATCTTGAGTTTAAACGAAATGTGATACAACCTTAGTATAAAATTATCATTATATCCTAGCCATTAAGATATTAGGAATAAGTAGAAATAACTTATGAAAATTTATTGTGAATTCATTGGATATAAATTATTTATGAAAAATATTAATGAATTAAATATTTCTATTTTATTGTGAATTGCTATTGGTATTGAAAATAATGATATATATATATATAAATTTTTTATAATTAATATAATATTTTTTTATTCATCTAATTGATATTTTAGACTTAGTTTTTGAATAAACCCTATCTTATGTATAAAAACCTATTTATTTTCAAAAGGGTAAATTTACTCCTTTAAACGGAGAACCCCTTTAAATTATGACTTTGACACATTAATAATTTTTATATAACAACATAAAAATTTTATTTTGAATTTATGATATTTTTCTCATAACATTCATGTTTTTATGAAGAGTAAAAATAGATTAAAATTTATGTGAAAACATCTTTTTTAATGAAAATAATTTATAGGGTTAAATTTTAATATTGAAATTCATTAATGTATAAATATAAAATATATTTTTCATTCAATATAAATTATTTCGTTATCATTATTTCTATATTTAATCCATATGTAATTACATTTCAGTTTTTTGCAATGTTTTGGCTTTTAAAATTTATTCTCTCTTTCCGACCATTATGATTAATTTTAATTTTATTATTGAAGAATATGTGTTTAAAATTATCAAAAATGGATGCCATTTTTGGAATCAATGGATACAAATTTTTTTAATAGGTTACTTTTATTTTTTTGGAAATTTGGAATAATAACTATAGTACTTTTTGTTACCACAATTAACGGTAAATCAGGTAATTAAAGGTAAAAATAATATTATTAAATTACATTAACACCTGTAAAATTTCTATTTTAAGATAAAATTCTACATTTATTTTCTATTATTTTAAATTTAATTAAATAATGGACACTTTCCCTTTAATATGACATTAATATTATTAAAACCAATGAATGTGACAACATGACACACTATATTTTTTTATAAGTATATAAATTATAATATATGGATAAGCATGATATAACATCAACTATAGGTAGTCTATGAAAATATAAATGAAATTCAAAAAAATAGGAATATATTAATAAATTTTATAAATTAAAAAATTGCCGTTAAGGATGACACAATAGTGACACATAAATTATTTTATTAATAGAAATATCAATTAAATGATTTTAAAAATATTAGAATAAAAATAAAATTAATTAATTAAGGCTCTAAAAATTTAATAGATGATTATGAAATTTTTTTAGTATATTTAATCATTTGGTTCCTAGTTAGCTTGTGGGTATATTTTATTAAAAATCAACTAAATTAATAGTTTCAAATTTTACACTTTTGATATATTATAAAAATAAAATTGAATTAAATTATTTAAAAATCATAAAAATATTGAAAAATTACTATTTGATAATTATAATGTCCATAATGTTATAAAATATCTATTTATTATCAATTTACACCATATAACGAAATATTTATAACCAATAAATATTTAGAATGTGATTACCATGATTAAAATTAAAGAGATTAATTAAGAATAAATCTAAATTATAGTGTTTAAAATAAATGGAAAAAAATTATAAAATTTATTTTGTGATTTTATTTATACACCTCATTAACATGTATTCATAATATTTTTCTTGGGATCTATTTTCACCTAAAATTTAATTTATTTTAATTTTATAGTTTTGAAATTTCCAAGGTGCCCCTCCCCCCGTCTTATAAATGGGAACTGTAATGACCCAATTTTTTTCAATGAAAATTTCCTTCTTATATTTTTGTTATAAAATAACATGAAATCGCAAAATAATTAACTACTAAGTGATAAGTGACCTTTAAACATATGTTTTTCACTTATGTGCTTGGAATTTTGAAAATATGACATACACGGTTGTGTTCAAGATGATTTTTGGAGTCTAATGAAACAAAAATAATTTTTGGTGAATATTAACATACCCTTATGAATAGTAATATGACCCTAATGAATAGTAAATCATCCAACATAAGAGTAACATTACCTATGAATAATTAAATTATATTTTGATATCTTAGAAAGTGACAATTTGACCTTAGCAAACCTTTTGGTATTTTATAAGTCATAAATAATTAATTATAATTAATTAATAAATATTTATTTCCCTAAAATGTATTGAATAAATGTCTTATCGTTTTTAGATAATTTTATAAGACCCTACATAAATTTTGAAAGCACTATAAATCAGTTTTAATCTTATAAACTGTTTTTTAAGTAAATTATGATTTTAATTAAATATTAAATTAATAGTATATGGAAAATTATTTTTGAAAATAAGCTAAATAAGCTAATTATAGGGTCATATGTCATGTTCTGCTGATGTAAGCCCATTTGGTTCGGGATTACATTATAAAATTACTATTATTGGTCTTTCAAGACTCACTATTCCTTGTCTTTGGGGAAATTAATAAACCAATGCATTTTGTATTATGGAAACCCCTCTCCCCACCACTATAAAAGCCACCCTTCACACCTCGTTTCCTCAAAACTATCAATCTCCAAGGATTCCCTAAACTCTGCCCAAAACCCATGCCTATCCCCTCTCCCACATCCATGAGCTGATGGTCTCATCAAAATACCCAGCTTAGGGCCTTAAGGAGGTTCTCAAGAGGAGGATTCTAGGGGTAATTTCTCTCCCTCCTCTCCTTTAATTTCCTTTTCAAGTTCAAGTTCATTTCTTGATCTATCCCCATATATCTTCATCCAAATTTTATTGTAACTCAATTATTATACACATACTGTAATTTTATGATTCTAATGGTATATTATATCATCCAACCCCCTTTCCCACTTCCTTTTATTTTATTAAAGAGAACTTTGTTCGTGTGGTGTTAATTTATCACCTTCAAGAACGAAATTCATTCTTATTCCATTTCTACCTTCAGATCTAGTCATGAAACCATTTTTATGGTAGAAAAAGAATATTTTATATTTATTATCTCCTATTTCAATTTCTGGAACTAACTCACAACCATATTTCTAGTGATAAAATAAAACAAGTTCATTATGATCGAAAATCACTCAAATTACCCAAATAATCATCATTTAATTATTATCTAATGATTCATCCACATGGATCTAATATAATTCATTATAAAATCATTAAAGATACTATAATATCATTAATAACATGTAATATCATTTCTGGTTATTTACCCATGTTCTACCTGATCTTAAATTTAAAAATACAAGTGAACCACCCAAGAAAAACCATTAAAATGAACATCCTCGAACAATGTTTTTAAACTCTATAAGTCATCCAAAGGAACATCATATGACATAATGAAACCATAATGAACCCTATTAATGTACACATGGTTCTATATTTCTAATTAATGAATATAATTTCATTATACAGGACATTAAAGAGAAGGAAGTATTCAGGTACAAGGTAATGGGAAATCTCGAACCCAATTTTATTCCTTCGGATTCTCCCTCTTTCACACCATTTTTGATATTTTTAATCCTTAAAGATCAATTTTTCATCATTTTATTTAATCTTCTGGGATATACATGTTTTCACTTGTTTTTATGTCATACCAAATGTTTTCCAAAAGAACTCCTCTTTTAAGAACACCCCTTTTACTTCTCACTCAAAGTGGATGGTTCTTGTAACATGTATGTTGTTCCCTCTTTATTTTGGGAACCTAAATATTATTAATGTTTTATTATGATGTGAAAACCATTATATTACATGGTTTAGTTATGATGTGATGGGTGCGCCTTGAATTATATAGCGCAATATGAATTTTTCAATGTGACGGGTGCGCCCAAAATTATACAGCGCTCCAATGCATCGGGTAAAGTGATTAATCTCATGAGTAAATGTGAAATGATGTGTGAAAAAGATGATAGCTTGGTTCACAAGTATGTGTTTTAGTTAACCACTAAGACATGATGTTGCATTTTCTTTTATTGCCACATTTCAAGTCTTTTATTTATGCTCCTCTCATGTTCATGATCTTTTTCCTTTGTTATGATTATGCTCACCCCATGCTATATTATTCTTATCTATCCTCTTACTGGGCTTCTATCTCACCCATTTTGATGTATATCCTCTGGTGGCTACATGTACTAAAGAGAGGAAAAGTTCCAATAAGAAGCTAGAGAATAAGAAACTAAAAAATGTTTATGCTAGATGATGTATTTGTTATGTATTGTCCTAGTTTTCCCAAGACATTAAACCTTTGGATCCTCTATGTTTAATACTATTATGTTGTTTATCTTTGAAATTATGTAATAGTAATTTATGAAAAGGTAGGGTCGCTATAGTTGGTATCAGAGGCATGGTTTAGTTAACTTGGGAATTAGGATTAGTGAACCCTAGGGAAAACCAACAACATGAGACTAAGTACAAATATGCACAAAAGAATATTTACCTAGGGATCCCATATGTTATGTTTTTGGTAAAAAATGTTTAAATAAATAAGTTATTCATGACTTCTTTACTTATTTTTTGTTCTAACCGTTTCTATTATAGAAAATGGTGGGAAGGAGGAGAAATCCGGCCAACAACTCTTGCGAGGGCCAATACAACGATTGCCCGAACGACATCCACAACGATTTGGGAGGTGGAGTTCAAAACTTCATGGTGATGCTTACCCAATTATCTTAGGTTATGAATAATAACCATAATAATGGGGACCATACTCCTTCACCAAATAGGGAGCAACTGGCTATCAAATGTTTTATGTGGTAACGACCACTGACGTTTAGTGGATCTTCTGATCCACTAGTTGTGGAACAGTTGGTCAACTCCATGGAAAAGATCTTTTCTGTGATTCACTATTCTACGATGGAGAAGGTTACTCTAGTCGTTTATCGTCTAGACGGAGAATCTGATCAATGGTGGGATTTGATTACGAACACCAAGCCCAGGGAGGAAATTTAAGAGATGGAATTGGAAGACTGTAAGATAATGTTTCATAACAAGTATTTCCCAAGAACTCTTCCCACGACAGTGGAGAAGGAATTCATAGAGCTCAAGAAAAAAAAGGGAATCTGTCACAACCTATGAAGACAATTTCACAAGGCATGCAAGGTATGCTTAGGTTTTTTTATCAATAATGATTGAAAAATTGATAGATTATTTAGTGGATTAAAACCACACCTTTGGAAGGATCTTGCAATTAGAGACTTTGGGAGTTATGAAGAAGTTGTTCGGTGTGATCTCAAAGTGGAGATGGAGTTTGGAGAATGGTCCCATGGCTATGGGGATAATAAAATAAATATAAAGTTTCATGCTGGTGTATCTAATGATAAAGGTGGGAAGAAAAATCAACGAACCACATGCCAAAAATGTAGGAAGTTGCACAATGGGAACTGCCTCAAAGGGACAGGGAAATGCTTAAAGTGTGGGAAAGAAGGACACCATGCTAAAGAGTGTCGAAAAGATACAAAAAGTAAGAAGAATGTATCCGATGAAAGGAGACAAACACCGATGGTTTAATGCTACAACTGCAGGGAGCTAGGGCACTATGAAAACCAGTGCACTAAACCTCAAGCTATCGAGGGTAATCAGCGTCAGCAGCCACCAAATCCAAAGGAACAAGGGAAGGATTATGCCATCACTACTGTGGTGGTGGAGCATGATAATGAAGTCGTACAAGGTACACTTCCTATTCACTCAATAATGGCAAAAGGATTATTTGATTCTGGTTCTACACATTCTTTTATATCTTGAATGTTTTCTTGAACTATATAATCCAAGCCCCGAAACCTTGAAGTAGAGATATCTATAAAAACACGAAGTGGTGAAATCATTGCAACCCATGTTTTTGACTCTTCTCCTGTTGGCATAGAAAATATCGTAATACTTCCCTTGGTGGAATTCGATGCTATAATGGGAATTTATTGGCTCTTGTTATATAGAGCGCATATCAACTATCGGGAAAAGGAAATATCTTTTCATATTCCAAAACATCCAATGATCGTCTACAAATGCAAGGAAGATCATGAATCTCCTTTGAAAAGTCCTTCAATGGTGTGGGTGTTGATTCCTTATGAAGACGCATAACTCGCCCAAATGGTTGAGTTGAATGAATGTTCCAACCTTGAGGAAATGCCCATAGTGAGGGAATATGATGATGTATTTCCCAAAGAGTTACCCGGAATTCCCCCGGATCGTGAGGTAGAGTTCTCAATTTAACTCATACCTGGAGCTACACCTATCTCGAACTTCCCCTATAGGATTGCTCCTATCGAACTGGAGGAGTTAAAGAAGAAGCTTCAAGAGCATCTGGACAAAGGGTTCATATGCCCAAGTGCATCGCCATGGGGTGTGCCATTGCTCTTTGTAAAGAAGAAGGATGGAACCATGAGGCTGTGTGTCGATTATCAGGAACTCAACAAGATCACCATAAAGAACAAGTATCCTCTCCCAAGGATGGATGACTTCTTCGACCAGTTAAAAGGAGCTCGATACTTCTTAAAGGTGGATCTTCTTTCTGGATATCATAAGGTAAAGGTGAAGAAGGAATATATTCAGAAGACTTCCTTCTGAACAAGGTATGGGCACTATTAGTTTTTGGTGATTCCCTTTGGACTTACTAATTCCCCTGTAATCATCATGAATTTTATGAATAGAGTATTTAGAAATTACCTCAAAAAATTTGTGGTAGTGTTTATGGATGATATTCTCATCTACTCCAAGAGAAAGGAGGAACATGAAGAACATATAGAACTTGTGCTGGAAACATTAAGAATGGAAAAGTTGTATGCCACGTTCAACAAGTGTGACTTTTGGATGAATCAAGTCACGTTCTTGGGACATGTGATCACAAGTGAGGGAAATTCTGTGGATCCTTCAAAGACAAAGGTGATTGAGGAATGGACTAGGCCCTCAAGGGTTACATAAATCCATAGTTTTCTTGGATTAGCTGGGTACTACCGATATTTTGTGAGAAACTTCTCATGATTGTCAAGACCGCTAACTATGTTAGCAAGGAAAGGGGTAAAGTATGTCTGGACGGAAGAATGTGAGGGAAGATTCAAGGAGCTAAAGAAAAGGCTGATCACTGCACCTGTACTCACACTATCGAAAAGTGGAGAATGTTTTGTGATATACAATGATGATTCAAAGAAAGTCTTGGGTTGTGTACTAATGAAAAATGATAATGTGATAGCCTACGCATCACGACAGTTGATGATACATGAGCAGAACTACCCAACGCATGATCTAGAGATGGCAACCGTGATTTTTTGCTTTGAAAATCTGGCGGCACTATCTTTATGGTGAGAAGTGTGACATATACACCAACCACAAGAGCCTAAAGTATATATTCAAACAAAATAAGCTCAACATGCATCAAAAAATATGGTTAGAGCTAATCAAGGATTACGATTTCTCTATTCACTATCATCCTGGAAAGGTGAACAAGGTAGCTGATGCTCTTAGCAGAAAATAACCTTATACTCTATCCATGCTGCAGATTGAGAAAGACACTATCTTCTTGGATATTCAAATAATGGATTTGGAAATCATAAGGGAAGGGGATACATCCTACCTTTCCCAAATGATTGCACGATCATCCATCCAGGAGATGATTAATGGAACAAAAAGGGATGACGTGGAGATACAAAAGAGGGTGAATGCAGTAAAGGAAGAGAAACTGCAAGAGTTCCATGTCAATGATGATGGTGTGATTTGGTGTGGAATGCGACTTTGTGTGCCTTCATCACCTGGGATAATAAAGGATCTATTGGACAATGCACATAGCTCAACATTCTTTATCCATCCTGGGAGTACCAAGATGTACTGTGATCTCCAAGAACACTTCTGGTGGGATAACATGAAGAAGGAGATTGCAGAATATATATCAAGGTTCTTGGTATGTCAGAAAGTTAAAGGTGATCAAAAAAAGTTCAAATTTATGATTCAACCATTAAATATACCCATGTGTAAATGGGAAAATGTTACTATGGACTTTGTCATGGGTCTCTCGAAGATGTCAAAGAGAAATAATGTGATATGGGTTGTGGTTGACTGAATCACCAAAAATGCCCATTTTATCACTATTTGGGAAGATCTCTCGCTTGATCAACTTGAAAAGTAACATGTGAAGGAAGTGGTGAGATTGCACGGTGTTCCCCTCTCGATTGTCTCTGACTGTGATCCAAGGTTCACATCTAAATTCTGTAGGAGCCTTCAACATGCTTTGAGTACTGAATTAAATTTCAGCACGACCTATCACCCCTAAACCGATGGCCAGTCTAAAAGGACTATTCAGATGCTTGAAGATATGCTAAGATCTTACTCTCGTGAATTCAAAGGTGTTTGGGATCAGCATCTCCCAATGGTTGAGTTCTCATACAACAATAGCTACCACTCAAGTATTCATATGGCTCCGTATGAAGCTCTTTATGGGAAGCGATGTAGAACTCCAACCCATTGGGATGAAGTTGGAGTAAGAAAGCTACATGGTCCCGATCGGGTTCAAGAGATGACAGATAATGTCCAAGTCATCCAGAAACACAACAAAGATGCTCGAAGTCGGAAAAAAGATATGATGACAATCATTGAAGGGACTTGGAGTTCGATGTTGGGGATAAATTCATCCTTCAAATATCTCCATGGAAGAGAGTCATGCCATTCAGGAAGAAAGGGAAGCTAAGCACAAGGTATATTGGCCCCTTTGAGATCCTTGACTGCATAGGAGTCATGGCCTAACATCTTGCACTTCCATATATTATGGCTCAAGTTCATGATGTGTTTCATGTATCACTACTGAGGAAGTACATAACAGACCCCTCAAATGTACTAAACTCAGAGGTGGTGTAGCTGTAAGATGATCTCTTCTATGAGGAGTAGCCAGTAAAGATTCTGGATTAGAGAGATAAGGTTTTATGCAACAAGACAACCCATCTTGTCAAAGTGTTGTGGAAGAACCATAAGTTTTAGGAAGCAACATGGGAACCAGAAGAGGCAATGAAGGAGAAAAACCCTCACCTGTTTGTGTAAAGTGAAATTTCAGGGGATAAATTTCTTAAGGGGGGAAGAATGTAATGACCCAAAGTTTTATGATGGAAATTACCTTCTTATATTTATGTCACAAAATTACATGAAATCACAACATAATGAACTACTAAGTGATAAGTGACCTTTAAACATATGTTTGTCACTTATGTGTTTGGAATTTTGAGAATTTGACATACACGGTTGTATTAAAGATGATTTTTGGAGTCTAATGAAAAAATAATAATTTTTGGTGAATAGTAACCTACCCTTATGACTAGTAATATGACCCTTATGAATAGTAAATCATCCAACATAGGAGTAACATTACCTATTAATAATTAAATAAAATTTAGACATCTTAGAAAGTGACAATTTGACCTTAGTAAATGTTTTCCTATTTTATACGTCATAAAAAAATAATTATAATTAATAAATTAATATTTATTTCCCTAAAATTTATTGAATCAATGTATTATAGTTTTTAGATAATTTTATAAGACCCCACATAAATTTTAAAATCACTATAAATCAGTTTTAATCTGAAAAACTGTTTTTTATGTAAATTATGACTTTAATTATATGTTAAATTAATAGTATTTAGAAATTATTTTTGAAAAATTGACATCATTTTTGGATTCTACACATCGGAAAGTGGTTGGGGAAAATTTTGGGGATTTTTCTAAGATACTTGAATATTTGATGAATAGTGAAATACCGTAATTTACAAAATAAGCTAAATAAGCTAATTATAGGGTCATATGTGATGTTCTGATGATGTAATCCCACTTGGTTCGGGATTAAATTATAAAATTACTATTCTTAGTAGTTCAAGACTCACTATTCTTTTTCTTAGGGGAAATTAATAAACTAATGAATTTTATATTAAGGAAACCCCTCTCCCCTCCACTATAAAAGCCACCCTTCACACCCACATTTACTCACACCTCTCAAGCTCCAAGCCTTCTCTAGAATCTGCCCAAAAACCTTCCCCAGCCCCTCCCCCAAATCCAAGAGCTTCTGCTCTTATCAAAAGACCAATCTTAGGCCCTTAATGAGTTTCTCAAGAGGAGGATTCTAGAGGTAATTTCCCTCCCTCTTCTCCTTTAATTTCCATTCAAGTTCAAGTTCATTTCTTGATCTCTCACCACCTATATTCATCAAAATTGTATTGTAACTACAGTATTATACACATGCTATAAATTTATGATTCTAATGGTATATTATATCATCCGACCCCCTTTCCCTCTTCCTTTTATTTTTTTAAAAGAACGTTGTTCGTGTGGTGTTAATTTATCACCTTCAAGAACAACATACTTTATTTTTCCATTTCTACCTTCATATCTGGTCAGGAAACCATTTTTATAGTAGAAACAGAATATTATATATGTATTATCTCCTATTTCATGTTCTGGAACTAACTTATGACAATATTTCTAGTGATAAAGTAAAATAAGTTCATTATGATCGAAAAATCACTCAAATCAACCCAAATAATCATCATTTAATTATTATCTAATGATATATCCACATGGATCTAATATAATTCATTATAAAATAATTAATTCTCTTGTAATATCATTAATAACTTGTAATATTATTTTTGTATGTTTACCCATGTTCTACCCGAACTTCAATTTAAGAATACAAGTGAACCACCCAAGAAAAACCCTAAATACGAACATCCCAGAACAATTTTTTTAAACTCTATAAGTCATCCAAAGGAACATAATATGACATAATAAAACTAGAATTAACCCAAATGTTTTCCAAAAGAACTCCTCTTTTAAGAACACCGCTTTTACTTCTCACTCAAAGTGGACGGTTCTTGTAACATGTATGTTATTCCCTCTTTATTTTGGGAAAAAAAGATTACGAATGTGTTATTATTAGATGAAACCCATTCCATTCCATGGGTTATTTATTTATTCTTTTTATATGTGTTCTATGTGGAATGAATGATGATGATAATGTTATGATGTGATGGGTGCACCCAAAATTATATAGCGCAATATGAATGTTTCAATGTGATGGGTGTGCTTGGAATTATACATCAATCCAATGCATTGGGTAAAGTAATGAATCTCAAGATTAAATGTTAGATGATGTGTGAATAGGATTATATATTGGTTCACAAGTATGTGTGGTAGTTAACCACTAAGACATGATGTTGCATTTTTATGCATTGCCACATTTCAAGTCTTTTATTTATGATCCTCTCATGTTCATGATATTTTTCCTTTGTTATGATTATGCTCAACACATGATATATTGTTCTTGTCTATCCTTTTACTGGGCTTCTATCTCACCCCTTTTGATGTATATCCTCAGGTGGCTACATGTATTAAGGAGAGGATAAGTGCCTATAAGAATCTAGAGAGTAAGAAATTAAATAAATGTTTATGCAAGATGTTTTACTTGTTATTTATGGTCCTAGTTTTCCCAAGACACTAAACCATTGGATCCTCTATGTGTAATACTATTATGTTTTTTATATTTAAAATGTTGTAATAGTAATGTAAGAAAAGGTTGGGTCACTATAATAACATCTACTTTTCCTTTAATCACACCACTAAATCCCTTTTTTCTACCAAACCCTACGTATTTGCTCATCCAACATAACTCACATCAGCCTAGAGGCATAAAATTGGGAATAAATCCATCAAAGTACACCTATTGTAAAAATCAATAGGAGAAACCTGATAAAGATGTAATTGTTTTATCACCTCATTCAAAATATATTTCTACTTCTACTTCCTATTATTATGTTGTTTTTATACTAAAGTAAAATATTCAGTATCTTCTACATTATTATATGTTATTATAAATATGATACAACCTTTTAACTCTTTTTATCAATCCTATGAATAACAATATTACCATGCGTGTGAATGTACGACTTATCATCTCCATGCTATTGTATACATTGTTATTAAAAAATATATAATTTGGAGTATTATAATGATGAGTATAATTTATTTAAATAATTAATATAAAATTATAATTATTTGGTATAATTAACAAACCATTAATTTTCATACCATTTAACCATTAAGTGAATTATATTATCACTCGTGTGTATGTACAACAGACCATCTCCACGATGCGATTTGATTAATTTTGCAATATCATCATTAAAATATGAATATATAATTGAATGTAATGAATAAATATGATATATATTAATCTAATATCATTAGGATACCAGTGTAAATATATTCTACAATATGGAAAATGATCTTATGTGAAAAAACATGCATCCGAACATAAATCAGTTAATAACCGAATAACAAATTTCAATGAAATGTTACTACAACTAGATGACAATATAATCACATATGGTATCATAAAAATGATTATGATTCTATAATAACTCAATAAAATCATTAAAATCATTGTACATAAGTATTATAACCACACGAGGGATATCATACCTATAGTAAAAGATAATTTTCTAATCTCTTTATCATCCAAGACTGTTTATACGTAATTATTTACTGGGGTACATTTATCATCCACATCCATTTTCCATAAATATGTAATAATATATATGTTAATAAATAATTTTTAAATTACATTTTACCCATTGGTGAATTTTACTAAACGGTATGAATGGATTTTTTTATTATTCGATATGATATTCTTTTTTGACTTTTTTGACAGAAGAACGAGGAGACTGTTTTATTGATTTATATGACATTAGTGGAATCTTAATAATTAATAACATATTATTTCCATGAATCATCCTTTATAATATTTCAATTAATATTTCAATTAATTTTTTTTATATTAAAAATATCTAGAATTTTGAGAAAGAAGTTTTTTTTAATAAGAAAAGACATATTCTTCAAGAATTAATTTCATGCATTTTATCAAAATTATTTTCTATCACATATGACATAAGGTTATAAATATATTCATTTTATTACATTTATTTGAATCTGTTATGTAGGAATTATTTTTATGAAATCAATATATTTTATATGGATTATGATGGAATGATGTTTAATAAACCAATTGTTTTTCCTATGGTTCTGCTGCGATGAACGATTTATGTTTTTGAGGAAAATGTAATAATGGTTTCATTATGGGATGGGTGGGCCCAATTTCTTTCCATAATGAATTTGTTACCGATTTATATCTCATGATATTGACATGAATGGAATGGAATGTAAATCCAGTTTATTAATATAGGGATAGAATGACAAGTAAAACTGATTCAGTAATAGACTCTATGCACTGTTAGGGTCTTGGAAATGAGTCTTTACTAATATGAAATAGTTTTTTGTGCTTATGTGTATTACAAAAAATGTAATGTATTCTATTTTTCCTTTTGGGATTATGTACACTAATTATTATGATCTTTTATCACATTACATGATATCATGATCTTTCATATACATTATAAGACATCCAAATGATTTGTTAATATGCCTTATGATTATGATATGATTTATAATAACTGTTTTTACCCTTACTGAGAATTTGACATCACCCATTCATATGATTCTTTTCCCTAGGTCATAAAGAATGGAATTAAGTAATATATTTTCAATGGGAGTCTAGTTATGAATATATTAGCCAGTGATAATGTAGATATTTTATGAACCAGTTGTTTATGTTAACAGGTTTCTAAAGACAGTATAAATATATGGTCATTCAAAGGATTTATTATATATTTTAATGAATATACTTCAATTCTAAATTAATACTACTGTATGTAGAGTATGGGTCATTATAGATGGTCTCAATGGAACGTTATAGTTATCCTTTACAAAATAGGTTGAGGAAGCCATAGTTAGAACCATAAAGGTATGTCTGAGTATAGGTTAAAATCATAGTGTTTTTGAAATGACCATTAATAACCGAGGATAAAATATAAAGTGTTTTAAATTGAAATTTTATTCTTTATTCTATGTTTTTACCATTATTATTAGTATTTTAGACAATATTTTTCTTGGTTTTAATCATTGGTTGGAACCCAAAAGAATTGTGTTAATGTCGAATGGGGAAGAAAATGCAATGATTTTCCTCATGAGAAACCAAATGTCATATGATACCGAATAAAAAATATTATAGTTATGATCAGAAAATATTCTCAAGAAATAAATCTTATAGGGATACGAAATGAGAAAATGAGGGTGCAACATTATGTTGAGTCGTTTATGAGCTAGCATCCACCTTCTTTTAGTGGGTCTTCAGATCCATTAGTGTATGAGCCGTGGATCAGTACCACTAAAAAGATATGCTATGTTCTACAATGTTTTGAAAAAGTTAGGTCATCTTATCACTCTATCGTTAGAAATGTCAATATGATCAATGGTGGATTCTTATCAAGAATACTGGGAAAAGAGATAAAATTAAGTTAATGGAATAGTATGAGTTCCATAACATTTTTTCAATAAATACATTCCTTGTATTATTCAAACAATGATGGAGAAATAATTCATTTAACTTATGAAAATGGATGCTGAATCCGTTGGTACCTATGAAGAAAATTTTACAACACTTTCCATGTATGATTTTGGATTTATTAATCAACATGAGATTAAATTTGACTGATTCATTTTTGGCTTAAAAGTATGTTTTTAAATAGAATTATCCATAAGGGAATTTATTTTCTGTGAGGAAATTGTTTGATTTTATCTCATAGTGTATATAGATATTGAACTAACCCATAAATCAAATGGATTTGATTAGAAGAGAAAAATGGAATTCAGTTTAAAATATAATGACTGTATTGAAAAGAAGATGATTTTTCCTTGTTCATGAATTATGGATATAAACATGTTGATAATTGTATTAAATAGAGTAGTAAATGAATTATGTCTGTAAAAGATGGTCATCAGGTAGTTGAATGGTGAAGTTATGGGAAAATATGTTTAATGATAAAAATAGAGAAAAGGATACATAAAATGCACCTCATACAATTTAATAATATATGTGCAAGAAAATGAGGCATTTACTCATCAATTTATTATTCCAATGTTTATTGATGATGATCAACGATAGAAAACTATTAAGGCCAATTAAAATGAAAATGTAAAATGCAGTCACTATTGGTGATGTGGAGTACGATAATGATGTGATGAAAGGTACACATACAATACATTCTAAAAAATGAAATATTTTATTTGATTCTTGATCCAAAAAAATCTTTTTTATGAAGAATTTTCTAAGGGTATCACCATTTTTCCTCAATAGTTAGATGTTGAGTTTTCTGTGACAACATCAAATGGACCAACAGTCGCATCAAAACATAGAAATTCATCTTAGGTTGAAGTTTGTGGGATTGTGCTTCCTAAAATTCGTGTAATCTTTCCTAGAGTGGAATTTGATATTATTACTGGATTTTATTGGCTATCTCTATATAGTGATCATACAACTTCCATCGAAGGGATGGCACATTTCATATTTGAGATCAATATATCATCATCTATCGATTTTGGGATGAATATAACATTCCATTAGAAATTTCATCTATCTTATGGGTCTTGATTCTAGTAAATGATGGTTATTTATCTCTAATGGTTGTAGAGAAAGTCATGAATGTGAATAGACACATTGTATGAGAGTTTTATGATGCCTTTCTAGAGAAATTTCTAGTTTTTAGACAATATTATGAAGTTGATTTTTCAATAGAACAAATACATGGTTCAATTAAAATTTCAAAAACACATTATAGAATGTCCCTAATTGAGTTGTAGGAATTTTTGAAACAACCCCATGCGAATCATGATAATGTATTCATACTCCCTTGTGAATCGCCTTGGGGAGAACCTGTTTTTTTTTGTAATTAAGAATGATGGATCTACGAGACTCTACATTGATTGTTGAAAACATAAAAATATCACCATCAAGAAAAAATATCGTCTTGCCTACATTGATGAATTATTCAACCAACTACGCGGATCTCAAAACGTTTTTCAAGATTGATATATTTTCCGGATATCATCAATTAAATGTCAACAAAGAGGATATACCAAAGAAAACATTTTGTACAAGGTACGAACACCATGAATTTATAGTGATGCTTTTGGTCATACTAACACCCCCACTATCTTCATGGATTTAATTAATAGTCTTTAGTGAATTTCTTGATCAGTTTGTGGTATCCTTTATAGATAAAATTCTTGTCTATTAAAAGTTAAAGTATGAACATGAAGAACACTTTTGAATTATACTAAATTCTCTAAAAAAGGATATTCTTAATGAAAAAATTTCCATGCGTGAATTTGGGTATCAAAAATTTTCATTTTGGTTCACATAATTTAAAGGGAAGGGATATCATTAGATCCATAAAAAATAGAAGTTATTGAATGTTGGCCAAGACAATAAACGATAACTGAGATCCGATGTTTTATTGGCCTTCCTAGACATTATCGACATTTTTTGAATGATTTTTCACGATTATCTAATCCACAAACAAAGTTGACTCAAAAATAAGTAAAGTTCATATGGAAAGGGTAATGTGAATAGAATTTCAATGTGGTTTAATGAATGTTAGATCAAGAACCTATGCTCACTAAACCTATTATTGGATAAAGTTCTATGATCTATAGTGATGAATCCAAGAAAGTGATGGAATGTGTTATCATGAAAAATGATATGGCGATAGATTATGCCTAAATATAGTGGAAAATCCATGACAAATATTACACAACTCATGATTTTGGAGTAAGATGGAGAAATATATAAATTAATGATATGGTGTAATTACCAATATGGTGAAATATACAATATTTATAATGATCATAAATGTTAATAGTATATTTTCGCAAAAAGGAAGATTGATATGCTCAAAAGCAGACGGTTGGAGTTGTTTAAATACTACAACTACTCAATACATTACCTTCCCTTGGAAAGGAATGAAGGTGGATGATGCTTTGAGTCAACAAGACCATTTCAATCTATACGTGATGAATATAAAAAAAATATCCAATACCTAGGGATTTGAAAAGGAATGATCTATAAATTTTAATGTAAGGGGAGAAATCATATCTTTCTTAAATAAATGTTAAACCATATGAACAAGTGATAATTAAGGAGGTGATAATGAAATATGTTGAGCAACAAAAGATGGTGTGAAATATTCCTGAATTCATCCATGATTGTTATGGAATAATAATATTCACAAATAAGGTTTATATTCTAACCATACTATAATTAAATTAGGAAATATTGGATGAGGATTATAGTTCTCCATTCTCTATTCACCCTGGATGAACAATGATGTATAAGTCCTGGATGAGAATTTATGGTGTGATGGAATGAAAAAATATTTTGCTGAATATATCTCTTGATGATTGTTTAGTCATATTGTTAAGGGTAATAGATAGAAGTATAATGGGGTGTTACAACCATTACCCATTCCAAAATGGAAGTGGGAAAAATAACTATGGAATTTGAAATTGCATGTAACACCTGAGATTTTTGTGAGAGATATTTTGTTTTTATGTTATATACATCATCAACGGAATATTTCACTACACACAACACTAGCTTGGCTTGCTTTACACACAATCACGATCTTCCTCAATAGCTTGCATTGTACGCATTACCGAGTTTCACTAAACAACGATATGCTATTAAAATATTATTAAAAGTAGTTGTTATGAATAGTAATACCAACTTTTTAAAATTTTATAAATTTTATCCTTCAATATGGACTTCATTTTTGTATTCAGAATATCAAAATTATCCTAAGGTAAATTTTTGGTGTTTTTTAAAAAACTTTTAATTTTTGATGAATAGTGAAAACACTAGGTTACTATTTAAAAATAGACTTTTTATTTAAATAATTATTTATTTAATTTAAATTTATTTGAGGTCAAATTGATACTTAATACCTATATAAGTTCAAATTAATTCATTGGAGTCATTTTATAATAATTATATGTATATAAAAATTTTATTAAACTTTTCACCGTCTTTTACCCACCTCCTAGGAGAGTTTGAAAATTTACATAAAACATAATTTTACCGCATCTGTGAGTGTAATTTTGAAAATCCGAGAGAAATGGTTAATATATAGAAGTAAAAAGTGGTTCAATAAGATAAAAATAATTTTTTGTGAATAGTAACTTTTTTACTTTTATTTACCATGATTAAAAGTACATAGGGTAATTAAGGGTAAAAATGATATTATTTTTACCCTAACACATGTACTAATTATATTTTATAAGTTTAATTCAACCAAAAACAACCTTAGGGATAACATATTACCCATTAGGTATACTTAGATTAGATTAGGACATTTAATATTATTTTATTTAAAGAAGAGTTAAAATAGTTAAAATCAAAGTTTAATAACTAAACCATTTTTAATATAGGGTTATAAATAAGATAAATTTGTCTATAAATATTAATTATAAATCTAAAAAGATTTCATACATAATGGTATTTTATTTATTATTTTTAGACTTTAAATAATATAATTTATTTATGACACAGTGATGATGAAGTAATTACCTTATTAATGAAATATTAACATAATTAATGTCATAAATAACCATATAAATGTAATTTGAGACTTTTTATGAATTACACTAATTTTATAGGTTAATATGACATATTAGTATTGATATATTTAACTTTTTTCGAACTAATCATGCTGTTATGATTTTCAAAAAAATCAATTACCAAATAATGTCAAAATTGACCTAAAATAGTTTTTAAACAAATATTACATTATTAATTGTTATTTTATTCCAAAAAATCCAAGGATCATACAAATTACTTATATAAGGTTATATATATTGACAATGAACCACTTGGGGTTCGTTTGTCTTGTTATAGTACGTTTATTAACAATATAGTGTAAGAAAACAAGAAGACACGGTAAAAGTTTAATTATTTAACTTAGAGTTAAATCTAAATGATAAGGTTAAAATAGTAACCTAAACTTGTCTAAAATAAATTTTTTGAGATGATTTATACCCATACTCTCCTTATCTTAGAAATAAATCAGTTTTAAGCTATTAAAAACTGAATATGACTTTATAATAAAATAATATTTTACGTTTTTCCTAAAGTGCCTCTCTCCTCCCTTATAAAAGGGAACCTCCTCCCTCTCCTCCTCACACCACTTTGAGCCTTCAAGCTCCACCAAACCCTGAGAATTTCTATTATCCACTTCCCTAGAAACATCCTTGAGGTCCGTGTCTTCTTCAAAGACCATATTTAGTTCCCTAAGAGGACGTTAAGAAGAGGCGCTTCCAAGAAGAGGTAATGTCTGTTACCGATTCTTTCAACTTTATTCCTTCTTCTACATAATATTATTTAGTTGTTTAATTATTAAGTTATAACATCAGTATCACTCATATACTTATATGTTATTATAAATATTAAACAACCCTATTTCACCTTCTATCCATCCTACGAAAAATGAAATCACCGCGCGTGCGTTTGTACGGAATACCGTCTCCACGCCGTGGTGTAATCTGTTTTCCACCACCACCTTACTTGGATGTGTATAATGGTGTAAATAATAACTATATATGATTATTTTAAAGTAATATTTATTCTGAAATAGTATACATACACTTAAATACAATTCCACGATCATGGGAACGATATCATCGCTCGTGCGTACGTACGGCCTACCATCTCCACGATGTGATGCGACTCGTTCTACATGATATTCAATGCATAATGATTATATAAATGAATTGAATGCATAAATATGATATATATTACACTAATATTATTCTGGAAATGGGTTATCTATAACCTATAAATAATAATAAGAATTTATTTGAGAAACACGCATAAGAACAAAAAGCAATAAACACGCAAATAACAAGTAGCAATGAAGTATTAATAATACGAAGCTAAGAATATGACCATATATGACATCATAACAATAATTATGATTCCAGAATAAGTCAATAACATTATTTAAATCATTATACAGGATTTTCGGACAAGTACGAAGCAAATCGGACCTAAGGTAAGGGAAAATCTCGCAATTTCATTTTTATCCGAGATTGTTTATACTTCAGAATTTACTGGGGAATATTTATCATACACATCCAGGTTTCATCAATATGTAATATTATTTCCATCCTCCTACAGTTGTTTAAATCCAATTTTACCCTTCAGTGAGTTTTTAGTAAAAGATATGAAAGGAATCTTTTGTCGTTTTTAGTATGAGATACTTTTTTGACTTTTTCGGTCAAATTACGAGAAGAATGTCTTTATTTAACTTATACGACATGAATGGATTTTTAGAACATTATTTCCTTGATTCTTCCTTTATAAATTTTCAAGTTTATTTTTAATCAACTTCTTTTAGTTTAAAAATTGTATGACATGTTAAGAAAGGAAAAATGTTTTTGAAGTAGAAAGGATATTTTCCTCAAGAATGATGATCAAGTGTTTTATAAAAATTATTTTCCAACTATGATAATATTGGGTTCTGTTTGTATAGCTACATTAAAATTTATTTGATTATGATGGAATTATTTTTATGAAGTCTTTTTATCTTATTTGATTTATGTTATTATGGAATGATGTTTAAGAATCCCATTTTTATTACATGGGTTATGCTATGATTTATGATTTTGTGGCACACATAATAACTGTTTCATTATGAGATGGGTGGGACCTATATCTCCCTATAATTCATTGGGTAAAGATTTATATCTCATGAGATATACATGGATGGAATGACAGGTTAATCCGGTTCAGTGATACAGGACTGAAACAAGGAGTGAACTCGGTTCAGAAATGGACTTTTTCCACTAAGATAGTCTTGGAAATGAGTCTTGACTACTAATAAATGATTCTATATGATTATGTGTGTATTCCACAATGTTTTATGTTTTATGTTATGATTATTGAGATTGCATTTCCCTACTATGATTTATCCCATGTTATGAAATTATGATCTCTTTTGCAGGTTATGATTTCAAAAATTTTATGTTTTTATGAATATGATGTGATTGATATTTCTTTTGATTACCCTTACTGAGCATTTGAGCTCACCCTTTTGTATGTTTTCTTTTCCCTAGGTCAGGAATATGATTATTAAGTAATATATGACAAAAGGGACTCTAGATATGATAAAATAAAAAGGGAGACAATGTAGATGCTTTATGAACCATTTGTTTATGTTTCCTAGTATCTAAAGACATATACCTATATGGTTTTATTGTGGTTTTGTTATATGTTGTAATAAGTATGATTCAATTATGTATTAATAACAATGTATGTAAAGTATGGTTCATTATAGTTGGTATCAGAGGAAAGGTATAGTCAACCTTTGGAAACTATTATGTGAAAGCCTTAGTAAGAACCCTAAGGATATATCTAAGCATAAAACACAATCTTAGTGTTTTATAAATGGCCATGAACAACCTATGATAAGACCTTAAGTGTGAAATTTTATTCTTGATTATGTGGTTTTTCTATTATAATTAGTTTTTCTCACACTATTCTTCTTGGTTTTTGACAATTGCTGGGACCAGAAGGAACTATGTTAATGAGGAATGTGATGGGAAATGCAATGATTGTCCCACTGAGCAACCAAACATTATTGGATCTGGAATTAAAAATCTTGTAGCCATGCTCACACAACTTTCTCAAGCTATGAATCATGCAGGTCTTCCAAACGAGCAAAGGACGGAGCAACATTCAGTTGAATCCTTCATGTGGCAGCGCCCACCTTCATTCAGTAGGTCTACTGATCCATTAGTGGATGAACAATGGATAAATACCACTGAAAAGGTATTTTCATTTCATCAATGTTCTGAACATGATAAAGTCATCGTAGCAGTATAACGTTAAGAAGGTGAAGCTGATCAATGGTAGAGTCTTATCAAGAATATGAGGCAAAGGGATGAAATTGAGTCCATAGAATGGGATGAGTTCAAGAAATTATTTTTCAATAAGTAATTACCTCGTTTTCTTCGAACAAAGATGGAGAAGGAGTTTCTTGAACTAAAGAAAAAGGATGATGAATCTATTGGTACCTACGAAGAAAATTTTACAAGACTTGCACAGTTCGGTTCTAGGGTTATTATCCAACCTGAGAGTATGATCGATCGATTCTTTAGTGGCTTGAAACCAAGTCTTCGAAGGGTGTTAGACATAAGGGACTTCAATAGCTATGAGAAAATCATTCGATGTTCTCTCAAGGTTGAGATGGAGATTGGAGTAACCCATCAGTCATATGGGTTTGATAAGACGAGGAAAATGGAATTCAAAGGGAAATCTAAAGAGCACACTGAAAAGAAGATGAGTTTTCCCTTATGCTCAAAGTGTGGAAAGAAACATGGAGGTAGTTGTCTTAAAGGGACAAGTAAATGTTTCAAATGTGTAAAGGAAGGTCATCGGGAATTTGAATGCCACAATTATGGGAAGAAGATGTCTAGTGATGCGAACAAAGAAAAGTCTACACAGAGTGAAACTCCTACACTTCAATGTTACAAGTGCAAGGAAATGGGGAATTATTCCAATCAATGCCCTAATCCAAGGGTTTTTGATGATGACCAACGTCAACAAACTTTTAAGGATAACGACAAAGGAAAGTCACATGCAATTTCTATCAGCGATGTGGAGTATGATAAAAAAGTGGTTAAAGGTACACTTACCATCCACTCTAAAGTAGAAAAAGTTTTATTTGATTCTGGATCCACCCACTCTTTTATTTCTAAAGAACTTTCTAAGTGTGTCTCCATATTACCTCAGCAGTTAGATATTGAGTTAGCTGTGACAACCCCTAATGGCACAACAGTCGCATCAAAAGTTTACAATTCTTCTTTGATTGATGTTTGTGGGAAAGTGCTTCCTGAAAATCTTGTGATCCTTCCTATAGTAGAATTTGATGTGGTTCTTGGCATGTATTGGCTTTCTTTATATGGAGTACATATAAATTTCTGAAGAAGGGAAGTCAGATTTCATATTCCAGATCAATATTTGATCGTCTATTGATGCAGGTATGAACATAACCTTCCAGTGGAAATTTCATCCCTCTTATGGGTCTTGATTCCACTAAATGATGGTTATTTATCTCAAATGGTTGGAGAGAAACACACGATTAATAATATTCCCATTGCATGAGAGTTTGATGATATCTTTCTGGAGGAATTTCCTGGTCTTCCACCAAATTGTGAAGTTAAGTTTTCAATAGAACTCGTACCGGGTGTTTTACCTATTTCAAATACTCCTTATAGAATATCCCCAATTGAGTTGCAGCAATTGAAGAAGTAACTCCAAGATAATCCTGATAAGGGATTCATACGACCTAGTGGATCACCTTGGGGAGCACCTGTTCTGTTTGTTAAGAATAAAGATGGATCAATGAGACTCTTCATTAATTATCGAGAACTTAACAAGATCACTATCAAGAAAAAATATAATCTCCCACACATTGATGAATTATTTGACAAACTACGCAGATCTCTATACTTTTACAAGATTGATCTTCATTCGGGGTATCATCAATTAAGGGTCAAAAGGGAGGATCTACCAAAGACAACATTTCGTACAAGGTATGGACACTATAAATTTACAGTGATGCCATTTGGTCTTACTAATTACCCTGCTATCTTCATGGATCTAATGAATAGAGTCTTTGGAGACTATCTTGATCAGTTTGTGGTAGTCTTTATAGATGATATTCTTGTCTATTCAATGAGAAAGGAATAACATGAAGATCACTTGAGAATTGAATTGAAGACCCTGATAAAGGAGAAGCTTTATACCAAATTTACCAAGTGTGAATTTTGGCTTCAAAAAGTTTCATTTTTTCATCACATAATCTCAAAAGAGGGGATATCTGTGGATCCATAAAAAAAAGAGGTTATGGAAAGATGGTTGAGACCAACAACAGTAACTGAGATCTAAAGTTTTCTTAGTTTGGAAGGATATTATCGACGTTTTGTGACATATTTTTCATCATTATCTAATCCACTCACCTGGTTGACTTGAAAAGGAGTTAAGTTCGTTTGGACGGAGGAGTGTGAAGAGAATTTCAAGGAGTAAAAAAGAAGGTTATCTAGTGCACCTATGCTCACACTGCCTTGTAGTAGAGAAAGATTTGTGATCTACAGTGATGCATCCAAGAAGGGTTGGGGTGTGTTCTCATGAAAAATGATATGGTGATAGCTTATGCCTCATGACAGTTGAAAATACATGAGAAAAATTACCCAACTCATGATTTGGAGTTAGCTGCGGTAATCTTTGCATTAAAAATATGGAGTCATTGTATTTATGGTGAAAGGTGTGATATTTATACTGATCATAAAAGTTTAAAGTATATTTTCACACAAAATGAGATGAATATGCGGCAAAGAAGATGGTTGGAGTTGATTAAGGACTATGACTGATCAATTCATTATCACCCTAGGAAAGAAAACAAGGTGGCAGATGCATTAAGTCGACAAGATAATGATAGCTTATCCATGATGGGGATCACAAAAGATCCAATATTTATGGATTTACAAAAGATGGATCTTGGAATTATAATGGAAGGGGAGAAATCTTATCTTTCTCAAATGAATGTTCAACCTTCTATACATGTGAAGATTAAAGAGGCACAAAAAGAAGATGTAGTGTTACAAAAGATGGTGAGAAATGTTCATGAATTCAACCTTTATTGTGATTGGATAATAAGGTTTAGGAATCGGGTTTGTATTCCTCTCATCCCAGAATTAAAGAAGGAGCTGCTGGATGAGTATCACAGTTCTTCATTCTCTATTAATCCTGGAATCATGAAGATGTATAGGGACCTGAAAGAGTACTTCTGGTGGGATGGCATGAAAAGAGATGTTGCTGAATATGTCTCTCAATGCTGGGTTTGTCAGCAAGTTAAAGCTGAGAGATAGAAGTCTAAGGGGATTTTACAATCATTACCAATACCCAAATGGAAATGGGAAAACATCACTATGGACTTTTTCACCGGACTTCCTAAAACATCCAAAGGCAAAAATGCTTTCTGGGTCATAGTTGATCGTCTAACAAAGTCGGCACACTTCATTGCTATTAGATAGGATTTCTCTCTTGATCAGCTTAACAAGATATATGTAAAGGAAGTGGTAAGATTGCATGGAGTACCACTTTCGATTATATCTGATAGGGATCCGAGGTTTAGCTCAATGTTTTGGAAAAGTCTTCAGCATAATCTGGATACAGATTTGTGTTTTAGCACTGCTTATCATCCTCAGAAAGATGGTCAGTCTGAGAGGAAAATTCAAACTCTACAAGATATGTTAAGAGCTTGCTCTATTGATTTCAAAGGTGGTTGGGATCAACACCTACCTTTGGTGGAATTTTCTTATAATAATAGCTTTTACTCCAGTATTCAGATGGCTCCTTATGAAGCTCTCTAGGGAAAGAAATGCAGAACTCCAACTTGCTAGGATGATGTTGGGGAAAGAAAGCTATTAGGACCTGATCTTGTTGATGAGATGGCAGAAAATGTCCGATCTATTCAATAACACATAAGGGTAACTTAGAGTCAACAAAAAAGTTATGCTGATAACCGAAGAAAAGACCTAGAGTTTGAAGTGGGTGATAAAGTATTTTTACGAATATCTCCTTGGAAGAGAGTAATGATATTTGGAAAGAAGGTAAAGCTGAGCCCTAGGTATATCGGTCCTTTCGAAATATTGGATCGTGTTGGGAAGGTAACTTACAAATTAGAGCTTCCACCAAATCTCTCTCAAGTTCACGATGTGTTCCATGCATCTCTCCTGATAAAGTACATACCCGATCCTTCACATGTACTCAGCTCATAAGTTGTACCACTAGAGCAGGATCTTTCTCATGAAGAACAACCGATAGATAATCTGGATCATAGAGAAAAAGTCCTACAGAACAAGACCACTCGCTTGGTGAATGTTTTATGGAGGAACCACTAATTAGAAGAATCTACATGGGAGCTTGAGGATATAATTAGGGAGATGTATCCTCATCTATTTGTTACAAAGTGATGAATTTCGAGGGTGAAATTCATTTTAAGGGGGGTAGAATGTAACACATGAGATTTTTATGAGAAATATTTTGTTTTTTTGTTATATACATCATCAAATTAATATTTAACTACACACAACACAATCTTGGCTTCCTTTACACGCAATCACGACCTTCCTTGATAGCTTGCATTGTACGCAATACCGAGTTTCACTAAACAACGACATGCTATTAAAGTCGTTATGAATAGTAATACCGACTATTTAAAATGTTATAAATTTTATCTTTCAAAATGGACTCATTTTTGGATTCGGAATATTGAAATTAGCCTAGGGTGAATTTTTGGTATTTTTCTGAAAACATTTAATTTTTGATGAATAGTGAAAACATTAGGTTACTATTTAAAAACCGACATTTTATTTAAATAATTATTTATATTATTTAAATTTATTTTAGGTCAAAATTGGTACATAATACATATATAAGTTCAAATTAAATCATTGGAGTCAATTTATAATAATTTTAGATATATAAAAATGTTATTGAACTTTTCACCGTCTTTTACCCACCTCCTATGAGAGTTTGAAAATTTACATAAAACTTAATTTTACTACTTATGTGAGTGGAATTTTGAAAATTCAAGAGACACGGTTAATATATAGGTGTAAAATGTGGTTCAATAAGATAAAAATAATTTTTTGTGAATAGTAACATTTTACTTTTATTTACCACGGTTAAAAGTACATAGGGTAATTAAGGGTAAAAATGATATTGTTATTACACTAACACATTTCATAATTCTATTGGATAAGTTTAATTCGATCAAAAACAACATTAGGGATAAAATATTACCCTTCAGGTCCACTTGTATTGTATTAGGGCATTTAATATTATTTTATTTAAAGAAGAGTTAAAATAGTTAAAATCAATGTTTAATAACTAAAACATTTTAAATATATGGTTATAAATAAGATGAATTCGACTATAAATATTCATTAGAAATATAAACAGATTTCCTACAAAATGGTATTTTATTTATAATTTTTATACTTCAAATAAGTTAATTTATTTATGACACAATGATGATGAAGCAATTACCTTATTAATGAAATATTAACATAATTAATGTCATAAATACCAAAATAAATGTAATTTGAGACTTTTTATGAATTATAATAATTTTATAGGTTAATATGACATATTAATATTTATTTAATTAACCTTTTTCAGAGCTAATCATGCTGTTATGATTTTCACAAAAATCAATTAACCAATACTGTCAAAATTGACATAAAATAGTTTTTAAAATAAATATTATATTATTAATTGTTATTTTATTTCTAAAAAACTACGGTTCGGAAAAATTACATAGATAAGGTTATATGTATTAATATTGAACTAATTGGGGTTCGTTTGGCTTGTTATAGTAAGTTTATTAACCATATAGTGTAAGAAAACAAGAAGACACGGTAAAAGTTAAATTATTTAACTTAATGTTAAATCTAAATGATAAGGTTAAAATAGTAACCTTAACTTGTCTAAAATCTATTCGTTGAGAGGATTTCGACCCATACCCACCTTATCTTCTAAAGAAATCAGTTTTGAGATATTAAAAACAAAATATGACTTTATAAAAAAATAATATTTTATGTTTTTCCTAAAGTGCCCCTCTCCTCCCTCATAAAAGGGAACCTCCTCCCTTTCCTCCTCACAACACTTTGAGCCTTAAATCTAGTCCAAACCCTGCCAATTTATCTTCTACACTTCCCTAGAAATATCCTTGGGATCCTGGTCTTCTTCGAAGACCATCTTTAGTGCCCTAAGAGGAGGTTAAGAAGAGGCGCTTCAAAGAATAGGTAATGTCTGTTACCGATTCTTTCAACTTTATTTATTCTTCTACTTCCTCTTATTTAGTTGCTTCATTATGAAGTAATAACATAAGTACAACCAATATACCTATATGTTATTATAAATATGAAACAACCATATTTAACCTTCTATCCATCCTACGGAAAATGAAATCACTGCGCGTGCGTACGTACGGAATACCGTCTCCACGCTGTGGTCTAATATGTTTTCCACCACCACCTTACTTGGATTGGTATAATGGTGTAAAGAATAAATATATATTATTATTGTAAAGTGATATTGATTCTTTATTAGTATACATACACTTAAATACAATTCCACGATCATGGGAACGATATCATCACCCGTGCGTACGTACGACCTACCGTCTCCACGATGTGATGCGACTCGATCTACATGATATTCAATGAATAATGATTATATAAATGAATTGAATGAATAAATATTATATATATTACACTAATAAAATTATTTAAATGTGGTATCTATAACCTAAAAATAATAATAATAATTTATTCGACAAAAACACACATAAGAACAAAAAGCAATAAACACCTGAATAACAAGTAACAATGAAATATTACTAATACGAAGCTAATAATATGACCATATATGATTTCATAACAATGATTATGATACTTTAATATGTTGATAAAATTATTTAAATCATTATACAGGAGGTTCAGACACGTATGAAGCAAATCGAACCTAAGGTAATGGAAAATCTCGCAATCCCATTTTTATCCGAGATTATTTATACTTCAGAATTTACTGGGAAATATTTATCATCCACATCCATGTTTCATCAATATGTAATATTATTTCTGTCCTCCTATAATTTTTTAAATCCAATTTTACCCATTCGGTGAGTTTTTAGTAAAAGATGTGAAAGGAATCTTTTGTCGTTTTTAGTACGTGGTACTTTTTTGACTTTTCTGGCCAAATGTACGATAAGAATGTTTTTCTTTAACTTATATGGCATGAATGGATTTTTAGAAAATTATTTCCATGAAACTTCTTTTAAATGTTTTAACGTTTATTTTTAATCAACTTCTTTTAGTTTAAAAATTGTATAACTTTTTAAGAAAGGAAAAATGTTTTTGAAGTAAAAAGGATATTTTCCTCAAGAATGAAGTTCAAGTGTTTTATCAAAATTATTTTCCATCTATGATAATATTGGGTTCTGTTTCTATACCTATTTTGACATTGATTTGATTATGATGGAATTGTTTTTATGAAGTCCATTTATCTTATATGATTTAGGTTATGATGGCATGATGTTTAAGAATCCCATTTTTATTACATGGGTTATGCTATGATTATGATTTTGTGGTACAAAAAAGAATGGTTTCATTATGAGATGGGTGGGACCTATATCTACCTCCAATTCATTGGGTAAAGATTTATATCTCATGATATAGACATGGATGGAAAGGTAGGTTAATCTGGTTCAGTGATACATGACTGAAATGAGGAGTGAACTCGGTTCAGAAATGGATTTTCTCCACTAAGATAGTCTTGCCAATGAGTCTTGAATACTAAGAAACGATTCTCTATGATTATCCGTGTATTCCACAAAGATTCGTTTTTTATGTTATGATTATTGGGATTACATTTCACTACTATGATTTATCCCATGTTATTAAATTATGATCTCTATTGTAGGTTAAGATTTCCAAAATGTTATGTTTTTATGAATATGATGTGATTGATATTTCTTTTGTTTACTTTTACTAAGCATTTGAGCTCAACCTTTTGTATGTTTTCTTTTCCCCAGGCCAGGAAGAGGAGTATCAAGAAAGATATGCCAAAAGGGACTCTAGATATGATAAAATAAAAAGGGAGACAATGTAGATGCTTTATGAACCGGTTGTTTATGTTACCTAGTTTCTAAAGACACTATACCTATACGGTCCTATTGTGGTTTTGTTATATGTTGTAATAAGTATGATTTAATTATGAAGTAATAACAATGTATGTAAAGTATGGTTCGTTATATCATAATTTCCAAAACATCGAATGGAAATAATGTTATCTACATTGTGGTTGATTTTCGTAAGAATTAAATTAACTTCATTACTATTGGATATGATTTATCTCTTGATAATATTTCAAGGATATAGGTAAAGGAAGTTATAAGATTCCATGGAGTAAAAAATTCTGTTATATCTGATCGAGATCTTAAATCTATTGCATGATCTGGATACAGAGTTATGTTTTAGTAGTGCTTATCATCCCCAGATAAATTATTAGTCAGAGAGGATAATTCAAACATTAGAATAAATTTGGAGATATTCCACAATGGATTTCAAAGGTGTTTGGGATGAACACCTACCTGTAATGTCTCAGATTTATCATAATTTATTTTCAATAATATGTGGGAATTATTCCAAGACCAGTCTTCGAGACGGTGTGCAGTTCCGAGGCCCGGTGAGCTCGGAACAAATGTTTGAATTTAATTAAATAATTAAATTGCGCATGTGTGTGGTTTTCCTAAAAGAGTAGAATAACTCCTGAACTGGTGCCTAGATCGGAAATCTGAGGGCGCTATTGCGTCCAGAGCAGCGAGTTTACCCTAGAAGAGACCTAACATCGACTGGCACTGGCCGGTAGCGAAATCTGGTATTTTGACGTAACAGTAATAAAATATTTAATTTAAATTATTTTATTAAAATTGTTGCAACAGATATCGTTATCCTTTTTAATTAAAGGCTAGTGTAGGGTTCCAGGGTTACAAACCTTATAACCCTGAAACCCTTGGTAGCTCTGGAGGCTATGGAGAAAACCTCCCAACGTGGTGACAATGTTCTTGACGATTTTCACCGGCGTCAACGAAGTGACGACCAGATCATCACCAAAGAATGCTGCAAAATCCAGGTAGGATGTTTGTTTTTTATTTTCATTTTCCTATCCTTGATTCCTTTGATGAATGTGGATTAATCTACAAACATATTAGCCTGTGGATCGGTCATTTTGTAGGATGGTCTATTTGCGGGAATCGTGGGGATTTGATTCTTGAAATTATTTTGGTTTTGATCTAACGGTGACGAACCCAAATCACCACGAACAACGATTGAGGTTTGTCCCTCTTGTTCAATTATTCTGGTTTTATCCCTCGCCTTCTTCGTTGAATTCTACGCATTCTTGGAGGAAATCGATCATTGAACATTCGTTTGTTAGCGCAACGATCCGAGATTGTAGATCAAACCTCAGAGCGATGTCACAGAGGTGTGACGACGGTTTCGGCAGATGATTTAGAGCGGATCGAGAGATATGAGTTTTTGGGCATTTTACTTCGGATGGATCGTTTGAGGTCTATGATCCGATTTCAGCACCGAAAACACCCATTTCGGTGTTCTTATGATGAAACAAACCAACCCCTAGAGTATCGGGACAAAAAGATGAGAAATCATGGATCCAGGGGATCAGCCGTGACACGAGGAGGAAGATGGTGTTTCTAGAAATATCCCAACTACATGGCGTATAGTATGAGCTACACGGAATGTGTTCGTCAGCAGACCACCTGGCATGTACTCCGGGAGTACACAGACATGGGTTGGGTACATGGCCAAGGACACGACATGTATACCCCTCCCCAACCAGACCCGACCACCTACATGGGATACCCCGTGTACTGGTACACGGGCAGGTGACACAGATGGAGACCGTGTACGGGCACATGGCTAGCATACACGGAGCGAGCCCCAGGTTCTCGGACATGGCATTTAATCCTACTACAGGCAGTTTTGTTTCTTTTTATACGATGAACCAAATGACATGGTCCGTTTACACGGGCATTACCCGGAGTCAAGGAACACAGCGTGTGATTCTTATACATGCCGTGTAGTTGATTTTTACAGAGATTGAATGGATGACATGTTCCATTTACAAAGTCAGTACCCAGGGTCATGGAACACAGCGTGTAACCATACTACACGACGTGTAACCCATTTCACATGGCATGAGCCAGTTGCCTTCTATGACTTGGACTAGTTTCCTTAGGGTTATTCCCCTTAGTCTTTCTCCTGAAGGTTTCCTATATCATTTCCTACATACAGGAGTATGATCCCTTCAGCAGGACTTCCTGAATAGTGTTGTTGGAATCCCCTCTATGAGACTTAGATCCAGATCCTATATTCATTCCTGGAACCCTAGGTAGAGTTCTTGGTATCGACGTGACCAACTTTACCCAGGCGCCGATCCTCTGCTTAGCGGATTAGCTCAGACTTAGTTGTCAGAATCAACCCATGACTTGGTTGTGATTCTAATCTGAGCATCATGTTCTCAAAGTACTTGTGGAGTGTGTTCTCCTAGAATGAGTACTTCGTATCTCCCATTTCAGACCTAGGATTGTGTTATCCCGGTTTCATGCTTAGTGGAATCTTCGAGCTGGATCTTAGTTGTGGTATTCGTGATATTCGATCGTGTAAGAGTATATCTGGATATTCTTGTTATATGTTTGGTAGACATATACTTTGTAGAGATGACTGTATCTTTTCTTTGTGGTATTTTCCCTTTTTGTGTTTCCTTTGTGGTTTCAGGGTGTCCTACTGGGTATTATTATACTCACCCCTACACGGGCTTTGCCCGCACGTGTCGTGTCTTATGCAGACGAGCAAACCTTTGACATGATTCTAGGCGGACAAGGACTGGATGTTACTAAGTGAGATCAGACAGGCCGATGTGTGTTCCTACGGCTATAGACTGCAGTCCCAGTACCTTTCTTTACATGTTGTACTTTGTTACTTACTCTCTTTTGGTGGGCTTGTACTTTTGGCTCAGGGTTTTACATTATTGTACTTTACTTTCCTGTCATACTCTGTTGGTCGTTTTATTAGTGTATTCATGCATTTCTATTTTTAGTAGTTTTTAATTTTCATCTTTTTGGGCTTGGAGATGTGTGTGCGTGTGTACAGGTGTATAGAAAATTCCTCCCATGTAAGTGATATGCCTACTCGGTGCTAGTCACCAGCCCCTGGCATATTGGAGGCGGGCTTGGGGAGTTGCAGCTCAGGCCCCACTGGGACGGGTCATGACAGAGTGGTATTAGAGGTGGTCAATTATACCTTAAGACCAAAAGTCTGTGATTTGGTTTGGGGAAACAGTGTTAAATGTTTCGAGTTCGTCTTTCAGGCCAGGGACCCCAGTGTTGGTGCGGGCGGCTGACGTATGTATACACCAGGACTCTGATAACTTGCCTTTCAACTCCAAACATGAGAACACTAGTTGCAGGGGAAAATAATGGTACAATCATCATATAGGAATGGGTTGTGGTTTCCATGTCCTTCTTGAGTTAGCTCTCTAGATATACTCACTGACTGAGATACATCTTGTTTGTTTATAGGATGCCTCCATGATGCGCACCTGCTAGGATCCATCATATCGATCAAGAGGATGACCCCCTCTGTGATGAAGCTTCGATTAAGGGACCAGATCCCCCAGTTTAACCATCGGGTGGTGTGCGAGTTATCCCACGACCTATGGAGCAGCGTTTAGTGCCTGGTATACCAGTGGAGGAGGAGCGCAGGCTGAGCGCCCTCCACAAGTTTTAGAGACAGAGACCTCTCAGGTTTCAGGACGAGCCTGACCCTCAGGCAGCAGAGCATTGGCTTGAGGTAGTGGCCAGAGTCTTCCGTTTGGTCAGGACACTAGCAGACCATATGGTGATCCTGGTAGCGAGCCTTCTGCAGGGCTCGACAGGGCGATGGTGGAGTTTGGTTATTCAGACTCACGACGAGGTGACGCTTTCATGGTTGGAGTTTGAGCATCTATTCAGAGAGTAGTTTTCACAGGTTACCCTGAGAACAGTACGTATATAGGAGCTTCTTCAGCTCTAGTAGGGAACCATAATGGTGGATAACTATTCATCGAGGTTTACCGACCTATCACAGTACTCGATGGATATGGTCAGGGATCAGTACTTCAGGGCTCGGACTTTTGAGTGGGGATTGTGCAGAGAAATCCAAGCTAGCATCATCCCTATGAGCATTCCTACTTATGCTGGGGTGCTCGAGCGGGCTTTGGTGGTTGAGAGCTTCTTGGTAGAGCAAAGACAACCGGAAGTTTTCAGTAGCGAGCGAGCAGGAGAAGAGACCTCAGCAGCAGAGAGCCGATGTCAGGGACCTAGGTGTGGGAGACGTTTTCAGAGGAGATCCCAGGATAGTGGATCTTCCATACAGGGTTCACAGGGTTCATCCAGCTGGCCTCGAGAGAGGCGATAATACTCATGTGATTGCAGGGACATCTCACTCGAGATTGTCCGACCCTCCGTACTACTGACACGGGAGCAGTGGATGGACCACTGCGGAAGAGGAAACGTATGGATCAGACAGATCCGCGGGGCATCAGACGTGGTAGAGGAATAGGGAGATCAGTTGGAGGTGGTCAGCGTTTTTACCTTTTACCAACACAACCCCCAGAAGGTCCACCCCAGGTTCAGGGAGCTGGTGGAAAGAGGCAAGGATAACTACAGGCGGCAGAGGCGTATGACCCAATTACTCCCGGAATGATTAGAGGTACAATCTGTGACTTTTCGACTTTGGATGCCGTACTGATAGACATAGGTTCTAGTCATTCCTTTCTGGCTGCTTATCTTGTTCGAGACCTTGAGATTCCAGTTCAGCCGTTGACTTGACCCTTACGCTTAGAAACACCAAATGGAGAAGATTCAGAGATCACAGTCCTTTGCAGACAGTGTGACCTGACCCTTGGAGGCGAGTGTTTTGGTTGAAACCTCTTGGTGGTTGCGTCGAGGCCTTACAATGTCATTCTTGGTATGGATTGGCTATCCACACTGCATTCCCATATCAGCTATTTTAGGAGAAGGGTGCGGTGTGTCCACAGTGATGGAACAAGGTTCTCTATTGTCGGTGAAAGAGAGACCCATGCAGTGCAGGATGGGCTCGTGCGTAGGAAGGTGCAACCGATATCCTATCAGTTGGATACACTAGCCCTTGGCGTAACAGATGTTACGAGTTTCTAGTTTCCGGTAGTAGTGGACGAGTATGAGGACGTCTTCCCGGAGGATGTCCCCAGACTAACTCCTCCTCGGGAGATAGATTTCTGCATTGATTTGCAACTCGGGATGGCATCGATATCAGCATCATCATATCAGATGGCTCTTGTAGAGCATCGTGAGCTAAGGGTGCAGTTGGAAGACTTGTAGAAGAAGGGCTTTTTAAGGCCCAGCGTTTCACCATGGGAGGCCCCAATGGTGTTTTCCAAGAAGGCATACAAGAGCTTGGGGCTATGTGTGGATTACCAGGACTTGAATCAGGTGACCATGAAGAACTGGTATCCACTACCGAGGATCAGTGACCTCTTCGATCAGTTTAGAGGGGAACGATGGTTCTCGAAGGTTGACCTACAATCAGGATATCATCAGTTGCAAGTACAGGATGACGATATACTGGAGATGGCTTTCAGATGTCTCTATGGTCACTATGAGTACTAGGTGATTCCCTTTGGAGTGAACAACACCCATGCAGTGTTCATGGGACTCATAAACTGGATCTCTCAGCCATATCTAGATCGGTTCATAGTGGTCTTCATTGTTTATATCCTTCTGTACTCTGCGTACGAGGAGGAGCACGTAAGACACCTAAGGATGGTTCTGGACACACTCAGAGGGCAATGGTTGTATGGGAAACCCTCAATGTTTTAGTTCAAGATACAGGAGGTCCACTTTCTAGGACACATTATCTCAGCAGATGGTGTAGCAGTGGACCCAGCCAAGGTAGAGGTAGTGTTAGCATTGAAGCCACCCAGAGCATGATAGAGGTGCAGAGTTTCCTTGGGTTGATAGGCTACTATTGGGGATTCATTCTTGATCTCTACATGATTTTATCACCCATGAAATCTTTGACCCAAAAGGGGCATCCTTTCGTGTGGACCGAGAAATGCCACCAGGCTTTCCAGCAGTTGAGAAAGAGTCTGACGAGCACCGAGATATTGAGATTACCGGAGGAGGGTTTTGAGTACGTAGTGTTTTGCGACACATCAGAAACTGGGCTTGGTTGTGTCCTAATGCAGAGGAAAGAGGTGATTGCCTCTGTCTCACGTCAGTTGAGGCCACACGAGAAGAACTACGTGACCCAAGATCTTGAGTTGGCAGCGGTAGAATTTACGTTGATGATGTGGCGGTACTACCTGATGGGCGAGCGGTTTACCATCTACTATGATCAAAAGAGTCTCAGATATATCTTTTCTTAGAAGGATCTGAATTTGAGAAAATGATGAGGGATTGAGTTCCTCCAGGATTACGACTTTGAGATAGTTTACACACCTGGGAAGGGGAAAGTTTTGGTAGATGCTCTCGACAGGAAATCCAGTTTGCAGTCACAGGATGAGGCGAAAAGGCAGTTGGCCTCCTTGCAGTTATCCTTCGTGGATGAAATCTATGAGACTCTATGTGCTTAGATATCCATAGGTGATGTTGTTGATGAATATTCAGAAGGTGGGGAGCATGTTTTTCTTTTTAGAGGGCGTACAATAGTACTAGTGACGTTGCGGGAGGAGGTTTTGAGAGAGTTCCATACATCTCCTTTGGCGGTACATCCAGGCATGGAAAAGATGTACCAGGACCTCTGACGTCAGTTTTGGTGTCCAAGAATGATGAAGAGTGTGGCAGAATTTGTTTCCTAGTGCCTTACTTGTCAGCAAGTAAAGGCTGAGCACCAGGTGCCAGCAGGTTTGACTGAGCCCCTTGAGGTGCCATAGTGGATGTGGGAAGGGATATCCACAGACTTCGTAACGGGTTTTCTGCTTACGTCTAGGGGAAACGATGCCATCTAGGTGATCGTTGATCGACTCACCAAGTTGGCCCACTTCCTAGCCATATGGGAGCAGAGTTCAGTAGAGATCTTGGGACACCTCTACATGCAGAAAATTGTTCGACTCCATGGAGTTCCATCCACAATCGTCTGAGATCATGATGCTCGTTTCACATCCCAGTTGTGGAAGGGATTATAGGAATCTTTTGGGACTCGGTTATGCTTGAGCATAATGTTTCATCCTCAGACTGATGGTCAGACAGAGTGGACCATCCAGGTTCTGGAGGATATGCTATGAGCTTGCATGCTTGGCTTCGGTCGTAGCTGGGAGGATCACCTAACACTAGTGGAATTTGTTTATAACAACAGTTATCATTCAACTATTGGTATGGCACCAGTTGAGGCTTTGTATGGGTGACCTTGCAGGTCACCACATTCTTGGACTGATCCAAGAGAGTCAACACTCATGGGCCTAGAGATGGTGAGAGCTACTACAAGTCCCCTATGATCTAGTCCATGAACTCTGAGATTACTAAACTGTTATGTGAGATGGGAATATTTGTAGGGTAGATACGTAGGTGAGGAAATGATTCATGATGACTTGTGTTCTTGTTTGAATTGGGTTGTTTTGTGAATTTCAATATGGCTAATATTAATTAAATGTTTTAAATCAGATATAATATATCATAATGATAATCCATATTACCAAAATTTGTAAATTCTTGTTTCTCTTTTGGTGATGGATATTATACATTGTCAATGTGTGTATTAGGTAGTCTGGATTCAACAGGATGATCTGGGTGATCGATATTGGGTTGATCCTACAATGGAAGATTATTAGTAGTATAGGATGTTGCATGCCTCTCAGCATCTGCTATTGAAAATGTATGGGGGAGAATTTTGGAAATTAAAATAGAGAGTTAGATATAGGATCTGGATTATTATTTAGGTTTCATTTCTACCTAGAAATAGTATAGGTTCCTTTTGACGGTTAGTTATATGAGAGAATTATTTTTTTAGATGTGGTCAGTATACCTTGGTTAGTGGATGGAGGCAGAAGATTCATGGGGATAAAACCATAAGTAGTTCTGAGTAGATATAATTTCATCAAAAATGGAGGATCAGAAGAGCCATGAAAAACTCACCCTTTAGCGGGGGAGTATTTTTATATGTAAGAATCAGTATATGTTCGAGGACCTATTGGTCTTCTCTTTAGATCATTTTCAATATGAGGAGTCCTGAGTGGGGAATTGTGATGGGGAACTCTATCCTCTAATTTAGTATGCAATCACATTTTTTCATTTCCTACATACCTAGATATTTAGTATAAGTTTTATGTTATTGATCAGATGCACTCATGAGGAGGATTTATTTAAGAGGGGAACCAATAGTGTTCCATGAGGAGATGAGTTGTTAGTGGAAATCCTCAGGTGGTGAGGCATTTGAGCTTTCAACTAGTCCTGAATAGACCTCCAAAGCATCCCCATCGACAATCTATTTTTCATACCATTCGTGTAGTCTTAATGAATATTTTCTTTTTCTGTGGGGTTTGAAACAATCTCTATGATGAGTTCCTAGTGCATTATCATTCATAGTTTGTCATTGGTGGATAATTTCAACACCATCATCATCAATAGTTAGTAGCAAATACCTTCCAATAGTAGGGGAAGCAGGCTTATGGTGTTGATATGGAAGATAAAAAAATTAACGGATGGCGTGGTCATGGAGGCAATCATCAAGAGAGAGGTTGGGGAGTTGGGAATGGTAGATATATACAACATAGTTAGCAGTGCTAGAAAGGGTATTGATCACAATTGGTAGTATTTGTTTGCCATCTACACATTTATATTCATCGTTTTTAGATCCTTTCAATATATTATGAAACCCACTCTAGTACGTACATTGGGAATAAACACAGAGAGGTTTCGTGTACCACTAGTGTTGACTAATATAGTTAGAGGACGTCCCACCTTTTTTGATGTGTTCTAGCAGTGTATACTAATGATGGGACCACATCAGTCTAGTGTGGATCTTTTCTATCATAAGATGCTTCCATACTATTTCATATTGTCATCAGTTGGATGTATTATATGCATGATTTTATAGAATTCTTTTAGAGGAGAAAAATGTTTTTTGTTATGGATACCTAGTGAAAGGTTCTCATTTGTGAGAGCGGTTTTTAGGTTGTTAGTCTTTTTGTGGATCCCATTCATTCCTTATTGGATGAGTTTTATGTTGACATAGTGGATTCTAGGATTGTATATGTTCCCATGGTCATCATGGAATTCCTGAACGTTTTCCTCGTGGATATTGTGACACTACACACTCAATGTGAAGATTAGTTTTTTATAGACTTGCATCCCAATGCTTCTCTTATTTCAAATGATCCTTATTAGATGGACCATTCATAGTTGGTGGATTGGATGATATAGAATAATGATATAATGTATATAGGTTTCATCCGTCCAAGTATTTTATCTTGGAGCACTTCAATGTTGTTCTCTATGACATTATAAGGTTGTCCAAGGCTGTGAATATACTACCGGAGGTGGAATATGGTGGTATTCTAGAACTAATACTCCCTTCCAAGGATCGAGAATATTTTCAACTAGATAATATGGGTGATTTGATTTTCTATGATCAACCAACAGTCTAGATATCACCAATTAAGGGTGAATGAGGCTGATATTTCAAATACATCCCTCAAATGATGGTATGCGACCGTTGAGTTTGTAGTCATGTTATTTAGTGTTACAAACACACATGTCATGTTCATGGGGTCCCTAAAATAAATAATTTTTGAGATCCTAGACCATTTCATCTTCTTATTCCTCGATTATATATTAATAAACTCAAGGATAGAAGAAGATCATGTAGAACATATCATAGCTTTCTTGCAGGTTATTTTCTCCAATAGCTCTATATAAATATTTCTATTGTATCTTTTGGATATGAGGGGTCTGTTTGCACCAAAATGTGGTTTCCTATCATGGTGGGGTAGTTGAACCAAGAATTATTGAGGAAGTTGTTTCGTGGGAAGGTTTGATCCAGATTCTTCTCATGTTGTAGTCCTATTAACAACATTGGCCAAGAAGGATTATGATTTTTTTTGGACTGATTTGTGCTAGAAATAATTTAGTTACTTGAAGGGGGAATTAATCATTTATCAGGCACTCAATATTCCAAAGGATGGGTTAATATTTGAGTTATTTTGTGATGGTTAACATTGATTCATGGAATTCATTTTTATTTTGGAAAAGATGATTTTTTCTTATGTGTCTAAGTAGTTACACAATCATGATCATAATTCTGCCTTCTGTGATCTAGATCATGAAGAATTTGTGTTTTAACTAATGTTGTGGTGACATTACCTTGATGGGGAGTGATTTAGGTATGAAATTTATGAGAGTGATCTGATTCTATGGTACCAAAGGTTGATGGAGATTCTACATGACTACGATTCTGAGATCACCTACACCTTTAGAAAAGTGATTTTTTTATAATTTCTTGAGAATATTTTCACAGGAAGATTTTTGTATAGAGTCTTTTTATACTTGGAGATTAATATAGGAATAAAATTCCACACACTTGAAATCAATGGTGGTCAATGGAGGATATTGTATGTTCAAAATGACTGTGCAGTATTCTTTGATGTGGAATGTGAAGGAGTCTTAGTGGGGATACTCAGCAATATATGTGATAAGTGACCAAGTTGTCCATGGTGATTCTCTAGGGAAGATGGTCGGTGGATAGTCAGAACTAGATGTTGTTTTAAGGAAGGATGTTTATTCTGGAATCAATGCATATGGATGTTCTTAATGAGTCAAATATATCACCTTTTATTTTACAACCGTGAATTTATATAATGAAAAATTACCTAAGGTCATAGTTTTGGTGGGATGGGAGGAAGCTGTACATGGAAAAAAACTCAGGATGGTCAACTAAAATGCACAAATTTGACATCCAGGGAAAAAAATTCCCCAAAACATTAAGCTAGTAAAAGTACATTGCATTTATTTAGATTACAAAATGAGTGTTATTTTCCCACCAAATTTCTGTGTATTTATACATGTCTAGAACAACATGGGGTCTACCTATGCGAAATTACCCAGTGCGTACATCAATGTACATGGTGTTTATAGTCTAAAAACCAAAAACATGTGTTCTTTTTCACATGACCAGACAAATGGCCATGTAAAACCACACAATTTGTACTCAGAGTACACGACATGTACTTATTAAAACTTCATCTTCCCTAAATGGGACAAACAAATGAGATGCTTCCATAGAACATATGATGTGTAATTTTGATTACATGATAGGAAAACCCTCGGATCACCCAAAACCCACGTTTTCACCCCCAAAACAGTAGATTTGGCATGAATTGGAAATAATAACGAAATATATGGATATAAAAACATGTAAAATCAAATTTAAAATGTATATAAATTGAAAATTTAAATGGTCCTACATTCTGGTGGAAGATATTGTAGCTTCATTTGATTTCACTGTCCACAATCACCATATGTTGTATCAGCATGTCGAGGGATTCACAATGGTACCAATCATCCATTACTTCTCTCCCTCTTTATCAATAACCATTTTATCCCTTAGACCATGATAAAATATGTTCATCACAAGATTCATGTGAACGAAGTAGTAGGATGGAAGGAAAAATAAAAAAATTAATAAAAGGAAAGGATAGAAAAAGGGGCTCAGGCCTGCCCCAGTGCCAGACTCAAGTTTTTGCCTCATCTGGGATAAAGTCCACATTCCGGACTAAATGAATAAGTTGGAATAGCAATCCAAATCTCTATTAAAATGTTATCACCGAACAAACCTGCACGAATAATCTAATATATAATTTATTAATGATAAAAATTAATTATACCGCTAAATTTAGAACACCTCAGATTTCAACAAAACTCTGGTCCTATGATAAAAACCCTATTATGAGACCAACAGAGTGGTCCTAAAAGTTATATGAGATCATATTCTAGAGATAAAATACCATTTTACTCCATTAAAATCATGTGACAACAAAAAATTAAAATTTCCACTAAAAACTACGGCATGGGAAAACATGATTCCTTACAAACTTATATAGGTATTATATGCTACATGATAATTGAAAATTAAATCTCCCATAAATACCAATATCTTTTATCATGGAAATTATTATTTCAAATGATATTTAAAATTTTTACAAACAATGTTTAATTTGAATGTTATTTGATTCAAATGGTATGTATTTCTAAATACATCTCCTTTACTCAATATGTATATTTTGAAAGCCACATTATTCTATAATTAAATTTATTATATGATATATAAATAATCCTTTGTAAATGAAATACATGGGTTGGGTACTAGTTCATGCTTTCCCCTTGATTCATCAATTATCTCATTAGAAAAATCTATTAGATTTCCTTGGTTAATGGGTTTTTATCAAGTATAATTTATACATTATAGTGGATAGATCCTAGTGGAAAAGGTATCATGTTACTGGGAATCATACTAATTAATAATTACAGATTTCATCAATTTAGAAATTTTTTATTACTATCAACGATCTTTCAATATAAAATATCTATAGATGCAATTGATTCTCAATTTATATATTAAATGGAATGTTTTTTTATTTACCTTTCCATATTATTTTCTCACTTCATTCTACGTTTATTTAAATTGTAGAATGTTTGTTCAGTTATTATCTTTCTATATTGATTATTCTCATTGTATCACTATTGGATTCTACTATGCTAAATTCTCGCCATAATCATTCCTATACTTTTCATACTAATAATAGAATTCCATAATGTATACTATGAATGTCATTAAATGATATTCTAGATGTAATAATGTTATTCTAAAAATAGAAAATAAATAAAAATATGTTATATTTTTGGATATCCAAATTTAATATTGAAATCATATTTTTATATAGCTAACCAAGATTACTAAACTAATCAATAGTTTTGGATGTGTTTCATTTTATATTATTCCAATTTAATGAATGAAGGAATCATCTCATGAATATGGGATAGGTTCACTACAATATATTATATTTCATGTCAGTAAGAAATGATCCAATGTAAGCCTAACAATGAAGAGGTAATAACCCCTAGCCTATATTAATTTATTTATTCTTCTACCCTAGATAATTAAAAATTATTCATAATAAAATAATAAATATAGTATCTTAAATTTACTAAAAATATTATTAATAATAAAACACAATTATTCACCAAATTTTCAATCAAATTTGTAGAGAAATTATCAAATATTGGTATGTGTGTATTAATGCTTCCACAATGAAATAATGTTCATTTTACAATTACATAATTTGGGATGGTTATTATAATGAATTTAATATTCATATATAATATTTATGATATTATTATTCTATTAGGGATATAATATAAAATCTAACTTCTTATCATCACATCCATTGGAATAAATTACATGGCTAGTGTGTACATGTGGACTATCCCATTTTATAATCAGAAGTGACTCATTTTTCATTTATTCTTTTAATGTATTGTAATAATTATTAATTATATATATATATATATGATAGAATATTATATATTAATTATTCAATAAAATTGAATTTTTATTTACATTTATATCATTCCATGTTGTGAAATGTAAAAACAATATACATGCATATATACGCCCAATCATATCTATAAACAATTTAATTTAGTATTTCATCAATAAAAATTGTGGAGAATTATATATATATATATATATGATAATTATATCATTAATAATATTGTGTTGGTAATGGAACCATTATTTATGTAATTTGTTTAGAACTGTTGAACATAAATTCTCAAAACAAAGGAATTAGTTAAAACCTATAAGAAACTTTTTAAATAAATAATTATTTTTATATGGATATATAAATATATTAAAATTATCAAGTACTATAATATACTTATTTAAATTACTATATAATATATTTATAATGCATTAAAATATATTATAAGTTAATTTAGAAAAATTTATAATTTTTTTTAACATGAGATAAGTTATATATTTTATAATCTCAATGTTTGAAAGAATTTTTTATAATTATGTTTGTGATGGGGAAATATTAAAACCTATCGAAAAATAATAAGAATAGTTTTATCCTTATATAATTTATTGGGGTAAGATGTATAACATTAATTTTACTATAATTTTGATCTTAGGGAATAAAAAGATTTTTTATAAGAAAAAATGCCACGGTATCTCACTTTAGACAAAAAAACCTTCTACCTTCATATCTGTGTTTTCCTTAAAAAATCATAAATGATTTTATTAAAATCATACAACTGATTGATGTCATTAAATAAATGTTTTATTTTTAAAAATTTGTTTATATGTAATCCTATTATAGTATTAAGAAATTGGTAGTTTTTAATTTTTCCTTATATTATGAAAGAAGTCCTTTTTTAAAAATATTATTCCTTAGAATAAATTAACATATTTAGGATAACAATGTTCATTAATGATTAAAAAATATTTATCCATCTTATTATTCAAATTAAATAATTTATTAATATATTAAAAAAATATTTATTTTAATTTTATAATTTCAAAATGAAAGTATATTTTCCTCATGAACTATTAAAGTGTCATTTTAAAAAATTCACTCTATGTAAACATCATTGATGTTAATATAATATCCAAATATTTGAAAATAAAATATAGATCAATAGAATACATGATACACAAAATTGGGGTTAATCATATACTGATATATTATTATTAAAATATGTCAAACATAACATAGTCAATATATTTTCATGTATTAATTGAAATAACATGTAATGACCTGGACCTTCTGGCCAATTAATTTACATTAAATATTATGTTTTATGTTCCTGGGGGTAGTTTGGGGTGATGTAGGACATGCGAGTCCTGAAAATGCTGTGTTGTTCCAAAAGTATTACAAATTTATTTTTTCCATACATTTGTAATTATAGAATAATATCATTTAAGGCAGTGTTTCATTATGGTAGTGTGTCATTATGGCAGCCTATCATTTTTAGAGATGTGGCATTATGGAATAGTGTCATTTCGAGCGGTGTGTCATCCTTGAAGTGTGTCATCCTAGAGGTGTGTTATTTTTTGTGGTGTTTCATTTATAATGTTTTCATCATATCGGGGTTTCATCCTAGTGGTGTGTTATTCTGGGAGCAAGTATTTTATTTCTATGTCTCGTTTCAAGCAGCTTTTCATTTTAGGTAGCATTTCATTTTTGTCGGTGTGTCATTTTTGGCAGAAAGTCATCATAGTGTTTTGTCTTCCCAGTGATGTGTCATCATGGTGGTGTCTTATTCAAGCTATGTGTCCTCCTAGTGTTGTTTCCTCCTGAGAGTTTTTCATTTCCTGCATAGTTTCATTTCAATAATTTTTCAATTTTTCATGAATTTTCATATTTTCTATAAAATGAAATATTTTCCATTTTGACGACATTTATAAAAAAATGGATTTTAATGAATAAACTATGGGTTTAGAAGTAGTTTTAAATGTTCTCAATAGGATTATTAATTTCTAAAAATCATCAAGACATTTAAAACCATTAAAACACAATGTTTTAATGAGATCCATCTATAATGGTCAACTATATTGTTTCAAATCTCATCAGTTCCAAAGTAAATATTTCTGAGTTCTAAATCATCCATTTATTCATTCCACATTATTTCTCATGATATGATAGGTTACAAATGAATATTCATTAGAGTATTAGAGTAAGGATTTTTAGTTTGTTCGCGTATCACATGAATAAGTCCTTCCTGTACGTGTGCCACACAATTTGGTGTAGGAATTCAAGGGAAAAGGAATATACGTTATATATATGATTTCATTCATCTTTTTGATTGTGAATCATGCTGTAAGTGTATATAAGTATTTATACATGTGGAGATCATTCATTCCAAAATGAAAAATATAATTATTTGATTTATATTGAATTTAATGTGGTGGGAGAATGTAAATTATTATCTTACAACATTTTCTTTTTTTTTTTGATTTTATTTTTACTATGTTTTTATTGGAATATTTCTATGGAAATAATCATATATGATACTACCCTGATTAAATATGTAGTAACATCATCTTTAAACACATTTTTTCTAATTGATTAGTATCATCCAAACTAATTGGATATTTATGTATAGATGATCAATGAATTAAATTCCTATGGATTGAATGGTTTTTGTGACTATACCCTTAATTAACTAAGTTGAATTGAAAAGGTATTATTTCCTAAATCTGAAAATATTTTTTATGAGTTTTGACTTGTGCTGGGGAATTGGAAGAGATGTAGTTGTATAGAAGGTATGTTATGGTGGTGTGGTTATGCAACATTTTTAGGGTAGAAGACAAATTTGTATGTGCCCATTGGGAATTTTGTTTCCCTAAAATGATTTTTGTAACATATAATATGTTACTCACTCATTTGGAATAAATAAAAAAATTAATAATAACCACGAACTGGAATTAATTCATGATAATTTTTTAATGGATTTTTTTGTGGAAAACTGATTATAATGTTAATGTACCAATAAAAGTTATATATGATTTAGTAGAATGTGTTTGTAATGGTGATTCAGAAAAAATTACTAATATTAATTAAAGACAGAAAATGAATAGTGGAATTCTATCTTCTAGTGTGTGGAAATGAATATTGTATTTGTAGTGGATGTGGGTGACCTTTAGAGTTGGTCAGTGATCTGTTTGTGAACACTTATGTGGGGAGTGAGTGGCTCCATATTTTTTGTACATTATATTTTCCTTGTGATTTCTATTCTCACCCCACCCTTATTGAGTACTATGTTCTAAAAACCTCATAGTCTACTAGGATGGTATATTTTCCAATATCATGTTGGGTGGAATTAATTGATGGCATCCCCGTATTCTATACTCCAACTTTCAGGTGATAGTGTCCTAGGTTTCTTCAAGAGATTTATGACGTGTGGTCCCAAGTGTTTCTAGGATGTGTTGTGATGTTGTTTCTTAGGTGTCTTCATGATGATATTTGACATGAGGTCCCCAGTGACATTAGGATGTGTTGTGTTGTGACGTCCCGGTTTTATGCGGGTAGGCTTTGATGTGTTGTGATCACCCATGTGTGTGTGTATTGTATGTGATGCGATATATCCAGGAGAGGTTGGAGTAAAAATATGTGTTCCATTTGGGAGTTAGAGTTTTTAATAAGTGGGAATGTGTTGAGGGGTACCCTTTCATCGATGTGGTTTATAATGTAGTATATAACCATGATATATTATTTGGTAAGACAGACTTGGAGAGGTTGGAATTATTGTTAGTCTACCATTTATTTGTTGTTTGTTTTTCCATTTTTTCACAGGTGCATGTTTTAAGATTCTTCCACTTTTTCACAAGATACCATGGTTTTCCTACTGATTATAAATGTATTCTCACCCCACGGTTATAAAAATTGTTTTTATGTTTCTAGGAGTATTATGTGGACTGTGTTGGGAATTACTATATCAGACCATGGAAAATTGTTGTGTTGATGCACTAGTTTTTTTTGTGTATTTACATTGGAGAATTTTATTTGCATCAGTTTTATTTACACAATCATTGTGGGTTGTTTTTTACTTTTTATTATATATATGTCATGGAGTTTATTTTGGTTGATATATACAACCTATTGATATTGTTTATATATAAATGGCAATGCATCGTATATTTTATTTTTTATAAACCCTTGGATCTAGTTGCTAACATGTAGCCTATTGGAGGTTGGATTTGGGGTCACTATATCTCTCCCCTCACTTCAGATTCTTTAGAGGGATGGGGTCAAGATATAGTAGTATTAGAGATGATGGTTGAGAAATAAGGTGGAGTTTGGAGTAAGGAACAGTGAATAATCAATGGTTTGGTGTAGTAATTATGTCAGTTAACCTTGGTGTAATACATTGGATAGGTAGAACGGCTTGGATATAGGGTTTTAGGGCCCCCGATTATCTAGTTCATGAACACAATGATTATTGAACAACAAAGTGAGATGGTACTGCTTGCACGATAGATACCTAGGGGAGGAAATGATTCATAATGTCCTGTGTTCTTATTTGAATTTTGTTTTTTGGTAAATTTCAATAAGGATAAAATGAGATAAATGGATTAGGGTAAAATAAAATATATCATAATTACAATACATATTTCCAAAATTAAGAAATACCAATTTCTCTTTTGGTGATGGAACCTGGTTATCATCCAGGTGTGGCATTGGTAGTCCAGGTTCAACAGGCTAATAAGGGTGATCGTTATTGGGTTGATCTTACTGTAGATAATTGTTAGTGGAAGATGATGCTTCAATGACTCTCAGCTTTTGTAATTGGAAATGTACGGGGGAGCATTTTGGAAATTGAAATAGAGAGTTAGATAGAAGATCTGTATTTTCTTTACATTTTATTTGTGCCCGGAAAGAGAATTATGTCCTTTTATTGTTTTTCAGATGAGATAAAATTTGTATCAGTGTTGAAAATTATACCTCGGTTAGTTGAAGGAGGTAGATGATTCATTAGGTTACTTCCAGAAGTAGTTTCATGCGGTGTTCATTTCATCAAATATGAAGGCATAGAAGAGGCAAGAGATACTCAACCTTCAACATGAGAGTTTGTTTGTATGGGTGCTTGGATTTTTGTTCAAGGACCTATTGTGCTTCTTAGTAAATCATTTTCTAGATGAGGATTCCCGAGAAAGTAATCATGAGGGGGAAATTTGTCCTCCATTTTAGTTTGTAGTCTCGCCTTTTTCATTTCCAACATATCTAGAGAAGCAGAAAAAGGTACATGTGATTGACCAAATACACTCATGAGGAAGATTGATGAAAGAGCGGAACCAAATGTATTTTTCATGGAAATCCCCAGATTCTAAGGCCTTTTGGGTTTCTACCATCCAATAATTGACCTAAAAATATTCTCATTTGAACTTATGGATTTCATACATTTCATGAGGGATTAATGATTATGTGTTACTTTTATTGGTTTTGGAAAAATCATCTAGTGGAGTACCTAGTGGCTTCTCAGGAACATTTTTATCTAAGGAAGACATGTTCAACACCATCCTCATTAGTTTTTATCACTGAGGACATTCCAATATCAGGGGAAGTAGGCTTATGATGTTTCTATGGATGTTAAGGAAATTAATGGATGACCTCAGGATGTTCCCCGAGCTCATTTACCTCGAATTAATTTGGTCATGGAGGTGGTATTCAGTAGATAGGTGGGGGAGTTGGGTATGGTTGATTTATACAACATAGATAGCAGAACTAGATTAGCTTGATATTGTTATATATACTATCAGTTTGTCATCGACACTTTTTTATACATAGTTTGTTTCAAGAGAATCTCACTCTTTTATGGAACCAACTCTAGTACATTCTTGGGGAATATAAACAAAGAGTATTCATTTACCCCTGGTGTAGAATACTCTAGTTGGAGGCCAGAAAACCTTTTTTGATGTGTGCTGAGGGTGTACAGTGATGATGGGGCCACAACAGTCCAGTGTGGATCTTTTCTTTCTTGAGATGCTTCTATAAGAGGTCATCTTGTCATCTTCTGGTTATATTCAATTCATGATTTTATTGAATGATTTCGAAGGATAATCATGTTTTTGGTTGTGTATTCCAAGTGCATGGTTCTCATTTTTTAAAAGAGTTTTCATGTGTTTGGTCATTTTTTGGATCCCCTTCATTCCACATTAGATGAGTTGTATGTTGAAGTACTGAATTCTAGGATGGTAGAGGATCCATTGGTCATCGGGGAGTTCTTGGACATTTTCTTTGAGGTGGTTGTGACATTACACACTCAACATGAAGTTGAGTTTGTGGTAGACATGCAGCCTAGTGCTTCTCTGATTTCAATGGATCCTCATTAGATGGGACAATCATAGTTGTGGGATATAATGATTTAGATTCAAGATCTAATGCAAAAACATTTCATCCGACCTAATGTGCCATCGTGGGGAACTCTAGGGTCGTTCTCCAAGTGTGTAGATGGAATTCCATTGTTGTGCATATACTACCAAAGGTTGAATCATGTGACATTCTAGAACTATTACACACCTCCAAGGATAAATAATCTTCTCAAATAGCTAATTGTGGTGGGTCAGTTTTCTAAGACCAACAAATGGTCTAGATATCACCTGTTGAGGGTGAATGAGGGTTATATCTTGAATACTTCCTTCAGATGCTGGTTTGGGCCCATTGAATTTTTAGTCAAGTTGTTCAGTGTTATGAACACAATAGTCATGTTAATGGGGTTCTCGAAATCCATCAATTTTGAGTTCCTAGACCAGTTCTTCATCTAATTCATTGATGACATGTTGATCCACTCAATGTTAGAAGAGGAGCATACTGAACATCTCAGAGCTATCTTGAATTTTATTTTCACCAACATCTCTATGGAAATATTCCATGTGAATCATTAGGTTACAAGGGTTATATTTCCAAAGGCGTATGGTTTTTCATCATGGTGGGGTCTTCGAACAAAAAAATGTCGAGGAAGTTGTTTCATGGTATGGTTGGATCCATATTCCTCTCAAATTGTAGCCCCTTTGATAACACTGGCCATGAAGGAGCGTGATTTTGTGTGGGGTTACTAGTTTCAGAAATCATTTAGTTAAATAAAGGGGTAATTGCTCTTTTACCCAGCCCAACATTTTCCAAAACAAGGGGTAATTTTTGAGTTATTTTGTGATGGTTACCTTTGAGGCTTTTAATTTCATTTCTATGTAGAAAAAGATAGTGTTCTCTTTTGTGTATAGGTAGTTACACCCTCAAGAATGTAGTTACGCCTCCCATGAAATGGATCTAGAGGAATATGTGTTTTCACTGATGTTGTGGTCACATTACCTCATTAGGGAGTGCTTTATGGTCCTCATAGAACATAATATAGTGAGGTATGTCATTTCTAAGAGTGATCTGATTTTGTATTACCGATGGTGGATTAGGATTCTTCATGAATACTATATTGAGATAACCTACACTGTTGGAAATTTTAATATTTTTCCTAATTCATTAAGAATATTTTCACAAGAAGATGTTGTACATGATTATGTTGTTACATTGATAGTAATGTAGGAATTGAACTCCTTGCACTTGAATGCAAGGGGGGTCGATGGAGGAGATTTGATGTTCCAAAGGACTGTACAGTCTTCTTCGATGTGGTAAGTGGAGGAGTCTTAGTGGGGTTACTCAGAGGTATATGTGATAAGTGACCAAGTTGGGCATGGTGATTCTACAAGGGGGACAGTCGAAGGATAGTCAGAACTAGAGTTGTTTCAAGGAAGAATGGTTTTCCTAGTTTCAATGTATTTGGGATTTATTCATGAGTTCCATAGATCTCCTTTAGCGTTACACCCATGAATTTATATGATGTAACATTACATGAGGTTGTAGTTTTGATGGGATGTGTTGATTTGGTGTGTGTAAAAACACTCAGTATGGACTACTCACACACCCAAATATGTCTTCAATGGAAAAAAATACCCCATATCATTAAGTTTGAAAATATAAATGGTGTGTATTTTGAGTACACAACATGTACTCATTTCACTCTCCATGTGTGGGTACTTATTCATGGCCAAAACAACATGGGGTCTACCTGTGTAAATGTACAAGGTTTGAACATCAATGTACATGGTGTGTACAGTCTAAAAAACACATGTTCTTTTTCACACGGCCGAAAAACAACCTTGTAATACCACACAGTGTGTACTCAATGTACATGAAACGTACTTATGATAAATTAATATTCATCGAATGAGAGGAAAACAGAGCATGATCCCAAAAAACACACACTGTGTAACCCCGACTTCTTGATGGGAAAACCCTCAAAACACCTGAAATCCCCATTTTTACCCCCAAAACAATAGATTGGGAATAAAGAGGCAACAATAAAGAAATATACGGATAAATAAACATGAAACATCCAATTTAAATAAGATATTTATTATAAATGTAAACGTACCTATCTTCGGGTGGCAACAACTGATGCTTCCATTGATTTCACTATCCACAATCATCACACATTGTATCAACGCATCAAGGGATTCACAAAGGTAACACTCACCCCTTCATTTTCTCCCTATTTATCAATATCCATTTTCACCCTTAGGTAAAGATGAAGGAGGATCAAAAAAAGTGGCAAGAACACATAGTATTATAAAGGAAGGCAAATGAATTAAAACAATAAATTGTAGGTAAATAATAATGGGTTGGTGCCGAACCTGACTCTCAAATCCAGTTTATGCCTCACAAGGATAAACTCTACATTCCAGAGTAAATGAAGGAGACAAAATCTCAATCTGAATCTCCATTAAAATTTCATTATTGAAAAAATCTACATGAATAAATTAATATCTAATTAAATAGAATTAAATATTAGTTATTATGCTAAAATTATAACATCTCAGATTTCCAGAAAAATTATGTACTAGGATAAACACCCTATTCTGAGACCAACATAGAGGTCAGAAAAGTTATCTGAGATCATATTCTAGGGTAAAAAGGCCATTTTACCACCTTACAAGCATGTGACAAAAAAAATAAAAATTCAACTCCATATTGTGGTTTGGAAAAACACGATTCCTTACAAACTTATCTAGTTTTTCAATGTTACATGATGATTAAAAATTAAATTTCCGATAAATACCAATATTGTTTATAATGGATATTATTATTTTCCATTCCATATAATTTTTTACATTGAATGTTTAATTTGAATGTTATTTGATTCAATAGGTATATATTTTTAAATACATCTTTTTTACTCAACATGTATATTTGATAAGGCCCATTATTCATGAATTAAATATATTATTTGATATATAATTAATTCTTTGGGAATGAAAGACTTGGGTTTGGTACCAGTTAATGCAGACCCCATGATAAATCAATTATATCATGGGAAAAAATAATTGGATAACCTTGGTTAATGGGTTTTTATCATGTATTATTAAAAAATTATTGAGGATAGATCATAGTGGAAAATGTATCTTTTTACTGGTAAAAAAACTATTTAATAATTATTCATTTCTCCATTTATAATTTTGTTATTTCGTTCAATGATATTTCTCTATAAGAAATCAATAGATTCATTTGATTCTCAATTTATTCATTAAATGACATATTTTTTTTTGTTATTTACCTTTCCATTTTAGTTTCTATCTTATTTCAAAGTTCATTGACAATGTGGAATTTTTATTTATTTTTTATCTTAATATATTTATTATTCTCATTGATTCATTATTGGATTCCTCTATATAAAATTTTCTCTTTAATCATGCCCATACTTTTATTGCTTACAATAGAATTCCATGATGTATACTATGACTGCTATTAAATGATATTATAGATGGAAGAAAGTTATTCTCCAAAATAAAATTAATAGTAATTACGTAATATTTTTGTGTATTCAAATGTAATATTGAAATCATGTTTGTATATATTTAACCAAAACTACTAAACTATTCTATATTTTGGAACGTGTTTACTTTTATATTATTGTAATTTGATGAATGAAAGTATAAGATCATGATATATTGGATAGGGTATCTTCAAAATATTATATTTTGGTTCAATAAGAAATGATCTAAGGGAAACCTACCAATGAAGAGGTAATGATCCTCCCTAGCATCTAATAATTTATTTATTCTTCTTCCATAGATAATTAATCATTATAAATTGTGAAATAAAAAATTTATTAACCTAAAAGTACTATATATTGTATTAATAATAAACAACAATTATTCACAAGAATTTCAATCAAATAGGTAGAGAAAGTATCACTGATTGGTATGCGTATACTAATTCTTCCTCATGAAAATACAATTCATTTTACAATAACCTAATTTATGGATGGTTATTATGATGAATTTAATGATTATATTTTTTATTTATGGTATTATTATTTATTTAAGGTTATAATATAACATCTAACTTCTTATCATCACATCCATTGGAATACAATTACACCACAAGTGGGTACATGTGGACAAAAACATTTACAATGGGATGAATTTAATTTTTCATTTATCCTTTTAATTTATTATAATAAATATTAATTAAATATACATATCTATTATTTTATTTTTTTAAATAATGATTTAGTAAAATTTTTTACTTACATTTATATTATTCTATACTGTGAAAGGTAAAAAACATGATCATATATATATACACATATCTTGTCTATAAACATTTTAATTTAGTATTCAATCAATAGATATTATAGAGAACTATATATATATAATAATTATATCATGAATAAAATTTTGTAGGTAATTGAACACTAATTTATGTAATTGGATCGGAACTATTGAACATTAATTCTATAAAATATTAAATCAGTTAAAACCCATAAACAACTATTTAAATAAATAATTATTTATAAATATATATATAAATCCTATTATAATATCATGAAATATAATATAATTATTTAAATGACTATATCATATATTTGTAATACATTAATATATATTATAATTTATTTTTAATTTTTTTTGAAAAAATTAGAACATTAGCTAAGATATTTTTTAATATCTATGTTTAGAAGGATTTTTTATTATTATGTTTGTGATGATGAAATTTTAAAATCTATCTCTAAATAATAATGAGAATTATTTTATCCTTATCTAATAACATTGGGTAAAATATATTACATTAATTTTACAATATTTCTGATCATATGGGACCAAAAAATTATATTTAAGGAAAAATTGATTGGGTTTTCACTTTAGACAAAAAAACCTTTTCCTTTATATAATTTTTTTCCTTAAAAAAATAAAGAATTATTTTATTAATCTCCTAAAATTGATTGATTTGAATAAAAAATGATTTATTTTTAAAAAAAAATTATATGGAATACTCTTATAATATTACAAAGCTATATGTTTTACTTCTTCCTGATATTATAAATGAATTACATGTTTTAAATAAAATACATTATAATAAATTATCATATTTAGGATCAATCCATTAATTAATAATTAATTTTTATTAATTTATTTTTCTATTCAAATTTAATTATTTCTTTAATATTTTAAAAAGATTATTTTAAATATAAGATTTCAAAATGAATATATATTTTCCTTATTAAATATTAAAGTGTGATTTTAAATTTTTCCATCTATGTAAACATCTTTGATGTCATTGTAATATCCCAATATTTTAAAATAAATTATAGATCAATAGAATACCTTATACAAAACAATGATGTTAATCATACACTAGTATATTATTTTAAAAATATGTCCAACATAACATAGTTATTTGATTGGTAGGTATGAAATGATATAACATTTAATGACCTAGACCTTTTGGCTAATTAATTTACAAAAATGATTATTTTATAGGTCTTCAAGGGTTGTCTGGGGTATTTTTGGACATGTGAGTCATTAAAATTTTGTATTGTTCCAAATATTTTCCAAATTTATAGCTTAAAAAGGTGTGTAATTATTGATGAATTTCATTTTTTGAATTGTGTCATTATGCCAGTGTGTCATTTTTGGTGGTGTGTCATTGTGGTGGCCTATCATTTTTAGAGATCTGGAATTCTGGAAGAGTGTTATTTCGAGTGGTGTGTGATCCTTGGAGTGTGTCATCTTGGAGGCATGTTATTTTTGGAGGTATGTCATCCTAGAAGTTTTTTATCTTATAGGTGTGTCATCATAGTGGTGTGTTATTTTAGTGTCATGTAATTTCTATCTGTGTGTCATTTAAGGCAGCATGTCATTTTTGAAAGCATTTCATTTTTCACAGGGTATCTTTTCTGCCTTTGTGTGATCTTAGTGGTGTGTCATCAGAGCCATGTTTAATCATGGAGGTGTGTCATCCGAGCTATGTATCATCCTAGTGTTGTGTCATCCTGGATTTTTTTTTATTTCTGGCGGTGTTTCATTTCCATAAGATTTCCATTTATCCATAATTTTCAAATATTAAAAAATGATATATTTTCCATTTTGACATCATTTATAACAAAAAATATTGTTAAAGGAACTAACTATATGTTTAGAAATATTTTAAAAGAATCCTAATAAGATTATTAATTTCTAAAAATCATCAAGACCTTTATAACCATTAAAACACATAGTTTTAATGAAATTCACCTTTAATGGTCAACAAAATTGTTTCAAATCTGATCAGTTTCAGAGATAATAATAATGAGGCCTAAATAATCTATTAGATATTTTTTTTATATATATAGATATGAGATTTTCCAAATCATTATTACTTGGAGTCCTATAACAAAGATTTGTAGTTGGTTCGATTCCCCCGTGAATAAGTCCCCACATAAAAATGTCCACCAAGATTTGGTGTAAAAATTCATGGGGAATTGAATCTACCTTATATGTTAGATTTTTTCATCTTATTCATTATTTATCATTCATGATGGGTATATAAATGTTTTTACTTGTGGATATCATTGATTCTAAAATAATAAATTAAATAATTCAATTTATATTGTCCTTAATGTGGTAGGGGATATAAATTATTATCTTAAAACTTTTTTTGTGTTTTTATTATCATCCTATATTATATTTTTATTGGAATATTTCTATGAAAAATATCTTATCTGATTGTGGCCTATTTTTTATGTAGTAACTTCCTCCTTAAACCCCTTTTTCTAATTGATTGGTAACATCATAAATAATTTTATAATTATGTATAAATGATTGATCAATTTAATTCCCCTAGAATGAATGGTTTTTGTGATTATACACTTAATAAAATAAGTGGAATTGAAAAGGGATTATTTCATAAATTTGAAAGTATTTTTTATGTGATGTGACATGTGGGGGGGGGGGAATTAGATGAGATGTTTTTGTATAGAAGGACTATTATGGTGGTGTTATTGTGCAACATGTCAATGATGGTAGTTTGATATGTACGTGGATGTTGGGATATTTGTCTTACTAAAATGATTTTTGTATCTTTTTCAATGTTTTCCATCCATTTGTTATGAATAGATAAATAAATAATAACCATGAACTAGAATTACTACATGATAAAGACATAAATGGATTTTTTGTGTGGAAAAAACTGATGATAATATTAAATTAAAAAAAAAAGTTATATATATTTTAGTAAAATGTGCTGGTAATGGAGAATCTGGGAAATGGTTTAATATTAAATAAATATAGAAAATGAACAACAAATTATTTATTTTAGTTTGGGTTTATGAATATTTTATTTTCAGTGGATGTGGGGGACCTCTAGAGTTCTTCGGTGATCTGTTTGTGAAACCTTAGTGGGGGATTGTGTGGCTCAATATATTTGTATGTATACATTATAATTTATTTTTGATATCTATATTCATCAAAACGATGTCACAAACCATGTCTCAAAACCCACATAGTCCCGTGGGAGGGTGTATTTATTTATATTTGGGTGGGAGGATGTATGGATGGCCACCCCCTCTTCCATACTCCATCTTCCAGGTGATAGTGTCCTATGTTTATTAAAGAAAGTTATAAGGTATGGTCACAATTGTCTTTAGGATGTGTTGCGCGGTTTTTTTTCTAGTTGTATTTAAGAATTTGTCTGACATACGGTTCCCGATTACTTCAGGATGTTATGTTTTGTGGTGATCCAGGTGTATAGAAGAAGGAATTGAGGGGTTGTGATCTCCCATGTGTGTGTGGGTAGGATGTGATGCGATTTATCTCGAAGAGGTGGGAGTAAAAATATTTCATTCATTTGGGTATTAGTGTATTTAAAAAGTGGGAAAGTGGTGTGGGTTACCCAATCATTGATGGGATATATATTATATTATATCAATTTTATGCATTATTTGGTAAGATAGCATTGGTGAGGTTGGGGTTATGGTTAGTCTACCAATTATTTTTAGTTTGTTTTTCCAATTTTTCTTGGGTGAATTTGTATACTCCTTCAACATATGCACAATATACATTGGTTGTTCAACGTAGTATACATATATGATCACCCAACAATAATAAAAATTGTTTTTGTGTTTCTAGTAGTATTATGTGGACAATGTCAGGCGTTACTGGCTCAGACCATGGAATGTTTATTTGTAGATTCAGTAGTTTTGTTTTTGGGTATTTACTTTGGGGTCTTTTATTTGTATGAGTTTTATTTAGGCATGAATTTGTGGATTATTGTTTACATTGTATTATATATATGTCATGGAGTTTATTTTGGTGTAAATATCCTATATATTGATATTGTTTCTTTATAATGTGTAATGCAAGTTATATTTTGACTATTCGACACCCTAGGATATTGAAGCCAAATTGGGGCCTATTGGAGTTAGGAATATGTGGTCATAAAATCTTTTCCCTAATTTTTTTTACTATTTATTGGGATGGGGTCATGATGGAGTGGTATTAGAGTTGAAGTTTTAGTGATTGGGTGGAGTTTGGAGTTAAGAACGATGAATAATGAATGGTTTGGTGTAGTAATAATGTTATTTGACCTCAATTTTTGAAAAAGGCCATGGAAAATGGATATTACATGGGATTTTATGGCACCCACAATCTAGTTCACGAACACTAATATAATTGAACATTCAAGTGATATGCGACTACTTACTGTGTAGAAACCTAGGAGAGATAATGATAAATTATGTCTTGTGTTCTTGTTTTTATTGGTTTTTTGGTGGATATCAATATGGATAAAATTAACAAAATGGAATAAATCCCGATAAAATATATTATAAAGATAATCTATAATACAAATATTAGAAGATCCTTAATTATCTTTTGGTGATGTATCTTTGTCATCGTCCATGTGCCACTTAGTTATTCTATGTTCATTTGGTTGACATGGGTGATCGATATTGGGTTGATCCTACTATGGATGATTATTAATGGCAGAGGATGTTTCCCGCATCTCTACTTCTGTTATTATAAATGAATGGGGGATAATTTCGAAAATTGAAATAGAAAGTTAAAAAGAGAATCTTGATATTTCTATATGGTTGATTTGTTCCCAAATATAGTAAAGTGTATTTTTGATCGTTAGGCAGATGAGAGAATTTTTGTATCTGTTGTGGAAACTATACCTTGGTTAGTGGAAAGAGGTAGATGATCCATGTGGAAATATCCAAAAGCAGTTCTGTTCGGAGTTCATTTCACCAACAATTAAGGCTTATAAGAGGTAGTAGATACTCAACCATTAACAGGGGATTATTAATGTATGGTAGTTGGTTTTATGTTCAGCAATCTATTTTATTTCTCTGTAGACCATTTTTTAGATGGGCAGTCCCAAGAAAATAATCATTAGGGGGGAACATTGTCCTCTGATTCAATAGGTAGTCACACCTTTTTCATTTCCAATATACCTGAAGATTCAAAAGAAGGTAGGATATTTTCTGTAATAGAGGATCCAAAAGTGTTCTTGGAGGAGATGAGTTGTTAGTGGAAATACCCATGTTATGAGGCCTATGAGGTATCGACCATATGAGAATTGACCTCAAAGGCTTCACCTTCGACCACCTATATTTCGTACCATTCGTGTGGGATTAAAGACTGTGTGCTTCTTCTATGGGGTTTAAAACAATATTCAGGTTGATATCCTAGTGGATTCTCGAGATCAATTTGTTTAAGGCGAACAGGTTCAACCCCATCCTCATTAATAGTTATAGAGAGACCATTAAAATAGAATTGGAATCAAGCTTATGATGTTTATATGGATGATAATGATAGCAATGGATGACCCCAGGATGCTCCTTGAGCTCGTTTACCTCAACTCGATTGTGGTCCTAGATGTGGTCGTTAATAGAGAGGCACAATATATGGGTTTGGTAGATATATACAACATAGTTAGTAGAACTATATGGTCTAGATATCACTATGGGTAATATCTATTTTTCACCTAAAATATTCTATGACATATTTGTCTTGAGATCCCCTCAATATTATATGGAACCCACTATAGTTTTTTTCTTAGGAATATACAAATAGAGGCCTCCAGTACCCTTGGAGTTGACTACTCTAGTCAAAGGCCAGAACACCTTGTTTGATATGCGCCAGAGGTGTAGACTGATGATTGAGCTGCATCATTCCAGTGTGAATCATTCTTGATTGAAATTCTTCTATATGATGTCATTCTTTTCATCGGCTAGTTGTATTCAATTACTGAATTTATTGAATACTTTGAGAGGAGAATCATGTTTTTGGTTGGGGATGCCTAGTGCCTAGTTCCCATTTCTGTGAGGAGTTTTGAGGTGGTTAGTCATTTTGTGGATCCACTTAATTTCATGTTGGATGAGTTGTATGTGGATGGAGTCGATGCTGGAGTGGTATAGGTTCCTATGATCATCAGGGAGTTTCAGGACTTTTTCATCAAGTAGGTTGTGACACTACCCACTTGATGTGAAGTTGAGTTTGTAATAGACATAAAGCACTACACTTCTCTGATTACAATAGATCCTTATTATAGGACACAATTGTAGTTGTGGTATTTGATTATATATATTGACAATATAATGTAGAATGGATTCCTCTGTCCTACTATGTCATCATGGGGAACTCTAGTGTTGTTCTCCATTATGGTAGAAGGTAGTCCAAGGTTCTGAATATACTACCGAAGGTTGAATCATGTGACAATTAAGAACTATTACCATCTTCCAAGGATCGATAATTAATTCAAATAACTAAATCCGGAGAGTGTGTTTTCTATGATCAACTAATGGTCTAGATATCACCAATTAAGGGTATATGGGTGTGATATCCCGCATACTTCCTTCAGATGTTGTATAGTCCCATTGAGTTTTTAGTCATTTTCTTTAGTGTTACAAACACCCATTTCATGTTCATGGGGATTTTGAACTACATAATTTCTGAGTTCCTAGACTAGTTATTCATCTTATCCATCAATGACATATTGACCCCCTCAAATTAAGAATAGGATCATGTAGAATATCTCAAAGATGCCTTGTAGGTTATTTGCACCAGTAGATCAAATTTAAAAATTCGTAGTGTATCCTTTGGATACGAGGGGTTTATTTCCATAGGCATGTGGTGTCTGATCAGAGTGGGGTACATGACCTAAAACATTTCTAGGAAGTTGTTTCTCGGGAATGTTTGATCCTGATTCCTCTCATTTTGTAGCCTCATTAATAGAATTTCCATAAAGGATAATGATTTTGTGTGTATAACCAACTTCCAGAAATCTTTTAGTTACATGAAGGGGGAATTGATCATTTCTCTAGCACTCCAGTTTCCAATAGAAGGAGTAATGATTGAGTTATTTTGTGACGTTTCCCTTCAAGGCTCGAAATTAATTTTCATGTAGAAAAAGATGGTGTTATATTATGTTTTTTGGTGGTTACACCATCACGAACATAGTTATTCCACCCAAGATTTAGATATAGGGGTAGTTATGTATTCACTTATGTTCTTGTTATATTAACTCAGAGAGGATGAAATTTATGTTCTTCATGTAACATAAATGATTGAGGTTTTTCATTTCTAGGAGTGATCTAATTCTACAGTAACAATGGTGGATTGAGATTCTTGATGACTACAATTTTGAGATCACCTAGTCATTTGGAAATTATATTTTTTTGATAATATCTTGATTTGATAGTCACTAGAAGTTAATTTTTTGGATTCTTTTGTTACATGGATAGTAATGGAGGAGTTGAATGCCTTTCACATGAATACAATGGTGGTCGATAGTGGATATTGGATGTTCCAAATGACTGTAGAGTCTTCTCTGATGTGGAAAGTGTATTATTCTCAATGGTGATACTCAATAATATATGTGACAAGTAGCCAATTTTACCAACGTGATCCTCATGGGGGGGGGGGTTGTCAAAGGATAGTCAAAACTAGATGTTATATCAAGGAAGGTTATTAGTTACTGTATCAATGAATATAGGAGTTCATCGTGAGTAACATAGATCACCAATGGTGGTACTCCCATGAATTTATAAGATGAACCATTACCTGAGGCTACCGTATTAATGGGATGGGATGAAGCCATATGTGGACAAGTTTTTCGAAAGTTTATTTTTTAGTAGTTACAGGTAGATCATCATGTTTTCGGTTCTTTTTTGCAACTCTTATGTTTTCTTAAGTGTAAATATTAGGATATCTCGATGGATTTCATTATGTGGTTACACATAAATCATGTAGGTGGTGATCCTATACTAGTTATTAAGGATCGATTGACAAAAATATTCCACTTTTTAGAGATCAAGGAGTCGGTCCAAATGGATTCTATGCATAAGTGGAATGTGAATGAGTTTGTGAGGCTTCAGGGAGTTCTATGTTCCATTGTCTCATAACTATATTCTCATTTTATCTTTGATTTCTGGAGGGGATTGCAACATGATTTTGACACCTAGATTCACCTCAATAATTCTTTCCACCCACAAAAAGATAGGTAGGTGTAAAAACTATCCATAAACCGGAGGATATGTTGCGGGATTTCCTCTTGGACTTTAGTTTATCATGAGTGAAACACCTTCCCTTTTATTTGTTTTGATATTATAAAATATATCACTCTTACATTGTTGTGTACCCAATTTAATATTTTTATTTGAGAACAGTGTTATTCTCTATTGGTCTAGACTATGGTTATAGAGGTTGCATCTCATGGTATTGAGTTGCTGAATAGAACAATAGAGAAGGATTATTTGGTTATAAATAGTATGAAATCAGAACAAGATTTGTATAACTCCTATGATAATTGTACCAAGAGGTCCTTAGAGTTAGAGGATGGGGATAAAGTGTTCTTAAAGGGTTCCCCTCATCATGGAAAATTGAGATTTGGGAATGGGAGAATGATCTTCCCTATTTTTTTAGAACTCTTGGGTAGTTGGGGGAGTTGGTGAGGTGGAATATTTGTATATGTTGTAACTATAGATAGTAGGGGTCCACAAGGTCTTTCATGTCTCTCAACTCCATTAGAATCATCATGACGACTCCCATGTCATTGAATAGGCAGAGTGGGATATTGTGGAATGTGTAACCATCATGGATCATCCAGTTGAGATCCAACATCATCAAGAGAATTTACTAAGAGGACAAACCAATCTTATGGTTTCTGTGCTATGGAGGTACGATGGCATGCAGAAGAGTACATGGGAGTGTGATATTCAAATCCGACCCTAGTATCCATATTTGTTTTGAGATTATCTTTTCTTTGGTTTCTTAGTTATGTGATGTACATTTTTTTTTATTTTATGAAATTTGTTTTTTGCCACTTGATTTTATGTGTGATTTGTGATTGTGACAGTGATTATACATGATAAAAAGGGAAGACCTAATGCCTAATCAAGACTCATTTTACAACAATGTTATTTAACCCATGTGGGTGAGTCAATGAATCCAAGAGAGGATAATATCATGCAATTTAGGATAGATTTACTTAAATCTTATTCCACAAAAATTATTATTGTTTAGGTGTTCTGATATTTTGGGTTTGCAGGTTTCATTGGTGGTGGATATTCATTTTTGACAAGATCTTCAATATGTATCTCATGGTATTGTTGTTCATATCCTCATGCTCTTTTCATTACCTTTAGTTTTGAATTCTTTAAGGAAATAATTGTTTGATAGGTATTTAATGAAAAATCTCATATCCATAGACCCATTAAATTACCAAAAATATGATTTTAAAGGTTTATTGAGGTATTCTGTGGTGTTATTGGGACTTGATAGCTATTCCAATGTTGTTTCATTCCACCAAATTTCCAAATTTCCCATTTTAGAAAGGGTTTTCATTTTGGTAGTGGAAATTTTGGTGGTATGACATTTGGGAAGTGTATCATTTCTGGTGTTGTGTCATCATATGATAGGTAATTTATGGCGGTGTGTCATTCTAGTGGAATTTCATTTCTGGTGGTGTGTTAGTTGGGTGGTGTTTCATTTTTGACATTGTATCATTCTCAGGGTGTGTCATTTCTAAAGTGTGTCATCCTATTGGGGTGTCATCATGGTGGTGTGTCATCCTCATGATGTTTCATCCCTTCGTTGTGCCAGTTTTGGTGATGTGTCATACTGGAGGTGTGTCATTCTTATAGAGCCTCATTTATGTTGTTTTTTCATTCTAGATTTTTGTACTTTCCCATGGTGTGTCATTCTATAATTGATATATTAATGGAGGTGCATCATTCTAACGGTGTGTAATTTTTAGCATTGGTCCATTCTAGTGATGTTTCATCATGGTGATGTTTCATCCTAGAGGTGGATCATCTAGGTGGTGTGTCATCTTAGCAGTGTATCATCCTCATGGATTTTCATTAATGTAGTGTATCTTTTTTGGCAGTGTTTTATTTCAAATAGTTTTCTTTTTTTCATGAATTTTCTAGTTTTTCAAAATATAATAAATTTTTCATTTTGATGTCTTTTAAGATGAAAATTTGGTGTAAATGCCTAATTAAGTGTTTTAAAGATTTTTTAGAGGAAGTTATTCATACCATTAATTTTGAAAAAGTCTCTAGGACACTGTAATGTTTAAAATATATTGTTTCAATGATATATACCATTAATGATGAACTAAACCATTTCTAATCCTATTAGTTTCAAATCTAATCATTCTATGGTTCAGACCTTCAATTTGTTCATTCGTTATTCTTTATAATAAAATTGAGGGTTACTGATCCTTTCACCTTGGAGACCTAAAACAAGATTTTGCATTTGGTTCGAATCCCCATCCCCTCACTAATGAATCCCCCTTCTATATATGCGCCCCTATTTTTGTTTATAAAACTTTTGGAAAATTATTCTCCATTTTATGTAGGATTTACTTTTTTCATAATTTTTAATCCCATAGGATGGGTATTTAAATGTCTATTATTTTTTAGATTGTTTATTTCAAATGATGAACTATAATAAATTAATTTGTATTAATTTTATAAGGGTTGGGAAAAATAAAGTATTTTCTTGAGAATTATTCTGATTTTGTTTATATTTGATTTGATGTAAATGTTTTTTGGACATATTTCCATGATGTGTATCATATCTGATAGTGGATTGATTTTTCTAGAAACGACTTCTGGAAACATCTATTTTTCTAATTTTTTGGTGTCATCCTAAATTAATGGATAATTAGGTATTTCATATTAATGAATTAAATGCCCTAGAATCAAATGGTTTGTGTGCCAATAGCATTAATTAACTATGTGGAATTGATAATTGATTCATCTATAAATATGAAAAAATTTTGTATGAAATTAAAAAAGTGTGGGTATATTGGATACAATGTTGTTGTGTAATAGGGTTGTGATGGTTGAGTGGTTTTATTGTGGAGTTGCGGTGGAATATGCCTTTGTAATTGGTTTCCAGGGTATTGTATTAGTAAACATCCATTTATGTTTTGTGTTATATTAGTTGATCAGTTGGTTTAAATGAAGAAACAAATAGCAATCATGAACTTGTGTTACTATAAGATAAAAACATATATTAAAAGTTTTATAAATGAATTGATGATGATATTAATGTAAAAATAAAAACTATAGATTTTTTGGTGGAATGGGATGGTAATGGAGAATCTATAAAATGGTATAATATTAATAAATGACTGAAAATAAACTATTGAAATCCTTATTCTAGTGTGTTATTGTGCATTTGGTATTGGAAGAAGAGGTGGGGGTCTATGTTATTTGGTTCATAATCCTTTTTTAAAATCGTAGGTGTGGATTGTGTTGCTTAATATATATGTATGCATACACTATATTTTACTTATAATATATATCTGAACGCCACCCATTTTGAGGAATAGGTTCTGAAACCTCTATTGTCATATTGGTGGGTGCCTTTCCCAACATCTAGGTGTGAGGATGGATTTCTAGCCACCCTCATTTCTATTTCCCCTCTTCCAAGTGAGAGTGGGCTAGGTGTCTTCTGGCGAGTTATAATTTTTGGTCCTAGGTGTTTCTTGGATGTTTTTGGGTTTTTTCCTACATGTATTATGGTTGATATGTGATTTGTGTTCCATGTTTCCATTATGATGTAATGTGTTATAAGGGTCCATGTATGTGTTGGATTGGTGTGATGTGTTGTGATGTCCCATGTGTTTTCATGCGGGATATATTGTGATGTATTCAGAATAGGTGGGAGCATGAGTACATTTTTTATTTTGGTGTGATAGTGAATAATCCCTGAGAAATTGGTGTGAAATACCATATAATTGATTTCATTTATATTATATTATATCACAAGGATTCATTATTTACTAATCTGGCCATTGTGGGGTTGGGGTTAAGGAGAATCTACCTGTTTGGTTCTATTTAGTTTTATTGTTTTCTCACTGGTGCATTGGTATTCTCTTTTAACATGTGCATGAGATTCCGTGGTAATTCTACTCAGATTAATTGAAAATGAACCCTATTTATAAAAAAAACTGTTTTTAGTTTTCTATAAGGATTACATGGACCGTGTTGGGTGTTAAAAGATCAAACTTTTTACAATTTCTATGTTAATGCTCATGTTTTGTTTTTTGGGAATAAAATTTCGAAACTATAACCAATTTATTTAATGAATAATTGTGGAAATTTTTTGGTTTCTATTATATATATGTCATTGATTTGATATTGTTTTATATATATGATCTTCTGATTTTGTTTCCTTATAAAGGGTAATACCCCCAATATTGTGATATGTGTACACCCTTGGTACTAGTCTCTATCTTGGGGCCTACTACAGGTGGGACTTAGGGGTCATCATATGACTCCCCATATTGCTGAATATTTTGTGGGATGGTGTCATGAAATTTTAAAATTATGAAATAAATATTATGCCCCTACTAAATATAAATTTTATTGACCAATTATTAGAGAATAAGTATTTAATTTTTATCAGATCTATTTTTTTCATAAAAAAATTATTCAAAAAATGGTTATACTTGTTTTATGTGAAATAATTTTATAATTAATTATGGGAGAATTTATAAATTGTAATTTATAAAAAGGGTATCATTCTTAAATCATCATATGAGAATAATTTCATCGTGAAATTTTTTATGTTCTCCATAATTTTGATTATCTATTAAATAGTGAAAATATAGATTTATATTGATAAATAAATTTTCATTTCACGTATTTATAATTAATTTTTTTTGTATTAATTTTAAAATATCATTAGTTACTTAGAGTTTTATGTATAACAATTATAGGTTTTTAAATTTCTTTCAAAAATGGGTTTATTATATGAAAATTTTATACTGAAAATATATTTTTTTCTAAAAAATAGTTTTTTATGTTGTTGTTCCTGTGTGATTTATCATGACATTCAACAACTTAAATTCTTAAAATTTTGAAAAATGGATTCAATATTTGGAATAACTATGTAAAATTTGATAAAAAAGTCCCTTTATTTTTGGTCTGTATGATTGATGAACATAGTAATTTTTCAAACCATTTTATAGTTTTAATGTGGTAAATATTGTTAGATAATAAACAAGTAGCATAATTTCATACACAAAATAGAAAACAAATCATCAATGGTATTTCTTTTCAACCTTTATGGTCATGGTTAAATTGATTAATAATGAACCCAACATATTTTTTTCAGAGAATTGTTGTTGAAGTGGTTGATTTTATTAATATCACAATAAATATTACTTATATTTTTTATATTAATTAATTTAGTTGAGATAGAATATGGATGTTATATAAAAAATATTTAATAAAAAAGTTTGTTCAACTAATAAAAAATCCACTTTTCTTATTTTTTGATCATTTAAGAATTCATTTAGTGATGTCGTATATTTACACTCCCAAATCTAGTTCATTAAAAACATACCCTCAAAATAGTTATTGAACACAAATAGAAACTCACAAACATAATAATACCTATAATATTTTAGAAAATACAAATATTTGATAACATATATTCCCTAAATACATTTTTGTTGGGTCATTAAATAAACAAGGGAAACTAATAAATCCCTTGTTATTTATAAACCATAAAAAATGTGTTCTCATTAAAAAATAGACTAGTTAGTTTATACAGTTACATAAACATATCCCACGAGATTTATCTCATAATATATCATGTAAGGAATATGATTTTTATTAAATTTCATTATAACATTTTGAAATAGAATCATATTATGGGATGTAGTCAATAACCAAAAAATGTCAACATATTACTGAAACTATAAAAAAGGTATACATAATAAAACATAAATAAATAATTTTATTGATTTTAAAATCAATATATTCTATGAGTATATTATATTAATGAAAAAATATAAACATTATTGTCAAAAACATTGATCACAACTAGATATATTGTATAATATCATACATATAATCCATGTTATCAAGGCAGTATGCTTAGAAATTATACAATTATGTGATAAGGTATTCACCAAAACTAATCAAATTTTATTCCAACAGACATGAATATACATTAAATGGGTATATAATTATTTCTCCCCACATATCACATGATTATGACTTATGGATTAAACATAATATTAAACTAGATGATTCCTAACATTCTCCAATGCACCATTTTCAGAATAACAACACAAATACCCTTATAATAATGAATATTGAATAGAAATAAATGATCACAAGATGTTATCATTGAAAAATCATCATGAATTTAAATTATTTCCCCCCTTAAATATATATATATAATTATTATTACAAATTGTGAGAAGGAATGTCGGTTTTTAAACAATATATAGTTTACATTCCAATAATCATGAAATTTGGAATTACAATATATGATGTTCTTATAATTATCCCATATTAATAAAATTTATTTAATTATCATTACACAAATATGTCATGATGATTGGTCATTGAAAATTATGATAACCCTAGTTTTAAATGGAATCTTTGAAGGATATTGAAATGTTGAGAATAAAAATTGGAAAATGATTATTTAATTATACCACACTATAAGGGATAAATAATGGGAATGTTTAGAACCATGAGTTCATTCCATAAAAGTATAATTCTATATTATATTTTAAATATTCAAATATAAACCATATCATGGTATATATTATTGAAAATGAAAATGGAAATAGATGTGAAAAAATGAAAAAGATTTCAGAAAACCTGATTAATATTGACAAAAAAATACAAATCTTCATGACCCATTCTAAAGAAACTATTAAATTTGTTACATGAAATAAAATAAAAAACATTAATTATAAAAAATATATTTAATAATTATTCTTAATAATAATAAAATAGAAATTTTGGATAAATAAAAAGATAATGTCAAAATTTGTTAAAGTAAAAGGTAACTCCCAATTTTATTATTTTTAGAATACTATTGTTAAAAAATTAAATTTCTAGAAGAGTAATTAAATATCAATATTATTAAACCCAAATTTATAAAATTAGATTATAAATTATTGTAAAGTTAAATGATTAATGGGAAGATTTCATGCATGGTAGAAATAAGTTGATAATTTTACACAATGTAACGAATCTTGAGTTTTCATTATCCCATATATGCTATATATCCCATAGATAATGAAACATTTTAAAATATATTTACTTGGTAAAAGTTTAAATAATTAAATAATTGTAAATAATACAATAAATAGGTATAAATTACCCCACATCTACTATATATGATCATGTCAAAGATCATTACTATATAAAAACCTTAATTACCAATAACACTTCAAACATGGTTAACAATGGAAAAAAGAATACATTTTAAGATGATGATACTATAGAATAGTTTCTAACATGGTTTATATTTGAATTCATTATATTTTTTATTATGAACCTTAATTAAAAAATAGAAAAAAAGTGTTTCGAGAGAATATATAATTTTGAATGTTTACATAATATTTTAATGAACATTCTAACAATGTCTTAGGTTACTTTGTAATCACATCGTTTCTATCATAATGAAAATCTATATTACACACGATTTTGATCAATGGGGAAGATGAAAATTTTTGGAAAAATATTCATAACAACATTGGTGGAGTTTTAAATAATTGAAATAATTATATCAAATTATGAATTCACAAGAGTTAATAGTCTTAGAAATATGGATGGACAATCATTTAAGATATAGAAGTTATATAAAAGATTTCATTTGAATTGTTTCAACCAAATTGATGGGAGATGTAGATTTCATGTAATGATGTGTTTTTGTGTTCAGGAAAATAGTAGTAGTGGTATGAAAAATTAATTTTCCATAAAAACATCTCGGTGGATATCATGTAATGAGAATTGATGAATGATAATAGTTGATGTGTTTTTATATTGGAATCTTTAAAAAAATCACTATTTATTACTCATTAAACATACATATCTAGTAAACCATAAATATAATGTTTGACACACATATCATTGGATGAAATTTCGAAAAGTATTTATAATTTCTAGTAGTTAAAATAATTAGACGATGTATAGGTGAGAAAATGAAAACACCTATTATTTATAATTTTTATACAATATGAAATTATTGAAAAAAATTGATAAAAAAAGTACTAATCAGTGGAGGAATATTTTCTTGATAAAGGATCATTGGTTTCATGAAAATTGCAATACTACATTAGAGTGGAATTCAATGATTTCTTTCCATTGTTCGAGAATAATAAGTTTCTTAAAAATATTATTTCATGACATTTCATCAATTTAGTAAAGCATCATTAGAGTGTTAATAGATATAGGTAGTGAAATATTATATTCAATAAAGATATATTGTATGAAGTATAAAGAGTTGATTTATGTTTCAGGCATTGTGATGTAAAAAATTATAAATATAGGATGTTCCATGATGAATGAATTTCCAATAGAAAAAACCAATAGATAATAATTTCTTATTCATCATCAGAATATGGATTTTGAAAGAATAAATTTAGTTTAATGGAATAATAGGAAGGGTGATCAAATTGAGTAGAGTCATACATAGAATTTTTTATTTACTCAATAGAAAAATAATGAAGATACAAAAAATTACATTTATGATTTCATCTAATCAGACAAGGAATTATCCAATGAAAAGACTATCATTATAAAATCATTATCGATATCCTCACATTAATTTTTTTGATAACTCTATCTATTTCTATTGTTAGAGATGTTGAATATGACAAGAAAAATTTTTATAATATGGTGGATTCTTCCTGTTAGTTTCATTAGAAAAATATCTTTATGTGGTAGAAATAGTTTAGTTGAATAAATCTTTGTAATGGAAAAACTTGATGACGCTGATAGAAGTAATTTTATTTAGGTATTTATTTTAATTTGTTACATTTCAATACAATATTTTGGTAAGTATGAGGATAGGTTTCATTGAAAGATAATTTATGAATCCATAATAATAGTCACGAAGGCATATAAATATATTAAAATGATTTAGGGATTTATATTTTAGAAGGAAAATGAAAATAGTTTCTATCATTTTCCACATCAATTGAAACTATTTGAAGGAGATTAAATTACATTGTACATGATGATATATTATAGATACAATAATATAATACATTTAAAATTATTTTTTAGATTTTTTTTCTTAAAAATTTCTTTTTTATGTTGAAGAATGTGTATGGACATATAATATCAACTCGAGAATATGACTTATATTTAGATCATAACACTAGATAAGGATATCAATATATAGTTTTCAAAGAATACTTTGAGTTGAGGTAGTTCAGTTTCTTCTAAAAAATATATGTTTAAAAATCATATATTTTTACGAGTTTTATTGGACGAACATTTAACAATACTCAAAAAGGGTGAAATAAAAAATGAAAATTGATATACATCACAAATAAATTATTGGTATATCATGTTCAAATGATTCATAATTTTTTGTACTGTATGTTTATTTATGAAAAACATCTATACTAATGGGAGAGAGTATAATAATATTTATCTAGATATTAGGGATATCTATTGAGATTTAACTTAAATATGTAATCACTTCTATCTAATTGTGAATTACATGGAACCAATGGATGGGCTATGACATGAAGGTAGGTTCTCACTATTTGTTCAATTGTTGAAATTCATTCATGCCTTGGTTAAATTATTATTTTTAATTATTGTGTGATTGTTATAAAAAATTAAAATAAAAATATTTATTTATTATTTCATGAGTAAAATTTCAAAATGATGAAATATTTATAATATAATTCAATGGATTCATCTCCCAATGGTTCAACCCTACTAAAAAATAGTAACTAATCAGAGGGTAAAGTTTATAATCTTTAATATGTATCATATAAAATCTAAATTTTGATAACAACAATGAAATTCCTACCTTCGATTGAAAAAATTATCGAAACTGAAAAAACAGAATGAAATCGTATGATTTCTAACTCAGTCATGATTTATTGATTCATACACTATTGGGTTTCATCCCAATTAAAAAATTCCCTTAATGTTGATGAAAAAAATGAAAATACTGTTTTATGCGAATTATATAAATTCTATTCATATTAATTTGTATAGAATTTTATTCCTATTGGTTATGTACATCAATAGATATGTATTTTTTTAAAAACTAAGATTTATCATTGATGGAATAACCAAATAATATGTCGATAACCTATAAATCAGATAGAAAAAGTATGAGGAAGTAATAATGGGAGAAGAATAAAATATTTACAATCACATTACTTGATTAAATGATTTTTTTACAACATCAATTATATTGAAGATATTCTGTAAGAATTAATAAGTATTATAAAACCCATGCGAAACATTATATATAAGGTAGAATAAAAAATAAAAATTTAAAAGATTTATATTATTTATCTATTGAATAATTTTATTACATTTTAATGTCTTATGAAATGATTAAAGTCTCATAAATCAAAAATTGGATAAAATTAAAATGAAATCTGATCCAATGAGAAATCCAAAAAAATAAATAAACAGAATTAGAAAATTGAACTCAATGATTCAGATTTTATGTAAAGATATGAATGTATTAGTAAAATAATATCTCTAATATCTAAATATTATCTAAGGGGATGATAAAAGTATAGAGGAAAAACATTTATAAAATATTCAAGTGTATAGGAAGTGTGAAATTTTTTCTGAATTTACCTCTAATGAATTTTTGAAAATTTTTAAGTCATTCGATGAAAATCATCTATGGGGGATGTATAGTAGTTATATATAGAATATGTGAAATCCACTAGATTAATGAAATATATCAATATATACTGAAGAATTATAATGAATAATTATAATAACCTTGAATCTACTAATAACAGTTCATAAAAAGATAAATAAATTTAAAATATCAAAATTTTTCTTCTAATAATTAGAATAAGAAAGATTACTCAATAGTAAATAAGAATAATGATTTAAATAATTCTATAGATAATATTAATTATGATCAAAATTTCATTCATGCCTTCAAAAAAATAAACTCATGAATTAGATCAGACTGATGAATATGTAACATGGAATGTAGAACTACGGAAGGAATGATTCTGTTTAAAAGAAATAGTATTATATCCAATAGATCTTAATCCGAAAACTCATAGTATCTCAATTGAGAAAATGTTGTATAATATTAGTAATAAACCTGAATCTAAAGATGGAGATGTTTTTAAAACACTATTAAAATGTATATTGTTATAATTTTCCATATAAATGATAAAAAACTAATTAAAATAGAAATCTCTATGTAAAATATGAAATATCTCTTTATACATAGAAAGATCGTCCTAGTAATCATGTAAAATCCATATCCACTAAATATACAAGTTCATCTAATTCTAAAAATCCTTCAGCTATAATGTAAAATGATTGCAAATACTACGTTGAGAATATATGTGAAATATCAATAGTATCAATAAAGTGGAAATAAACCCACAATAAACATTCCCCATTATAGAAAGAAAAAAATTTGGGAGAAAATATTATTCCTAGAAAAATATCTATAATAATATTTTTTCTTTTTTGAGGAAAAATATTTTGATGGGTTTTGATGATGTTGTGGAAAAATTGTCCACAAAAAATATATCCATGTCATAAACATGTATCTCCCTAGAAATATGCATGAAATTAAGGGGAGATAAATGGATGAAGAGTGTGTATCATTCCTATAATGAAGAATTTTGGGATTGAAAAATATGAATATGTTAGAAATGTTCCAATACAAACTCAGACTAAATTATTGGATAATTACTCCATAAAATGTGACCAAGAAAACCAATTTTCAGAAGAATTTAAGAAAACACTTACAAGACATATTCCTAATGAAAATAAAGAAAAAAATATGACAAACATGAACATTTAAAAAATTTATAATGATATTTAAATGTCAATGAAAGCTTGTACATTGAAAAAATCATGGATTCATTATAGTGGTTGTTATTGATAAATGGATGGGTATATAAAAAATATGTATATATGAAAAATAATATTGGATATTCATTTACAAAGAAAATAAGAGGAACACGAAATTTTGATATTGGATCATCGAAAATTATCTTGAGTGCTAGTTTAGATGTTGATGGACCAAAAAAATTACTGGGAGTTTTACACATATATTATAATGAAAAATGTTTTTTTAAGAATTAATTTCTTATCATAAAAGTTGTGGATGATCAAGAAGTAATTTCAATTGGAGAAATAACATGTTGGAATTTATATCTGATTAGAGACACTTCTAACTAAGATTATTTCAGTTATGGAGGATTTAAACTAGTTGTGGAATCATAGGATCAGGCACTATAGTAAGAAAAGTATTTAAAAAAAATTCAAAAGTACATTTTTTGTGAAACATTATAATGTTTTTCTATATATGACATGATTTTATACAACATTTGTGAAAGGGAATGATGATTAGAAAAATCCATATGAGAATAGAAATTTTATCTATAAAAAATATTGAGCTTATTAACTCTGACATTGGACTAATGATAGGTGAATCATTAAATTATGTTTTTTTACTTTGTCACATTCAATTATATATTCAATAGGATTATCATATTTTCTTATATTAAATATATAGAAGTTTGAAAATGTTTTCATATTTTTCAGAAGATATGTTGAAAATGAGTTGGGTGTTTCAATAATTAATATTGGAATTGAAAATGGAAATGAGTATTGGATCATAAGAGTTTATGATTACTATTATAGGTGGGAGATTTTTAGTTTAAAAAACTATAAAATAAACCTAAAATAGACATCCTTTTAAGTGAATAATGCTTAGATATAGATATTATATGATTATTAGTGTATTAAAAAAGGATTTACATACGTTATGATTTTTTTAATGTAATTTATCGACCACACAGTTAGTCTGAGAAAAAATATATACGATTTTTAAAAACAAAACTACATTCTAATGTGTATGCATAGAAGAAAATAAAACTTCTAAAAACAATAATTACAAACTTTTATAATATTAACATGTAATTTAATGATTTAATAGTAGAATTTACACTTTACGCTTTAGAGTTATGGAATTCATAGCTCCTAAATTAATACATGTAGATTTTTAGTACATATAGTAACTGTTCATTATTCCTTTACCGGAAATCCCTCAATATAGTGATCGGTGTGATTCTATCTTATAAAATAATAGAATCTCATGATATAATGATTTATGTAAACAATATATTTCTTATATAAGAAATATCTCGATACTATGATCATCCTCTATTATATTATACTCAATGTCCCCCAATCTGATCGATCTCATTCCAATTCTTCCAATAACCATAATCCATAAATTGTTACCTTGTTAAGAACTAGTGGATGAAAAATAATTGGTTTTATAGGAATTTGCAATACTCACGCAGATTCCATAAAAATTCAACTACCTAAAAAATTTTAATTCATAAAAATGATATTTTCAAGAAAAGAAAAAACCTAGAAATCATGATTTAAAAATAAATCAACTATCAATTCATCAAATGATCTCATATTTATAGAAAATCTTTCAATGGTCATATTTTGTAGTTGTATGCAATGTCCTAGGACATATTTCACTTTGAATGATTATAATGATCTAGACCATGAACATTATTTCTATTAATTTCAATTTACCAATGTCATTTTTTCCTCAGCTAAAATGATATTATGAATTATAACTGATATATATAATTCTATTCACTCTGATTATTAACATTGTACAGTCTAATTAACATCACCCCAGATTATCAATTTGATAAATGAAATAATGTTTGGAAAATTGTATCGGTACCAATGTTAGTATGATGGGAATAAATTTTATTAGTATGATAGATATATATATATATATATATATATATATATATAACCATTGGAAAGATCAAAATATATTTTTATGTATCAGATGCACCTTTAGTCTGATTAATCAGATTGAATAATGAATGTCTATATTTTTTTCATTGTAAATTTTATTATGTCTGGAAGAAATGCTTTTTTTCCAAAAGAAACATACTAAAATACTTTTGAAATATAAATTTTTTAATATAATTTTTTAATGAGGAACTTTTTATTTATAATATTATGGAATGGAAATGTATATTTTCAAAATTTCAACCCAATAATCTAACCATTTTCGGAAACCACATAACATGATAGTTAAAATGAAAAATTAATAACATTAAAATACTTATAACATAATATTTTATTTATTTTTATCAATGATATTCATTTAATATTAACTCATTATGATCATATAACTTCAACAGTTTTTGATGGAATGCATTCATACATTTCATTCTCCCATTTAAAAAAAATTCCTTTGAATGATTTTTTATTTCTAGATAATATCTCTAATAAAAATTAATTATTTTTAAATTTGTCAATATATTAACCCATTTAAGGACTCTCCCAAAAAATATATCACCATAAATCTTATCCTAATATTTATTTTCAAAAAAATAGGGAAATTATGTCACCTAAAATTTTATAAAGGAATCACTTATGATGGAATATTATTTGAATTAATTAATCATCCATGACATCACAAAAATTAAATAAAAAAATTTATTAGTATTGGAAGACATAAACAACATGGATAATAATCATTAACATTGTAAATTAATTCAAAAAGATTTATGATAAAATATTATTTAAAATAAAATTGAAATTCATTCATTAAATAAAATTTCATGATATCCATTATCTTCTTAACATCACCATGATCCTTTTGAGATTCTAAAACTAATGAATCATGTTTTATAAACTATTCCTACATGGAACCTTTTTTTTAATCTCAATAATTTACCATTCATCATCCTCCCTAAATATATTATTATCTTTTATTACAACGTACATCTCATTTTCACTTGTGCAGAGTCTACACATTCGAATTATGTTTTTTGAATTTTTTTCATTGAGAAAATTTACTACCTCAATTCAAATGTCTTTCATAATTTTTATCTCATAAAAATATTTAACATTGTATGAAAAACATGATGATAAAATGTAAAAATAATAGGAATAATCAATGATTAGTTTCATGAAATCTACTAATTTATCCCCCTGATCCTTTAAGTCAATATTAAAATTTCCTAACTATCTAACCATTTGGATGAAATCTTTTGTGATATTTATTCATTCAGTTGAATGATTTGTTATCATTGTCATTTATAATCAGAGACTAATTCAACATTTTTAAAGATTTATTACTTCTAATTCATATTAAATTTAATCTATTTAACTATGGATAAAAAAATATATTTATTGAGTCTGATTAATTTAATGTTTCAAATATTGGAACACATAATCAATGTTACTTAGTGATTCTGTAGTCAACTAGCCAGGGTACACTAATTGAACTTCTGAATCATGGGGTCATGAAGGACCAAAATCGTACTTATCATCTTTTTATATTTCCCATATTTTAATAGCTTCACAATATCTATTTCATTATATGGTTCAAGAATGTCTATTAATTTTGTGCAATAAAGCTTGTATTATTCATTCTTCTTAGACGATGATATTAATTCTTCTAAATTCTCAATGTTTGAATACTTATTAATCTATTATTTTAACATATTTTATGATGGTTATTACTATATTGAACATATAATTTCCTTTTTCTCATTCTCATATTCTTTTATTCTTCATAAAATTCGCTGTCTTCATCTTCTACTTCATATTTTTAATTCAATATTTCATTATATATTTCATAAAATTACTTTTTTATCTATCATTCAAATTTTAGAACAAGTTTTCTAATATTTTTATAGAAATTTTTTTCTCTTTCCCATCATTATTCTAAATTTTTAAAAGGACCAATTTTGTAAAAACCTCAAAAATGGCTTTACTTTTCCCCTTATTTGAAAATGTTGGGACTATCGGTGGAATAAATAATGATTCAACACACACGAAGGTGATATCAATAAATTACTGATCAAATTTTGAAGATATTATGGACACATGAGGTTTTTGTGAAAATGATATTGGAGAAACTAATATCAATAGATTTTATGATTCTTTTTATACACAATTTTTTAAATTCTATAACACTTTCTTCTGACAACGCTGAATTCAAATTTATTCAAATTTATGTTTTATTTATATCATTTAACATAAGAATCATCATTTATTTAGTTTAATCATTTTTAATAAATAATGATGGTTCTCTTAATTTCATTTGTTCCTTATGATCTATGAACTATTTGAATACATGATTAGTCATCTCTTTTTTCTAAACATTATGGTGTGTTGAATTATTATTATCTTTTTATTGAGAAATTATTTTTATTCTTTAGTTCATGAATCATTTAATATTTTTTCAAATATATCCTCAATCATTTCAATGATCAATCAGAAAAAAGTTTTAATCATGACATTATTTCTTCAACAACCAATGAAATATTTTCCATCATATTGTAAGCTTGATTTTTTAGGGTATCCCAATCACCCATTCTTGGAATTAAAAATAAATTCATCCATAACATGATTCCCCTTTAATATATTTTAAGGTAAAAATATATTATTACTTCATAATAATAATTAAATAAATATACCTCATCATTCCACTAAATAAAAATTCCAACCATATCGTTCCATTTTTGAGGCAAGATATAGTATTCACTATCCAAATTTTCTCCAACCATAAAAGTGAGTTTTTTGAATGAATGTTTATACACTACAAACTAAGTGTAAAAAACATTTATTCCATATCATCATTTGAAAAAGACAATATTATTGAATAAAATTCTCTAACTATTTTTTGGGTGTTTTTTTTCAAAGTACATATTTTATTTTATAACACATATTTTGTTATCACCCTGCAAAATAATCAAATTCCTAATAAGAGACCCATATTTTACACACAAGGAATTCTCAATGAATATTTCTAAAAGCAATTCTTTTTTTGTTAAATTTCACATTGTAAGATCCTAGCCTTTCCTAGGGTCATCTCGGGCACATTTTCAGGTTCTTTTTTATTCTTTTAGGTACCTTTAACTTGGAGTAGTGGCTTGGGGTGCATTTGGGTGAACTTTTAAGGAAAACTAAAAGACGCTGGGTTGTTCATGGTTTGTGCATGGTTTGATAAACCATGAGACCAAACTGTTCCATGTGTGCGAGACTAGATAGAGGGATCCATACGGTTTGTGCATAGTTTAAAAAATGTTTGACCAAACCACGACAACCATGCAAAACTAGACAAAGGGGTCCACATGGTAGGCACATGGATTTCCCTAACTCTGCACCTCTACCCAGGAAACCATGCGGGTGGGATTATAATTACAAAAATCCTTTTGAAAACCACCCAAACCACCTAGAATTCCATATTTTAGAGCTTTTATTGTCTTGATGAATTTTAGGTGTTTCCATATCCTCCCAGAGAGATTAAAAGATGATCCAAACACCATTATTCGTGATTGAATGCCCGGATTGAAGATCTTTTATCTTCCTAGTTAATGGATTTCATCTCAATGCTTCTTCTGTTCTTTCTCTCCTCTTTTCAAGTACATTTCATGGAAGATATCTACTGTTTTCTTGGATCTAATACCTGAATTTGAGATCTAGATCATGGAATATGGATCTAGATTTATATTTGAAAGAACATGATGCATTTGATCTTAAACTAGGTTTTAGGGATTTAGATCCAAATCATAGTCAAGGACATTGTCCCTAAGATTTTGGGGATTTCCTTTGGTAAAACATAAATAAAGAAACTGAGGTAGGTGGTATAAATCTAACTCCTATATTCATGATTTATGATATCTTTATGAGTTAATAAATTTTGAAGATTCCACTGATAATTTAAGTCTTAAATTGGAGTAATTAGGAATATGGAATTGACATGTGATTTTACATGGTAGTTAATTGATAATTGATCATTGAATAAACAATGGGGGTTGTCCAAATTTATAATTGATTTAGAGACTGATTTTTGGTTGAGATGGTATCTTAAGATATTGAATTATTGTAAAAAAATAATTAATTGGGGGATTTAATTATGGAATTATTGTTGGCTATGTGAGATAATCAGTTGGGATAATTAATTATGTGTCCTAATGTGTTCAATGATAATTAATTGAGATAATTAATTATGTTCCAAGATGTGATCAAAGTTAATTAATTGTGAGAATTAGTTATGACTTGTTGGGTTTTGATATTAATAATTAATTGTGAAAATTAATTATGGAAAGTTAATTATGTTGATTGATGAATTAATTATTGAAATAATTAGTGGGTTTTATGCTTAATTTTTGGTTGAAATAACAAATGTACATTGAAATGTAAAAATTATAATTGGGTCCATAAACGAACATCGTGGAAATTATTTTAACTTAATGAATGATAAGGGATTAATTTTTTTTATTTTATTAATTGCGTTCTAGACTGATTAGAAGATGGGACTTGGACATATGATTCTTCCAAAATAGTTATCCAATCTTTAGATTATGGGGAGTTACAAATGATGACATACACCGAACGAGAAAAGAAGTGCTAGGCATGACAACCTACACTCAACAAGATTTAGGGTTATAGGAATGATGACCTACACAAAATGAATGATAATAATGAATGATGTTTCAACTATGATTTGAGGTGCAAGGCAAGGTTACCTACACCAAATGAATGACAATATGAACAATGATTCACATAGGAAACATGGATTGAATTAGCATGATATGATGATTATAGATCAAATGAAAAAGTGATAACCATTTAAATGTTTCACTATATTTATTCCTTTATAAAACTACATGCACTATCTTTTATATAGACACATTTTTGACACGACTGGTGGTAGACTACTTCTTTCCGATGCTTTGGTCAGGGAGCATGCATCCGTCTGTTTTGAGAACGACAAGGACAAGCTGAATGTTTCCCCGCATTCCCTCTTCCAAAGGCTGGGGAATTCGTTCCACATTCAGGGATGTTTGATCCTTGATCAAAACGGGATGATGGGATTCCAGTTATTCCTTCTATGGATTCCTCCTATGAACATGTTACCTAGTCCGGATCTCCCTTATAGATTAAGACATTGTTCGTGAAACTCTTCCCCATGCCATATCTTCAGGGACGCCGAGAAATTACACTGCTTATTTTGAGAAATTCTATGGGGTCTAGTAAGGGAAGAAACCTTTGGTCAGGGGAGTAGTCACGTTGGACATCACTAGCATTTCTATATATTGGATCACTAGCATGTTGGGGTTTCTTTCCCTTACTATAGGACTTATAGAGGGCACAAAATCCCATGTAATCAAATGTTGAATGCGGGGCTACGAGGGCCCCGTGAACATGCTTTGTGGGGATACCTTTAAGTATTTCTATTTATTCTTGTTCTTCCCAAATTTTGGCACCAACAAATTCCCCCTCTTTGACTGGGAGACATAGAGAAAGAGATGGTTAAAGTCTAAGAGTCGATCACTAATATTACCAAGACATTCACGAATCTATCTTGCAAAGAAGGCTTGCAAAGCAGAAGGGGGATGTACAGGCTGAGCACACCGTGAAGCTCGCCTCAGTTGGATGTTCCACGAAGCACTGTGGATCCTTGCCTTTAAATAGGGGAGGCTGACATCTCTTCTTTCTTTTCTAATCTCCTCGATTTTGACTATTAGCACCCTTGATTCGCAATGCTCTGAATAATCTATTATTTCTCTCTGTGAATCGGGCATTCTAATTCATGGTTTATAGTGAGTTTTTTGACTTTACAATGGTGTGCTCTACGGCTTGTGTCTAAAGACCGGGACAGGTCTTCATGAACAGTCTTCGTGAATGACCTCGGAGAATGAGCACTGCAAAAGATCTTTGCAAACCAAAACCAATGAACACCCAAACTAAAAAACTGAATGCCTCACCAAGAGGCTACTAGGGGGTCTTTCCGGATGCTTCTCAGATGGGAGATATAATAGATAGATCCTATATAGGGGAGTTTGTGTGGATCCATTCTGATCATAAATCACTGGTGGAGATGCTGTCGTATAGCAATAAAACTATCTGCTATGTAAGATGTTTACATTATATGGATTTGGGAATGAGGGATGACATCTTTATCCCTAAATAGAGCAGAGACGAGCCTGCTTACTGGTTTAGGTGCATGCCATTCCAACACCAGCAGTTTAGGGCAGCTGACGGCCATGCCCAAGAGGACTTCATGCCTGTAGAAGCTGGTTGCCTATACAATCACTTGAACAATGTTGATGGGAAGGAATTTTAGTTAGAGACGCCTCCCCTGCTATATCATACTATCTTGGAGTTAGCTCTGAGGTACCCTGGTAAGGGGTAGTCCGATGAGTGGGATCTGCTCCAGGGAAACATTTACACAGACGATTGGGCCTGGGAATACTAGGTAGGGGCCTCGTACAAGGAATTCAGGACTGAGTTATGATGTGTGGGCATGTATGAGGCAGCTTGGACCTCCCAAATCCATATCTATTAGCCGAAGCAGTTGATGAAAAATTTGTTGAGAATATGGTCATTGTGGACCAATAACATCAACTTTCACCATAGAAAGGTTGGTATCAGTTTATGGGACCTACATCAGATCTCAGGGGTCCCGATAGTTGGGGTGATGTACAAAGAGTTTCTACTTGTAATGGGTGCATTGAATAATCTAGATCAAATTCCACCAATGGTGATGGAATTGATGAACCTAGTTCTAGGAGAGGACAAGCAGTCGATGAGGGATTTCCACATCAAATGGTGGTTTATGCAGATTCTGAAATTTCTAGAAGATAGGTAGTTTCTGGTGTGGCCTCAAAAAATGCCAAAAGGGGGCCCAACGGGGAAAGGAACACTCATACTAGCATCTATATGAGGAAATCCATTGGGAAACCTGGGGATTCATCTTTAAAAACAAGCATCAACTGGTATTCATGATGGATGCATTCATTGCGGCACTCATCTATGGTTGGATCCTGCCAGTGAGAGATACAAACATGGGCGTGTGATCAAGAATGTTTATCATGGCGTCCATGTTAGAGATAGGATGGCATGTATACCTCAGGATATCGATGATCGCCAAGCCATAAAAGATGTTGTTATAATGACCCATAGTTTACATACATTTTATTACTTCAAAATTGAAGCACACTTATTACAACATATAACAAAACCATGAAAGGACTGTATAGGTATAGTGTCTTTAGAAACTGAGAAACATAAACAACTAGTTCATAAATCATCTACACTATCTCCCTTTTATTTTATCATATCTAGAGTCCCTTTTGGCATATACTACTTAATACCATTCTTCCTGACCAGGGGAAAAGAAAACAAAAAAATGGTGAGATAAAATGCTCAGTAATGGTAAACAAAAAAAATATCAATCATAAGAACATAACATTTTTGAAATCATAACCTGTAAAAGAGATCATAATATCATAACATGGGATAAATCATATTAGTGAAATATAATCCCAAAAACCATAACTTAAAACATGATACTTTGTGGCATACACACATAATAATTGAGAATCATTTCTTAGTAGTCAAGACTCATTTCCAAGATTATCTTAGCGGACAAAGTCCATTTCTGAACCGAGTTCACTCCTCGTTTTAGTCTTGTATCACTGAATCGGATTAACCTGCCATTCCAGCCATGTCTTTCTCATGAGTTATAAATCTTTACCCAATTAATTGGAGTGAGATATAGGTCCCACCAATCTCATAATGAACACATTCTTATGTGTGCCACAAAATCATAAATCATAGAAAAACCCATGTAATAAAAATGGGACTCTTAAACATCATGCCATCATAACATATAAGATATAAGGACATAATGAAAATAATTCCATCATAAAATAAACAAATAAATGTAAAAATATGGATAGAAACAGAACCCCTATATTATCTTAGATGGAAAATAATTTTAATAAAACACATGAACTCCATTCTTGTGGAAAATACCCTTTCTACATCAAAAAAAAATTTCCATTATTAAAATTTCATACAATGTAAAACTAAAAGAAGTTGATTAAAAATAAAAATTAAAACTTGAAATGGAAGCATCATGGAAATAATGTTCTAAAAATTAATTCAGGCCGTATAAGTTAAAAAAACATTCTTCTCATACTTTGGCCGGAAAAGTCAAAAAATACCCCGTACTAAAAATGACAAAATATTCCTTTCATATATTTTACTAAAAACACACCAAAGATTAATATTGGATTTAAAAAATTGTAGGATGACGGAAATAATATTACATATTGAGGAAACATGGATGTGGACGATAAATATTCCCCACTAAATTCTGAAGTATAAACAATCTTGGATAAAAATGAGATTGTGAGATTTTCCATTACCTTAGGTCCGATTTGCTTCGTACGTGCCTGAACCTCCCTTATAATGATTTAAATAATGTTATTGACTTATTACAGAATCATTCTCATTGTTATGATATCATATATGGTCATATTATTAGCTTTGTATTAGTAATATTTCATTGCTACTTGTTATTCAGGTGTTTATTGCATTTTCTTCTTATGCGTGTTTTGTCGAATAAATTCTTATTCTTATTTTTAGTTTATAGATACTTCATTTAAAGAATGGTATTAGTGTTACATATATCATATTTATTCAGTAAATTCATTTATATAATCATTATGCATTGAAGATCATGTAGAACGAGTAGTATCACATCGTGGAGACGGTAGGCCGTACGTACGCACAAGCGATGATATCGTTCCCATGACTGAGGAATTGTATTGATGTGTATGTATACTATTTCATAATCAATATCAATTTTAAATAATTATATATAGTTATTCTTTACACCATTATACCCATACACGTAAGGTGGTGGTGGAAAACAGATTACACCACGGCGTAGAGATGGTATTCTGTACGTACGCACGCGCGGTGATTTCGTTTTCCGTACGATGGATATAAGGTGAAATAGGATTGTTTAATATTTCTAATAACATATAATTATATGAGGGATAATGATGTTATTAATTCATAATGAAACAAATAAATAAGAAGAAGTAGAAGTAGAAATAATGTTGAAAGAATTGGTAACAGACATTACCTCTTCTTTGAAGCACCTCTTCTTAACCTCCAATTAGGGAATTAAAGATGGTCTTTGAAGAAGAGAAGTACCTATAGGATGTTTCTAGGGAAGTTGAAAAGGTAAATGGTCAGTTTTTCACCGAGCATGAAGGCTCAAAGTTGTGTAAAGAGGAGAGGGAGGAGGTACCCTTTTATAAGTGAGGAGATGGGCACTTTAGAAAAAACTTAAAATATTACTTTATAATAAAGTCATATTATGTTTTTAACAGCTCCAAATTAATTTATATAGAATATAAGGTGGTTATGGGTCTAAATTATCTCAACCAATAGATTTTAGACAAGTCTAGGTTACTATTTTAACCTCATCATTTAGATTTAACTTTATGTTAAATAATTTTACTTTTACTGCATCTTCTTGTTTTATTACACTATATGGTTAATAAAATTACTATAACAAGACAATCGAACCCCAAGTGGTTCATTATTAATATATATAACCTTATTTATGTCATGTTTCTGAACCATAGCATTTTATGAATAAAATAACAATTAATAATATAATATTTGTTTTAAAGAAGTATTTTATGTCAATTTTGACACTATTTAGTAATTGATTTTTTTGAAAATCATTATAGCATGATTAGTTTGAAAAAAGTTACTTAAATCAATAATAATATGTCATATTAACCTATAAAATTAGTTTAATTCCTAAAAAGTCTCAAATAAAATTTATTTGGGTATTTATATATCAATTATGTTAATATTTCCTTAATAAGGTAATTATTGCATCATCATTCTGTCATAAATAAATTAAATTATTTAATGTTTTAAAATTATAAATAAAATACCATTATGTGGGAAATATTTTTATCTTTATAATGAAAATTTTTAGTCGAATTTTCCTTATATATAACTCTATATTAAATATGTTTTAGTTATTAAACTTTGATTTTAACTCTTTTAACTCTTCTTTAAATAAAATAATAATAAGTGCCCTAATCTAATCAAAGTGTATCTAAAGGGTAATATTTTATCCCTAATGATGTTTTCGGTCGAATTACACTTATAAAATAGAATTAGAACATGTATTAGGGTAATAATAATATCATTGTTACCCTTAATTACCCTATTTTCTTTTAACCATGGTAAATAAAAGTAAAAAGTTACTATTCACCAAAAAATATTTTTATCTTATTGAACCAAATTTTACTCCTTGATATTAACTATGTCTCATGGATTTTTGAAATTCAAATCACAGAAGTGGTAAAATTACGTTTTATGTATAACTACAGATTCTCGTAGGAGGTGGGTAAAAGACGGTGAAAAGTTCAATAATTTTTTTATATATCTAAAATTATTATAAAACGATTCCAATGAATTAAATTGAAATTATATAGTTATTATATATCAATTTTAACCTAAAATAATTAATTATCTAAATAAAAAGTCGGTTTTATATAGTAACCTAGTGTTTTCACTATTCATCAAAAATTGAATGTTTTCAGAAAAATACAAACAATTCACCCTAGGAAAATATAGATATTATGAATCCAAAAATGAAGTCCATTTTGAAGGATAAAATTTATAAAATTTCAAAAATTGGGTATTACTATTAATAACGGCTAGTTTTATTTATATTTTAATAGCATATAACTGTTTAGTGAAACTCGGTATTGTGTACAACGCAAGCTATCGAAGAAGGTCGAGATTGCGTGTAAAGTAAGCCAAGAAAGTGTTGTGTGTAGTGAAATATTCCTTTGATGATGTATATAACATAAAAACAAAATATTTCTCATAAAAATCTCAGGTGTTACATTTACCCCCCTTAAAATGATTTTTCCCTCGGGATTTTTCACTTTGTAACAAACATATGAGGATACCTCTCCCTCATAATATCCTCAGGCTCCCATGTAGCTTCTCCTAATTGGTGGTTCCTCCATAAAACATTCACCAAGAAAGTGGTCTTGTTCTTTATAACTTCTTCTCTATGATCCAGAATCTCTATCGACTGTTCTTCATAAGAATGATCTTTCTCCAGCGGTATAACTTCTGAGCTGAGTACATGTGAAGGATCGGGTATGTACTTTATCAGGAGAGATACATAGAACACATTGGGAACTTGGGAGAGATTTAGTGGAAGCGCCAATCGGTAAGCTACCTTCCCAACACAATCCAGTATTTCAAAAGAACTGATATACCTAGGGCTCAACATTCCCTTCTTTCCAAATATCATTACTCTCTTCCAAGGAGATATTCGTAAGAAAAATTTATCACCCACTTCAAACTCTAGGTCTTTTCTTCGATTGTCGGCACAACTTTTTTGTCGACTTTCAGATTCTCTTATGTGTTGTCGAATAGATCAGACCTTTTCTTCCATCTCATCAACAAGATAAAGTCCTAATAGATTTCTTCCCCCAACTTCATCCCAACAAGTTGGAGTTCTTCATTTCTTTCCCTAGGGAGCTTCATTAGGAGCCATCTGAATACTGGAGTGAAAGCTATTATTATAATAAAATTACACCAATGGTTGGTGTTGATCCCAACATCCTTTGAAATCCATAGAGCAAGCTCTCAACACATCTTCTAGAGTTTGAATTGTCCTCTCAGACTGAACATCTGTCTGAGGATGATAAGAAGTGCTGAAACTTAACTCTGTATCCAGAGTACGCTGAAGACTTCGCCAAAAATTTGAGGTAAATCTCGGATCCCGATTAGATATAATGGAATGTGGTACTCTATGCAATCTTACCACTTCATTTACATATATCATGGAAAGCTGGTCAAGAGAGAAATCCTCTATAATAGCAATGAAGTGTGCCAACTTTGTAAGATGATCAACTATGACCCAGATAGCATTATTGCCTTTGGATGTTTTAGGATGTCCGGTGACAAAGTCCATAGTGATGTTTTTACATTTTTATTCCAGTATGGGTAATGGTTGTAACATCCCATTATAATTCTATCTCTCAGCTTTAACTTGCTGACAAACCAAGCATCGAGAGATATATTCATCAACATCTCTTTTCATTACATCCCACCATAAGTACTCTTTTAGGTCCCTATACATCTTCGTGCTTCCAGGATAAATAGGGAATGAAGAACTATGAGCTTCATCCAGAAACTCCTTTAATTCTGGTATGAGAGGAACACAAACCAGATTTCTGAACCTTATTATCCCTTCACAATCAAGGTTGAATTCAGGAACATTTCTCACCTTCTTTTGTAACTCTACATATTATTTTTGTGCCTCTTTAATCTTCACATGTATCGATGGTTGAACATTCATTTGAGAAAGATAATATTTTTACCATTCCATTATAATTCCAAGATCCATACTTTGTAAATCCATAAATATTGGATCCTTTGTGATCCTCATCATGGATAAGCTATAATGGTCTTGTCAACTTAATGCATTTGCCACATTGTTTGCTTTCACAGGGTGGTAATGAATTGAGAAGTCGTAATCATTAATCAGCTCCAACCATCTTATTTGGCGCATAGTTAGCTCCTTTTGTGTAAATATATACTTTAAACTTTTATGATTAGTATAAATATCACACTGTTCTCCATAAAGATAAGGCCTCCAAATCTTTAATGAAAATATTACCACAGCTAACACCAATTCATTAGTTGGGTAATTTTGTTCATGGATTTGCAACTGTCGTGAGGCATACGAAATCACCATATCATTTTGTATGAGAACACACCCCAATCCCTTCTTGGATTCATCACTGTAGATCACAAACCTTTCTCCACTACAGGGCAGTGTTAGCACATGTGCACTGGATAACATTTTTGTTAACTCCTTGAAATTCTCTTCACACTCCTCTGTCAAAGTAAACCTAACTCCTTTTCGAGTCAACCTGGTGAGTGGATTAGATAATCATGAAAAATCTTTCAAAAAATGTCGATAATATCCAGCCAAACCAAGAAAACTTCGGATCTCAGTTACTGTTGTTGGTCTTGACCATCTTTCGATAACCTCTTTTTTTCCTGGATCCACAAATATCCCCTCTTTTGAGATTATGTGACCCAAAAATTCACCTTTTTGAAGGAAAAATTGACACTTAGAAAATTTTTCATAAAGCTTCTCCTTTCTCAGGGTCTTCAATACAATTCTCAAGTGATCTTAGTGTTCTTCCTTGCTCTTTGAATAGTCAATAATATCATCTATAAAGACTACCACAAACTGATCAATATATTCTCTAAAGACTCTATTCATTAGATCTATAAAGATAGTAGGGGAATTAGTAAGACAAAATGGAATCACTATAAATTCATAGTGTCCATACCTTGTACGGAGAGCTATCATTGTTATATCCTCTCTTTTGACCCTTAATTGATGATACCCTGAATGGAGATCAATCTTGGAAAAGTATTGAGCTCCACATAGTTGATCAAATAAGTCATCAATGCGTGGGAGAGGATATTCATTCTGGATAGTGATCTTGTTAAGTTCTCGATAATCAATGCAGAGTCTCATTGATCCATCTTTCTTCTTAACAAATAGAACAGGTGCTCCCCAAGGTGACACACTAGGGTGTATGAATCCCTTATCAAGATTCTATTGGAGTTTCTTCTTCAATTCCGGCAACTCAGTTGGGCCCATTCTATAAAGTGTCTTTGAAATAGGTAAAGCACCCGGTATGAGTTCTCTTGAAAACTCAAATTCACGATTCGGTGGAAGACCAGAAAATTCCTCTTGAAAGACATCATCAAAATCCTGTACAATTGGAATATTCTTAATCGTGAGTTTCTCTCCAACCATTTGAGATAAATAACCTTCATTTAGTGGAATTAATACCCATGGGATGGATGAAAGTTCCACTGGATGGTTATGTTCATCCTTGCATTGATAGACAATCATCGATTGATATGGAATATTAAATGTAACTTCTCTTATTTGGAAATTGATATGAGATCCATATAAAGAAATCCAATCCATGCCAAGAATCACATCAAATTCCACTATAGGAAGGATCACAAGATTTGCAGGAAGCACTTTCCCCCAAACTTCAATTGAAGAATGTAAGCTTTTGATGTGACTGTTGTGCCATTAGGGGTTGTCACAGCTAACTCAACTTCTAATTGTTGAGGTAATATGGTGATACCCTTAGAATATTATTCATAATTAAAATAGTGGGTGGATCCAGAATCAAATAAAATATTTTCTACTTTAGAGTGGATGGTAAGTGTACCTTTCACCACTTAATTATCATAGTCCACATCACTGATAGAAATTGTTTGTGACTTTTCTTTTTCTTTAGCCTTAAGAGTTTTTTGACGTCTATCATCATCAACAAACCTTGGATTAGGGCATTGATTGGCATAATGCCCCATTTCATTTCACTTTTAACATTAATGTGTATGAGGTTCACTCTCTGTAGCCTTTTCTTTGTTCGCATCGTTAGACATCTTCTTCCCATCATTGTGGCATTCAAATTCCCGATGACCATCTTTTCCACATTTGAAACATTTACTTGTCCCTTTAAGACAACTCCCTCTATGTTTCTTTCCACACATTGAGAATAAGGGAAAACTCATCTTTTTTTCAGTGTGCTCTTTAGATTTCCATTTGAATTCCATTTTCCTCTTCTTATCAAACCCATATGACTGATGGGTTACTCCAATATTCATCTCAACCATGAGAGCACATCGAACGATTTCCTCGTAGCTATTGAAGTCCCTTATGGCTAACACCCTTTGAAGACTTGGTTTTAAGCCACTAAAGAATCGATCGATCTTACTCTCGGGTTGGATAAAAATCCCAGAAGTGTACCTTGCAAGTCTTGCAAAATTTTCTTCGTAGGTACCAACGGATTCATCATCCTTTTTCTTTAGTTCAATAAAATCCTTCTCCATCAGTGTTCAAAGAATACGAGGGAAGTAATTATTGAAAAATAAGTCCTTGAACTCATCCCATTCCATGGATTCAATTTCATCCCTTTTCCTCGTATTATTGATAAGATTCCACTATTGATCAGCTTCACCTTCCAAACGATATACTGCTAAGATGACTTTATCTTGTTCAGAACATTGAAGAACTGAAAATATCTTTTCAGTGGTACCGATCCACTGTTCAGCCACTGATGGATCTATAGACCCACTGAATGAGGGTGGACGCTTCCTCATGAAGGATTCAATAAAATTTTTCTCCTTCCTTTGCTCATTTGGAAGTTCTACATGATTCATATCTTGATAAATTTGTGTGAGCATGGCTACAAGATTTTTCTTTCTAGATCCCATAATATTTGGTTTCTGAGGGGGACAATCATGGCATTTCCCGTCACATTCATCATTAACACGGTTCCTTCAGGTTGTAGCCATTGACTAAAAACAATAAGCATAGTGTGAGAAACACTAATCATAATAGGAAAACCACAGAATCAAGAATAAAATTTCACACTTAAGGTCTTATCATAGGTTATTCATGGATAATTCTAATACACTAAGAGTGTGTTCTATGCTTATAATTATCCTTAGGGTTCTTACTAAGGCTTTCACATCCTAGTTTCCATAGGTTGACTATACATTTCCTCTGATACCAACTATAACTACCCATACTTTACATACATTTTTATTACATCAAAATTGAAGCACACTTATTACAATATATAACAAAACCATGAAATGACCGTATAGGTATAGTGTCTTTAGAAACTGGGAAACATAAACAACTGGTTCATAAATCGTCTACATTGTCTACCTTTCATTTTATCATATCTAGAGTCCCTTTTGGAATATACTACTTAATACCCTTCTTCCTGACATGGGGAAAAGAAAACATATGAAGAGGTGATCTCAAATGCTCAGTAAGGGTAAACAAAAGAAATATCAATCATAAGAACATAACATTCAAGAAATATTAACCTACAAAAGATATCATAATATCATAACATGGATTAAATCATAGTAGTGAAATATAATCCCAATAGTAATAACTTAAAACATGAAACTTTGTGGCATATACACATAATCATAGAGAATCATTTCTTAGTAGTAAAGACTCATTGACAAGACTATCTTAGCAGACAAAGTCCATTTCTGAACGGAGTTCACTCCTCGTTTCAGTCATGTATCACTGAAATGGGTTAACCTGCCATTCCAGCCACGTCTATCTCATGAGATATAAATCATTACCCAATGCATTGGAGGGAGATATAGGTCCCACCCATCGCATAATCAGCCCATTCTTATGTGTGCCACAAAATAATAAATCATAGCATAACTAATGTAATAATAATGGGATTATTAAACATCATGCCATCATAACATATAAGATAAAAGGACATCATAAAAATAATTCCATCATAACATAAACAAATCAATATAAAAATACAGATAGAAACATAATCCCATATTATCTTACATGGAAAATAATTTTGATAAAACACTAGAACTCCATTCTTCAGGAAAATATCCTTTCTACTTCAAAAACATTTTTCCTTTCTTGAAATTTCATACAATGTTAAACTAAAAGAATTTGATTAAAAATAAACTTGAAAACTTGTGATGTAATCTTCATGGAAATAATGTTCTAAAAATCCATTCAGGTCGTATAAGTTAAAAAAACATTCTTCTCGTACTTTGGCCAGAAAAGTCAAAAAGTACATCGTACTAAAAATGACAAAAGATTCCTTTCATATGTTTTACTAAAAACACACCAATGAGTAATATTGAATTTAAAAAATTATAGTAATATGGAAATAATATTACATATTGAGGAAACATGGATGTGGATGATAAATATTCCCTAGTAAATTCCGATGTATAAACAATCTTTGATAAAAATGAGATTGTGAGATTTTCCCTTACCTTATGTCCAATTTGCTTCGTACGTGTCCAAAACTCCGGTATAATGATTTAAATAATGTTATTTACTTATTCCAAAATCTTACTCATTGTTATGATATCATATATGGTCATATTCATAGCTTCGTATTAGTAATATTTCATTACTACTTGTTATTCAGGTGTTTATTGCTTTTTGTTCTTATGCGTGTTTTGTCGAATAAATTTTTATTATTCTTTTTAGGTTATAGATAACTCATTTACAGAATTTTATTAGTGTAATATATATCATATTTATTAATTCAATTCATTTATATAATCATTATTCATTGACGATCATGTAGAACAAGTCGCATCAAATCGTGGAGATGGTAGGTCGTACGTACGCACGAGCGATGATATCGTTCCCATGATCGTGGAATTGTATTGAAGTGTATGTATACTATTTAAGAATCAATATCACTTTACAATAATCATATATAGTTATTCTTTACACCATTATACCCATCCAAGTAAGGTGGTGGTGGAAAACAGATTACACCATGGCGTGGAGACGGTATTTTGTACGTACGAACGCGCGGGGATTTCGTTTTCCGTAGGATGGATTGAAGTTGAAAAAGATTTGTTTGATATTTATAATAACATATAATTATATTAGTGATACTGATGTTATTACTTCATGATGAAACTACTAAATAAGAAGTAGTAGAAGAAGAAATAAAGTTGAAAGAATCGGTAATAGACATTACCTCTTCTTTGAAGCACCTCTTCTTAACCTCCTCCTAGGGAACTAACGATGGTCTTTGAAGAAGACCAGGACCTCTAGGATGTTTCTAGGGAAATTGAAGAGGGAAATGGGCAGGTTTTGGCCGAGCATGAAGGCTCAAAGTTGTGTAAAGAGTAGAGGGAGGAGGTGCCCTTTTATAAGTGAGGAGTGGGGCACTTTAGGAAAAACATAAAATATTATTTTATAATAAAGTCATATTCTATTTTTAATAGCTCCAAATTGATTTAGTTCAAAGCTAGTGTGGGTATGGGTTGAAATACTCTCAACCAATATATTTTAGAAATGTTTAGGTTACTATTTTAATCTTATCATTTAGATTTAACTTTAAGTTAAATAATTCTACTTTTACCATGTCTTCTTGTTTTCTTACACTATATGGTTAATAAACTAACTATAACAAGCCAAACGAACCCCAAGTGGTTCATTATTAATATATATAACTTTATATAAGTCATTTATCCTAACCTTATATTTTTAGGAATAAAATAAAAATTAATAATATAATATGTTTTTTAAAAACTATTTTATATCAATTTTGACACTATTTGGTAATTGATTTTTGTGAAAATAATAAAAGTGTTAATAGTTAGAAAAAAGTTACTTAAATCAATACTAATATGTCATATTAACCTATAAAATTTGTGTAATTTATAAAAAGTCTCAAATTAAATTTATTTGTGTATTTATAATATCAATTATGTTAATATTTCCTTAATTAGGTAATTACTGCATCATCATTCTATCATAAATAAGTTAAATTATTTAATGTTTAAAAATTATAAATAAAATAAAATTATGTAGGAAATCTTATTATATTTTTAATGAATATTTATAGTCATATTTATCTTATATATAACTCTATATTAAAAATGTTTTAGTTATTAAACTTTGATTTTAACTCTTTTAACTCTTCTTGAAATAAAATAATAACAAGTGTCCTAATCTAATACAAGTGGACCTAAAGCTTAATATTTTATCCCTAAGGTTGTTTTGGGTCGAATTACACTTATCCAGAAGAATTAGGACATGTTTTTGGGTAATAATAATATCATTTTTACCCTTAATTACCCTATTTACTTTTAACCATGGTAAAGAAAAGTAAAAGTTACTATTCACCAAAAATTATTTTTATCTTATTGAACCATATTTTACTCCTTGATATTAACCGTGTCTCTCAGATTTTCGAAATTCAACTCACAGAAGATGTAAAATTATGTTTTGTGTATAATTACAAATGCTCCTAGGAGGTGGGTAATAGACGGTGAAAAGTTCAATAATTTTTTTTATATATATAAAATTATTATAAAATGATTCCAATGAATTATATTAAAATTATATAGGTATTATGTATCAATTTCGACGTAAAATAAATTTAAAATAAATAAATATTTAAATAAAAAGTCGGTTTTTAAATAGTAACCCAGTGTTTTCACTCTTTATCAAAAATTTAATGTTTTCAGAAAAATACCAAAAATTCACCCTAGGATAATTTCAATATTCCGAATCCAAGAATGAAGTTCATTTTGAAAGATAAAATTTATAAAATTTAAAAAAGTAGGTGTTAGTATTCTTAAAAACTAGTTTTAATAATATTTTAAAATTATATCGTTGTTTAGTGAAACTCGGTATAGCGTACAACGCAAGCTATCGAGGAAGGTCGTGATTGCGTGTAAATAAAGCTAAGCTAGTGTTGTGTGTAGTGAAAGATTCCTTTGATGATATATATAACATAAAAACAAAATATTTCTCATAAAAATATCAGGTGTTACAGTTGTGGCATATCAGCGAGGGGAAACCCCCTGATAGAATAGTTGGGCCATTCCACCTCTTGTATGGGTGGATAGCGGTGCATGTCAGGGAGATCAATGAATTCCCAAACCCCATCTCTCCTCCAGGATCAATCTTATTCCTGTCTATTCTGAATGTTGTATGGAGCTTTTCGGCCAAGCTAACTGTGCAAGTAGTACTGAACCAGTTCAGGAAGGTAGAGGAGTTAAACTGTCACTCGTTCCCTTTTCCAATGGGTATATTCACCGATAATGGAATTTGGAATGGAAGAGTATCATTACAACATCCGAGCCATTCGAGTTGGATTCCTGGTGTCTCGGGTGGACCGTGAGCCCCTATGTGAGCTATAGACGCCGTACCGATTCACTAGGAAATGTTGGTTCATGTAGTGACTGACCCCATAGGTCTATTTAGTTGTGAATTAAAAGGAGCACCCATGCGTGATGAGGTAGATGTGGCCCATGTTTCCACAGGAAGATGGGAAGATGAGGAATGAGCTGCCTCCGCCCACATCAGTCTTCTGGTTGATGAAGGAGTACGCCAAAATATGGGAGGCAGCCTACCTGGGGGAGATGCTGAAGCAACCAACCTTTGAGGATGGTGATGGTGTGACACCCCAACCTTGAGGTCAGGGCCAGAAGGCGGCAAGGACATCCCGAAGTGGCAGGGCCTTCGTAGTGGCGAGTCCCACACTAGTTAAGCAGGAGGCAGCGGTGGTAGATCTAGCACTAGCAGCGGACCTAACAATCCCAGAATAGTAGAGTTATCCGGAGTGGAGGTCACCAAGAAGATTCCGCAGAATATAGACCCAGGATCCGAGGAATCGGCTACACCATATATAATTTCCACAAAATGTTTTCTTCCTAGAGGCTTGGGACATCAGGGATGTCAATATGAAATTATTCATCCCGTCTAAGATGTGGCAACATGTGAACCATCTCAAGATGGATTTTTTGGGAATCGGTCCCATTAGGGCCAACATTTCAGTATCCCAGGAAGAGGTAGAGTAATATCTGGAAGAGTTTGAGGACATCGTGCACTCCCGGGGTGCACCACGTCCGATAACAGACCGGGTGAAGGTGTTTTTGGATCGAATTGGCCCTCCGCAGTTGTCGACTATAGAATTGAGGGAGAAATTCCCTTTATGGAATAATTGGGTGAGTCCTCATGTAGGGAAGATGCTGGTAGGGGGATCCCATTGAAGGATGGTGAAGTTGGTAACTCAGATCCAAAGCATGAAGAGATTGCAGAGGGTCTCGAGGTAAAACAAGGAGTCCCTTCCCTGGGATATGCTTTTGGGCTACATTGGACCCCTTCACTAAAATTTAAACTATACAGAAGGGTCTCATTTGTAGAACCCAATCTCTCTCTTCAATAGATAAAAATGTGGGGCCTTCGGGATCTATTCCAGTGGCTACGATAATTACGGTGTCCAGTGGGGCCAGAACGTCTGAGGTGGTTCCCTTGGAGTCTTAAAAAATCCCTACAATATACAGAGGGATGTGACTCGGGGTCCTAATTGAAACAACCCAGGTGAGAGACTAACAATTTGATCTCTGTTAGTCCCCTTGAATACAAATTCTAGCATGCCACCCATTTATTAGGTTTAATGACATATGTGAACTTCTTGGAATGAAAAGTTCAACAAATGGAATGGGCTTCCTTGGTGGGGATGGTTGGTACTCACGACAACACCTTTCCTAGGGGAATTCCAGTGGTCATGGAAGCATATATGTAGACCTACCAAGCTGTGGAACTCCCAATCAATGGTGGGACTGTTAGTGGGTCTTAGCTTGAGATTATTGAGGTGGGTCTTGACGATGAAGATCAATTGGACAGCGTGGGTCCTACCATACTCGATCAAACACCAGATACGGACCCTGCGGATGAGTTCTTGGGGATGTTCCCCACATATGAACCAGCCAACCCCACCGACTGGGATGAGACATCCTTCAATAAAGAGTGAAACAAGATAGTCTACCTACGGCCATCGAAGCCGATCAAGATCATTATCGATGACACCCCTCAAGCACAATGGATAGAACAGAAAGATAGAATTCATCCATGACTACTTGAATTGTTCCCTAGGGGAGTGGATTCCCAGGACCCACATGCTCGTCTGAGATCCCATGGTAGAGAAGATCTAGAAGTATGACTGTGGCCATGGTGAGGGTTGGCAGTGGAGAATAAAGGGAAACATCTAGAAGATCCAAGAGGTTGAAAATGAGATTCATCAGGTGCACATCCCAGCAGATGAACATTCTTCTTCCCTCAATGCATATTCTGAAATTATATTGTGGATGATGGCCTAGGGGGAAGAGGATGAAGTGAGCATGAAGCAAGCCTCTGCGGAGATGACCATTATCTGAACCAATAAGGAGCGGGCCTAGATCGCATCGGACGTACTGCACCTCATCACTACCGAGGTGGAGCGGGAAATGAATAGGTGATAACGAATCCTGGACACCACAAGTCAGACGGTGGAGGAGTTGTAATTCTTTTTTGAAATGGTAAACACATCCATGGAAGGGGTATACCCTCAGGTAATATGGTTCATGTAACCTTGAATGCACCTTCATGTTTTGATTTTTTAGACCAGATGCATATGTGAGTTCTATTATCTATTTTTGGTCAATTTCGTTTCCTTTACATTCATGGAACATCATGCGATTATCCCATAAGACAATGTGGGTCGGGCTGGATGTGAGAAATAAGGGATGACCACCCTTCCATTCCATCATAATATAAGAGTGAAAATCAAGCTCTAGAAATCTGGGGATTGGATAACATATTTGGATTTATGGGAAGAAAGGGAGAGTCCTGATTGGTGGACGAGTACCTCAGAACAATCAATGTATCGCCTACCCAATGTGCTCTAATGCATGAGAGGGTTAATGGTAGGGGAGTTTGGAATCAACCCCAACACAAGGGAGTGGAATGTGTGAATCACAATACCAGAGATTTCAAATATTGTGGGGGTGGCATGACAATGAAGGATAACCACTGACCGCATTGGAAACACTGTATCCTTATTGTGTTAGCCTAAAATGTAGATAACAAATAAAGACTGCCCATTGACCATATTCAAAACATGGCGCCTGACTCAAAATGTAATCCATTTGTCTTCTAGAATGTTGTCCCAGGACAATAGATGAGCCATATCTTGAGCATCCATACTGTTAGGGGGTTCTATTAGATGTGAAAGAGGGCGGGGGTCTAAAACAAGGGTACAAAAAGCTTGGAGTGTGGAGTTATGGGTTGTTCTAATGGAGTCCAACACTCTTGAAATCATTCCCCCATGGTGGAAACACATTTGGTGAGTGTATCTGTCTGATCAGGGATCAACCGTACTTCATAACATGACATATCTTTCAAGAATAAGGAATACTTTATAGTTTTACATCATACAAACAAAGATGATAAATGTGCAGTTTATACATCATATGGTTTGGACGATGTACATAGTTTAAAGGTCACACTGCTTGGACCATGATCAAGGCTGAGGGTCCAGAAGGGTCAATGACCCTGGGGCTAGGCCAAATGAAAAATTCCTGGTCATCGCTACGTATCACATAAGGTTGAGAATCAACTCCAATGTTGTTCATAAGCATGGCATGACCAGAGGCCAAAACTGGTAAGGAAAATCCTATCTGGATAGGGATCTGGTGCATACCATCACTGACATGGGGCATCCTAAACTTTTTCAGGGTAGAACCAAAATTTAGTGTCATGCGTCGAGGACATGTGGAATCCAGCATTTTAACATCATAAGATAGGATAGGGAGTGAAAGGTATGATCCTAGGAAGGAAGTATGTGGTGAGGTAGCTATAAACCCAACGCGAATGAGGACCTAAGAAGTCCACACCACACGACATATCTCTGGGGAAGTTCTTTAGGTCAAGCACCAAAAGTGAATGTTAGGCTGGGACCGTGGAAAAGTGCCCAAGTGTTCTACATACCCCATTAGGATTAGATTCAAACCGCACATAGTTCTGAGAGTATAGTTTAACGTCATGCTGGATGAATACAGGAATTTATGGCATGGATGCACCAGTACATGTCCTACTAGAACTACTAAGCCCACATGAGTCATGATCATTGTGGGAAACAAGTAGTGATGGGACTTACCTAGTACAAGAAGGCACATTTTAGGGGTGATGGGATGCTGGGTGAATGATGTCCCAATAATTCTGACCTGCGTACTTGACACACCTAGATGCACGAAGGGGTAAACTTGAGTATGTTGGAATTCCAATTGAACATAAGGAAGTGGAAATATGTGAATCGTGATGCTCAAGATATGGAGCTCAATGAAAGGGGTGTGATGATAGGGAATAAATGTTGACCATGTTTGAAACATAGTATCTGTTTCATGTCAGCCTGGAATTGCGACTGACAAATGATGGTTGACCGCAAACCATGTTCGAAACACAGGGCCTGTCACAAATGTCGTCTGAGGTCCTCAGGGATGTTGTCCCAATATGGTAGGTAATCCAATGTTTCATGATACCATTCCATAAATGGTGTCCCTTTTAGACGTGTAAGAGGATGAAGATCCAAATAACAGGTTCATGAAGCTTGTACATAAAATGATGGGAATGTCCCTGTAAAAATTCCACACTTCAAGCTCTTTGTCCCAATGTATCTGAGTATGAAACAATGCATATCATATTGAGGGAGTTGGGTCCATTTCCTAGGATTAGGTCCCTAGGTCGCATGCTTCCATCTTAATGGTCATTGTATGGGCCATAATGGGGTACCTGATTTAATGGATTGTCCGTAGGGCAATGAAGTAGCCAAATCTGATGTGTAGCTCCGATAAGGAGATCTCAGTTAATGGTCATAGAACTTAGGCCTGTTTGGGAAAATACATGGGATGAAATTTTTGAGGAGATTGATATAGCGACCCATGCCTTTTACATATAAAATTTCATTATTTCAAGCATAATTAATCATCAGAGTACAAGCTAATGATCGTTAAGTCTAATGTCTTGGAAGACTAGGTACATATAACAAAAAACATGGGGCTAATAAAACTTCATTATTTAATCTCCATAAAGAGATTCTAACTTCATTTGAGCTCTTACATCTGCATAGGGTACCCTGGGGAAAACATGAACAAAGGGATGAGCTAAAATTCCCAGTAAAGGAATGAACATAAGGATACATCTCAAGCACATGAGTTAGGAGGGATGACATAAAGATATCCAAAGCGTGAAACTTATAAAATCATTTAATATAAGCATGGGATCATATAAACTTGGAATAAAATTAATGTGGTAGAATAATAAATCATATCTTTAGTATGATTCAAGGCTAACCTCCAATCCCATTTCCCATTTTGGTATGGGTCAAGGATAACCGCCAATCCCATTTCACATCGCAACTCGTGAGACTTATCCTTAACCAATGCATTGGAGCACTATATGGGCGCACCCATCTCAAAATATTCATGAATATTCATACCACATAAATTATCTTTCCACATAAATAATCATACATAATCAACCATACATAAATATAAGGGTACCCATGGAAAGAATTGGGTACCACAACATGACCTAAAACATTTCCAATGGGCGTATCCCGAATGTATCCGCGAAAGGAAAGGATTAGAATATACATGGAAATTCATAGGGTAAAATAGGAATATAACATGGTAAGTGGTGTCAAATATAAGTTACAACATATTAAAAATTTATTTTAGAAACATTAACATTAAAACATTTTTTCACGGTTTTAAGGAAAACACTCTAGAGCTTTTCAAATTGAAAAGAGGACATTCTTTTATATAAAACAAGAATTGAACCAAGAAGGTTTTCATAATAAAAATAATTATTTTTAAATAAAATGGTGTCTTAAAACATAATATGCAGTGAAATTTAAATTTGGGTAAAAATATAGGGAAGTTCCCTTTAAAACAGGTTTGCTTATCGGAAAGTTCTAAGCAGGGAATCTTTCAAAATCATGCATATCCCCGATAGAATGTGAAGAAAAGGGTCTTGATATAATAATCTTGTACAAATAACCAGGAGTCATAAAAATCACATAGTTAGATAAGATAACACCATTTTGAAAGAAATATAAGGCAACCAGAAAGAACAAAGAAGGTTCAGGTAGAATTTGTTACGATTTTACCGGCATGGGGTCAGGTGTACCTAAGGGGGCTTGATGAGAGAGAAAATGGGTTTCTCATTACTTATAAAACATTAGGTCAATATGGGGAAGGTGTATAAACATACCCCATAACTTGGTATTACACAAAAAAAAATATCATAGAGAACAATCTTGATTAAGAGTGAAAAGTGGAGGATCCCTTACCTTAAATCTTGTGGTGTTCTTCACTTGTTATTAATGACCTCTTGAGACTTCCTCCTTTGAGAACCTCTTAAAAGGAGAGGTTTTGGTATATTTAGGAGGCTGAGAGATTATGGACGTGGGGGAGGACCATGGGGAGAGATTTGGGAAAAAATTAGGGAAGGCTTGGAGCTTGAGAGGAGTGGAGAGAAGAGGGAGTGAAGGGGGATTTTTATAGTGGAGGAGAAGAGGGATTTCATGATATTATAATCCTTAATTTATTATTTCATCACAAGAGAAAGAATAGTAGGTATTACATGACCAATAATAGTAAATGGGTCATGTGAATTAAAACCATGTGGTCTTAAATCATCAGAATATCATCGATGACTCAATTAATCCATTATTTACCATTTATTGTGAATTATTGGATTCTACTATTCATCAAAAATTCATGTATTTCAGAAAAATCCCAAAAAATAACCCTAACAATTTTTTGACTTGTAGAATCCAAAAATGAAGTCAATTTTTCAAAAATAATTTTCTAAATATGGTTATTTTAATATTTAATTAAAACCATAATTTATTATCAAGATCCAGATTTAAAAAATGCATTAACATATTCTAAAACATAGGTATATTGTACTTACAACATGAATATTAATTTTATAATATCAAATGTGAGGTTACTATTCAATAAGTTATATCACTATTCATAAGGGTATGTTACTATTCATTAGAGTAGTTTACTATTCACCATTTTTTAGTTTTATTAGACCCCAAAAAAACATCTTGGACACAACCGTGTATGTCAGATTTTCAAAATTCCAAACACAGAAGTGACAAAATTATGTTTAAAGGTCACTTATCACTTAGTAGTTCATTATTATGTGATTTTATGGCATATTTATAAGAAGGTAATTTCCATTAAAAACATTGGGTCGTTACATTCTTCCCCCCTTATGAAATTTCACCCTCAAAATTTCATTTTATATTCTAGGAAAAAAACAGATGTGGGTACTTTTATTCATTGCTTCCTCCAGTTTCTATGTTGCTTCCCCAATCTTATGGTTCCTGCACAACACTTTGACAAGATGGGTTGGCTTGTTGTGTAGAATCTTACTCTCCGATCCAGAATCATTACTGGCTTCTTCTCATAGGAGAGATCATCTTCCACCTGCACCACCTCTGAGTTTAGTACATGTGAGGGATTAGGTATGTACTTCCTCAAGAGTGATATGTGAAAAACATCATGAAATTGAGCCATATTCGTGGGAATTCCAAGCCGATAGGACACAGATCCTATGCGGTCAAGGATCTCAAAGGGGCCAATATACCTTGGGCTTAGATTCCCTTTCTCCCCGAAACACATGAATCTCTTCCATGGATATATTCGAAGGCAGACTCTATCTCCAACATCGAACTCCAAGTCCCTTCGACGATTGTCAGCATAGCTCTTTTTATGACTTTGAAAAGCTTTGATGTGTTTCTGGATGACTTGAACCTTCTCTGTCATCTCTTGAATGAGATCAGGTCCAAGTAACATTATTTCTCAAACTTCATCCCAACAAGTTGGAGTTCTACATCGCTTTCCATACAGTGCATCATATGGAGCCATCTGAATACTCAGGTGGAAGCTATTGTTGTATGAGAACCAAACCAATGAGAGATGATGATCCCATCAACCTTTGAATTCTAGAGACTAGGCTCTAATCATATCTTTAAGAATCTGAATAGTTCTTTCAGACTGGCCATCAGTTTGGGGGTGATAGGCCATGCTGAAATTTAATTCAGTACTCAAAGAATGTTGAAGGCTCCTCCAGAATTTAGATGTGAACCTTGGATCATGGTCAGAGACAAGTGAGAGTGGAACACCATGTAGTCTCACCACTTTCTTAACATATGACTTTGCAAGTTGTTCAAGAAATAAATATTCCCGAATACTGATGAAATGGGATGTCTTGGTGAGTCGGTCAACCACAACCCATATCGCATTATTTCCCTTCGACATCGTCGGGTGACCTGTGACAAAGTCCTTAATAACATTTTCCCATTTCCACGTGGGTATAGGCAATGGCTGCATCATACCATTGGAATTTTGTCGCTCACATTTAACTTACTGATATACCACGCACCTTGATATATACTCCTCAATATCCTTCTTCATGTTATCCCACCAGAAGTGTTCTCGGAGATCACAGTACATTTTAGTACTCCTAGGATGGATGGAGAAGGTCGATCTATGTGCATCATTCAATTTCACATTCATTATCTCTGGATCAGATGGTACACATAATCTTGTCCCAAATCTTAGAACTCCTTCCTCATCAATTTTGAAATCGGTGGATTTCCCATTTTTAACAGCTTCTACCCTTCTCTGAATTTCCACATCATTTCTTTAAGAAACCTTTATTTTCTCCAAGTGGGATGGTTGAGAAATCATATGAGAAAGGATTGATGATGTTCCTCCCTTAATGATTCCCATGTCCATACATTGAAAATCCAAGAAGATCAGATCCTTTCCAATACCCATCATTGATAAAGATGCATGATCTTTTCTACTTAGAGCATCCGCTACATTGTTTTCCTTACTGGGATGGTTGTTAATTGAGAAGTCATAATACATGATGAGCTCTATCCATCTTCGTTGGCACATATTAATATATTTCTTTGTGAATATATAATTGAGACTCTTGCGGTTAGTATATATCTCACACTTTTTTCTATAGAGATAATGCCTCAAGATTTTCAATGCATAGATCACAGCCGCCAACTCCAGATCATGCGTGGGATAGTTTTTCTCATGGGTTTTAGCTCCCTTTAGGCATAGGATATCACTTTATCATTTTGAATTAGCACACAACCTAAGAATTTCTTAGATGCATCACTATACACCACAAAGAGTTCTCCTCTTGAAGGGAGTGTGAGTACCGGCATAGTGATAATCCTCTTTTTCAACTTCTTGAAAAAGTCTTCACATTCCTCTGTCCAGACAAACTTTACTCCCTTCTGTTCTAGCTTGGTCATTGGGTTTGAAAATCATGAAAAGTTCTTCACGAATCATCGATAATACCCAGCTAGACCTAAAAAGATGTGGATCTCCGTTACAGAAGATGGCCTCGACCACTCTTCAATTTATTTCATCTTAGAAGGGTCCACAGATATCCCTTTCCTGGTGATAACATTCCCCAAGAATGATACTTCCTCCATCCAGAACACACATTTACTATTCTTTGCATACATCTTCTTCCTTCGCAAAGTCTTCAACACAGTTTCCAAATGATCCTCATGTTCCTCATTTCTCTTGAAGTATATCATAATATCATCAATAAATACCACCAAAAATTTGTCGAGGTAATCTCTAAAGTCTCTATTCATTAAATCCATGAAAATTACTGGAGCATTAGTGAGTCTGAAGGGCATCACTATGACCTCATAGTGTCCATACCTCGTTCAAAAGGCAGTCTTATGAATATCACCCTTCCTCAACTTTAGTTGTTGATATCCTGACCGAAGGTCCACCTTAGAGAAATAACTAGCCCCACAAAGCTAATCGAACAAGTCATCATTCCGTGGAAGGGGAAACTTGTTCTTTATAGCGATTTTATTGAGCTCATGATAATCAATGTCGAGGTGCACTGATCCATCCTTCTTCTTGAAGAAGAGGACTGGAGCACCCCACAGTGAAGAACTCGGGAATATAAAACGCTTCTCCATATTCTGTTGTAACTGCTTCTTCAGCTCTTCCAGCTCTACGATGGCCATTCTGTAAGGTGTCACTGAGATTGGTAGAGATCCAAGGATATGTTCAATTGAGAACTCAACCTCTCAGTCAGGGGGAAGACCGGACAACCCTTCAGGGAATATATTAGTACAATCCTTCATGATGGGCCTGTCTTTAAGCATGATCCTCTCCTTTGTCTCAATCATTTGAGCTAGATATGCATGCTCATAGGGAAGAAATATCCACACTTGAGATGATGCTTATAAAGGAGACTCATATTCCTCCTTCCACTTGTAAAGAATTAGAGGATGCTTCGTGATGTGAAGAGTAATCTCCCTTTCTTGAAAATTCATGTTGGCCTTGTACAAATATAGCCAATCCATACCCAAGATAGCATCAAACTCCACTAAAGGAAGTATGGAAAGATTTTTTGGGTGGTTCAGTCCACAAACATTAACCGGGGAGGAGTTGTAAACCATGGATGCAATAATTTCCCCATTCTCGGTTCTCACAGATTACATTTCCTCCAAATTTTGATGTGGTGTTTGAATAGTTCTCGTAAACTTGAAATATATGAAAGAATGTGTAGAACCTGAATCAAATAGTATGTTCACAATTCTTGAATGGATAACACACGTACCTCTGACCACATCATTTTCCGGATCCACCTCAATAGTAGTTATAGCATAATCCCTTCCTTGTTTCCTTAGAGGTTGTTGTTGATTTCCTCCAACAACCCTCGGCTTAGGGAAATTGTTCACATAATTCCCAAGCTTCTTGTAGTTAAAACACTACACTACAGACTGAGTGTTGATCTAAATCTTCCATTATTCTTCTGAATTTGCAGGATTTTTCATATCCCTTCGGCATTTCATGGCCAGATGACCAAACTTTACGCATTTGAAGCAATTCTTGGAACCCTTGAGACAGTCACCAAGATGCTTCTTCCAACAATTCTTGCAAAGGGGATAGTGAGGCTTCATTCCATCATGAAATTTTTTTGATTAACCACCCATGTTGTTCTCCATTTTCCGATTCTTATCACTAGGTCCATGAGACCACTGAGAGTCTCCAATCTCCATATCAACCTTGAGGGCACAACAGACATTCTCCTCATAGCTGTCGAAGTCTCGAATTTCCAAAACATTTTGCAGACTCGGCTTTAGTCCACTAAAGAAGCGATCCACCTTGCTTTTGGTGTTCATGAAAAAGCCAGAGGCGTAACTTGAAAGCCATGTAATGTTCGCTTCATACGCCTCGATGGACTCATCTTCCTTCTGCATGAGTCCAAGGAAATCTCTTTCCATCTAGAGATGAAGGGTTCGAGGAAAATATTTTTTGAATAAATCCTCTTGAATTCCTCCCAATATATGGAATCAATTTCTTCTTGGGACTTTGTGTTCTTGATCAGTGTCCACCACTGATCATCTTCCCCATAAAAACGATAGACGACCAGTACAACTTTCTCTTCTTATGAGCATTGGAGGACAGAGAAAATCATTTCAATGTAGTTAATCCATTATTATGCAAGGAGGGGATCAGAAGACCCGCTAAACATGGGAGGCCTTTTCCGCATGAAGGATTCTACGACAACATGCTCTTTCCTTGGAGGATGGGGATGTTCCACTAGATTCAAGATATTATTCATAACTCGATCCAGCTGGGCATGTACTGCCATAATGTTTTGAGCACCCGCTTCCATCATATCAAGTATGTCATTAGGGAAATCATCACATTTCCTATCAAATTGGTTATTGGAACGTTTTCTTCTATTTCCCGCCATTAACTAAGAAAAGGAAAGGATAATTTGGGGTATATAATACTTATCTAATGAGCATAAAAAGGAAACATTGAAAATTAAAGGATAAACTTATATATAATAAGTACATCCTAACTTGATATTCCTTAGGGTTATATCTAGGTTATCCTCGACTTATGGTATTTTTTTCCATTAATAATGGTTTGTACTAAGATCATGAATCTACCAAAGTATATCCCCCAGGTTTTTCATAACCAAGAGTGTAGTAAGGCCCGTTATCATGCACTAGTTCCTGTTCGAGTCTAGCTCAAAGTGGTATTTTCAGGTTTTACCCCTAGATACATCTATTCCAGAGATGCCTCTACCTGCTCGTATCCAGACAGGGATGTATTTTCTTGATAAACCACTTACTCTATACTCACAAAAACTTGGGACTGTTTTCTTATACTTAGTCTCATTCTTATGGTTCTCACTAAGGTTCTCTATTCCTAATCTCCAAAAATAACTAGACCATCCTCTGATACCAACTATAGAAACCCGAGCCTTTTACATATAACATTTCATTATTTCATGAATAATTAATCATCAGAGTACAAGCCAATGATCGTTAAGTCTAGTGTCTTGGAAGACTAGGCACATATAAAATAAAACATGGGGCTAAAAAAGACTTCTTTATTTAATATCCATAAAGAGATACTAACATCCTTTGAGCTCTTACATCTGCATAGGGTTCCCTGGGGAAGACAAGAATAAAGGGATGAGATAAAAATCCCAGTAAAGGAATGAACATAAAGATACATCTCAAACACATGAGTTAGGAGGCATTACATAATGATATCCAAAGAATGAAACTTATAAAATCATTTAACATTAGCATGGGATCATATAAACATGGAATCAAATTAATGTGGAAGAATCATAAATCATATCTTTAGTATGGGTCAAGGCTAACCGCCAATCCTGTTTCCCATTTCAGTACGGGTCACGGCTAACCACCAATCCCGTTTCACATCGCATCTCATGAGACTTATCCTTACCCAATGCATTGGAGTGCTATATGGGTGCACCCATCTCAAAATATACATGAATATTCTTTCCACATAAATAATCCTTCCACATAAATAATCATACATAATCAAACATACATAAACATAAGGGTACCCATGGAAATAATTGGGTACCACAATCATGACATAAAACATATCCAGTGGGCGTATCATGAAAGTGTCCGTGAAAGGAATTGATTAGAACATAAATGGACATTAATTGGGTAAAATAGGATTATAACATGATAAGTGGTGTCAAACATAAGTGAAAACATATTGAAAATGTATTTTAGAAACATTAGCATTAAAACATTTTTGTGCGGTTTTAAAGAAAACACTCTAGAGATTTTCAAATTGAAAAGAGGACATTCTTTTATATAAAACCAGAATTGAACCAAGAAGGTTTTCATAATAAAAATACTGATTTTTTAAAGACAATGTTTACTTAAAACATAGGATAGATTGAACTTGAAATTTGGGTAAAAATTTAGGGAATTTCCCTTAAAACAGGTTTGCTTATTAGAAAGTTCTATGAAGGGAATCTTTCAAAATCATGTATATCCCCAAAAGAATGTGATGAAAGGGTCTTGATATAAGAATCTTGTAAATCTAACCAGGAGTCATAAGACTCACATATATAGATAGGATAACACCATTTTTAAAGAATGATAAGGCAAACCGAAAGAACAAAGAAGGTTCTGGTAGAATTCGTTATGATTTTACTGGCATGGTGTTTAGTGTACCTAAGGGGGCTTGATGAGAGATACAAGGGGTTTATCATTACTTATAAAAAATTATGCTAGTATGGGGAAGATGTATAAACATACCCCATCACTTGGTATTACACAAAAAAATCATAGCATAGACAAAAATCTTGATTAAGAGTGAAAAGGGGAGGATCCCTTCCATTAAATCTGGTGGTGTTCTTCACTTGTTATTAATGACCTCTTGAGACGTCCTCCATTGAGAACCTCTTAAGGGGATAGGTTTTGGTATTTTTAGGAGGATGAGAGATTTTTGACGTGGGGGAGGACCTTGGGGAGTGATTTGGGAAAAAATTAGAGAAGTCTTGGAGCCTGAGAGGAGTGCAGAGAAGAGGGAGTGAAGGGGGATTTTATAGTGGATGATAGGAGGGATTTCATGATATTATAATCCTTAATTTATTATTTCTTCACAAGAAAAAGAATAGTAAGTATTCCATGACCATGAATAGTAAATGGGTCATGTTAATTCGAACCAAGTGGGATTACATTAGCAGAACATCATCGATGACTCAATTAATACATTATTTGGCATTTATTGTAAATTATAAGATTCTACAATTCATAAAAAATTCATGTATTTCAGAAAAATCCCAAAAAGTCACCCTAGACATTTTTCGACGTGTAGAATCCAAAAATGGAGTCCATTTTTCAAAAATAATTTTCTATATATGATTATTTTAATATTTAATTAAAATCATAATTTATTATCAAAAACCAGATTTAAAACATGCATTAACTCATTCTAAAATATAGGTATATTGTAATTCCAACATGAATATTATTTTTATACTATCAAAGGTGAGGTTACTATTCATTAGGTAATATCACTATTCATAAGGGTATGTTACTATTCATTAGGGTAGGTTACTAATTATCAAAAATTATTTTTGTTTTATTATACTTCAAATAACATTTTAAACCCAACTGTGTATATCAGATTTTCAAAATTCCAAACACAGAAGTGACAAAAAAAAATTTAAAGGTCACTCATCACTTAGTAGGTAATTATTATGTGATTTTATGGCATATTTATTAGAAGGGAATTTCCATTAAAAACATTGGGTCGTTACAATTGCAAAACCCAACGTGAATGGGAACCCATGAGGTACTCGCCACACCACATGTTCCCAAAAGGGTTCAGGCCTTGGGGTCAAAAGAGAGAGGTCATGATTTAAGGTTCGTGGGGATGGACCTGGAGATGAGATGTCTTGGAATTATAACGTATCCCAAGAGGATAAGAAACAATACGTACATTGTTTTGGGAGATTTCGTGCAGTTTAATGTCTTGCGGCAAGGACATGGAGTGGTCTCCTTTTACGGTCATAGAGACAAGGCCCGGATGGAACAAAAGAAGTGAGACATGTGGTGAAATTATTACAAAAACCGGTGTGAGTGAGGACTGAAAGAGTCTTTATCACCATAATGCATTCCCTGGTAAACTTCTAGGTTAGGGGACCAGAAGTGAAAGTTATGTTGGGCCTGAGGTAATGTGCTCATGTGTTCCTACGTACCCCATGAGGATGGAAATCAAGCCATATTTAGTAATGAATTTGGAATGGTAAGATACCAGTGCTAGAGATAATAAGGTCATACAGGTCTAGCACTTGCAGCAAAAGAAGCAGCATTTGATAAATCTTGTATATCCATCAAGATGAATGACTGTTTTTTTTAATTGTTGGACCTAGGATATAAATTTCATGTATTTCCAAAAGAATCAAGCCGAATTTAGGTGTTGACAAATGGTATGGTGGGTTACCAATACCAAATAATATGTCCCATCGATTGACGAAACCATGATGCAGTGTCATTTTTCATCCTGTGTCCAGGATGATAATGTCAATGTTTAGGGTCATGTGATGGAACCAACCATGAATTTTAATGTCGTGTTGTATATACATAACAATTTTATGTCATGTGGTTATAGGAAACATAGATTAAAGTCTTATGGATTAGAAATATACAAGAAAGATGAGGTTCATGAGGGAATGGGATCTGTGTGATAAAGCATACCCGATGTGAATGAGGACGAGGTCCACATCACACTGCGCATGATTCCATCAAATAAATCTCAAGACAAGGGGCCAGAAAAAGTTTAGAGAATTTGGGGAATGGGAGACTAGCTATCAGTTAAGTTGGACCCAAATTTCAGATTTCTGGGCGTTCATACGTATCCCATGAGCATGTGAATTAAGCTAGACATAGTTCTATAAGGTGGAATTTACCGACATGCAGGACAACACACTTTTAATGTCATACATGACATCATTCAGTTTAATGTCATGCGGTACATGAGGTGGGAGGGACTAGCTCCTGGAAGGGGAGTATATGGTGAAACTATTATAAACCCGATGTGAACGAAGGCATAATCCCACACACCTAACACGACGTAGTCTTATAAGTATCAGGGCCTTAAAGTTAGAAAAAATAGATAAATTTGTTGAACTCGAGTTGGAAATAAAGATGATATGTCTAGGAAATCCTACGTATCCCATGAGGTTGGAAATATAGCCATACATATTTATAATGAGGGGATGTTTAAAGAGATCGTAGTTTAAGGTCATAGAACACGGACCATGGTGAAGAGGAACTCTTCTAAGTAGGTGCAGAGCTCGATCCAATCCCTAAGCCCATGTGAGTCAAACTCAGTGTGGTAAACAAGGGAGGAAGTGGTCGTTGAAACACATGGGATATGCGTAAAGGATAATTCATTGCGGAACCCCAAAGAATGACTCACCACATCTTGGTCTTCCGAACGTGAAACTGCACGCTGAGGGACAGTACCAAGACTATCAAAATTCCACTTGGACATGCTGGGGTGGAAAATGAAGGGAATCATGTAACTGATATTTATAGCTTGAAGGGGTTTCCATGATGATGGAGGATAACCATTGACCATGTTCAGAACACAACATCCATATCGTGTGACCTGAAATTGGAACAAGAAATGAGCATCGACCACTTACTATATTCAAAACGTGGGACTTGTATCAATTTCCTATTTGAAACCCTCAAGGACGTTGGACTATAATGGTAGGAGATCCCTTGGTTGGAGAATCCATGCCAATTGTGGGTCCCTGCGGATGTTAATGGTAATGAATGCCCAAATGGAGGAGAACAAAAAGCCTAAAAAATTTTTGAAAGCATGTCCAAGAAGAATCTGACACTCCAGGCCTTGAACTAGAGTAATATTGAGCACACTGGCAAATATATGACGAGGGTTGAGGGATCTAACTTAAGAGAAGCTTACATAAATAGATGAGCGTAGCGAAAGGGAGCAATGTGCACTCAGGAGAGAGGGGTATTTGGAATGGTTGTTTTAAACCCGATGTGAATGGGGACATAAGAACATACCACACTATATAACCCCTTGGAAGAATGTAGACCAAGGGTCCAAGATGATAGGGAGGTTTCTAAGAGATGGATCTAGACATGAAGACTATATGTTTGGGCGGTCCTATGTATCCCATATGAATGGGAATGAATCCATACATTGTTTTGGGAGAAGAATGTTTTTTATTTTATCATCATGTAGTGAGGACGATTTTGATCTTAGTTTAAGGTTGCAGGGATTGTACCATATGCATAGATTAATGTCATATGAATGGGACAATGGGGTAATGAAGAAGAATCATTACACATATGTAAAACCACAAAACGAAAACAATGATAGAGGATAACTGTTGACCATGTTTGCAACATAGTATAAGAATTTTTGTTACTGAATGTTGGGGGAAAAAATTGAGCATCGACTGTTGACCATATTAATAACCCGAGTCATGTATCAATTTGTTGTTCGAAATCCACGACGAAGTTGGCCCGTAATTGTAGGGGAGGGCTTGGGCTGAGCATCCATGCCATTCTGGGGCCCTTTTGGATCTAGAAGATGATATAAACCTAAATGATGGGGTTCACATAACATTGTGGGGCTTGTTCTTTCAGAATGGATGATAATTGAAGTAATGTCTCAAAGGGGTATGTGCAATGTGTCAAAATAGCCTGACGTGAGTCCAAACCACACCGCCCAATCCAATATGAGAACTTATGCCAGGGGGCCAAAAAGATCAAGGGACCTAAGGCTGCGTATCCCAGATAACTGCAACCATATGACCTATCATGTAGGTATTGCCTTACCCTTACATTTAAGCCCACGTGAGAAACACTCGATGTTGAAAATAAAGAGTAGGACTGGGATATTCCCATCATATAATGATTTGACAGTTGGAATAACACTATTTCATGAGGATGATCGAAGGATGAAGAGATAGTGGGGTAAAATGAGCCATTACCCTCCATTTTTGGACATATGGGGGTGGAGAAAAAAGAAAATGATATCTGTTGACTAGGTTAGAAACATTAAATCTATATCTTCTGACCTAAAATGGGAACAACAAATGAACATCGACTGCTAACCATATTCACAATGCAAGACATGTATTAATTTTTTGTTTGAAATCCTTTAGGGAATTGGCCCAAAATTATATAAGAGACCTTATGCTAAGTATCCTTATCTTTTGGGGGACCATTTGTATGTGAAAGATAATGGGTACCCAATTAATGAGTCTCTAGAGTATAAATGTGCCCTAGCAAATTAATGTCAATCTGGGCAGTAGAAGAGGTGGGGATCTTCAGGGAGGAGGGATACCTTGTATAGTCATGATAAGTTCTATATAAGTAAGGGAAAAATCATATACCACACCATATGTTTTGACCCAATAGGATATTCTGAAGTTTGGGTCTAGGCCTTTGAACGAAATTTCTGGGCATTCTTATGTATCCCATAAGTACGTAAATCAATCCATATATAGTTTTGAAGGACATGCAGTTTAGCGTCGTGTGGTGAGGACGTGGCTGGTAAGAAGAACAAGGGAGGTCACATGGGGGAGTCACTATAATCTTGACAAGAGTTAGGCCAATGAAGCCTACAAGAGACCATGTGGGATCCTCCAAGGGAGCTATGGACAAGGGGTAGTAAAATTGGTAACTTGGGGTTGTACATGTGATGAAGCGTCTGAGTGTTCCTTTGTATTCCATGAAGATGGGAATCAAGCCATACATAGTTATTATTGTTTAACGTCTTGAAGGAAGACACACATTTTAACAACATGTGGGATGACTTACAGTTTAACGTCTTGCGGGACAATATTCAATTTAACGTCATGCGGGACGACATATATTTTGACTTAATGTGGATGAAATACAGTTTAACGTCATGCGGGATGACATTTCAGAGTTTAAGGTCATGTAGTACTGTACAATTAATGGGCATATAGGATAATAATGTAGTTTAGGGTCTTGCGAGATCATACAGTTTAAGGCCATGCAGTACCAACAACATAGGAAAATTATTTCTTGAAGAATTTAGAATTGGTGAGAGGAGATATACACTCACCATCCATTGTAACTTGGGAGCATGCTCTATTATAGTAACCCTTGTGAAAAATTTAAGGTCCTTCTCATTTGGGCTCCTATATGTGTGGTTTCCTGCCATGTATCATTGGTGTAATCAGTTCCAACACCAAGTCACCTTGCATGAAAGAGTGGATGAAAAATTTCTTGTTAAAATATATTGCTATCTTGTTATGCTTCCTTTCCAAAATGTCCAGGGCTTGAAACCTGTTCTCGTAGAGTGCATCCATCTCAGCCAGAGGGAATTTAGCTAATTTATCAAGTTCTTTCTAAACATATAAATTTTTTCACAATGAGGGAAAATGGATCTCGATGGGAAACAAGGCCCCAGTTATGTACACCAGGGAATATGGTGTCACCTAGGTGGAATTACGAGTTGTCACATGAAAAGCCCAGAGGGCATCGGGGAGCTTGTCCAGCCTACTCTTCTTGTTCTGCACAAAATTTTTCTGCAGAATGTTAGAGAGGGTTTTGTTGAACACCTCGATATGCCCAGTTGTTTACACATGATAGCAGGAGCTATGGTTAGAGAAGATGTAGTATATAACATATAGTTTCATTAGCTCAGCTTCCCAAAAGTTCATGGAATTAACAGGGAGGATCGAATGAGGGAATCCAAATAGTAGATGATGTTGGATCTCACAAATTCAATGAAAGAATGGGCCCTAAACTCCTTGATTGGAATGCCAGTACCCACCTAAAAAAATATCCTATAGCAGTCAGGATGAACCTGCACTGGCGAGCTGTCACTGGTTGATATGGTCCCATGATATCAAGTCCCTATCCCACAAATGGACAAGAGTAATTGGTAGTGTGGAGAGCCTCTGGCGGCCGATGCATAAAGTTGGCATGAATTTGGCACTCATGGAACCTTTTGCCAAACTCGATGCAGTCATGGATTATGGAAGGCCAAAAATATCCCACTCTCTAGATTTGGTGAGATTGTTTCGGCCCAGTCTGATGAGTTCCATAGGAACCGACATGAACCTCCAGCAAGACATGGGAAATCAAGAAACCTTAAATGCAACAGAGGAGAACCCCATTAAACCCGCACTTGTAAAGGATCTACTCATGACCAAGACTATCCTGGAGGGTAAACTATAATGCACGATGTAAAATTGTCTCATGCTTGGATCGATCTACTGAGAGATTACCTCTTTGGAGGTACTCCAAAAATGACGTTCTCCAGTCAGGAGTCACTTTAATCATGGACAATGGGGAACTTGGGGTTTTGATGTTGAGGTGGCGGTGGTATGGTGTCTTACCTGCAGGCTGTCACCATTATCTAGAGTGACCGGAGTAATGAATATCCCTTGTGCCTTTTGAATAATAATATCGTCCTCTTTGTGATTTGCAAGTGATGAACCTAAGTTGACCAGTGCATCTTCTCCACCATTCTGAGATTGATGGACATGTGTAACTCTTGGTCAATATGGGAACTGGTCCACTAGTGGGATAGTGAATTTCAACAATGGTGCGAGCTCTGAAATTCTAACAACATAGTCCCCATTGATCTATTTGATGAGTAGTTCAGAGTCTTATTTCACTTGAAAATGGGGCACATCAATCTTGAGTGCCAGCACGAGGCCAGTAATGGGAGCCTGATACTTCACCTCATTGTTGGTGCAGCCTTCTGACAACAGGAATGAATAAGACAGAATGTCTTGTGATTGGGTAATAAAGAAAATACCTAGTCCTACCATGTTGAGCCTAGGTTCATTGAACCTTCTGCCAGTGGGGATCCTAGAAGCACCATCAATGTGAATTATCCAGCATAGCATTTCTTAGTCCACCGAGAGGATCACTTCATCTTGAAAACCAATTTCTAGAGACTAGTCTGCAGGAGCTGGATGGGAAGCAAGAAAGTATGCCTACACTGCCCCCTTAATAGCCTTCTGAGGGACAATCCTGATGTCGAACTACTAGAGATTAACTTCCCACCAGTCTAAATGGCTTGTTAACATGGGGCAGTTCAAGATGTTCCTCAATGGATCTACTCAGGACACCATTTCTACCTCATAGTGATACATGTAATGCCAGAATTTTTGTACCATGAATACCATCGCAAGGTAGCTCTTCTCGAAAGGGGAGTATCTAGTCTTTGTATCAAGGAGAATGTAGTTGAGGTAGTAGAGGTTTTTCTCTATCTTCTCATTGTTCTTATGGCGGAGAAGGAACTGGGAGACCGTTATTAGGCGGTCACGTAAAGGACCATCATCTTTATAGGGACAGGTGGCATTAAGACCAGAGGATGGAGCATGTACTACTTGATTTCATCAAAAGCATTCTAGCATTCCTCATCCCACTCGTAGACAATGAATTTATTTATGAGTCATAAAAAGGTATTACACTTGTCAGCCATATTCATGATGAATAGGAATATGTAGGCCAAGTGACCATAGAAGCCTTGAAGCATCGAATATTACTCCGGGGAGAAATATGGCTATTGGCCTTAATCTTCTCTGGGTTATTCTTGATACCCTGTATCAGACAATGATGACAAGAAACATTACATATGTGACCATGAAGGCGTGAATCAATGGATTCATCTTTTGATGGTAGGAATAGAGGAAGAAAAACAACTTCTCAAGGTCTTTGAGATTCTTCTGATGCTAGAGATAATTGACCACCAGACCATCCATGTATCATTCCTACAACATTCTGAGGATTGGATTAAATATTCAATGCATAGCCCACTAATAGGTGGCTCCTGCATTCTTTAAACTAAATGGCATGACGTGCTAACAAAAATTACCTTGTGGTTCCCTGAATACCATAGACTTTTCATTCTAAGAGGCCATTCTGATATGGTTATACCCAGATTACCCATCCATGATTAAGTGGTCTTGGAACCTAGATCTAGCATCGATCAAAAATTCCAGAACAGGAATGGGAAAATCATCCTTCAGAAAGTGATGGTTGAGATATTGAATGTCGATGCAGAGTCTGATCTATCTGTTCATCATTCTGACTTGTACAATGTTGGATATCCATTTGGGTTACTTTACCTCTTATCAAAACTGGCTTTGATGAGCTTATCAACTTCTTAATCTACCATGGCACCATGAGAAGGGTGTAGCTTTCTGGGAGGTTGTTTGTACCTCTGACGATTTTCCCAGAGACAGAGGTGGTGGACGACTACCTGAGGACCTAATCATGGAATCTGGTAATAACTCTAGGTGAACACATCATAGTGTTGTTTAAGGAATTCAATGTACTTTGGTATCTCTACGAGGTTAATGGCGACCCTAATCAATGTGGGTTTTGGTTCTGCCTCACTACGGAGGTTCACCTATACCAATTCATCAATCATGGAGGACACACCCTCTTGAATGGGGGGGGGGATACTATAAATAATTTTATTCAGATATGGAGGAGGGATCCCCATCTAGAGGAGTTTCCTTTGAGTCGACATGTCCTAATTGGAGGCTGGTACCAGCCTGAGCGGTAGTGGACACCACATCAGTTAATTATTGTACTGTCGAAACCATAACGATGAAGGCTATTGATCCAATCCCATCCGGTCTTTGGCCCAAGGGGACACACTTGATTATATCAAAGAAATAGTGGCCCTTTAGCTTGACTCAATTTATTCCATCCCAAAAAAACTAGAAAGTGTGATGTATCACTATTTCCATTAGGCGTACATCCCAATACCATATGTGGATAGGGTGATCTGGGATTACCCGATCTTGATTTGTGTAGGAGTATGAGGTGATATTTCATCATCACATAGACTTGGGAATGAGTTCATCCAACATTACAGAAAAAACAAAGAATTTTCCAATGTCTGGAGTTGTATCCTCCAATCGCTGGATTGGAAAGCTGTAGGCATCATCTAGATATGTCCATGGGCCGGTTGTGGTCGTGGCCTGCTCTACCTCGTTAGCCTTAATCTACTTGTCTTCTATCTTATAGTAGTAGTCATCTAGATAGTTGGATTCACAAGAGGAAAAGGAAGACACATCACCTAAGAGAACACCAACTTGACTGTTGAGGGATTACTTAAGGAACATGAGATATGATGAGGGAACCACCGCATGCAGGTGGATCCATGGCCTTCCCATCAATGCATTGTAGGTGGTGTCCTGAAATATAACCATAAACTCGGTGCTAGAAACTATACCATAGAACTATGTCTTAAAATGGATATTTTCAACCAGTGTCTGCACTGTCTTATCATAACAATGGATTCTTTGGTTAGAAGACTCATATCATCAACAAACAACCCCAGTTTTCACTGAGTTCGAGTCAAGATTAGTTTGATTCAAAAGGCCATGTCGACAAGATAGTGATGAACATCCACACCATTAAACTATCCGGTGATGTACAATGGGATAATGTTCCCATGTATGGGAGAGATTACATCTTATCTAGAGAACGAGATGATGGCTTGGTATTTATCATGTTTGACCACCTCAGCATGGAAGGATTTTGCTGTTGTTACCTCCGTTCTAAACTGGAGGGGCATCTTAAAGCATCAGTGAGAGACTCACACATATTCGATGATAGGAGAATGGCCTCAAAGATAGATAGAACTGCTATAATGTTAGCATGATGATTGAATACAATATATTTCCATGCTTGGTGTGAAATTATGATTACAGGAGGTCGCTCGATGACATGAGGTAGGGTGGACCCTACCGAATGGACTGGCAGCTGACTGGTTCTTTGGATATCCTGTTACTCACTAGTCGAGGCAAGTGGAGTGACTATTTGATGAGGAACCGATGACTAAGACTGGTCTATAGCCTAGTGTGTCTGTTCATAATGCAGACGAGGTGGCTTTTCCTGATCCAACAATATGAATGGTGTTAAAGTCGGACCTGATGTCACTAGATGAGAAGGTTGAACATTCAAATCTCAGTGCTGGACCTGCTGCCTAGTTTCTGTAGCTCGAACTGATGTCACCAGATGTGCTCCATAGATGCTAGCGACGGATGGGGATGTTGGGAACCAGCCTGTCACTCCTCATCATTCAGAATCACGTTGGGGTTTACCTGCTCTGTGGTATTAACCAAGGCGTATCCTAGACTATCACTTGAAGAGTCATCCACCACTAGACAGATTCAGGGAGGGATCACCATTTAGAAGGGCATGAATTTGCTGAGAGTATGGCATGATGATGGTATGGGAGGGAGAATTTTTTTCCCTTACGCCACCAGTTTTTACTCTTCTGGGGAAAGGACGACTGAGACGATGATGCAGAAGTAGTAGCTACGGCTTATGAAAGCTTTAGTCAGTTCAGGATTTCACGTATAACAACATGGGAATGAGAAAATATCTTACGAGCCATCCAGTCATCATAGATCTTGGACCTTTGGTTAGAAACCAGAGGCCTCTCACCTTCGCAGTCACTAGTATTGTTTGGCCTCACGAAGACACACGCCACCTATGCCGAAGATGGGACCAACCGGACTATGTTGTTAACAACCTGGTCTTCACTACATTCATTAAACACATAACACTACATGAGGGTGTTCCCCAGGATCCAGTGATAGGGGATGTAATTAGGGAAATCAGTGAGGTTTTCATTTTCATGCCTCTTGTACTCAAGCAGACGTAGAATCCCCTACTCCAAGGCACTGCGGAAGTAACCGGGGACCTGGGCCTCATTGAATGAGTAGATATAAATCCACCTATATTGAAATGGGTCCCGTAAATATTGACCATGATGATGGGATGGAGGATCCTATCAAGGAGATGGATCCTTGTTATATCACTTGGGTGGTGGCAGCGCATTGCGTGTGGTCACCTGCCGATTCTGAGGTGGGCGCTTCTAGGACATAGGCTCTGCCTGATGCAAAGGGCCTCTGTGAGGCTGTGGTGGTGTCTCTATTAGTAGCAACTCTATTTTCTTATGGTCCTATATTTTAGCCACTGTGGTGGGCTCGACCCTGGAAGACCTTCTCACAGGGATTACAGGAGGCAATTGGCATTCCTTCTTATCCTGCTACATGGATTCTTCTAGGCGTTGGGCCTTAATCGAGAAATCTCTAAATCAAAAAGGGTTGTTCTAGTTGATCAGATAGGGGACTAGTTCTATATTGACATTCCTTATGCACATTGTCAATACTTTCTTCTAAGTCAGTGGCATGTCAGGGGAGTATGTGAGCCCTTTCCAACGGGCGAAAAAATCATTAACGCGCTCTTCAGGCCTCGACTTGCACATGAAGAGCTCTGCGATACTAGTCTTCTGAGTGGTCGAATTGAATTGGTATAGAAATTTACTAAGGTGGTATTCCCAGCTAGATACTGATCCGATGATGAGCTGTCTTTACCAGACGAACGCTGGCCCATCCAAGGTCTTTACAAAGAATACGAGTTTTGTGGCCTCCAACTGCTCTAGAGTTCCCATCATGGGCCCACACCTTGTGATAAAGTGGGAATAGTGTTGTGGAGGGTCCCCTATCCCATTAAAGGGTAGAAATTAGGTTTTCTGAAACCCGAGGGGGTGATGGCATATCATCCACTCATGCTGTATATGGCTTTCCATCAGGCGAGATTTCCTCCTATCGCATTTCCAACACCTCAAGATGAGCAATGAGTGCCACCATTGGATTATCTGGGCAAGGGTTCCAATATTGACGGGGACCCATGACCACCAGTGCATTGGTAGACTCTTCAACATGATAAGAGGACCCAACTACTTGTATAGAAGCTAGCGGAATGACCAACAGAGCAACGGGGGGAATCTGAGCTGTGTCCTAAGGATTTTCACACCGTTCAAGAGGATTTTTCGACACATACTATGACCTCTTTCTATATTTCTAGCCTTAAACATGTCTGTGGGGGCAGGATGATCAGGGACACCTTGAGGCAATTCACCGAGGGGATGTTGTCCCTTCCCCTTTTTCGCCAGATGTGAATCACCATATTCTGGATGTCACTCTTTAGTGCATTCAGTAAGGAGGTCATCAACCAGATTCTGGTGTTCGGTGTGTTTCTAACACAATGCATCTTTTTCCAAATCGTCTTCCGGCTTCTGCACTGATCCAAATGGGTCAAAGTGTTTAAAGGCTCTGAGGTGCTCCTTACCCTTTTTGGGATTTCTGCTTAGGACCAATGCCTCAGTAAGCCAAGGAATACACAGTAGATTTCTCTACTGATGAGTAATATTTCCTAACAGATCCAAGAGGTGTGGAACTCCCTCATGGGTATGTCCTCTCCTAGAAGCTCAAGCTCATTCTCACCTCTGGCAAGTCAGATATGTTAAACATGACCATTCCTAGAGGCATATCCTCTATGTCTCCCGGTGAATCGGGCTGAATCTATATGGAAATGAAATAGAGGGCCATGTACCACGACCATCCAAGGGTTTTCACATGGGTAGAAGCCACCTTGGTTATCTTGTGGAGAACCTTAATGCTCTAGATGCATCATTGATGGTGGTTCCTATGGTGATTTGGTTACTCAGGGTGTTGGGATTTGGGGAGTGTGGCCAAATCAGCTGAACAACATTGTTGGCCGATGTCTTATACATGCGGCTGACTCATGGGGTAGGCACTCATCGATGACAAAGACAATAATGAGTCTCCCAAAGGGTTTGGCCGAAACACTCAAACTCTTATTCGGTGAGCAATTTTGGCGCACTGATATTCAGTGCTCCAACTATCCTAAACAACTCAGGAAATGGTCTGCTCCAAGAATATCCCCAAAGCTCCTTGGTCAAGAATCAGGGTATGGCCCGTCATTGCCCCACTCAACAACCACAGGCGGTCGGGAAACCAGTAGTGGTACTGAGGTAGACCGCTGATATGGAAGTCTCATCGGGGGAGAATACGACGAGTGAGCTAACAAATCACAACACCTCACGCTATCCTATAAAGCGCATAGTGAAATAGCCACGACGTCACTGTAAGATGGGATGATGCCATAATTTCCAGCATAGAGACTACGGTTGTTGGGGATGGACCACACTGCTGCTCATCCACCTTTAGTCCCCATAATATCTCTCCATGATCTCTTGTCGGGGTAGAGAGTGCTTCTAGTGATGATGGCAGTGATTTCATGACTGGACCTTGAGGAAGTGCTAGATTTTGTCCTCCAAGATGTACCTAAAGAGGGAGGCAGTAATCTATTGGACCACACATTCTGGAAGAATGAGGATGATACTCATTGTTTATATCCCAACCCCTGACACAAAGGATCTAGGTGAGGGTTCCATCGTAGAGTCATATTCTGCCTCCGAATCTGAGAAACAGACTAGTTTAATCTATGTTCATATTTTCTCAGTATAATTTTTATGGTGGCGAAGACTAGCCCTCCTCCCCTAGGATGGGTCATCAGGACATGATAGATTTTCGGCATGAAGAGGAATTTTTCCCATACTAGTGCTAGGGTAGAGAGGATTTCCACCTAAGTGATATGGGGTGCGAGGAGCACCTGGACAGATATCAAATTGAACACGGGGAGGACCCCCCGTGCCCACTGAATGATGTGTAGAGGGAATCTGAGTAGGAAACGATAGATCAGGTAAGATCTCCACTGGAGATGATAGGAGCACAGTTAGGACATTCATGCTTGTTTCCCCTGGCTACATCAGCATGAGGAGGGTCCCTGTACTGGTCAACCTGAACATGGGTAGGACCTCCATGCTGGGTGCTGGTGAATTGAAGATGACCTTCACTCCTCTGATTTTTTAGGTGAGGAAGACATTCGCCAACTGAAACAAGGACATGAGGAGGGACCCCACACTGGAGATTGATCAGATATGCAATTCCCCCAAACCAGTGGATTTTGGAAGGAGGAATGACTCCATACCCAATGTAATGAGAATGGTAGGGGCTTTCATAGTCAGTGTCACTGCCATTGGGGGGACTCTTGTTCGGATTAAGGGTATCCCGGGATAGACCTTCATGCTGATCATTAAAGTGTTGAGTACCTGTGTTCTCCATGGTAGTGGTATAGGGAGGACCTTCGTACTGGGTGTCATTGCTACGGGTTGACCCGCGACGGGCACTCCCTGCACCAATGATAAAGTGAGTCAACCCAACCTTCCTGTGGGGTAGTTTGGGCCTCAATTCGGGTCAGGTATATAAGTTCCCCTACTCATCATACACAGGGGGTTGATGATATACATTGGTGGTGGCCTGAGCCATAGAAGTTAGTGATGTTGATGCCCCTTGTTGGGCGTCCTCCTCGTCCTATGCCCGATGTTGGAATCTGGTCAACAAGACTTGGGACAGTGGTGAAAGAACAAGCATACCTATTCCTTAGCTCATGGGACCAGATGGCGATGTTAGCATGACCTAGTGGGAGCCCTTTGTGGGAGCCCCTAAAACAGGATCTCGGCCGGGATGGCCCAAACATCCCCTACCTCGTTGGCGTAGGGGAAGGAATCATCAAGGCGTTCTATGAAGAATCTCTCGAAACATTTGTATGTTAGAGTTCGGAGTAGTGTCTCCCTACATGACCCATGGGGGAAGAGGTGTATAAAAGGTGCAGATACCTATAAATCTTGGTGGGGCATATCCCGAGTTGGGAAAATCCCTTCCTCCTCATATCGGCATACAATGACCCTTATAACCTTTACTTGTACAAATTCAGTAGAGGATATGGGGAGATGGTGCCCAATATCCGTGGGTGTGTATTCTGCTGCAAAAGCGGTGGAGCCATGTGGGATTACTACATTAGTGTTTCCCCTACCCCTACGCCAGGGGGTAAGTGGTGATCGGTTTCCTGTTGCAGTAGCATGGGTCCTGAAAGGCAGGGAGATTACACCATTAGTGCTGTAAAAAGGAAATTGATGTCGAGTTCCCCATCGCCACTTTGTCTTACATGAATAGTAAGAAGGATCCATGATGACAACATCACAGATCGAGATTCCCAACGTTTTGACTATCCTGACTTCTAGGGTGTTTCACTTCGGGCCCACTATTTTCTTGGCGGGATCTGGCACCAGATAAATGGATCACGTGACACGCAAATCAACTGATGTCTCGAACGCTAATAATCTCTACATTGAGGATAAGAACTTCATGTCGGGTTCATCATTTCTATTTCTAATGATTTTTCCAGGGTGAACACATCCATCTATTTTGAGGATGACGAGGATACACAGACAATTTCCCCGTATTCCCGCATTCCAAAGGTGGGCGGCATATATTCGTTATTAAAGGATGTTTTCTCCTTGATCGAAATGTGATGATGGGATGTTTATTTTTCATTCCATGTATTCCTCCTCATAACTCATTACCCAATCTGAGTATCCCTTATAGACTAAGTTGTTGTTAGTGAATCACTTCCCAATGCCATATCTTCATGGATGGTGTATAATTACACTACTTCTGTTAGGATATTCAAAGTGGTCCAGTCAGTGCAGTAACCATTGGTCTGCTGAGTAGTCACGTTGGACATCAATGGTGTGTATGGATGATGGATCACTAGTGAATTTTGGTTTCTTTCCGTTATTATAGGTCTTATAGAGGGTGCAGAAGCCCGAGTAATCCCACGTCGATTGTGGGGAATTATATGTCATTGGAATGTCTCTGAGGTTTTTCTTAGATTCCCATATTTAACACAGGGTATGTTGTTGGTTTAATGTCTAGAAAACACAAATCAAATATATCATAACATTAAATAATGTCGATGAGATGGGTAAAACCCCTGAAGGGAACACTAATGTTGGGGCTAATGCGTGGTTAGTTACCCGGGTGCTGGTAAGAGAAGTGAAGAAGTGAAATGACATGTTATCACAGGGTTGTGGTAGCCTGGGTATGATACAAGATGGATAAAGGATGGTTAGGTGAAGATAATGGAGAATGATATTTAGTTGACTTGAGGGTGGTGGTGATGTTGGGCTTGAGTCTCGAAGAGACCTCCTTCGTATCTCTATGGCAGGGAATCAATGTACCATTAGTTCGAAATGGGGTATAGGGTCATGGTGTGTGTAGAGGATAGAAACACAATGATATACTAAGGCTTAGGCATGGTTAGTAGCCAAAGGATAGTCTGACACCAATAGGATGGACCAGAGATATGGGTCCCAACTAAAGGGACAACATTGGCTTAACACTAGGTTTGGGTTGACAATGGCTGACCGCTGAATGGGGTTAATAACAACTTACCATTAGATGGGGGTACAATGTCTTACCACTAGATAGGTGACATTTTAGTGTTATGCGAGAGAAAAGGGGCATATAGTTGAATTCCATGTGGTATGGGGTTGGACCAACATGATGTAGTCAGGACCAATGGTTGTTAGGCTTGAACCCCAGGGAGATCTCTGATATACCTGGCCTTAGCAAGGATCAAATTCCATGTTGTTCAGGGTAGTGGATGCAATTAAACATTGTGTAGGATGAAGAGGGGGAATTCAGTTTAATGTCATTCTAGACGAAGGTGGTCTGACATGAAGGGGTTTGGAACCAGTGGTTGTTGGGCTTGAACCACATGGAGGCTTCCTACGTACATTACCTTTACAAATATCAAAGTCCACATAGTTTTGGAGGACTGAGAACCAATGTGAAAGGGGGTCGAAACCAATGTTTGTTGGGATTTAACCTCGTGGAGGCTTCTTACATACCATTCCTTGTCATGAATAAAAGTCCACATAGACCGGTTTGGTTTTTAGGACTTACAAACTAGGCTACCCATTAGGTGGGCTTGAACATTATGGAGGTTTCCATCTTAACATGCCTAGGTAGAGATCAATGTCAACATAATTTAGGACAGTGTTTGTGGAATACACTATCAGCTACCCAGTAGGTGGTCTTGAACCTTAGGGAGGTGTCCTACATACCTTTCATTGGCATGTATCAATGTCCATGTAGTTCAGGATGGGGTTTTGGGCTTAGACTCTAGGCTGCCCGAAGAGGATGCCATGGTCACTGCTTACTCTAATCCCACATGATTCATGATCAGTAAGAGATAACAAGAGGCATCAAAGACCTGACGATCACATCATGAATGGTGCATATGTGGGAAGTGGAAAGGGGATGACACATAGTTAGTGGCCCAAAATGGAAACAGGGGCTTATGCATGGTTAACATCCCAAAGGGGAAACAAGGGCTTACACAGGGTTAACATCCCAGGGAGACAGAGATTGGGACTTACTCTAGGATGGAGGCCTGGTGGCAATAAAGCCCAAAGGGATATTGATTTGGAACCGAAGAATGGAGGGCTCTATCTCCCATCCCCCTCCTAGTCCTTGGCCAGGAGGAAGATATGGGGAGCAGGGATGTTGCCTCCCACAAAAAAAGGATAGGGGCTTACAAAAAGGTGGTTTCTCATTCCCCACAGAAAGATGCCCCACTAATAAAGTGGACATCATTCTATGTGACGAATGATCTCACTCTCAAGGAGACCTATGGGAATAGAGAATTTCCAAGATGGAGCACCCCACACATGATGCACGAGGAGAGGCAACAATTTAACCTCTTGTGCTACGATGGTGCATGGAAGTTTAATGTCCATCAGATCGAAGGAGATGGGTTCAATATGCACCCCTAGGACATACATAACTGATACCCACCCTCCCTTACGGATGAGAAGGAATTATCAATGCCCGTGGTGAGTGGTTGTTACGGAGTGATCCATTTAGGGGTCCACGTTAGCATGGCTCTGGGAAGAAGCAATTTCCATTAGCATGCCAATGTGGAGAAGCATGAGGGAAGAAACACAATAGGAAGTACCACCATAGGATCTTGAAATTTCTTTGTGAAAACATGGAGGATCACATGGGAAAATGAGTTGCGAAGAGAAGGAGTTCATAGGTAGAAGACTCGTGATGATATGGTGCACCATGTAGTTCCGGGGCATTGAGAAGGGGTATGCTTCCTGAAATGAAGTGGTATAGACTAGGCGTAGGGAATAGGTGAATATGGAAGGGGCTTCGCGAAGTGTAAAGACATTCAAAGAGCAGTGACTCATGGAGCAATGGTGCCTTGAGATGCATAGCATTACGAAGTAATGTGCTTCCCAAAGCACAGTGTCCCTACCTTAGCAAGTGGATCACATGTTCATGAAGGGTATCTCACGAATAATAAGTGCTCCGTGATGACCCATATCACCTTGGGGATCCCCTTCCGTTGTGGAGGCCTGTGGGATCTGCGAATGGAATACCTCTCTAAAGAGGGGCTCACTTCAAACCAAGGGAGTGGCACTTCATGATAATAAAGTACCTTGAGGAGGTCATGGTTCAAACAGTATAATTTGATTTGATATTTGATATATAATAATTAGAATAGTAAGAGGGGCCTCCCTTTTGGATCAAGGGGATACTGGTATTTATAAGAAAGAGGCACCGTGAAGTAGAGCTTGCTGGGCAAGACGACACATAGAACATGGTCATACTCATAGAGCCTCTCGCCTCCATGCTATATGACAGGTTCACAAATGAAAAAATGGGGCCGCAAAGCCTCCCAAATCCTCGCTTAGAGGTGGGTTCTCCAATGTCAAAGGGGATAACGAAACCTCCCACCTCTTTGCTCTGCGGTGGGTTTTTGAATTTCAAATGGGGTCACAGAGCTTCCCACCACCCTACTCCATGGTGGGTTTATGAACATCAAATGGGGTCACGGAGCCTCCAGCCTCCTTGTAGTGTGGCGGGTTCACCGACATGAAAGGGGCTCGCGGGGCCTCCCTCATCCTTGCTCTACAATGCCTTTGCAGATGGGAATCTTTGTGCCAGCCGCGGGGCTACGAGGGCTCCACAAACAAGCACTGCGAGGCAGCCCTTAAGGATTTTTGTTTGTTCTTGTTCTTCCCAGATTTTGGTGACAAAACTAATGATATGTAATGACACCCTATTCGGGTTGCCTAATCAGAACCTAAGAAGACTTTGTTTTTGTAGGACATGATTTGTGAAAGGCCCTGGGATAGGTTGATTTTTGGGGTTGGAGTGTGGGAAAGGGAACCAGGCATAGTTCAGTACCAATTTTTAAGGTGTTGTGTCTTTAAATTAAGTTTCATTATAGACCCTTTGAACCTGCACTATTATAGCATGTTTTACATTTTAGATGAGAATATTATTTTATGGTTTTAACTATCATATGTCATGGTATTATTCTGGTTATTTATATTCTTTTATACTTCTTTATTTTTATTTTCTTATGCTAGAGTTATAATTCATATAACAGAGTGTATACTATCTCGAAGACTGACTTACATGACCTTCACTGCTATTTGATGCCATCTGGCATATGGGGTGGTGTACTTGAGGGCATCTGGACAACTGGCTTAGGGAACTGTTTATTGGAAACCAGGTCAGGATGTCATAAAGTGTAATCAAAGGAATTTTCCATTATTTTATCTTCATTTGACATAATGTTTTGGGAATGATAGACAGGATAATAGGAAGAGTGGAGGCATGGTATTGAGCTCGTGCATGAGAGTTGAAAACCCATGTATGGGGGGAAATCTGAGTACTCAGGGTGGGATTGTTGTGATTGTTTTTTTTGTTACAGCGGAATATTATTTCATGTTGGGTGATGAAATTGTGGTGTGATATGATATTTTTTTTGATAATTGTTGTATTTTTATTCATTTCCTAAAGAAAAATGATTGTTGAGTTTGCATGCATCATTATAGGCACTCAGGTTTTCTGTAACATGCATCGTTCTATGCACTCATAGGAAAATGTGTTTTGAGTAAGTAGTTGAACTTGAACGATTTTTCATTATTGTGATATTGAAACAATGATTAATATGAGAATAAGTTGGTTTCTAATGATAACCATGATTGTTTTATTGAGTATAAGAAATTAATTTATTTTTTAATTAATTTATTTGAGATAATGTGATTAAATAATGGATTAATTAATTAATGAGAATGAATATACCATTTTTAACCAAGACCTAGGAGTAGGATGGTTAAGGGTAGTGATGAGACTTTAATATTGACCCTATGGTAAGAAAAAGGGGAAAATGTCTTGTTGATACTTGTTGTGTTAGATTCTCCTCTTACGTAAATGTTATATGGTTGTGTTATGAGACATGAGACATGTGTTTGGCTTTGTAAGAGTATTCCTCTTCAACACATGATGAGGGAGGGACTGAGGGGTATGGCCTGTAATGAACTTCATGATAGGGATATTGAGGCACCATTGGTGCATGATGAGGAAGAAGGGGGATATATCTGAGTTAACTTTACCGTTTCATGAAATTCATGGAGAGAGACCTCGAGCAGGTTCATAAAATCTTGTCTGAGTTGACAAGGATGTTTCAACTGCATCACCCACCCACTTTTACTAGATTGGGAGGACTTGAGGTAGTAAAGTTTTAGATTGAATTCAGAGAGACTATACTTGACAATTTAGAGACATCGTCTTTGAGAAGGGTTATGTTTTCTACTTATATGATGTGGGGTATGACAAAAAATGTGTGGGAAATTCAAGTACGATCTTGGAAAACTAATGAGATGTTGTGGAAGAACTCATCAATGAATTTCAAGGAAAAATTATATCTGGAATCATTAATACAATATAAGGTTTCAGATTTTATTTATCTCAATCAAGGAAGCATGTCCATAATGGAATACTCTAGACATTCATCGTATTTATATCATTTTCTCCAGCTTTGGAAGAAGATGACGCGTCTTTGGAAAAACGATTTTACGATGGACTTAAGTGTAAAATTATGTCCCAGGAGAATATATTAAGGCTTAATAAAATCACAAAGGTGGTTAATCAGGCTCTCATTTTAGAGGAGAACCTAAAATATTCTTCTAGTATTGGATAGGTAGTTGGAAGTTCAAGGAGCGGGCCATTTGACAACAGGAAGTTCCATTGTGAGAATCATAGTCAGGACAGTGGAATCCAATGTGGCATGTCGGGAGGGATTGTGACATCAGATATTTATCATGTACAATTCCCCCAGTGTGATAGGTGAGGAAATTAACTTAAACATTGTCCTTGACCACAAGTGGAGTGTTAATTTGGTGTAAATTATGGGACATCTAAGAGGTTCTGCATGAAGTAGCGACATGAAGGTGCTGAGGGAGAAGCTTCTAAGAGTCAGAGTGTGGGAAGGGGGTCTTCTACATAATATATGTCAGAAATCTGGAGATCTATTGGAAGAGGCAGTAAAAAAGTGGGTGTGGTGCTTCAGAAAATGAGTTCCCATATCAGTAGAGTGTTGCTACTCAGGTTATACAGACGACACCACATGGAAAAGGGGAAGAACAGATACATTCAGGGAATCCAACACTTGTGGAGTTCAAGGCTAGTCCTTTGATAGTGAGAGGTACTATTCTATTTTCTTCTACTTTAGCTACTTTTTTGTTCAATACTGGTGCCTCTCGTTCCTTTATATATGAAAATCTGGTTAATGTCTTGAGCATGAAGGTAGAGTCTATAAGTAGAGTGATAAATATCAATTCACCATTTGGAACACAGTCTAGGGATATCTATTTATGAAGGGATGTTCCCTAGAGATCAGAGACTATCATTTCATTTGGGATATCTATGTCCTTGATATAATGTTATTTGATCTAATTATGGTTATGGGCTATCTAGTCTCATACAGAGCTCACATAGATTGTTACCACATGAGAGTGACCTTTGTCTCTCTTGAGGGTGACCAATATATCCTTCATGGATAATGAAATATCCATAAAATCTGATCGAGGACAATTACTCAGCAATGGGGACAGCTCACAACCCATGTTTCTAGTCATTTGAGGGATGATGGGGGTGGTGGAAAATAATTCCTCCCACTAGTAGTAGAACTATTTAATGATTTCTTTCATGAAGACAATTCAGGGTTTCCACCTGAGAGAGATGTGGAATTCAATATTGATCTCACGCCAGGGGATGAGCCAGTATCTATTCCACCTTATAGAATGGAATCAGATGAGCTTCAAGATATCGAAACATGGTTGGAAGAGTTCGAGGATAAAGGATTTATCCTTCCATGTACATCACCTTGGGGATCACCTGTTTTGTTTACAATGAAAACCGATAAGAGTTTATGCATTTGTGTTAATTATTGAATGTTTAATAAAATTACATTGAAGATCTGATATCATATTTCATGTATTGATGATCTGTTTGACCAGTTAAAGGGACTAGAGTCTTCTGAATGATGGATCTGGGATCAAGGTATCATCAGGTGAGAGTTTGGACTTCTGATATTGCAGTAAATGCTTGTAGAAGTTGGTATAACCTTTATGTGTTTTTTAATGTTAATTGGGTTGAGTAATTATCAAATAGTATTTATGGCCTTGATGAAAATGATATTTTATTCGTACATAGATCATTTTGTGGTGGTGTTTGAGGACTACGCTTAGAGTACTCTAAGTCTCACGATGATCATTACCAACATATTTACATCATCCTGAGTATACTGAGAGAGCATTAAATTTATGCCAATATATATAAATTTTATTTTTGGATTGATAGAGTACACTTTTTCGGAACATCATCATTGAAGACTGTGTGGTTGTGGACCCAAAAAAAGTGAAGGTAGGGATTTCTTGGGAGTAGTGAAAGAGTGTTTTCAATATTCAATATTTTTTGGGAATAACTGGTTATTATAGGAGGTTTATGTAGGTTGTTTCCCAAATGGATGCATTATTTACATGTTTGAAAAATAAAGGGATAATTTTTTAGACAAAATCATGTGAGAATGATTTCTTCGAGATGAAGAAGCACTTGACTTCAGCATAAATTTTGGTTTTACCTGAGTCAGGGGAAGAGTACATGGTGTATTGTGATGCTTTGGATTCAGAATAGGATCTGTGTTGATGAAATATGATATATTCTTTGCTTATTGGTCTCAAAAGTTAAGGCCACATCAACAGAATTACCCTAAACATGACCTCAACTTGGCAGTAGTGTATTATTCTCATAAGTGTTGTCGACACTATCTTTTGGGTGAATAGTTTACAGATTTTACAGATCAATATTGTTTGATGAATATCTTTTCATAGTGTGACATGAATGTTCAGTAGTGAAGTTGGGTAGATTATATGTAGTTCATTTACATTGAATAGAAATATAAAACTAAAAAGGGGAATATTGTGGCAGATTCCTTGAGCAAGAAAACATAGAATCATTTGTTATATGAGTTTAGTTTAGAGTGGAAGATGATGAATTGTCTTGTGGAAATGGATGTGTTAGTTTAGGAGAGTCAAGAAAGAATGACTCTAGATTCTATAGTTGTGAAGTTACAATCTTGAGATAGATCAGGGACATGCGGTATGAGGATCTAGAGTTTTTATCCTTGAGGGAAATCCTTGAAGGCGGGGATACACCTTTAGAATAGAAAATAAGCGAGGATTCAATCAGTGATGTGAAAAATCAGGTTTTTGTGCCTATGAGTATATGAGAGGTACTCATGTGAGAATTTCATGCTTCAGGTCTGGAGCTACATCCTTGGGTGAAAAAAATGTTTCATGACCTTCAACGATAGTTTCAATGGCCAGGAATGAAAAACGAGATTGCAGGGTTTGTAACAAGATGTTTCACCTGTCAGCAGGTGAAACCAGAGAAACAATGACTTGGAGGCCTATTGAAGCCATTACCTAATCCGGAATGGAAGTGGGATGACATGACAATGGATTTTGAGGTAGTTCATCCAAAGAATCTTAGGAATAATGATGCTATTTGGGTCATTGTGGATCAACTGACAAATATAGAACACTAATTTTCTATTAAAGAACACTTCAATGTAGAGAATATAGGAGAAATGTACGTGAAAGAGATAGTTCATTTACAAAGGGTTCCATGGAATATAGTTTGAGATTAAGATTCATGATTTACTTCACACATCTATAAGGGCATACAGAAGGTTCTTTGTACACATGTTATGGTAAGTATGACCTTACAACCATAGATAGATGTGTTGTCAGAGTGTACCATATAGGTTTTAGAGATATGTTATGAGAATATGTATTTGAAATTTGTGGTTCTTGGGATAAGCTTGTCTTTAGTGAAGATTTCCCATGACAACATTTGTTAGAAAACTATACATATGGAACCTTATAAGGCACTTTATGGTAGACATTGTAGATTACCACTATGATAGTTAGAGACAGGTGAGTCAGAGCTGTTGGGACCGAGTCTAATTCAAGAGACATTAGAGTAGGTACAATTGATTTAGAATCATATGAATATGGCTTAGATTAGTTAGAAGTTGTATGCTGATAAATGGATATGACCCCTAGAGTTTACAGAGGGTGATTATGTATTCCTTCAAGTGTTGTATAGATTTGGTCACCACATGATATATAGGTAGATAATGATAGTTCCTTGGTCTGTGTACCATTTGAGGTGATGGAGAGAATCAGGATGGTGACATACCGATTATAACCTCCACAAAAATTCAGAGATATGCATGATGTTTTCAATGTGTCACAAATATAGCAATATCACCCAGATAGTTCTCATATGATTTATGTGAATGATGTTGACCTCAAGAGAGATGCTTCGTTTGAGGAGCATCCTGTACATGTGCTAGGTCACAGTGAAAAAGTTTTACGAGGAAAGACTATGTTGTTAGTTCATATGTTTTGGAAACATGTAAATGTTCAAGATAAAACATGGGAATGGGTAGCAGACATGAGGGCTCAATAGCCCAATATTTTTGGTTCAAAATCATAGAGAAGTTTAGGAGTACAGCTCAAGGAGGAGCTGTTATAATGTTGGGAGATTGTATGATCATGACATTTTCTAGAGACACCGCATGTGAATTTTAAGAAATTGTCTTATGTGTTTATGTACCATTAACTTGGAGCAGTGGCTTGGGGTCTGTTTGGTCCTCTCCATCTGACCATCCGTTTGTGAGTCTCAGTTACATCTTCTCGCCGAAGGGCCCAAACCTGAGATAGTGAAAGTTGCTCGAGTTCCTCCAGGAATATGACTTTGAGATAGTCTATAATCCTTGAAATGGGAACATAGTAGCTGATTCCCTCAGCAGGAGGATGGGAATTCAGCTACTTGGAGAGGCGACGAAGCAGTTAGGCACTTTACAGATATCCTTCATGGATAGAGATGGGGCAGCCTTTCTTCAGTCGTTCACAGTCACTCCTCCCAGCTGCGACCAAAGTCGAGGACACATGCACAGAGCATGTCCTCGAGAGTCTGAATGGTCCTCTCCATCTGACCATTCGTTTGTGTGTGAAAGGCAGTGCTCAGGCGTAGCTGCATCCCAAATGCCTCTTATAACCCCTTCCAAAGCAGGGAAGTAAAGCAAGCATCTCGATTAGAGATGATAGTCGATGGCACACCATGAAGCCGTACAATCTTCCGAATGTAGCGGCGTCCTAAACACTCAACTGAGCCCTGCTCTCTGATGGGTAAGAAGTGGGATGACTTGGAGAGTCAGTCGACAATCACCCAAATGGAGTAATGACCTCTAGATGTACGTGGAATCCCAGTCATGAAATCCATATATATTCCGTCCCACTTCCACTCCGGGACCTCCAAGGGATGTACCATGCCTGTTGGTACCTGGTGCTCCGCTTTCACCTACTAACAGGCGAGACATCGAGAAACGAACTCTGCTACAACATTATTCAGACCTGGCCACCAGTGCTGTCATCTAAGATCCTTCTACATCTTCGCTAATCTAGGATGCACCGCTAGAGGGGAACTGTAAAACTCTCTCAGTACCTCTTCCTGTAATGCAGCTAGTACAATGGTACGTCCTCTGAAAAGGAAGACGTGCTCTCCTCCTACAGAGAATCCATCAGGTTCCTGTACTGAGGATATCTGTTCACGTCGCGTGTCACAGTCAACGTCCCCTCACTATACCTCTCTGAACCACTGATGAAGTGGAGGAGTGACTGTGAACGACTGAAGAAAGGCTTCCCCATCTCTATCCATGAAGGATATTTGTAAAGTGCCTAACTGCTTCGTCGCCTCTCCATGTAGCTGAATTCCCATCCTCCTGCTGAGGTAATCAGCTACTATGTTCCCATTTCAAGGATTATAGACTATCTCAAAGTCATATTCCAGGAGGAACTCGAGCCACTTTCACTATCTCAGGTTTGGGCCCTTCGGCGAGAAGATGTACCTGAGACTCTGGTGGTCAGGGTAGATTGTAAAACGCTCTCCCATCAGATAGTGCCACCACATCATCAGAGTGAAGACCACTACTTCTAACTCCAGGTCAAAGGTAGCGTAGTAATGCTCATGATACCTCAATTTTCATGATCCTTAAGCGATCACTGCCCGTTCCTACATCAGGACACACCCGAGTCCGGTCCCTGATGCATCGCAGTAGACTACGTACCCTACTCCCTCCTCTGGTTGCCTCAAGATGGGTGCACTGGTCAATCTCTGTCTTAGCTCCTGGAAGCTCTGCTGACATCTATCTGACCACACGAAGGGTTTCCCCTACTTTGTCAAAGATGAGGGTGGTGCTACAATTCTGGAGAAGTCTGGCACAAGCCTCTGATAGTACCCAGCCAGACCTAGGAAACTCCGCACCTCTGTCACACTCCTAAGTGGATCCCAAGCTAGCACTGCCTCAATCTTCATAAGATCCACCACAACTCCTCACTTAGAGATGACATTCCCCAAGAAGTGGACATCACATATCCCGAAATGACACTTTGATAGCTTACCATAAAGCTGGTGCTCTCGGAGTGTATTCAGTATAACCCGCAAGTGGTAGGCATGCTCCTCCTCAGTAGTCGAGTAAAACAATATTTCGTCAACGAAGACTACAACAAATCAGTCGAGGTAAGGCTTGAAGATCCTGTTCATGAGACTCATGAACACTTTTGGAACATTGGTTATGCTGAAATGTATAACCAATAACTCATAGTGGCCATACCGACACTGAATGGCCGTCTTCTGCACATCTTCATCTCGAACTCTGAGTTGATGATAGCCCGAACTGGGGTCTATTTTTGAGAACCATCATGCTCCCTTGAGCTGATTGAAGAGTTCACCAATCCTAGGTAGATGATACTTGTTCTTTACAGTCACCTGATTAAGGCGACGGTAGTTGACACATAGTCGCAAGCTCCCGTCTGCCTTCTTGGCGAACAAAATCGGGGAAGCCCAGGGTGAAACCCTGGGTCAGATGAATCCCTTGCCCTGCAAGTCCTCCAGCTGTACCCGTAGCTCTCAAAGATCAGCGGGAGCCATCCGATATGCTGGAGTAGATATCAGCGTTTTCCTAGGGTACAGGTCAATATAGAAGTCTACCTCTCTACGAGGAGTTAGTCTTGGAACGTCTTCAGGAAAAACGTCTGCATACTAATCTACCACATCCGGAAAACTCGGACTCCTCACATCAACTGCTCCCAGGATAAGACTAGCCAAATTATGAGTGATCATTTGTCCTCTCCTTTGCGTGAGTCCATCCTACACTACAAAGGCTCCCTTATCGCCGGTGAAGGGGAACCTACTCCCATTTGTGCGGACACACCACACCTTGCGCCTAATATAGTCGATCTAGGCATGGACTATATATAACTAGTCCATACCCAAGATGACATCATAAGGCATCGAAGCCGCTACAAGAAGATCCCAGCCGAAGCTCTCGCCTCCTAGAGTAAGCTCACACTGCCGGCACCCGTGCATAATCATCGAGTCTAATCTTGTAGGAGTCTCTAGCCATAAGGATTGAGCCAACGTCTCCGTCAGAATCTCCGAGATCCGAACAAGGGAATCGACAATGAAAGAATGACTCGCTCCTGTGTCTATAAGAACAATAGAAAGGGTAGAGTGGACACATATAGTACCTTGAATCATCTCAGGTGTGAAGTGGTCGTATCCTCCACTGCCTGAAGCTGAGCCTGCCTCTGTCCGCCAGCACCCTATGGTCAGGGTGGACCTCTTGGTGGTGGTAGAGCCTCAAAACGCCATCCACCACCTGCCTCCTAGCCAACTATTATTCCTCATCGGCCTACTCCCTTTCGACCTCCACGGTCGAACCTCTGCCTATGCCTGGGTGGTCCCTCAACTGTTTGCTGCTCATCTTCGTGGAGGGTCGGGCAGTCTCGAGCCATGTGGCCCTGCCCGCCGCATGCAGAGTACTGTCTACTCCTCGTAAGGCTGGCTCTGTGTTGTGTGCCCCGCAACTTTGAGCCAGTATCCTGAGGTCGCCCAACTGATGGTCTGGTACGCTTGGACCCCTGTGAAATCCATCGACTGCCAGCTGCAGAAGACTCCGGTACATGCCGTCCAGCGGTAGGTGTCGCTGCTTGTGTAGGCTCATCAAGAAATCTCTCCACAAGAAGGGCTCGATCTAGTACTCCTGCCTATGTCAGAATGATTAGGGAGATCATCGATGCCCTGATCTGATGCCTCAGTCCCTACTCGAAGGTCCAGGCCCATAAGAATGGGTCTCATACGATGTCCATGGAGTAGCGCAATAGGTCGGTAAATTTCTCCAAGTAATGGGCTACTGTCATGCTGCCCTGCCCCAGCTGGAGTAGCTCCTGAATGCACACCGTACAGAGGGTGGTTGGAACCAACTCTGAGCGGAAGAGGCTCTAGATATCCATCCAAATAAGAGATGTCTCGTCGTGCACCTGGATCAGCATGTTACACCATCTGCCTACTGCCGCGTGTAGGAGACTCGTTGTAAGGATCACCATGAGGTCAGACGGTGTCCCTACTATTCTGAAAACGCGAACAACAGCCTTCGGCCAATCCTCGGTTGCCTGAGGGTCCATCTCCCCACGGAACCTGGGAGGTCTCTGACACTGAAACTCATGTAGTGAACTAAGGTGACGTGCACTCTCATCTGCTGGGGTTGGTGGCATCGGTTGCTCGACGGGTAGAGGTACCGCTGGTGCCTCCACTGTAATGGGGCCCTGCACCGAGGCCTCATCGCTCGGTGGGCTGATATCTCGCACAAAGCTCGGAACCCTAGCTATATACTGTCGTGGGTCCATCTTGAAAAGAGACAGGTGTGCCACGGTCAAAACAGTATACCTGGTGAGATGACACAAAGTAATCACAAAGAAAACTTTTGAAACACACATGCAGTCAATGTTTTCATGCACTGAGTCAGAAATCCAAAGTCGGGGTCCTGGTGTATGTATATGTTGACCACCGCACCAACACTGGACTCCTTGGACTGATAAACCCACTCAATACCCTTAACACTATTGCTTCACAAAGAAGAAAGATCAGAGTCCTGAGTTCTGCCATAGTACCGAACTCCTCTGATACAAATTTTCCATGACCCATCCTCGGGGCTCGTGCTGTGACTACCCCAAGACCACCTTCCATATCCCAGGGGCTAGCGACTAGAACCAAAGGAATAAATCCTAATAAAAGGGATGGCATTGACTTTATAAAATACACAAACCCCAAAGAGTACACAAACTGAAGTAAACACTAAGTAAACTGACTACAAAAGTATGTGATGGAAAGTAAATGGGTGTGAATACAAACCCAACTGAAATTAAACTACAACTAAAATAAATTATAGTAGCAGAAGAGTAATCCAGCAACACCGAGTCGTCCACTAGAAATCCCACCTGAAGGGTGGGTACAGATAGTCTCCTCATCTCCTCGGATCCAGCCGTCTGCTCCGTGTACATCCTGTCCAGTGATCCACCTCCATGAGCCGTCCAGCTCCACGTGCCTCCACCTCGATCAGCGATGTCCATCGTCTGCATCCAACACAATGTAGTGCAAGCATATCCCAAGAAGGGGTGAGTTTACGATACTTAGTAGGGACCCCGAGACTCCTGAAGGGCTCCCAGAATCCACGAAGGATAAACCAAAAAGGAAATATAAAATCATGAAGTATCAACCAACTCTACTTAGGTATATTCCCATACATATACCTAAGTCATCAATTCCAGTTATTCTCCAACTCACGAGCCCATGTTCAACCCAATCCACACAGGAAAATACAACCCAGTCCACACACGAAAACACAACCAAATCCACACAAGAAGCAAATCATTCATTTCAAAGATAATGATTGAAAGTAAAGACTCAGATCACACAGGTATACACTTCGTAAGGTGATTAAGATGATCATATGTATCCAATGATTCATCTATGCTATCAAACCCACATTGGATACAATACCACCTAAGCTGTCGGACCCACAAAGGATACAGGACCATCTACTCTATCAGACCCACATAGGATAAAAGTACATAGTCAAATACCCCCGGACCCACATAGGATACAAGAACAATAATCATTGCCTTCGGGCCCATGGAGGATCCCATTACAGTCATCGTCTCTACCGAACCCACGGAGGATCCAAGTACAGTCGTCATCGTCGTCGCAGTCGCAGCCAGCTCAAGGGTTCCCCCACACAGCACGCTTGATTCCAGGAGGGTCCGCTCCACGAGCCAAGGGGTTCATACATCAAATATCATGAAGTACAGAGTTGATGTATCACAAATATCCATCTAGTAAAAAGGAACTCAATGCGACAGACGGTGTGTCAATTGGATGCCCGGTCTGAGAGTTATTGGCCTTTTCGTCACAGGGGCCCGGTTGGTTTTTAAGCTAAAACCAACCAGATCATACTCCAACTGCATCCAAACCTTGGGCGGATTAAGCCAAAATAACCATCTCACTAATAGGAAACCAACAAAGTTGACGACACATCAATTGGACGTCAGGATCTCAAGTTATAACCGTTTCTGCTCTGAGGGCCCGGTTGGTTTCGTGTTCGAAATAACCCGGCCATACTCAAAGTTATATTAAACCTTGAGTTTAATAGACTGAAACTACTGACTCATTCCAAGTATCCTAATTCAACTGAAGGTGTATCGATCGGAGGTCCGTAGCCCATGTTATTGGCGTTTGAACGGAACTGTCTGAAAACAGGGGGTTTGGGCCTAGTCTGACACGACCCAATACCCCCTGGGTCAGCCTGAACCGGGTTGACTCGACCTGAATCCGGGTATGGCCCAGTGGGGTACGGCCCAGCCTGGCTGGCGCAGCTCGACCCAGCCGGCGCGGCCTGTCCCGGCGTGGGGGTCCGGCCTAGCGCGGCTAGCCCGACCCAGCGCGGCTGGTCCGGCCCGGCGCGGGCAGCTCGACCCACGTGGTCGGCGGCTCGGCTCTCAGCCAAGCGGGATGTGGGGGGGGGGTGCTTCCCCCCTTTATTGAAGAAACATACAGCCGTTAAGGCCGACCTTAATTGAACTCACAGGACCCGAGGGGTGCCTCCTCCAGCTGGTGCCAGCGACCGGCTTGGCCGGCCGCTCCCTTGAACCGCCATGGCAATAGGACGTGGCTCATTCCTATCCGGCGCCGCGTGATGGGGCCGCACCCCTCTTCCATGGCCCGATCTTTGTCATGGACTCCTTCGGCCTCACCGGTGCGGTGCGATGACGCCGCGCACCTTCGCCGCGGCCCACTCTGGCCACGATTCTCTCATCCCCGCATGGTGCAATGACACTGCGTCGCCTCCAATTCAAACCACAATGATGATCAACAAAAAAAAGTGGAGGAGGATCGGCCGTGTTTGTGTGGTCCATCCCCCTCCTATTATATTTATAACAAGCCGCCAAAAATTAACGAATAACGTCAAATTAATCTTGAACGCAAAATCAACCCCAAACTCAAAGAAATTCGTGTAAGCTAGCGTCGTGAGGGGTTGTTTTGATGATGGCGTTGAAGTGTGCCCAAGGTGGGGATGTAATCACACACCGGCTACAGTGAGCAGAAGTAATGGCATGTATATCACTATTGGTGGTGATGGCGTTCTTCATCGATGTCTGGACGTTATTCAAAGAAAGTGATGGAGTTCTTCAAGAGTTAGTGTTCTCTCCCCAAATATCCTCCCACAACCAAACCCCCAAAAATAAAATAAGGCCTTCCTTATTTTATTAAAACACGCCAAGATTTTCAAAACTTCAAAAACTAAAAGTCTTAATTAAATTAATTGAATAAATTTAATCAATGAATTGTTTGTGAGAGTTGACAAGAAATAAATAGGCGGAGTGGGTGAGTTACAATTTAATGGGGCGGGGTTTCCAAATTTAAGAGGGGTTAGAGGAATTTGAAGGGGTGGGGTTCGTGTGGGCCCTAACTCACTAATATCCTATGAAGTGGTTTTTAGGATCAATTGGGTCCCATCTAAACTCCCACACATGGGACCAAACCATCTAGAAAAGTGAAATAAAATTATAACACAGTTTTATTTCACCAAACACTTAATCAACATTTTTAAAACAACTCTTCCCGAGAAAAAGTAACACCAAGAAAAGTCTTCTTAAGCAGTTACCAATGCTGCAGTTTTATCAGTGCCCTCGAATTTCGATTCCGAGCACCGGTTCAGAAGTTAGAAAAACCCGCTCGTTCGTTCACTTAATGTACCTGAGCTAAAATTTGGAAATTTATTCCAGGCACACCGGGCCTCGGAATCAGGTGCCATAAAAACTGCGTACTCGTAAAATCACAAATAAAATAAGGGAAAAAAATTCCTTGAAATTTATTGGTCTTTAAATTATTTCTATATGATTCAAAACCTAATTTTTGTATAATTTAGAACATGATTTCTACCAAATTCAGAACAAGATTTATTAGCATGTTTTTAAGATAATCAGATCCAAGATCAATCTTTATCATTCTGAGAATGATATGAAGAGTTCAAGAAAGAAAACATGAATTTCAACTTTGTGTAAATATTTAAAAATTTAATGAATATTTGAAGATTTCAATGATTGAATATTAAATGCGAGTGATTTATAGAGTTTTTTAGATTTGAGGATGTATGAAATATTTTCAAGTTTTCCCCCATTGTTTTCTGAGTTTCCTATAAATATATGCTAAGATCATTTGTTAATTAGATCCTTCTACACACACAGAAAAGGCGGAGCACTGGAGAATTTAATGTGAACAGTTCCTAGCATCATGATGAAGTTCTCTTGAGTTTTTGAGAATAAGTGAATCAGAATCATCATAACTTTCTACAAAGATTAGGAATATGTAGAAGGGGATTTCAAGAGTTTTATAGCAGAAGGAAATTAGAACCATCATTAAATTATTGAGAAGTCTAGTTTTAGAAAATTAGATTCATGAAAACTAGACTGAAGATTCAGAGTGAGTATTTGTGGTGTAGCTTCAACAATGCTCTTATTAATGTGATTGGTTCATTTTTTCTTTAATAAGACATTTTCAAAAGACATGAGTTAGTATAATATATCATATCAGGAGATAGAATGTGTCTAATTAGAGTTGGAACAATTTTTATTCACTCCATTATTATGGTTTATTTATATATACCCACATGAGTCACTATGAAAAGGAAGTAAGTTCTCATATTTATGACGATCCTTGTTAATCTTGTTTTCCTTCCATGCTTTACATTTTATGCATGCTTCAGTTTCATTCTGAAGGTTGATAAGGAAGTAAATCTTGAAAAGTTTCAAGGGTTAAGTTTCTTAATGTTTTGAAAATAATAAAAATTTAAACAACATATTCAACCCTCCTTCTCAGTTGTTATTTGATCCTTGGAATGTCAAGTTGTATCAGAGTGAGTTTCCCTTATTTTATCCTTATCATAGAGAATATCAAATCTATAAAAAGTAGAGTAATTCTGACATTTGATGGAAAAAATTGTATCAGATGAAAAAATAGGATGATTCATTATCTCATGTAAGTTGGCCTTGAAGTTGTTGATACTACTACTATTGGATTTCCAACAATTGAGAAAAATTCCCCTATGACATTTAATGATAAGAAAAATATAAAAGTTGATAGAAAGTCTTGAAATGATATTCTCATTTCCTAATCAAAAAATTCTTATTAGATGGTGATGGCTCTCACAACATTAAAAAACATGTTGTAAAATCTAGAAATTACTTTCGAATGAAATACAAAATCCAAGAAGGCCAAGCTACAAATATAGCATAATATGTTTGAAGACATCAGGATGAGAGACGATGAATACTTCACCAGAGTTAATGAATTTTTATGACGCATTATAGGGTTTGGAGATGATATGAAGGATTCTATAATTCTGAATAAACATATGAGAAACATTCTAGACATATTTGATTCTAAAATTTCATCTTTAGAAGATAAGAATGATTTATCTCCTGATGAATTCCATAATATTCGTATTTCTGATGAAATAAAAAATATCCCAATCATTAAGGAGAAGATTAATGATGAAATTTCATTTGGAGCTATGATAAAGATGAAAATACATGATGGTGATAAAGGTTACCCTTGTGAGTCTAATGATATGTAAGATGAAGTGTGGAATGAAAAAATCACCACTCTCATATCTGAGAACTATTTAAGAGGAAGATGAAATTATGGGGGGAAACATCATGTCAAATGTTTCGAGTGTAGCAGAATTAGACACGATGATTTTAATTTCTCTAAGAAGAATTTAAAATAATAAAAATATGTTTCTGATGAGAATCATTGATGGAATAAGTTTAACAAGAATTAAAAAGAAGAGAAGACTACAAAAAAATCCAAGAAGAAGTTTTCTGGAATGAAAAGAAGTATGTTATATTAGATGGTTGAATCGAAATCATCCGATATAGATTCCTCTAAAGATAATAGTAAATAATGATTCAGAACCATCATTGTAAAAGTTGAGAAACCAAAATGATTTCTTATAGAGTGAAAAAGGTGGTGAAGAATCATACACAAAATTTTAGCTACGATCTGAACTTCTTGCATGTATTGAGAAAAATAAATCTTTTTAGATATAAATTAACGTGATAAAAAAAATCATGATGAAGTTCATGATGGAAGTAAATATTTAATAAAGAAGAATATAATTACATTCATGAAATTTTATGTTACAAACATAGAATTGCTCAACATGGAAAGATGATTGAAGATCTTAGAAAGAAGTTGGAAAGAATAAAAGAAGAGATCAACAAGTTGATATCAAAAGTTATTGAGTCTAGAAATACCCAAAGGATGATTAATGAAAACATCAACAAAGACACTGAAGTAAATGACGAGACTTCTATGATTTCAAAACGTGTTACCATGAGAATCACATAAAATATTCTCTAATCAGAAATAATGTTTTATATTATTCTTCTATCATAGCAGGTTATGTAAAAAATAATAGTAAAGACTGGGTAGAGAAAGGATGTGAGAAATATATCAATACAACAAATGTAAAAACTCACTCAAAAGAAGACATGGCCTACATATTATGTTTTCTAGAGAGGAACGATGTTATCAACCTCAATAAAGTTTCTATAAAGAAAGCCCATTATTTAATAGAAAATCATGATTTGAGGGATATTTCTGGTGTTGCGGAGTATATGAGAATAGAGCTTATAATTTTTGGCACAATATATCTCCACCTGGAATAAGGTTTGAGAAAAGATGAAGAAATAGTGAATGAAGAATGTGTAACATTCCATGCTCGTAGAAAGTTCAAAAGATGAATTCTCAAGATTTAAGAAACATTACAAGAAAGAATCAATTTGAATTTTTGGAAGAAGTTTGTAGAACATATGATCAGTCTGGTCATCATGACGAATGATGTATGACACTCATTCCAGAACAAGTATCTTATGACAAGAATGATGATAATTAGAAGGTTGATGAGTGAGATTTTGTTTTTGAGACAACATTGAAAGTAAATAAGAGGGAAAAACAATGGATTGTTGATAGCGGTTGTTATTTACACATGAAAGGAGATATAAAAATCTAGGAACTTTTTGAATGTCATGATGGATGAGGGGTTACTTTTGGCAATGATAGTTACTTAAAAATTATGGGAATCAGAACGACATATATTAAAGTAGAGAAACTGAAATCTAAGGAAATCTTGTTTGTTGATTGGCTAAAACGTAACTTACATTGTGTATGTCATCATTTTGATGATAGAAAAGATGTTATCTTCAGAAAGTATTCTTGTCTCATCAAAAGTGTTAAAAATTTAAAAGTAAATACAAAAGGATAAAGAAGCAGTGGGAATCTATTTCAAATTGGAGAAGCCAATAACTCTTGTTATTTGAGTGATGAAGATAAAAACAAGTTGTGGAATTGAAGTCGTGTCCACCATTTGAATAAAAACATGAGTAATATTTCTAATGTTGATACAATTTTGTACTTTCTATAACTGAAAATAATACATGAAGTTGTTTGTATTACTTTCCAGAAAAGAATGACGACAAAAAAAGTCATAAAAGAGTTAAGATTCAATCTAACAAACCACTTGATCTTATTCATTATGGTTTATGAGTTCCAATGTGATATCAATCAATAAAAGATATTTATTCATTATCACATTTAGTGATGATTTCAATCGAATGAAAAAAATCATTTTAAGAAGCACAACTCAGAGGCTACTGAAATGTTTAAATTCTTCAGAAAAAATGTTGAGAAAAATTTGGGAGCTTCTATAAATAATCTGAGAAAAGAAAATGGTACTGAATTCACAATAAATTATTTTGAAACATATCTAATGAAGCATGGGATAAAAAATCAGTATAGTTCTCATTATAAGCAAAAACAAATTGGAGTTGCAGAAAGGAAGAATATAAGTTTGGTGGAAATGGGAAGAATAATGTTATCAGAATCCAAAAATTCAATATTATTTTGGAGAGAAAAGGTTTGCAGTGTAGTACATGTTAAAAATATTTTCTTGTTGATACTGGATACCAAAAAGACTCATCATGGGAAGTGTTATAACAAAAAAACCTTTATTGAAATACATAAATGTTTTTGGATGTCCATTCATTCTCAAAATAAAAAATCTATACATTGGAATTCATAGTGAGAAAAAAATGACGGAATATTAATGGGTTATTCACCAAATTGTAGATGTTACAAATGTGGGAACAAATGTTTACAGAAGTTGGTGGACTCAAATGATGTGAAGGTAATTGAAAATACAATTTCCATCACCAAATCTATTAAGAATATTAAGAATGATAAATCATAGAATCCCTAATAATTTGATAGTGACTCATATATGTCACATGGGAAAGAAAATAATGATGAGAAATTAAGTGTGAGTTTTCCTACCATATGAAAACATGTTTAATCTCAAAATATTATTGGGGATCAGAAGGCTCCAGTTCAGACAAAAAGGAATTTGAGATTAGAAAATAAGACTTCCCTTATCTCAAAAGTTGAACCAAAATCAGTTTTAGAAGCTATTCAATATAAAGTATGGATGGATGCAATGAATAAAGAAATTTATCATATTGAATAAAATAAAACATGTGAACTTGATCCAATAACTTGAAATAATAATGTTATCCAAACCAAGTGGGTTTATAGAAATAAATTGGATGAGCATGTAGAAATTACAAGAAACAATGGAATGATTCTTTTTAAAAGATATGAACAGGTGGAAGGTGTGTATTTTGAGGAAACCTATTCCCCTATTTAAAGGTTGGAAAATATTATAATGTTTCTTACTTTGTCTACTCATTGGAATTACTAGGTTTATCTGATTGATGTAATGTTAGCTTTCATAAATGGGGAGATTGAGGAAGATGTTAACATTGACCATCCGTGTGGGGTTTTACTTGTTTTGGATGAAATAAATGTTTTCAAATTGAAAATAATCCTTGTATAGGTTGAAACAAGCTCCATGAGCATGGTATTTCAAGCTTGAAAATTATTTGAGAGAGATGAACTTTTCTAACGGAATGGTTGAGATAAACAAGTATGTTAAAGATGTTGAATCTGGAACTGTAATTGTAATAATTTATGTGGATGATATAATTTTTTCTAGAGATAAAGAAATGGTCTAGTAAGAGGATGCTAAAGAGATGAAGAAATTTTCTGAAATGTCAATGTTCAAAGAAATAACATTCATCATTGGATTAAAAGTTCAACAATAAGAAAAATACATTTTCTTATCCAAATAAATGTATACCAAGGAACAATTAAAGAAATTCGAGATGGAAGAATCAAAGAATGTTTCAAATATAATCTCAGTGAAAAAAATGTGGATAAAAAATGAATCATGGAAAAGTGTGAATCAGAAAGACTTTCAAAATTTGATAGGAAGTATTCTTAATCATACAGATTCAAGGCATCATATTGTATATGTTGTGACTCTATGTTTATGGCATCAATGTAATCCTAGATAATCACATATGTTGGAATATAAGAGGATTTTGATATAAGTTAAAGGAACAAAATCACATGGGTTTTTATACAAGAGAAATAATGAGATTAAGTTTCATGGTTATGATAATGCAGATTAAGATAGTTATTTTAATGATTAAAAATAAACACCAGGAGGGTCATTTTTATTAGTGGAATGTTGTGTGAGTTGGCACAATAAGAAACACTGTTCAATAACATTATAAACAAATGAATACTAATATGTTAAAGCAAATCAGGTTGGTACTCAACTAATTTGGATGATGGTTCAGTTGGAATATTTGAAAGTGAATGTTTCTAAACCATTAAAGATAATCTTTGATAATCAAAGTGCCATTCATTGTTCTAATAATCCTGTACAACAATCAAGATCAAAACACATTGATATAATAAATCAAATTATAAAAGAGAAATATACTTCTGGAGAAGTCTTGATGGAATATATTTCAACAAAATATTAGATTATTGATATTTTTAAAAAATAAATTTCAAAGGAAAGGTTTGTTGAAATGAGGATACAAATCCATGTTCAACTTCCTCTCATGGCTTCCGAAAACTCAAAAGGATGTTTCCCCCATGGTTCTTTTGATTATGTTGACAAAGGAGAGAGTAAGTAACAACTTTTCTAAATTTAAATTTATGTTTACTTGGATATATTTTATAAATCTGAAGCTATGGTTATCATATAATGGGGTAGAGATAAAGAAAAATGAGAGTAGAAAATAAATTTGAGGAAGGGAAAGATAAAATTTGAGGGGGAGTTTGAGTATGGTGATGTTAGAGATGATAATTAAAGTGAGAAATAGAAAGATAAAAGTTAAGGGGGAGTTTGAGTATGGTGATGTTTATCCCTACATGGCCGAACAATTTTCTTCTTACTGAGTGGTATAAATCCCTAAAAATATTACTTTATCTAGTAGTGTGATATCGGGAATCTCTTTTTGAGAAATGATATGTTTTTTTAAAGTTCATGAAATTGATATTTTCAAATATATTAGAGGAGAAAACTTTTTAACAAGGGTTTTCAACAATTCAGAAGGGGGAGATTAAAGAATCATTTTGGTGTTTGGACAATGTTTTAATTTTGTTGAAAAATAATATTTGAAGAATGTTTCTTAGTTACCAAAAGTTTAAGTTTCTGGTTTCTAAAGATTTTCATAAAGTGGATTATTTTGAAGAATAAAAAGTCAGAAGTTAAGAAAGTGTTTAAAACATTATAAATAAAATTAGTAGATAATTTATGGATCTTAATGTTATCACAAATCATGAAATGTTTTAGGATAAATACTATTAAAGAAATGGTGAAGAGGATGAATATTTTTCATTATAAAAAATTCTGAGAAAATTCATAACCTATTTTTGAAACCTGAAAAATAGAACCTAATTTCAGATCCTGATTCATGAAAAACTAGAACATGGTTTCTAAAACTAAAAACCAGAAACTAATTTTGAAACCAAATTCGTGAAAATACTAGAACGTGATTTTAAAACCTAAAAACCAAAACCTAATTTCTTAACCTGATTCCTAAAAAACCAAAACCTTGTTTATGAACCTAAAAACCATAACCTGATTTGGGAACTCGATTCATGAAACAACCAGAATATAATTTATGAACCTGAAATCCAAAACCTAATTTCAGAACCTAATTCCAGAGAAAAACCAAAAACTGATTTCTAAACCTAAAAACCTGAACCAGATTTCAGAACCTAATTCTTGAGAAAACCAGAACCTGATTTCTATACCTGATTCCTAAAAAACGGTAACCTAATTTCTGAGTAATTAAAAACTTGATTTCTAAACAATTCAGAACCTTGTTACTAAGAAATTTAGAACCTGATTTTAGAAAAATTCAGAACCTAATTTCTCCATAATTCCAAACATAATTTTCATACAATTCAGAACTCGATTTTTGACGAATTTGGAACTTAATTTATGAACAATTAAGAACATTATTTCATCATTAATTAGAACCTGATTTCTACACAATTGAGGACCTGATTCCTTAAAATGTTTTTAGGAAATTAGAACCAGGATCCCACTTTATCATTATAAGAAAGATAGTCAGAGTTTAAGATTAAAAACCTGAATTTTATCTCTGGGTAAATCTCGGTGAAATTTAAGGAGATTTTAAGAAGTCAAATATTTAATATTAAATACATGATATTTGAGGAGTTTCTGAGATTTGAATAAGCAGGAATGATTTTCAAGATTTCCACCTTTTTTTGAGTTTCCTATAAATTTATGATCATATCATTATCTCATTAGCATCTCTTATGTATAGGTAAAAGTCAGAGCACAGGAGAATTAAAAATTAATAAGTTCCAACCATATTGAAGATTTTTTTTGAGAGTTTGAGAATAAAAGAATCAGTATGTTTTTACCTTTCTAGGAATGTCAGAATTATCTTGAAAAGCATTTCTAGAGGTTTTTATCAGTTAGAAATTATAACAATCATTACATTGTAGAGAAGACCAGTTTAAGAAAATCAGATTAAAGAATATAGGACTAATGATTCGGAATGATAATATGTGGAGTAGCTTCAACAATTTTCTTATTCTTGTGATTGGATCATTTTTTCTTATAGAAAACATTCTACACTAAAGGGTTTTAGTATAATCATTCATATCTAGAGATAGAAGGTGTTTAACAGGAGTTTTCACAAGATGTATTCACTGCTTTATTATATTGGATTACAATAGACCCACAAGAGTGGCTATGAAAAGGATGTAGGTTCTTATATTTTTGCTAAACCTAGTAAATCTTGTGTGTCTTTATTTCTTTACCTTTCATACATGATTTTGTTTCTTGATAAATCTTGATAAGGAAATAAATCTTAACAGGTTGCAATGGTTATGTTTATTAATGTTTTGAAACATATAAATAGTAAAACAACTGATTCAACACCCCTTCTTAGTTGTTATTCGATCCTCGAAACTTCATCTACTACAAAGACATTATAAGTCATATAATGATAGTGGATAAACTGATAACACTACATATTCATGAGAATTTTATACACCCCTTGTAAAATTTTATATATTTATTTTCTATTGAAACCCAGTAGTTTTGTTTCAAAAATTTCATAGCACCATTCTACTCATAAATGGTATGCGTCTTCAATTATTTGGCCTTACACTTGTAAAAAAAAAGGTCATCCATGAATATTTTTTACGTTATGTTACATGAACTCTTTGAATACTTGATTAGTCATATATTTTTTCATTATCTGAACATTCAAGGGTGATGAAATGGATTATATATATTCCTTGAAAAAATATTTTATTTTTTAGGTAATCAATTAGATATTATTCTGTTATCTCTATCACAAAACATTATCAACATTAAATATAAAACAAGTTTTAATATTGAAATTTTTTTGTCTCCAATCATGGAATTGTTTTACATCATAGCTTATCTATGATTCATTATCTTGGAAACATATAGTCATTTCATTATTTTTTCATATATATTGTTGGGAAACATTAAGATGTTGGATTTCATTGAGTAATTAATGATTCATTCAAATGTGTTGTAAAATCTTCACAATTTTTATTTTCCTCATATTCAATAGGAAATATAAAACATTGTTTTCTATGAAATTTAGGGTATCCCTACCACCAAATCATGGGATAAGATTTCCCTGAATACACATTGTGGTGACCCTTTCTGCTAGTGTACGGTGAAAATCATTACCACATGTCTCATATTACGTAAAAAATATTCCACTTCCTTCCACTTAACAAAACATTCAAGAATCCCAGGATGTATTTTTTGTAGGATATAAGATTCACCATCAAAACGTACTTCAACCAGTTATATTATTTGATGGTTTGAATGTTTATACTTTTGAAAAAATATTTTAAAACTATATATTCCATATCAATATCAGAAAGGAAAATTATTGGAACATAATATTATCCTGCTATATATTTGGGTACGGTAGTCTAAATCATTATTTTTTCCAACACAGATTCACTAACAACCATAAAAAATAATGATATTCTTAAGAAGCGGGTCGTTGTTTTACACTAGGCCATTAAAATCTATTTTTCCAAAACTAACTCAATTAGTGTTAAATCGTAATTGTTTTCCATCACATTGAGACTTGTACTGAATAAGATTTTATTGAAAAAGTAACAATGTCAGTAGTAATAAGTCAAGATAGTGTAAGATTCTAATGCTCCTAAAACCAATGTGGGACACAAGGTAACCTACCCTTATATAAGCATGCATGGACACAATATGTATTCCATGATTTTTGATAACATAGATCATGTATCATTATCTGATCTACCATTCATAATTTATTATAGAAATTACAATTAAAATTTAATATAAACTATAATTATTTTTTTGAAAACATTTCATTGGATCGAATAACAATCCGACTAGAAATATTTTTATCATTGGAAGTAATTTTTTTTGAAATTAAAAGAACATGTTTCAACAATATGGATAAACATTTTTTTTGGAGAAATGATAAAACAAAAAGAATAATATTATTTATAGTATAATTTTTTCATCTTTATAATAAATATTTTCTTTTTCTTTTTGTAATGATAATATTTAAAAAGAATATTTATAATAGAAATATTTTATATAATAAATTTTAAAAAAATTTGTATCTAAATAATTGGTCATGTATTTTGAATTTATTAAAATATTTATGTATTTTAACATCATTATTATTTATAAAAATGAAAACTCCGAATATATTTTTATAAATATTGAATCTAGAAATGTTTTATAAAGTATTTTGAGTCCATAAAAATTAGTTTAGAAAGTTTATAGTTTCAAAAATAAGTAACTTTGTCCAATAAAATATAAATAAAGTGGTTTTTATAAAAATAATGACATATGTACTCTACCTTCCAAATGTAAAGAGAACTATAAACAATTAGTAGATATGAACATTCACTTGGTTTTTAACATTCCTATATTTTTTTCAGTGTTATAATATTTATATAATACGAGGTTTTATCTGAATATTAAAAATTCGTTCATGTGTTTGGATGAATTGTAAAATAATATCAACTTTTTTTGTGTTATCACAAATGAAATAATGTTATATGTCTATTTTATTAGAAAATAGTAGATTTTATGGTATTTTACTCAGGGAAATGGTACATGTAATGTAAAAAAAAAATCATCTTCTTAAGACACATTACATAATCTATGGGTGTGTGTTCCATCCAAAACACTTGAGAAAAAAAAATTCCCTATACCACATATTCTCTTTAGCAATGGAAATTTAAACTGAGTTTGGTTTCATACAATAATATAAAACTAAATCTTCTCCTACAAAATTTCATTTTCTATATGTATTTTTCCTATCAATTTTTTATCTACCAGAGACAACAGATGAAAAAAATTATAACTAAAAATCATTTCAAGAAGAGTAATTGAAACCAAAATCCATATTTCATGTAATGTAATGAAAAAGATATTCTAATAAATCTAATATGGGTCTATTTTGGATATTCATGATATCTAGAAAATAAGAATACTGAATACATTAAATTTGGATAACTAGTTATTAATTAATGTAATCATTCTATTATTTCTCTAAATGATTTTTGATCAACTAGTTTCACAGCTTCATAAAGATAGAAACTATTTTTCATTTTAATAGTATTATTAATAATTATAGTTTTATATTATTCAAATTTCATATTAATATATTTTTAAATTTAGGAAGAAATATAAAACTTTTTTCTAGTTTTTCTGAAATTAATTATCCTATAATGTATGTTAACTCACCCATAATACACATTTAACACTAATAATTCATAATATATGCTAAAGAATATGGTAAAGAATTTTTAGATTAAACATATGTTATTTAATTACATAAAATTTTAAACTAATAATATTTTTATAAACAACTTTTTTAAAAATTCATGCATCTTCATCTCCCTTCATTTTTTACAAAAAAAATAATTAATATATCAAACCAAGTTTTGTGGAAATGAGTAAGTCCATATGGTTACTTATTATTTTTATAAACATGTTATAGAAATTTTTTATTTTAAAAACTATGTGCTTGTTCTAGATATACATTCTCATGAACATATCCTTTATGAAAAGGAAAAATAACACACAATTGAAATTGTTTGAAATTTTATATACTCCATAAGAAAAAATTATACACATATCCTCATATCTTGTTACGATATCATAATTTTTATTATATCACATTTATTATTTCTCATTATAATACATATAGAAAATTATATTTCTATTTGTAACTATTATGGTATTTTCAGCTCATTGATTCTAGATGACATATTTTTCTATAATTGTAGAATAATTAGGAATTTCAACTAATGTCTATAAGTATTTCATTACAGACTCATTGAGTTCTTCTTGAATTGATTTTATCACATCCTTATCAACTAATACCTCATCAGGATAATTTGGTTCAAATTGAGATTACAATTCAATATGTTTAACTTCATTGTGCAATGAAATTATACTAATAGCATTTTGTACTATATCACCAATTATATTATCACTAGGATTATTCCTAAGAAACAACTGAATTCATGGGAATTCAAATTTTATTCTTCAATAGTTAGTTGAAAATAATTTACCTTATAAACATATGAAACATATTCTCCCTTTATTTTATTATGGTAATAAATTTATAATATATGTTAAAATATATATATAAAAATATCATATAAAGATATAAATTGGGGTTGTTTAAAAACAAAGGGATTAGTTTCATCAATCATAACCTATACTATTTCATCAATAGTACTTTAATTATTATTAAAAACACAATAAGCCTTACTATTTTAGGAATAAAATAAAATAATTCTTTTAATAAATATTGGGGAAAAATTATTTAAATTTTTATTTGAATTCCAAATGAATACATTATATCTAAATAATTGTATTTCATAATGCTTTGGTTTTATACCAAATTAAAATTCATAAGTAGTTTTTTAGTAAATACATCATTAAAACATTATTTATTGTTTTACAGGTTGTTTAATAACATCTTCCAAAATAAATTAGCAATTGAGAATTCAGTCATTAAGGTTATAGTAATATCATGATGGACTCAATTTATTCTTTTAATTACTCTATCTTTGTGGATTTCTAAGCCTTAAAAAGTTATGAATAATACATTTTTTACTTAAAATGTTTCACAATAATATTTTAAAATTTCTCCTCTATAGTCACTATGGATATTTATCATGGGTAGGTTTTTCTAATTCTTATGTTATCTTTTGATACAACCATTATCTATAGGAACAAATAATTACATGTGCACTAATTGTAATGTAGATGATGTTTAGATTTCAATAATATATTTAAAACATGGAATTTTTTTACCATATTGACAAGGATCAAATTTTTTTTAAGTATCCAACCTATGATCTCGTAAATACCAAAAAGTTACAAATTTAGTCAACATAGATAATTTATAATGTTATAATGTTTTAACCTTCATATCCCATGACCATTATTGGTCTCCCACTAAACTAAAGAAAAGAAGATCTCCTGTACCAAGGTCTGCAATATTTTATGTGTAAACATTATCATACTCATTATCCGAAAGAATATATTGATCATTTGATCAATGAATATTTCATTTATTATTCCTGATGTTCCCTTGATTATCTTCATCGCATAATTGACATAATTTACTAGTGATTCTTTATTCCTACAAAAAATAAGTCATTTGAAATTAATTATTTTCGACAAATAATAATGTTATGAATACCAATGATTTATCTTTCAACACTATCATTAAAAGTCAATCTTCCAACATTCGAATTTATAATAATTTTAAAAAGTCTCTATTTCAAATGATATGTTTTTAAAAACCACTATCCATAAAAAATATTTTTTTGGTGATTTCATTATTTTCAAAAAAGCAATATCATTAATATTTTAGAACCCAAACCTTCATTTGTCTCATATTATCATAAAATAATATTTTATATTACCATATTTTTCAATCATTACTACATTTAAAAAAATGTTATTTACCTTAAAAAATAACATTTTTGAAATCCTAAAGAATGATTTGTATTTAGAGGGAATTTAATCTTACAATGTCCACAAATTTTTTATTTTTTAAAAAATAAATCACACATTGTAAAAATAATTTATTACTTTTAATATTTTTTTAGTAAACATCATTTTAAAAAGATCACTTCATGGTCAATTTTTTTATTCATTTTGTCAAAATTTTCATTTTGAGATGAATAATTATACAATAGTGTTTTCAAACAATAAATTTAATATTTATGATTAAAAAAATATGTTTTTTCATTTGTATAAATTTTCTTTGGTCAATTTTTTTAAAATATGATTGTATAAGTTTTTTATAAAAAACTAATTTTTATCACTATTATATCGTATATGTTTTTTAAAATTAGAATTATCATGATATTTAGAAGTATTTTATAATTACATATTTAAGGTATGAATTCAATAGATTTCTTTTTATATGTTTTTTTCCATTATCAAGTTATCTCAAAATTTTATAATTTTAATTTTAATTATTTTTTGAATATCTAAGAAAATATTCAAAACTATAGAAGTTATTATTAACATTAGCTATGGAATAATATTTAACTAAAAATTTATAATTTTTTTCATTACTGTTATGATAATTTTCTTTTATAGTCCGGTGTATCAGAGATATACCATTTTTACCTTTTCAAATTAATTTTAATGTCCTTTATAATTTCTAAGAATATACTACTATTTCATGTTGAAGGATAATCATTGTTTTATGAATTCTATGCTGCACTATCTCCTCGACATGCAGTCCACATTTCAAATGCGAGAAACTCATCATTTTATTATTCATATAATATTTCTTATCATTTCTATATGAATTTATATCTTATCATTTTCTCTTAAGATAATCCTTTCGGATTTGTCCTATATTCAAATATTCATAAAAAATAACATTTTATAATCTATCTTAATATTATTATAAATATTAAATTTTTTATATATGTGTTTAATTTATATAATTTCAATTTATCATATTCATTATTCTAGAAATAGTTTCCAATTCATTACAAGTATATTCTGAGTAACTATAATCTGATTCAACAAAAACATTAATTTTCATTGGATATTTTTTATATTTTCCAAAATATTGACATTTTGTGGGATAATTATATATAATTGAAAAATAAAACCATACATTATTCATTTTCTTTATCATATAATCCCTCTTCTATGTTACTTAATATTGTAATAGTACACCAATATGGCCATCTAATGTAACATTTGTGATATTCATTCTACCATTTATGGATTTCTTTTTAGATTACAACTAAGTATGCATGATATATAGGATTTTATCAGTAATAACTACATTTGTTAAGTCCTTATATTAATGATAATGTTTAATATTAAAAATATTTATGAATCATTGATACATTTTAGAATTTGATTTTATATGTAAGAAATCAAAGTCACAATAATCATCTATCATCATAGATCATCTAGATTTAAAAAATATAGTTTCCAATGTGTGGAACATTTAACTAATCTCTACGTTATTTTAAAAATCACATGATGTTATTTATATATGTATATTCATTTACATGGAGAACGTTAGAGTATTAATTCCTCAATAATTCAATTTATATTCATTATTTTCATAATTTTTTATTATTTTGACTTATATTACAATAATATTGTTAAATACTGATAGAATAAAAAATTTATCCACATTGATATTGATAAAAAAAAATTCATTATATATCTTTAGTAAACCTAAGATTTCTATTAAAAAATAATTTGCCTATTCATATTCATTTTTTCTAAATTGACAAAAATTAATCCTCCAATCATAGAGATAATGGAAACTGTTTCAAAAAAAGAATACTTTAATATCTATTTATAAACAAGAATTTTATAAAATCATAAAAACTGAAATTTAATAAAGATTCTAATAACATAAAATGTCAATATTTACACCATTATCTGATACCAATTTTTTATTGTAGATGTTTATGATGTCTACAATAGGGGTTAAATTGTAGTTTAATATATTTAATGTAAACACAAAAAACATATTATTTTAAAATTTATCAAACTCAGATATTATGGAATGACTAGTTCATAAATATTAAATTTATATATTGTTGAATTATATTACATTTATTTATTGTCATTACAATTATTCAGAAAAAATTTTATTTTAATGTTATGTATAAACATTCTTTCTGTAGTATATACAAATTGTAAAATAAATCTTCTAAAAACACAAAATATGAATATCAAAATAATAATACTAACATATTATATTTAATAAATTAATTTAATCTCTATATTAGGAGTTAATAATGTCAAATAGCATATCATAATATATTCATAGCCTTATTAAATACTATTAAGGTATGCATTTCAATACAATGATAGTTGTTGATGTGATGAAAAGTGTGACTTTGTCTTCTAATCTACTAGGACCCCTTGATATGATTATTTGTTTTATTTATATCTTACTTATTCTAGATATCCATCAATATAATTATTAGGAACTATATCCCAATCCCTAAAATACCTCGATCAAATGGATCATATTCAATTCCCTTCTAATACCGAAAATCCCACAACTAGTACCATTATTAGAAGTAATGATTATAAAAGAAACCACTTTTAATAAATTTACAATCCTAAAATGGATTTCATAAAACATAAAATATCTATAAAATTACAAATCATTTAGAAACATATGTTTATGAAATAAAAAAACATAAATTATTGTGTTTTGAATGCAACAACTCTTATCTATTAAAATATAATCCTATGAATCTTCAATCCTCCAACAATTATACTCATGATTTGGTTGTCATGGAAATTTAAAAATTTCACCTTGACACATCATAATATATTGTATCATAACTATGATATAAAATCATTTCATTGAGAAAATTTATTTTTTAAGAAAATTACAATGCTATTATGGATTCGTTTCAGTAGATATATTTCAATTAATTTTCATTATAAACATTTGAATGTTTGATAAAATAGACTATTAACTACTAATTTGGTAAAAGATATAATTTTATGAGTGTTGTGGCAGTGCTATTATATGTTTGATGGCCATGAATTCTTCCATTATGATAGACGTGAGAAATCTATAACCACTATCTAGAAAAAAAAGTTCATTCAATATATCAGACTAAGATTTGGTCTCTTTGATGAGATTGAATAATAAACTACACTATTCATTTAACAGTAAATAATTTATACATATGTTTTAAATGAATTTTTTAATATAAAAATACCTAAAAACATAAAAAATATAAATTTATTAAGATTATGTTTTCAAAAAGAGTTTGTGATTTCTAGAACAATGAAAATTAAAAGTAGAAAATAGAAATTTTGACTCCACAAGGAGAACACAATAAATTAATTCAGATAATATATGAATAAACAAGGAAATAGATATAATTATAGTGTTACATTTACCACTCATAAAAAATATACTATAGAAATGAAATATATATGTTTGTTTGGAAGTGTGAATAAAAATAGTGGAAAATTTTTTAATTTCTTTTTTTTATAGAGATATGATGTTAGTACGAATGTACATGTACAAAACATATATTGTTTAATGATGAAATCAAACATGGAATCCTAGTAGATGTTGTATAATCATGAACAATTAACGAAATAATATGTTTTTATTAAATATCAAAATTTAGGAATGAAAAAAAATCTAAAATAAGGAATCTATTAAGATAAATTTTAGAATGGGATTTTCATAAAATATTCACACGATGTATGGTTTTATAAAAATTGGGAAGAACCATTATAATAGTTGGAGGATATCAATTATTTGAATGTTTTGGGAATTTATCTTCCTTAAAAATGTATTTGGAAATTAAATTGGATGATAATGTGAACACATCCAATGATTATAATGGAATTGAAGATGAAAATAAAAAAAGGTGACTTATAAATTAGAATAATCATTCAATTATGATAGTGATGCCCGAATAAACACTATAAAATTTCATACTCAAATACAATGAGTTCATTCTAAAATTTAATTGGGAAATTAAAATTCTCATGTGTAGAAAATTACATTATTGATATTAGAAAACCCAATAACCATTTTTTAATATTTTTATATAAATCACCCTCAAAAGAATCTAAACCTAATGAATGGTTAGATACTATGAAAGAACAGTTGGATTAGATAGAGAACATTGATATATATGAAATTTTTCAACGAAGAGTTGGAATAATATATTATTGGAAAAAATGAGAATTTGTAAAAATATTAATTAACATTAGCATGTTTCAAAAAAAATACATGTCTTGTTTGTAATGAACATCCATAGGTCAATTATATATATTTTAAAGAATCCCTTTCAACTATTTTATGATTGAAAAATATAAGATTGTTATTATTAATGATTTTACATAGTTTTTATAATTTTAATATTATAAATTTATATATATATTTATCAAACATATGATAGATGATGATGTTTACTTTGATGAACATTGAGTATTTTTAATTGATAATGATAGAATCAAGCCCTGTATTGGCATTAAAGTCATGTAGGGTTTGAAAAATATCCATGTTCATGGTACAATAACTTTGAATGTTTCATTATAATACTGACTGTTTATATGAGAAATTTTACCTAAACATATATGTGAAGAATACGAAATAAGGTATAGTAACTATACATTTTCATATTGATGACATGATTTTTTAGGGGATGGATAATTTTATTTAAATAGTTTTCAAATGAGATGATTAAAAAAATGCAATGAAAAGAGAAGTAACATTTATCAAAGGATTAAAAAATCAATATAATAAGTAATAATTTTTTTATATCAATGATATTACCCTAGATAATTTTTAAAAATGTTTTAATTATATATTCTAAATAGTTTTCAACACCCATTTATGATTGGATATTGACGAGTAATGACTGATCTAGAAAAAGTAATAACTGAATGATTTCTTAAAGATGACCTGAATTTATTTCTATCGTACAAAATGAAGGTAATATAATATTTAAGTTGAAAATTTTGGGGAATATATCATTGTGATTTGATGTAATATCATATGATTTATGAAAAAATAATTCCTATAAATTTTAAAGAAAGGACTTCAAATGATATGTTTTAAAAAATAAATAGGGATATAAAAAATAATTTATATATGAAAACTGATTGGGATAACGATTGAAATTATATAAATTCATAGTGAAAAAAATTCATTGGAGAATGTTATGTGATCATTCTTGGTAAAAAATATGGATCAATGTCTCTTTGTACATAAAAATTAGATTATGATTTCACAACCCTTGTTTATACACAATTGGTTCTCAAAGTATTTCAGATGTAATAATTGAATGTGGACACATGTAACCCATTATTGACATATTATTACAATCATAGTCTTACTTAAAATTAGAAATATTCAATAAAATACTCCTAATTGACGAACAAAGAAATCAATTATCAATTTTTAAAAGATAATAACACTGGTGGAGAAATCACTATATAATAATTTTCTAAAAACTATCATATTTTTATTTTATTCATGAATTAAATCAAATGATAGTGTTTTTTAGAATTGAGTTTGGAACGTAATTATTATAATCCACTAATGAATTCCAAAAATTATATGGGAATTCGAACCACAATATGTATTGAAAATGTTGAAAAAGGTAGATAAATTATTCTACCTTATGTATCCATAGGGATAATCGATTTCTCCTATAAAGGGGAGAGTAAATATATTATAGTTTCGAGAAGAGTAAAAGTATTTTTATTTGGTGTAAAATATATGTTGTTCTCATTATATAATGGTGTTACATAAATAAAAATAGATATAATGTAATGTGATTTAAAATTTAAATGTAAAAAACTAAATTTCCACGATAAAAAATATTATTTTCACCATAGGATTAAATTAAATATTGAAAATAAATATTCTAGTAGTGTAGTATCTATATATACTCATTTATATAGGTTGTGATTTGACAAATATTTTTATAAAAAAATATTATTGCAAAAAATGAGTTTTGAAAAAAAATTTGTTCTAAAATGACAACTTTTTAATGTTTTTTTCAATTAATTTCAAAAAATTCAAAGGAGTATATTGAAGATCCTATATGGTGGTTTTTAACAATTTTATATCTATTTTTAGATACTATTTATAATGAATAATCTTTTAAAAATGAATAAAAATAATTCATTTTGATGTTATAAAGTTATAATTATTCCTTAACATTGTGAAGCAATATTCTGAAAAATATAGATGAATATGTGTAGTTATAAAATTTCCTAACAATAAGGGAAAACCAAATCATATATTCATTTTATCAGTTAGGTATTTGTTAATTTATAAATAAAATATTTGGTTATATTTTTTTGATGTGAAAATGAGGTAATTGAAGTGGATCAAATTAATAGTTCTGTAATGGTTTGAGTGTTGAAAAAAATAATTGAAAACATTATAGATAAAAATATTGTAAGAACAATAAAATTTGTAATGTTAATAATCATATGTTTATTATCTCATGTTTAAGGAATTCTATAGAAGTTTAGTATGCTTTTAATGAATCATTACCGAAGGTCTAAAATTTAGTTTTCAGGATAAAACTACATTGTGTAGTGGCAAAATGGTAGAGGTAGTTGAAAATCAAGACATATGGATTGAATTATTTTTCTAAGAAGAGTTATTATGTTTATATTTGTGTATTTGAATGTAGTGATGTTATAAACAATGACTATTAATGAATTTTTATGAGACTAATATCCATCAGACAAATATTTCAAAAATTTTATTGAATATAGGATGTTTTCAATAAGCATCGGTTGAAATAAAGTCGAGGAAGGGTGTCTAGAAAGATAATATTTTGATGAAAAAATTTTATTTTAGTAATTGGAAATATAATATGATTTTATAAATTTCTATTTGTAATTTTTTTGACACAATAAAGAAAACCAAATTGAATGTATGAGGATCATAGAACAATTAATGATGTAATCAGAGGATATTTTAAAATTTATATGTCTCATTTGATTTTTGAGTTGATGATGTGGGAAAAAAACAGATTTCTCTAGATAAAGGATATTTCATAAAGGTTTCATCGCAATGATAACCAATTTGAGTATAAATATTTTAATTTATAAATACTTATATGAGGATATAAATGATGATTATTAATGCTTTAATATGATTGGGTTTTGAATATTTATTGCATAGTTTGCATTAATTATTATTTTTAGATTTATTTAATTTTGGGATATCTATATATTTTGATAAGGTTGATGAATATTTTAGAAGACTCTTGAATATATTTTATGGTTCCATGGATTTTTGTTTTAGTGGGAAAACGAAAATCATTTCAAAAATATCCCCTACTCGAGAACATATTTTTTATGACAATCACATTGTATTGAAAATGTTGTCATATATAGAATGATAATAATATGATACAGATTTATTTATATATAATATTTTATAATCGAGATTAGGTTATTGAGAAATAATGATTATGGAATTTGAATTTCATTCAGGGAAGTGGAAATAGTTTTTGTTTAAAACACCAAATAAAAAAATTAGACATATATTTTCGTAACATTGGATTATGAAAAATATTATTTATAATTGGATTAAAAGTTAGTTATAAAAATTAAATATTTTTGGGAGGGAAATGATAATTAAATTTCTCCAAATATCTAGTTTTTTCTCCATACCATCATTTCAGGATAATGGAAACTAACAAAATATGTGGAACATCCTTGAAAAATTAAAAAAAGGATTCATAATTTATGTGTCGATCATTATTTGTGATGAAAAAATAATAACATATGGGATTCATTATGATCAAAGCTATTTAGATATAGAAGGATTCTAATTATAGTTTTCTCAATGTTCAATTCACCACTTTCTAATATTTTATTTCCATGTACCGTTGGGAATATATATTCTTATGATAGAGGTCCTTACAATGTGGCCAATCCTTGAAAATATTTAGTTCCCTAGTTATTTTTAAATATTTTAATTCTTGTGTTATTGTTAAAACTTATGATATGAAGAATAACTCTGAAATTTTAGAAGGATTATATTTAATATATTTGGAAATTCATAAAAATATAACTATTGAATCACTCCACCTCCCATGGGGTGCTTCCATCATTCAAATAAAAATAAGAAAAAAATAAAATTACTTTGTATAGATTAGACCATGATAAATATATAAATAGACATTACTCCATTATTTTTTATTTTAAATAAATAAAAGACCATAAAAATAATACTTGATCATAAAATCTTACATGTCTCATAGAATCATATTTGAGAGTATGAAAATTATTTCTCATGAGTAACACTTTAATGAAAAACTATTGAATGTTTGGGATTTTAATTGAAATTAAAAAACCTTGATTGAATTATAAATCATCATAAAATGTCGCAAATTGGTTTTATATATTCTATATAATTTATACATTGTGAATAATATGAATCATATCTCAAAAAAGGTAATTTGAGTCAAAAACTATTACCATGGTGCATATTTATTTGGACTCTACCCCAAATCCCCTGAATAATTAAATTGATTTCATTAAATACATAATAAATAAACATATGCCTGAAAATAAAAAATTATAATATTAATTTACAATAATATATATTAGTTTTAAAATATTTTCAACTATATGTGAATGTTATATTTATCCCATTGAACATGGATCTAACATTTTTCATTCCGTAAACATAATGATATCGCCCAGATCATAATTATCATATATTAAAATCCTTATTACCAAACATATAATTTTTTTATTAACAATTAAAGAAACCATTCCATGAAGGAAGCACCACAAACGTATTCATTGGTGATATATAATTTTCCATATAATGATAGAAATAATAATTATATGTAACTTCTTAAAAAATATAAACCTGATTTAAATATAAGTTTTTATACTTTGTATTACCTATTTATTAATTCATTTATGTTTGTTACTGGAAAATGAAACATATTTCATCATGGGATATTTAGTTGTCACAAATTATACATGAGTGATTGATTTATCATAAAATAAAATTTAATGTTGTGAATCATTGATGAAACATTATAATAACAAAACTATGGCACTCCCCTTTTTTATTACATAACTTTTCATTACATTTTACAAATAGAGGATCTTTAAATTCTTGTGTCTTGGAAATCAGGAACACAATTTATGAAACAACAAAAAACATTCTTCTAATCCACTTGTAAGGCTCCATAATAAGGTCATCCTATGTAAAATCACTACATATCATAACCTAGAGACATACATCGAAGGAATGGTTGAAAATAAGGCTCAGTAAGGAAAACAAGTGAAACATTTGACATGTGGTCTTGATCAATAACAATAAGAACATGATAAAAATCATAAAGACATGAGAAATATATGAATAGGAATATCATGATAAAAATAACATGAATCATAACTTGAATATGTGGCTACAACATTTCATTTAGACATTCATGACCATATCACCAAGGTTCATCCCCAAGGTGTCAAAGAAAATTACCAAGGTTATTCACCAAGGTATCGTGAAACTTTTCATCTCTAGAGATTAAATTCATTACACAATGAATTTGAAAAATATTAGGGCACACCCATAATATGTATTTACATTCATTTGGGCCACAGACATCATAATCAATAATTTCATTAATAACCCATAGATAATAAAAGAAATGCGTTCATTTAAAATCCTGACGTTTTAAAAGTTCTTAAAAATAAAATCGTTATGTCATATAAAACCCATGGAATGGATGTTAGGGATACATGTATAAATTATAGAATAAAATTTATCATTTTTTATAACTATGGACACAAATAGAAACTAAATAGGTATCAGCATTCCCATAAATAAAAAAGGATAATTTCCTGAGATAAAGAATGAGAAATTTTGAGACGAAATATATGCAACACAATGGATTTATAACATGGTTTTAGAAAAAAAATAGAAATGGAGGGTACAATGGTAACCCACTCATAAATATATCATATTAAAATATAAATACATTATAACATGGAGATAATAACATGGTATGTATTTATTAATGAAATACCACAAGAAAAAGGAAACATCAATGGAAACAGAGGACGCGATTTCTTTTACAAGAAATTCGCCAGCCTAACGACGTCACATAAAAATTCAAAAAATCAATTGATGAGTGCCGAAAGGGTCTCTATAAATTTTAAATTAACTAGGAAGTATTAAATAAAAATAATAACAATCATTCAAATAATAAAATGTGACTATAAGACATAACATAAAGGAAGCCACGACATAAAAGAGGAGGGTGAAAGGTTCCCTTACCTTGAAAAGTAACTTTGAAAGCATGATAGTCAGGACCTTGGGAGGCTTGAGGGCACCTTGGGACACCTAATTGTATATCTTACTATTAATAAGTCTACTATAAATATTACATAATTATTACATCCTTAATGATGTCATTAAACACTCGAAACTCAAAACTGTATTTTCACTATTCATTGAAAATTCAACTGTTTCAGAAAAATAAAAAAAATTCACCTTAACCTAATATCAATGATCTGAATTCCAAAATGAACTCCATTTTATGACAATAATTTTTTAAATATTTTTAATTTAATTTTAAAAAAAATCATTATTCACAGAAAAAAAAACTAATACTTAACTAATAATTTTTGAAATAGTTATTTAATTATTTAATTGAATAACATTACCTAATCAAGGTGCCTAAATTATAATAATTCTTTCTTAAGTGAGATTAGTATTCCATTTGGTCACATTAATTTTCATAAGCATAAAATTACTATTCATAATTTACTATTCACCATAATTAAGTTGATCTTATCAGAGTATAAATTTCGTACAGAACAGAACTGTAGATGACCATTTTTTAAAAATCATTACACATTTTTAATTATTTAATGTTTAAATAAATATTTTAAAATATAATTTAAAAAAATTCCTCAATAATAAAAATACTATATTTATCGAGAAATTTGAAATTTACAAACATTACCATAAAAAGAAATAAAAATTTTATTTATATCAAAGGATTACACAAAGTAGTTACGGTCTTGTTACAAATCCCTTATAAAAAAATTATAGGACCTAAGGGCAAGGTGTGATAAGGTGACTGCATATTGGGGAGGCTCGACCAACAACGCCTGAGTGGTGACCCTTATTAGCTTGAACTTCTCCCGTAGCTGATTTCGTTCAAACTTAACATAATGATTTCGGCATGGGCTTGGTTAAGAGAAAATAAACGTTGTGCTACCTCTGTATCATGTTTTGTCTAATGGCCTTCGAACAACCTGCGTCTACTGGATGAGGCCATCAAATCTTCTTTCTGTATTAATTAACCAAGATCACATGTATTTATAAACATAAATTGTAATTCTAAGAGTTTAGCTTCCAACGGTCATATTGACCATTGGTCATATTACAGTAGAAACCCAATAGTGTCATTTAATTATTACATCTTCATTAATTATTGAATATAGTTTTATGATTATAAAAAAAACACACAAAAGTAGGAAAAAAATATTAATAAAATGTTTAGGTTGTTACTTTCTTCCCCCCTTATGAAATTTCTTCCCCAAAATTTTAACTTGTACTCCATGTAGGGAAAAGGTGTGGGTACTTCTGCCTTATAGACTCCTCTGTTTTACACATGGATTCTTCGCATTTGTGGTTCCTCCGCAACACCTTAACAGGGTGGGTATCCTTGTTGTGTAGAACCTTTTATCTACGATCCAAGATCTCCACCTGTTACTCCACATAAGAGTGGTCATGTTCCCCTTGTACCACCTCAGGATATAGTACATGTGAAGGGTTAGGTATGTACTTCCTCAAGAGGGATACATGGAAGATATCATGAAGTTGTGCTAGATTTGGAGGAAGTGCAAGCCGATAGGCCACTGCTTCTATGCGATGAAGGATTTCATATGGGGCCAATGTACCTAGGGATGAGCTTCCCTTTCTTCCCAAACCTCATGAATCTTTTCCAAGGTGAAATTTGAAGAAAGAGCTTTTCACCAACATCAATCTTCAGTTCCAATTGATGGTTGCCGGAATAGCTCTTTTCCCCACCCTGAGCAGCCGTATTGTACTATTGGATGGCAGGGAATTTTTTTGTCATCTCTTGTACAAGATCATTCCCAATAGGCTTTATCTCACCAGCTTCATCCCAAAAAGTTGGAGTTCTACATAGATTCCCATATGGAGCTTCATAGGGTGTCATTTCAATGCTCTAGTGGAAGCTATTATTATAAGATAACTCAACTAAAGGGAGATGTTGATCCCATCCACCTTTAAATTCCACTGATCATGTTCTTAGCATTTCTTCGAGTGTTTAAATAGTCCTTTCAGATTGGAAATCCGTTTGGGGGTGATAGGTCGTACTAAAATTCAATTATGTGCTCAGATCATGATGAATACTTCTCAATAATTTTGATGTGAACCATGGATCACGATCAGATACGATAGAAAGTGGAACTCCATATATCCTTACCACTTTCTTCATGTAAATCATGGCATGTGGATCAAGATAGAAATCTTCCCAAATGGATATAAAATGGGCAGTTTTAGTGAGACAATCCACAATAAACCATATAACATTATTTCCTTTGGATGTTCTCAGGAGACCAATGACAAAGTCCTTATTGATATTGTCCCACTTCCATGTTGGTATGGGTAGCTGTTGCAATACACGTTTAGGATGTTTTCAATCTACCTTCACATACTGACATACTAGGCACCTTGAAGTGTAGTCAACAATCTTCATTTTCATATTATCCCACCAATAATGATCACAAAGTCCCCTATACATTTTTGTGCTTCTAGGATGTATAGAGAAGGTAGTGCTATGAACTTCATCCATTAGCTCCTTATTTATTTCCGGAATAGATGGAACACATAGTATTGTATGAAATTTCAGTACACCTTCTTGATCAATATTTAAATAAAGAATCTTCCCATCCTTCACAGCCTCATACTTCTCCTATAACAAATGATATTTTTTCCGAGCATTCATGACTTTATAAATTAATGACAGTTGAGAAATCATTTGGGTTAGGGTTGATGATGTCCCTTACTTTATAATTTCCATGTCCGACATTACTAGGTCATTGACCGATGGATCTATTTGAATACTCATCATGGAAAGAACAAAAGGGTCTTCCCTTCTTAATGCATCAACAACTTTGTTTGCTCTTCGAGGATGATAATGAATTGAAAAATTATAGTCTTTAATAAGTTCCAACCATATCCTTTGTCTCATGTTAAATTCCTTTTGTGTGAAAATATACTTCAATCTTTTCAGGGTCTGTGTATATATAACATCTCTCCCTATAAAGATAGTGCCTCCATATCTTAGGATCAAAAACTACCGCAGCCATCTCCCGATCATGTGTAGGATAATTCTTGTCATGATTTTTCAACTATCGAGATGCATAAGTAGTGAATTTCTCACTTTTTATGAGTATGCACCCAAGCCCTTTGAGAGATGCATCACTAAAAATTACAAATCCTTCCCCACTTGAGGATAGAGTTAACATGATTACAGTAACCAATCTCTTCTTCAACTCTTGGAAACATACCTCACACTCCTTTGTCAAGATGAACTTGACCCCTTTTCGAGTTAAATTAGTTAATGGATTAGAAAGTCATGAAAAGTTTTTCACAAACCTCCTATAATATCCTGATAATCCAAGGAATCTTCAAATCTCAGTTATTTTTGTAGGCTGGGGCCACTCCTCCACAACTTTTTCTTTTGTTGGGTCAACTGTGATTCCTTAATTATTAACAATGTTCCCCGTGAAAGCGACTTGTTGTAACCAGAATTCACATTTACTGAACTTTCCAAAAAGCCTCTCCTTCCATGAAGTTTTCAAAATATCCCTTAGATGATCCTCATTCTCCTCACGACTTTTGGAATATATCAGAATATCATCAATATAAACTACCACAATGTTATTAGGGTATTATTTAAAGACTCTATTCAATAAACCCATAAAAATAGTAGGTGCATTAGTTAGTACGAAGGGAATAACAAAAAACTCATAATGACCATATCTTGATTGAAAGGTAGTTTTCTGAATATATTCTTTCTTCACCCTCAATTGATGATAACCAGATCAAAGATTAATCTTAGAGAATAATTGAGCCCCACGAAGTTGGTCAAATAAGTCATCAATTCTTGAAGAGGGTATTTGTTCTTCACTGTGATCCCATTCAGTTCTCTATAATCAATGAATAGCCGCATTGATCCAACATTCTTCTTCACAAAGAGAACTGGTGCTCCACAAGAAGACACACCCAGTTAGATAAAACCCTTCTCCAAAAGATCATGGATTAGTTTAATTAATTCCTCTATCTCCACATTTTCCATCTTATAGGGTGTATTTGATATCATAGGAGATGCAAATATGAGTTCACTGGAGAACTCTACCTCTCTTTCGAGGGGAGGTCTGGGAAACTCTTCAGGAAATTTGTCAACATATTCATCGACGATGGGGACCATTTCTATCCTTAAACTCCCATATCCTTCTTCTTCTTCACCGACCAACTCCATAAATAAGGATAAAGAGGGTTCCTATAGAAAATGATCAGGTTGAGATATCTCTCCTTGGAAGATAACTGTATGTTTTCCATTCAAGACTACTTAGATTTCCTTACTTCTGCATTTGATCTTAGCATTATACTTTGAGATCCAGTCCATACCTAGTATAATGTATAATTCTAGCATGGGAATGACTACTAGAATTGTGATAATATTGTGCTCAATAAAGTAAATACTAGAGTTTCTAAAAACTGATGATGTTTGGATAATCCCACCAGGAGTCTTGACAGATAACTCAACTTTTAGAAAATCGGGGGTTGATTCTAAATTATTTTAAAACATGGGGGATATAAAGGAATGCGTAGAACTTGAATCAAACAAAGTACTTGCTTGCTTTGAGATAACAACAAGAGTACCTGCTGCCACATCATTCAGAGCCTCGACTTCAGCTATCGTGATAGAAAAAGAATTTCCTTTCTCCCTTGTCCTTTTCTAAGGCTAATGGGGGTTCCCCTCCACTGCCCTTGGATTTGGACAATGATTAGCAATGTTCCCATGTTTTCCACACTTAAAACACTGGACATCAGGCATGGCATGCACCATCTTCCCCTTGTTGTTGGTGTTAGAAAGTTGAGGTTTCACCTCACTACAAAAAATCCTCACAATATCGCCATCTCTTACACATGTGTATCATTTACTGCTTCCAAGCAGGCAATTCTCCAAATTCTTCTTCCCAAATTTATTACACATGAGATGCTGTACTTACTTGGCTCCTCTTCCCTGATCAAAGGTCCTCCCTAAGCTAGGAACCACAGATCACTTCATGTCATTTGATTTATGAGACCACTGTGTCTCACTAAACCCCAGATCTACTTTCATCGCACTTCACAAGGTCTCCTCATAGCTATCATAGTCTCGGTTGGCTAGATTATTCCGCAGATGAGATCGTAGTCCTATAAAGAATCTATCAACCTTACAACTAGGATCCATGACAAAGCTAGAGGTGTAACATGAAATCCTTGTGAAGTTTATCTCGTATCTTCTCATGGATTCATTCTCCTTCTTCTTAATCTTGAGAAACTCCTTCTCCATTCTTGATCTCATGGAACGAGAGAAATACTTACTGAAGAAGATCCCTATTTACTCTTCCCACCCCATTACTTCAACCTCTACTACTAACCTAGTGTTTTTAATCAGTTACCACCTATGATTAGTTCTCGTTCTAAGTGTTAGACAGCCAGAGTGAACATATCTTGCTCTGAACATTAGAGCACATAAAAGATCTTCTTGATAGAGTGGATGCACTGCTCATCAATCAATTGGTCAGTCGATCTAGTGAAGTTTGGTGGTTGTTGATGCATAAAGGACTGAATGGAATGTTGTTCCCATCATGGTGAGATTGGTCTCTCAGCATGATTCACGTTATTTCCCAAAATATGAGTAAGTTGGTTCTTCATTCCCATGAATGTTTCCATTCCATCTTCTATTGGAGGGTCATCAAAGTATGGTCCATTGTTGTCACCATATGCATGGTTCCTCCTATTTCTTGCAATTTTCTAAAAGAGTGAAACCATAGTGAGAAACTTATTTCATTTATGAATATTTTAACTGTAAAGGATTTTATGTCTTAAAACATAATTCTTATACAATTACATTTCCCTATAATTCTTTCACAATGATTCATAAAAAGATTGAGATTAATAAAAAATATCCCTTGGGAGTTTCGTAACCATTCGTGCAGCAAGGCCCGTTGTCATGCACCAATTCTCGTTTGAGTCTAGCTCAAACTGGTGTTTTAGGTGTTTACCCCTATGTACATATGTTTCAAAGCCACCTCTACCTTCTTGTATCTAGATAGAGATATATTTGCATGATAAACAACTTACTCAATACTCACCAAAATACAAGGATGTTTTTCTATTTTTAAACATTTATATAGGGTTATTACTAATGTTTTCATATCCTACTTTACATAAATAACTAAACTATCCTTTGTTACCAACTATGTCATCTTTCTTTTTTATTACATAACTTTTCATTTCATTTTACAAACAGAGTATCTATAATGTCAAGTTATTAGAAATCAGGAAAATAATACATGAAAACGACATAAAAAATTATAATAATTCGCTAGTAAGGAATCATAATAGGCTTATCCTATGTAAAATTACTACATCTCATAAATTGGAGACATTCATCAATGGAAAGGGTGAGTAGAAGGATCAGTAAGTAAGACATGTGAAATAGTTGACATGTGGTCTTGAGTAATAATTATAAGATCATGATAAAAATCATAAAGACACTTGTAATGGAAGAATACGAATATCATGATAAAAATAACATGAATCATAACATGCATATTTGGCTACAACATTAAATTTATACATTCATGAGCATATCACCAAGGTTCATCCTCAAGGTGTCATAAAATATTACCATGGTTATTCACCAAGGTATTGTGAAACTTCTCATCTCTAGAGATTAATTATTTACCCAATGCATTGGAGCACTATCAGGGAGCACCCATAATATTTATTTAATTTCATTTGATCCACATATATCATAATCAAAATTTTCATAAATAACCCATAGATAATAAAAGGAATGGGTTCATTTCAAAATCTGTAAATTTTAGAAGTTTTTAAAAATAAGATCGTTATGTCATTTGTATCCCATAGAAAGTGAGTGAGGGTTACATGTATGTCAATAACAAAATAAAATTTATCATTTTTTTATATCTATGAACACCCATATAAACGAAAAAGTTATGGGTATTCACATATATAAAACAATATAATTTCTTGAAAGAAAGAGAGAGAAATTTTGAGAAGAAATTTCTACAGCATAACGGCTTTATAACAATGTTTTATAAAATTATAAAAAGAGAGCGCACAAGGTTAACCCACCCATAAATAACTCATATTAAAATATATTTACATAATAACATGGAGATTAGAATATGGTATGGATATTTTAATGACATACCACAAGAAAAAGGAAACTTAAAAGGAATGAGAAGATGTGATTTCTTTTACAAGAAATTCGGCAGCATAACGGCCTCACTAAAAAATTAAAAAAATTGATGGATGAAAACAGAAAGGGTCTCTCAGTATTTTTAAAATTAAATCTAAAATAGTAATGATATAGATGAACAATCCCTCACATTATAAAAATGAACTATATGACATAACATAAAGGATGTCATGACTTAAAATAGGAGGGTGAAAGGTTCCCTTACCTTGAAAAGAAACTTTGAAAGCATGAAGTTAAGGGCCTGGGGAGGCTTGAGCATACCTTGGGAGACTAATTGGGAGGTAAAAAGACCATAGCTTTGTTGAGGAGGATTTTTGAATGAAATGGATGAGGAAATGTCTTGGTATTTATAGGGTAAGTGAGGGAACAAATCATTAATTTCCAAGGGACACCTCATCGGTGGTATTGGAAAAACCATGGGGTTTTCCATGATATTTTCCCATGGTATTGGCCACTTGGGACACCACATAGTACATATTACTATTAATAATTTTACCAAAAAGATTACATAATTATAAAATCCATAAGTATGTTATTAAACCCCCGAAACTCAAAAATGTATTTTCACTATTCACCGAAAATTCAACTGTTTTAGAAAAATCCCAATTATTCACCATAACCTAATATGGATGATTTGAATTTAAAAATGAACTCCATTTTTGGAAAATAATTTCCTTAATATTTTTAAACTAATTTTTAAATAAAAACAATATTCACCCGAAAAAAACTAAGACTTAACTAATAAATTCTGAAATAGTTATTTACTTATATTATTGAATCACATTTCCTAATCAAGGTGTCTAAATTATAATAATACTTTCTTAAGTGAGATTACTATTCCATTTGGTCACATTACTATTCATAAGCATAAAATTACTATTCCTAATTTACTATTCACCAAAAATTATGTTGATCTTATTAGACTCTACATTTCCAACATAACACAATTGTAGAAGACCATTTTCTTAAAACCATTACAAATTATTAATTTTTTCAGTTTTATAGGAATATTTTAAAATATCCTTTTTCTAAATAATTCATCAATAATATACATCCTATATTTATCCAAACATTTAAAATCTACAAACATTACCATAAAAATAAAAAAACATATTTTATATTAAATAATTACACAAAGAAGTTAAGGTCTCGTTACATAGACCCTTATAATACCAACATAGGACTGATGTGTAAGATGTGCTACAGTGATAGAATCTTGGGGCAGCTCAGCCATCAATGCCTGAGTGGTGACCTCTTTTAGCTTGAACTTCTCATGTTTGTGTTTTCATTCAAGCTTCACATGATGAAGTTCAGCTTGGGCTTGGTCCAGAGAAAAACCCAGTGGTGCTACCTTTTTCTAGCGTTCCCTCAGATGGGCTTCAAATGGCCCGAGTCTACTGGATGAGGCCATCGAATATTCTTTATGTATTAATTAACCAATATCAATTTTATTTATAAATAAAAATTGTAACATTAAGAGTTTAGATTCCAACTGTCATATTGACCAACAGTCATATAACAGTCGAAACCCAATGCCCTCATTTAATTATTCCCACTTAATTTATTAATGAATATAGTTTTGTTGAGTATAAAATTTTAAAAAAAACACACTAAATTTGGATACAAATATTAATAAAAAGTTAGGTTCATTACAATAAGAGGATAAATATTATAAACATGTTAACATTTAATGTTTTTTAAATCATTTTTTATTTATATGTAGTTCGCATAATGAAATTGGATTAAAATATAGATGAAATAATTTATACAAGTCCACTTTGATGATTTCCATTGCATTTTGGGTAATTCCATTGTGATATGTTATAATGAGAATATAAAAACCTATTTATGGTTTCTTTATGTATAGATGATATTATTGGTATGAGTTTTGGATGATATATTGGTTTTTTGTAATGTTATTTGGGGAGATGATAACACCTTTATAATTGAAATAATAAAGACTTTTTTAAATAATTAAACATTCTCAATAATGGGATATAAAAATCAAACAAATTGTATCAAAAAATGAAATATACTAAATATAAAATATGATCTGGAAAATCAAGGCCTCATCCACTCATTCTGACACATGTTTTATCAATTATTACCATCTTTTAATCTTAGATTCATTATGTTTTCAATTTTATATTTTACCATGTATTTTTTAACTATCCTAACGTGGACATTATGAAACAATTTAAGGTTTTTAATATTAAATAATTTTTATGAACAGATAATACATTTGGTAAAAATTATATTTTATAATATTTAAAAAGTATTTAAAAAATTATTTTTCAAATATTATCAATATTATATTAGGAACAATTTATTTTTTTAAAAATAGTATATCTATTATAAAATATCAAATATAGTTTAAATAAATAATATAAAAATTTATAAAATTATAGGGATGTATATAGAATGATTATTTTTTAATATAAAATGATTCATAAATTCCAAACTCATAAAACAAATAATAATAATTTTATACATGTTGTGTTATTGGTAAAAACATTATTTTTCAGAGTTAAACTAAAAATCATTCCTTTTTGAAAAATACTAAATATTCATATAAATAATATATTATTATTCTTAATAAATTAATGATTTAAAATTTTCCAACTAAATTTCTCTATTATTATAATATATTGTTTAGTAAAAACCAAAAAATTAGTGAAAACCATCATATTTTAACCCTTATTTTTATAACATTTAATATTCACTATTATTAATTTCTATCAATTAATAATTTTTTTATTTGAAGAAAATGTATAATAATATAAATATATTTTATTTCTATTTATTTATAATATAAATAGTTTCTTGATATGAAACATAAATTTCATAAAAGAATTTACGCAATAAAATTAATGACCTAGTTGTTTTAGAAATATTAATTGGATTTCATCAACATTTAAAGTATTCATTATATTGTTCGAATAATTTTCTAAAAATTAGATATTAAATATTCAATTATATTGATTATAAGACTATTTTTTGTTGTCTATTAATCATACATATAATTTTACAAATACATATTATGGTTTTTTATTGTTTCATTTTATATAGAGAAACCAATCAGAGAAAGTGGATAATTTACTGGTATTAATTTTTCAAATAAATTTCAATATTACAAGCCTCACATAAACAAATTATATCCGTATAATTTGAACCATATAATAAATGTAAAAAATGTATATATAACTCATAATGGACGATTAGCCATTCTAAGACCATGGGATTAAGTAGGATGTGGAATAATATTTTTTTATTGGAAAAATTATTAAAAAATGTAATAAAGAGAACATAATCATTACTAATATAACATAAGATTTTTTCTAATGGAGGACAAAAAAATAACTATGGAATATCATCACAACAACTAAAAAATTATTTATATGATAACCATACATCAATTTATATTTATTTGTAAATTAATATCAAACTATTGGTTGAATCATTTATGACATTGAACAATAATAAATAATTATTGAAATCTCCATATTAGATTAGTTATTACTAGTTGCCTATCATTTTTCACAATTTCAAGGTTGTCATTTATCATCACTATTATTTGAAAAGGTATTTGGACATTGAGAATAATTATTCCAAATTATATACTAATAAACTCAATTATTTTTTTAGATATTATATTTCCCTTACCAATTTCAGTCTGATGGACATCATAAAAAATAATATAAACTATACTAATTCATTTATGGAATTTAATCCCATATTTCTTCTACTATTTTATAATAGTTTTTATTGGACTCATATTTCCATTATCATCTTGGTTACTTGAATATCTAACATACATTTTCATTCTATTCATTAGTAACATTTTTCATTCAACTATGTTCACATTGTTAATAAGTAATAATTATACAATGATTCACATTTTCACAACATTTCTCATTCCATTCCATATAATATTATTTTCTTCATTGGGATAGATTCCTAATTTTCTATTGGATACATTGTTATATTGGCTGTTTATGCCCTAAATTATCATCAAAACCACAATACATAACATGATTTATTATTTTCAAAACTCTAATATCTAAAATTTAAAAAACCTAGACCATCAAAAGTCCTAACCTTATAGAAAAATAATATTACAATATAGATCATACTACTCAATATCATGAAATATCTATTCAACCTATATCAAATTGAAATTTACCTATATAATGTAGGGTTAATATAATGCAATATTTTAATTGTTTATCTATGTACATGTAATAATAATACCATAATGTTGATCCCATATTCCAATGAACATTATTAAATTACTCTAAATCTAAAATAATTTAAATATAGTCTCTCAAAAGAAATATAATACATTATATAGGAAAACTGATATCTATTAATTTTTATAATATCATATATATTGATAAATTTTAATATTTTATATCCATGTAATCATTGATAATATGTTATATGGAAAAATTAGATTCATATCCTCCATTATGTTTCATATAGAGAATGCGATTTAAGAAAACCATATCACATTAGACTAAAAAAGCATGTTTACTTCTTAGATTATTTTGCGTACACAAGGTAATGACAGAGTTTATACCAAACCCACCATTTTAGGTTTAATAGACCTAGATATATCTATACCAGATTCTAAATAAACTCATAGTTTCAAGATAATGAACTGTTTGATTGGACAACCATATAATATCTCTGTCACCAAAACATTGAGATTTTGAAATTTAAATATAATTTTAACTTAAGAATCCCACAATGAATTCACTAAATTTATCTTCTCATAATACCAAAATACAATGTGCATTATTACATTTATTTATTATTATTATATCATAATAGATCATCTATATCATTTATATAATCATTACTATTACTTATAAAACATCAAATTATCCTAAAAATATCATAATTACTAGTACTATCAAAACCTTGTGGTGATACTAATTGTGTTACACCAAAACCATCACATGAATCTAGTGCCCAAGATTGTTATATTAAATAATGTATTTTAAAATAATTATATATTCCATGATTTAAATATACCACTATTAAAATCCGTAAATAAAATATCTCATTACATACATCTTAAAAAAATTATTTTTATATCTTCAGAGGAATAAAAAAATCATGAACTAGTAACTCACGTGGTCTCTCGTAATTAGTAGTAATTTTTATACTATATAAGAAACTATATAATAAACAATAAGCCTTTAAAATCTCATAAAAAATTCTACACAGAGGTTATAGAAGGGGAATATAATGTAAAATAAATGGAAATTGAAATAGTACATTTATTTTAATTAAGTATTCATTTTTTATGAATTAAATGAATTGATATTTAATTAAGGCATTTATGAGTCTAAAGTATTTTATGTATTCAAATTATTTTTTTATCTTAATTATCAAATATTTCATTGTATTTCATTATATAATATTTCTAAATCATAAATGAAAATAAACTAATATATTTCTTAAAGAAATAAATTTTCTAAATAAACAGAAATTATTTTTTAAAAAATATTTTTTAATATTAAATGTTTTTGATATAATAATTTTTTTTCATGAAAACATATTTATTATAAATTATATTATATTTATAAATTATCTTTTATTTAAAAATGAAGGTATAAATAGATAAATTTATTAATTACTTTTATCATTTTAAAATGTGTATATTAGAAATAATATGTTCCTGTAATATTAATTTATTATATTAAATTATTTTTAATTATTAATTAATTTTCAATACTTAATTTTATTACACAATATGTTTTAATAAAATTTAATTCAATACAATATTAAATTATTTATTATATAACATTTATATTAATAAGTACATTATATAAATATTAACTTAAAAAATAATGATTAATTATTGTAAAAGTTTACAATATAGAAAAAATATTATTATGAAATTAAAGGTAATAATAATAATAATGAATAAGGTTAATAATTTTTAAAAAATGATCATTTTTTAGATAATATATTAATTTATATTTTGACTTTTGTTTTCTAAAATCATTAATATAAAATAAATAAATTAATTTCATTATATAATGAAATGTGGTATGAAAAAAGAAATTATAATAATATGTTTTGTATGTTTGATGGTACATTTTTGTATGCCTAGTGATAAAATAGTTGAGGTATTTGAGCTTCATGACATATAGTTTGAATTATGTTTCTAGAGAAGAGTTATTTTCAATATATTTTTGTATTTCAAAGTTGTGATGTTAGAAACTAGGATAATTATTGAATTTATGTGAGGATAATTTCATTCCAAATAAAATTTAATAATTTTCTTTGAATATAGGATGCTTTCATTAAGCATATGTTGAAATGAAGTTGAAGATGGTTGTGCAGAAATAAATATTTCGAGGAAAATTTTTTATTGGAGTAATTAGAAAAATAATACGAGTGTATATAAATCTTTTTGTAATGATTTTGTACTCTATAGAGAAAACCAAATTGGAATGATGAGGATCATAAAACAATTGATGATGTAATCAATTGATATTTTAAAATTTGTATGTCTCATATGAATATTGAGATGATGATTTTGGAAAAACACATATTTCACTAGATGATGCAAATTTCATTAAGGTTTTAACCAAATGATATCCACTTTATTTATAAATAGTTTTGGTCTATAAAACCTTATATAAGGACATAAATGATTATTATTAAAGCCATAATATGGTTTTATTGAATACATATTGCACATTTTTAATTTATTATTATTTTTTATTTTTTTTTAATTTTTTGATATGTAGTTATTAGGAGAAGGTGGAAGAATATTTCAAAATACTCTTTAATACATTATATGGTTATATAAAATTGTGATTGAGTGAGAAAATGAAAATCTATTCACAATGTTCCCCTACTATAGAAACATTTTTTATTAATGACAATCAAATTATATTAAACATTTACTAATATATAGAAAGGTAAATATATGATATAGATTTAATTTTATATGTTATTTTCTAATAGAGATTAGGTTATTGATAAATAAGGGTTATGGAATGTGAATATCTTTCATGGAAGTAGAAATATTTTCTGTTTCCAACACTAGACATAGAAATTGGACATATATTTTCATAATATTGGTTTAAGAAATAAATGTATTTTTAAATGAATTGAATGTTAGTTATAAAAAATAAATATTTATGGCAGGGACATGATAATTAAATTTCATCAGATATTCAATTAGTCTACTATACTGGCTTTTCAGGATTGAGGAAACTAACAATAGATCCAGATCATCCTTAGAAGCTTAAGAAAAATGGTTTCATAATTTATTTGTGGATCATTATTTTTTTTTGAAAATTGAAAAACATATGAGAATTATTATGATCATACCTATTTTGATATATGTGTATAATAATAGTTTTCTCAATTATCCATTCACTACATTCTAATATTTAATTTCCATATACCCTTGGGACTATCTATTCCAATGATTTAGGTTGTCCCAATAAGGCTAATCCTTATAAATATTTAGTACCCTCAATAATTAAATATCTTTTAATTTTTTTTATTGTTATAAATTTTAATATTAAAAACACCTCTGACATTTTATATGGATTAAATTTTATATAGTTTGAAAGTTGTTAAAATACCACCATTGATTCACCCCTACTCAGTGTTCCCATGATCCAAATGAAAATCACAAGAAATTAAAATTATTTTTAATAGATTAAACCATAATAAATAATTAAATAATCATAATGTAATTATTTTGATTTTAAATATATAGAACACCATAATATTAATACTCGAGCATAACATGTAACATGTCTTATAGAATCATATTTGAGAGTATCAAATGTCTTTCTCATTAGTAACACTTTATTGAAAATCTATTGAAAGAGTGATTAAAATTGAAATTAGAAATACTTGATTGAATGATGAATCAATGTAAAAAGTCTCAAATTGGTTTTATATATTCTATATAATTTAATCATTGTTAATAATTCGAATAATGTCTCAATGAAGGTAATTCGAGTCAACAAACATAACCATGGTGCATATTTTTCTACTTCTCAACCAAAGGCGCCGAATAATTAAATTGATTTCGTTAAATACATAATAAATAAACATATTATTGACTATAACCAATTATAATCATATTATATATATATATATATTATTTTTTACGTATTTTCAAATATAGGTGGAAGTAATATTCATCCCATTGAACTAATTTCATAAAAGTGGTGCAAGAATCTTAATATAACAAAACTACAAAATTATTATGTATTATTTCATAATTTACTATATGTTACATGTATTTTTATGTTGATGGAAAAATATTATGAATAATGGGATCTAAAAATAAAATAACTTTGTTCCAGAAATTATAAATACTAAATATGAAATTTTACTAGGAAAATCAAGGCCTCGTCCTCTCATTCAAACACACGTTTTAGTAATTATTATTGGTTTTTAATAATAGATTCATTACGTTTACAATTTTATATTTTACCTAGAAAACGTTTTTTTAACTATCCTAACAATGAAATTTTGAAAAAATGTAAGTTTCTCATTATTAGATAATTTTGAAGAATTAATAATACATTTTAAATAAATTACTTTTGATAATATATAGAAAATACTTTAAAAAGTCATTATCAAATATTTTCTATATTATATTACAAACAATTTTGTAGAAAAAATTATATATATTCAAAAATATCAAATATAGTTTTAATAAATAATACGATCATTTATAAAATTATAGTGATATATATAGAATAATTATTTGGTTATATAAAATGTTTCAAAAATTCCAAATTCATAAAAATAAAAATAATAAGATCTTGTTTCATCTTAGTTCATGAATTTTAAACTGAAAAATGATATTTTGGTGTGGTTCTGATGTGGCTCTATTTTTTCCTAGTTTTGCCACATCTTTTTACTTAATTTTTAATGATTTAATTAATTATTTAATCACTTTTTAATAAATATCTATACTTTTGTATTTTTATAGTTAACTTTGTTAACTAATCATTTTTTATAATCAATTATGTATTTTTATTCATTAAAATAATAATTTTAATCTTATTAAACTAATCAAATTTAATTATGTCTTATTCAGTTTGGATAATTTTAACATGCTTGAGTTTTTAATAATTTAATATCTATTTTTAAACAATTATTTAATCAATGTAAATCTATTTAATTAAGTTTGTCTTTATTTTAATAATTTATCTTTTAACATAGTTTCATTAAAATATTTTAACTGTATTAATTAATATTTTTATTCATCCTGCTAAAAATTTAAGAAAATAATTTGTGTTTTAAATTAAAGAAAATAGTTCGCTTTTAATTTTATGTGTTCAAATAGTTGATTAGTTAATTAATCAAGAGTTTAAAAATATTAATTGTTTAGTTTTATGAATGCAGTTTGATTATTTATTTATTTTCTTTTGGTTTTAGTCTACTGGTGAGGTAGACATGAGCTATCGGTAACCTACAGGGTCACCGATACTCTTCTATTTTACTTATAGCTAAACTTTTTAATTATTTTATATAGTAATCCCAATTTAATTTGTTCATAATATTAGTTTAATAAATATCCAGTTATTAACTTAAGCATTATAAATTAATACTTTTTATTATAACTTTGAGGTTTTATGTTTAACAAAAAATTTGTTTTAAATTAATGGTGTTTACGTTTTTTGTAATTATTTATTTTCAATCCTTGTTAAAAATAACATAATCATTAATTTTGAAGTTCTTTTTTAACAAGGGTTTCAGTTCGTATTTTACCGGTAACCTCATCACTGTTAGTTCCATTTTAACAGTGACCCCCACCCAGTTGCTTCCCTTTATTTTTTTAAAGCTGACGGTGAATTCCATTTAATTCTATTAGTAAACATATTTCATTTAGTCACTGGTGACCCTTGTTTTTATACTAACAGTGACTCCCTTTGCCACTTATATTATTCTAATTTCTAACAGTAACATGTTCTATTTATCTAGTATTAGTGACCTTTTATAATGATGATTATTTTATCTATCGCTGACCCATTTGTTCTAACAGTGACTTTGGCCTTGTTTTATTTATTTAATTTATCAATAACCACCTCACCGTTACACTTATTTTTTTCTCCACCTCACAGTTACCCAATAACCAACTTCCTCACTATTCAACAAACCTCACTGTTAGCCTTATGCCTATGCTTCCTTCCTTGCCACTGATTGCTTCTACCTCTACTCACCATTCTTCATGGTACCTTCAGCATGAGCCATTAAACCCCGAGCTCCCCTACCTTAACCACTGTTGGAAATGATCCACGCCAGATCCAAGAAAGGGAGTCTCCTACTGCTAGGAGCTGAAGCCGCACCTAGAGGTTTCCTACACATCAGGCCGAATCAGATGTCTTGCACCGTGGGGAAGAAGGTCTATCTGATTTGCAGAGGAGGTCCACGTTGTAGGTAGCCGCACCGCTGTTGGATGTCACATGAGAGGAGGACCGCCACTGAGAAGAATCAAGCCATCGAAGCCTGGGAGTTCCTGGTACACTGCTGATGGAGGTCACCGCATCACGTTGTAGGAGGGAATTACCACTAGGCCAACCTCACGAAACCACAAAAAACCCCCCACTTTAATGCACCGTGGAGAAAAGGGGGGATTAAGAAGATAAAAATTAAATAATAAAAACAATAATAAAATTAAATTAAAACAATAAAAAATTAATGTTAAAGTGAAAGTTAACTTTAATAAATTAAAAGAATATAATAGAGTTTGAAAAAAGTTATGAATTAAAACAATTATAATGTAAATTAATAGATAAATTATAAATTAAAATACAATACTAAATTAATAAAAAATGTTGATTATAAATTTATATAATATTTATAGTATAAATATTTAATTTATAACAATTATAAATCTACTATAAAATATACTTATAAATTTAATAATATTTAAAACTAAAGTTTTAATTCTAATTATTAAATTAAAATAAAATAATAGATAAATTTATATATACTTAAATTAATCTAACAATTTAATTTCATAAATAGTAATTAAAATAATAAATATAAAATTATTATATAAAAATAATTTATACAATCTAAATTATAAAATATTTAATTACTTCTTTACTTATGATATTAAATTTTAATAACTTAGTTAAAAGTGATAAAATCAATAACTTAGTAATTATATTCATTAACATAATTTAATTAATAACTTTTTAATATACATATGTTTTACCACAGTAATATTAAGTGAATAATTTTATAAATATTAATAAAGTAACTAATAATTATCAACTAAGATATTTTTTAATTAACTTTAGTTAACTTGTGACAAGTAATATAACCCTTAACATAAAAAATAGCAATTTTTCTTTCATGAATTCTCATTTATTTACCTTTCTATTATATTTTATATGTGTAGGTTCATACAAAAGTAAAAAAACACATCCAAATGCTTCCAACTAACTCATACTAAGTTAGTTACGTATGGAAAACTCACGCGACGTGCCAGATATGCAAAAACTCATGTTGTATCATAAATTTGTGAAGAGATTTAAAAACCGATGGAAGATGTGTGGTGACATGTAGTTGATGACAATGGATATTAAAGAAGACTAGCAGTAGAATTTGTATGGGAACTGTCATTATGATTCCACGCCATACATTTCAAGAGAATATACTCCGGGGAGATGATACAGCAGACATGGAGGCTAAGGAGCCCGAAGGCAGAGCAGTGCTAGGGGAGATTACCTTCCCTCTATCCATAATCATTGAACTATATTTTCATTTGTTTTTCACGGAATTAATCAAGATGATCATATGTTATTATTTACTTAGACTAGAAATTTATTTCTACTGGTTAATCTTTAGAACTTCTTCAATTACTTTATATTTTTACGAATCATCATCTATCAGTGAGAATGAATTTTGATTCTCTGTTCAGTTGACTCACCTTTCAATTGATTTCAAAAATAATAATTTAAATTTGACTGGCGAAGTTGTTTTTGAATAAATCATTCATAACATTAATGTCATTATCGTTGGAAATTTATGTCTATTTTATTTCCAAATTTAATTTTTTTCAAAATTCATAGCAGTTCGATTATGTTTAGGTGCGGCGAACTCCAAAACCTAATCTTCTACTAGTTGAATTTCTTGGTTAAAGGGGTTTTTAGCTTGTTTTGGGGAGTGATTCAATAAAAGATGGAATAAGTCAATTATTTTAACCAATAGATTAGATTTCCAAAGTGACATTTTTTGATTTTATCTCTTTTGTCATTGGTGATAAATGTTAGTTCGCTATAATAATTTAGTTTGATAGTACTTTGTATAAATTTTAGTTTCTTTGTAGAAAATATTGTTTCCTCATTCTGGTTCCATTTCATCATTTAAAAAAATATTAAAGGTTAGAAGATGATTTCACCACTGCTGACAATAGTGGGGGTTTAAAATTTGAAAATATTGAATTCTCATCTGCCTTCTCTATGGATCGACCCTGCACTGCTATACTAGTGTAGGAGTAATAAATGTAATTTTGAGGGTGGTGATGACCACCGGCCTATTCCAAATTTTCGCCCTTTCTGGGGAAGGCACGCACTAGGAATCTAAGGTTTTAATAAAAAAATTAACTAAAAAAAAAATTAAAAAAATTATATGAACATTTTTTATTTGTGTTGTGTGTTTGAGTTCTATTTGATTTTCTGTGTGTGTTTGATCTAAAACATTAAAAAAATGAAACATTATGAAGGCTTAAACTACTGCACTGGACCTTACTATGTTTGTTGTGGTGATTATGGACATACTGCATGACAGTGTGTCTATAACCAGCCACAACAAGATTTTTACATTGAAGAAAATGAAAAACATGAGTCTAGTCCTGACACCATAACAAAAATTGAATTAATTGATTCTAACCTGGATACTAGGGTGGAATAATTAACAATTGGTTAAATCTAACCCAGGAAATTCAACATAGAGATTCTCAAGAGTGAGATCAAAGACTAAAAATATTGGAAAAAATGCTCTTGTAATTACAAGAAAAGATTAAAGAACAAGAATAATTTGAAGATAATGAAAAAGAGAATATTTACAAATGATTTGAAAATAAAATTGAAGAAGAGAGTAATTCTAAAACTGGGAAAGAACAATTTACATTGATGAATTTGAAACTGTTGAAACAAATGTAGAAATAACAAAATCATTAAAAAGACACAACATTGAAAATCCAATAAATAGCTTTAATGGTGTTGAGTTGGACAATTCTGAATATGAATTGAAACAGATTGAAATTGAATTCCTAGTTCTCTTCATAATTCCTACATTAGAGAAAATTCTTTGTTTTAGGAGTTTTGATAAGGAAGTCACTGGGATAGAAGAGATTTTTCAGAATGAAATTTTGAATGATAAAAACTCTTCACCCAACTATACTGTTATTGAGAACAATGTCTCTGAACTTGATATTAGGTATAATCTTGACGAGAACCATATGATTGATAAAATGGAATCTGAAATGATTGAACTAAAACTCAACACATCTCTTCCATGTTTTGGATTTGTAAACACAATACTTTCTGAAATGTTGTTGGACAGTGAGGATGAGGGAATGATATTTGAAAAAAAACTAACTGATGAGTTTGCATTTCCCTATTCTCATTGTATCAACTTTTCTGAAACATTGAAAAATTAAGTTAAAAGTAGTGTTAACCAACATGAAAAGAATTGTCTTAACATGAACATTATGGAAACCGAACTTATTGAAAATGAATTTTACAATTCTTCACCTGAAATTGAATTGCGACCCTCAAAAGACATGATTTTAGAAAGTGATTTTTTTGAACATGAATATGATAAAGAGGTTGATCACACACATGAGTTTGGTAGAAATTATTTGTTTGAAGTAGTATATGTTGAATTTTCATTCACTGAAGAGTAACTTTGGAAAGATATTTACAATATTGTTTATCCTAAATCTGCTACTGTTCAAATAATTTTTTTCCCTTCTCTGTCAATTTCATCCTCAACTGTGTATGGGGATGAGCCTTCTCGTGTTACCGATAATGGTCTAAAGGGGGAATCACACGTGTGTTCCAATGTTCATGATTTTTTTCATCACTATTTTGAATCCCCTTTTGATCCAACAAATCAGGATTTACCCATTTCACCCCTGAATGTGAACCTTTTAGGGTTAAAATTGAAGAAGGTAGCTGTGAGGAAATTTTTATACCCTTTGAAGTGCCTAATATATTGTTTCCACTATCTAAAAATGATAATATTGTCAAATATGAAGAAATTATGGTAGTTGAGGGAACTATGTCCATAACTACTGATGGATGTTAACTAGGGATTTATGCAGCTAATGAGAAATTGGTTTTACTCATCTAATGTTTTGATGCCCACATAATTCAAATTTTTGTCAAAAACAAATGGGCCAAACATATGTAGTGATTTCTATTAAGGAAACCATATCCACCTAGTGACTATGGTTAGTTGATAGGTGAGTCTGGTTGGGGACTATAAATCTAGCGCTGCATGGGTGGCAACCCATGGTTTTTGTGTGTTAATAAATAAAATAATTGTGATTAGATAAAGTCTAACTGAAGACTTTAAAATCAATGCTACATGGGAGTCAACCTGTAACAACTCGAATCTGGAGCCACTCAACTGGTGCCCCTTACCCGGTTCGCCACATGACCTCAAGCGCATTTGCCCAAACGCCAGAGGCTATCGACTAGCAGCGAGGGCCTTGGTGAGTCGTTTAGAAAACTATGCCTTGATTTGTTATGGTATACAAGGGGAAGGAAATAACAGTCAATAGCAGAAGTAGTAAAAAATATACAATAAATGAAACTAAATAGTGGAATAAATGCATATATATAGTTTTGATGATAATGATGAAGTAGGTACAAGTATCTAAGGAATGTAGCAAACACAACAACGTGCTTAAATACAACTGAGAATCAATGTACTAAAAGTAAACAGCAACTCCAGTAGCATCTCAAGCCTAATCTCAGTCATATGCTCTCCAGCTCCAACCAACAATCATGTACTTGTAGTAGAAGTACCACAATCCCTTTCCACACATGCAACCATATAACCTATTTGGGACAAAAATCAGGACCCAAACAGGGTGTGAGACTAGTCCCAGTAGGCAACCACCACAAGATCGGTTCCCTCCTGTTAGTGAGAAATATAGCAAAAGTAAAAGAAATAAATACATCAGAGAAATAGCGGTACACAAAATTAAACAATCCTACAAATATCCTTTGTAATTTATTTATTAATTTAATTCAATCATTAAATTATCAACCAAAGGAATTTAGCAAACAATTGTATATTCCCATGGCATATCATGTAACACAATAGGTATCTCACAAGACTACCTAAAGAGCATGCAGTACAAAACCCAAGCTTGTTCTTTGGCTAGGTGGAATCGTCACAACCAACCAAACAATATTCACACTAACTCTCTGGGTGGCTCAAACTGGAAGACCCCTCTAGTCATGTAATCATACAAAGGCACAGACACTCTAGGAAGATCTCACTGTCCTTTTCACTATGGTCTTGTAACGATAGTTATAGACTCTTTGAAGAAGAACTTATGTCTAATTCCCCCTGTAGTCTCGATACGTAACTAAGGACACTTTGAGGAAGCACAAAGTCCAATTCTAGTATGTCCTGTGAACTATACTAATTTATAACTGACACTCTAGGGAAGCGCTTAATCGTAAATTCCCTCTTTAGTCTACTACACCAGGTTCACACAGCCCTGAGAAATCCAGTCATGCGTAATTGACTGCCAGAATCCCTATGTTAGTTCAACAACTACTTGGATAATATCTACATTACATCAAAAGCATATAAACAGAAGTAAATACATTCAATCAATTATATCAAGGTAGGAAATCAATGCAATAAGGTCTGCCTCACAGGCAACCTATGACAAGCAGGGATAAACAGCCAAAACAAGGGAAACACCCATGGGTTAATCCTCAAACATACTAACAAGAAACCATTATTCATCTAATAGCCACTAGAATACAAGAAATCTTAGGCAAATAATAATGCAAGATGAAAACCCTAACCCGAGATACCTGATACATGGGTATCTACCACTTTTGAACAAAAAAATAAAATATATTCAATGTAAGGCAATAAACCACATACCTCGATCCTAGGAGATTGATATACTTGAACCTCAAACTGTGAGTCAACCTAAAATAGATTAGATCTGAAAAAATGTCTAAAACGTTCATCCTTAGATAATTCTCATAAGAGGAAGAATCGGGAAACCTGGTCAAAGAAGAACCAAGAACTCACTATTACGATTCGATTGCAACCGACGACGTTCGATTTGGATAACCGGTGACAGATCGATGGCCCAGAGAAGATCATCGGTCATACCCTAACTCTTGATCGATGAAGCTAGGGAAGAAGACGTTTCTAGGCTTAAGACGTGACCATTTTCTGTTTAATGAAAAAAAAGAAAGTACACATTGTATACTTTGGAGTACATTTCGTGTACTAGGTTTTTCCGTACTCTGCATTAAACGACCTACACATCACCCCCACATGGCCATGTGTGTGGTCATGAAACGGCTAGCACATAGCCTTGAGCACCAAAAAAATACACAGTGTGTACTTATAAAGTACACGACATGTACATCAAAACTTTCCAGAAACTCTTCTTTTTCCCAAAATGTCTAGAGAATAAAAATGTACCAAAAAAGAAGGTCTGGGATCTTAAAAACTTCCCCCCTTAAAGAAATTCATCCCCAAATTTCCCTAACAAGGTGGTAAAGAAGAAACCTCGAAAAAATCTGGCCATTGTGATCGCATATTGGCCTCCCTCTCCCAAGTCTCATCCTGTACACGACCGTGCTGCCATAGCACCCGTACTAGAGAAACAGACTGGCCATAGAGTACCTTTTCATTATGATCAAAAATCCTGAGAGGATTCTCCTCAAATGATGCATCCTTCTCCATCTCAACCTCCTCGGGTTGAAAAACATGAGATGAGTCTTAGAAATAGTGTCGAAGCTGAGAAACATGGATGAAATCCTGCATAGACTAGTACCTCTAAGGTAATTGCAACCTATAAGAAACCAGCCTGACTCTCTCCAGAATCTCAAATGGCCTGATATATCTCAGTGAAATCTTTCCATGTCTGTTGATCCTCTTGTGTCCAAACCTCGGGGTAACACGTATGAAAACCTGATCTCTGACCTTGAACTCTAATGGTCATCTCTGCTGATCAGCAAAATATTTATTCCGAGACTGTGTAGTAGCCATCATTTTCTGAATAAACTCCACCTGTTCTGTGGTCTCCTGAACAAGAAGAGGTCCCAACATAGCTGCCTCTGCAGCCTTCATCCAACACAAGGGTGATCGGAACGGCCTACCGTACAAAGCCTCAAAAGGTGCCATCTAATTTGTTTCTTGAAAACTATAATTGCAGAAAAACTCCACTAGAGGAATATGTCTCTCCCAAGAACCTCCAAAATCAAGGACACATGCTCATAGTATGTCCTCTTGCACCTGAATCGTGCGCTCTGACTGGCCATCTATCTGGGGATGGTAAGCTGTACTCAGATGTACCTATGTACCCAAATCCCTCTGTAGCCCTTTCCTGAAATGCGACGTGAAGAGGGCATCCCTATCTGAAATGATAGTACTCGGATCTCCATTCAAGAATACATTCTCACGGATGTACAACTGTCCAAGCACATCAACACCGAAGGTCTCCTTAATCGGTAAGAAGTGAGAAACCTTTATGAGCCAGTCAATGATGACCCATACCACATAATTCCCTCGAGGAGATCTCAATAACCCTATCAAAAAGTCTATCATGACATATTTCCGCTTCCACTCAAGAATGGGTAGCTGATGTAAAAGCCCTACTGGTTGCTGGTGCTCTGCCTTCACCTATTGACAGGTGGAACACCTCAGGACAATACTGGTAACATATCACTTCATACCTAGCCACTAATATGGATGGTGTAAATCACGATACATCTTGGTGATTCCAGGATGAACTGCCCAAACTGAGGAATGAATGTCTTGCATCAGCTCCTCACATATATCTACTGGAACCCAAAAGCGTCCCTGGAAACGCAAGATCACACCCTCACCTATGGTCTATCTGAAAAGATGGTCCTCTCCTAACATGCTTTCCCATAGGACTAGGCCTTCAGAATCTGATTGCTACCTCATTTGAACTCAGTCAAGAACGGTAGAGGTAACATGTATCGAAGAAAGACAAGTCTACCCCTATTTGTTTTGTACCTCCAAATGCATTTCAGAGAATAGAGCCAGATGCTTCCACTCGCTGCTAGCCTCTTGAACTGCCTGTATCTGTGTCCTCCTGCTCAGTGCGTCTCCAACATCATTTCCTTTCCCAGGTGTATAAGCAAGCTTGAAATCGAAAGACTGTAGGTAATCAACCCACATTCGCTATCTCAGATTCAAGTCACACTATGTAAAGATATACTTGAGGCTCTTTTGGTCAGTATATACCACAAAATAATCTCCCAGTTGATAATGTCTCCAAAAACGCAAATCATGAACAACTACAGCCAACTCAAGGTCATGCGTAGGATAATTACTCTCATGTTGCCTCATCTTCTTAGATCTATATGAAACAACACGATCCTCCTGTATAAGCACTGCTCCAAGCCCGATGCCAGATGCATCAGCGAAAACTGTATAACTCTTGCATGGCTATGGCAAAACTAGAATCGATGTAGAAGTCAATCTCCCCTTAAGCTTATGAAAGGAAGAATCATAGGATTCTGACCAAACATAATTCACCCCATTCTTAGTCTATCCTGTTAACGACACTACTATGTGTGAGAAGTCCTATATAGACCACCTGTAGTAACCAGCCAGCACTAAGAAACTTCAGACCTCGAATACATTCTTTGGATGCTCCCAAGTAACTACTGCTCTGACCTTCTCTGGGTCTACTGATACTCATGTCTATGAGATGACATGACGTAGGATGTGAATCTCGTCCATCCAAAATTTTATCTTTGAGAGATTAACATATAATTGATGCTCCCTTAGTGTACTCAAAACAATCTCAAGATGGGTAGCATAGTCATGTCGAGTGTGAGAGTACACCAAGATATAGTCCATGAAAACAACCACGAATGAATCTAAGTAAGGATGGAAAACTATGTTCATCAGTGCAATAAAAACTTCTGGCAAGTTCATGAGACCGAACGACATAACCAAATACTCATATAGACCACACCTACTCCGGAAGGCTGTAATAGGTATATCAGATGGCCTGACATGCAACTGATGATTGCCGGATCTCAAGTCGATCTTCAAGAGCACTCTGGCTCCTCAAAGTTGATCAATGAGATCATCTATCGGTGGCAATGGATATCGGTCCTTGACTTTCAACTGGTTCAGCTTCCGATAATCCACACAAAGCCTAAGGGTGTCGTCTACCTTCTTCGCAAACAGGACAGGCGAACCCCAAGGAGAAGTATTGGGTCAGATGAAACCCTTTTCCTCCAACTCCTCCAACTACTTCATGATCTCCTACAACTCAGGTGTATCCATCCTATAAGGAGGAATGGTCACCGATTCCGCTCTTGGCACAAGCTCAAAATAAAAGTCGATCTCATGCTCTGGAAAAAAAACCTGAAAATTCCTCTGGTAAGATATCACTGAAATGATCCACCACTAGAGGAAAGTCTAAAATTGAAGTCCCCTGGTCATCCAGGTACAGACTATCAGCCTGAGCTATAACTATGCCTATCAGATGATGCTCTGGTCCTGTTCTACTCTCCTGGACATTCCATTCTCCCTTGTAAAGAAAAGATCTGCCCTCTGGTGATGTGAAAATCACCCTATGATGATATAAATCAAAGAATGGACTTGAATGGAACTAACCATCCCATCCTGAGAATGAAATCATAGCCGGTCATCTATATGGAAAAGAGGTTCCATGAAAAACTACACCCACCAACCTCAAGGGGGAAGTCCAAGCACTGATGCACGCTAGCAGTTCTAATCCCCAACGATGTGTCTAGTGTCAACATGTCCTCAGAAGTATAAACAGAAAGTCTAATTCTTTCCACAGTATGCATAGAAATAAAGTTATGAGAAGCTCCAATATTGAAAAGTTCAGGGGATAAAACTGAGGCTACTAAAATCGTACCTTGAACTATAAGGTACAGGATAATGATCCTAATAAATCTGCTCTACTGCAAAGGTATGGCCTACACCGTGGCCCGGTGTAGTAGCCTGTGATCCCTGAGCTGACCCCCCCTAAGCCTGAACACTACTCCCACGACCTCTACCCTGGCATGGATGACCTGATGATCTCCAGACCCCAATCTACTATAGAACTGGTAATCCTGCTCCTGTACACGGAGTCGAAACTGATCCTCCTTCAATAACCACTGGAAGAAGAACCTTGCAGAAACAATGTAGTAGACCCATCTTGTCGCAAGATCGGCACTCCACCGGGTCTCTCGGGAACTAAGAATGATTATGCCCACTTTTTCCACATTGATAGAACACCACTTGGTTTATAGAAGGAGGATCTCATCTAGTAGAAGGAATACCTCACTTCCTCGGGTCACCTCGTGTAGACTCTCGGTGGCGCTTCCTGCTATCTATCTGAAACGAATCAGCACTGGATGCTAAACCACCCCGGTCCACAGCTCCAGTATCCCTCATATTTCCCTCCATAATAAGAACCTGTTTGACTATCAGAGTAATAGAAGTCAACTGAATAACTTTCACCGGAGATTTGATGTCTGGTTTGCGGCCTTCCTCAAACTTCCTTGATAAAAACAACTCTTTATTCCCCAGAACAGGAGTGAAACGCCGTAACTTTGTGAATTAAGAGGAATACTACATAACTGTGTGAGTACCCTACTGTAGGTTCAAGAACTCTCTGTCTCTGTAAGCCCTCAGTGTCGCCAGATAGAAGTAGTTATAGAACGTACGTTGAAAATTTTCCCAATCCATAACCTGTTGGTGCCCTACCTGTAAAACCACATCCCACCATCTCTTGGTGGAGTCTCGTAGCATATGATTCTGTATATTTACTCTCCTATCCAGAGGAATCTCCAGATGCTTGAATATGGATAGCATTGCTTGTAGCCATGACTCTGCAGCCTGCGGTCCTCCATCCCCTGTGAACATGGGAGGATGTTGCTGCTGAAAAACCCACGTCAGCTTTGCCATAGACAGAGAAGGATTCTGATCTCCCTGAAATTTCTACATGAATCTCATAAAACCCTCTCTAAACTGAGCATTGGATCCAGTGTTTGGAATCACTGCAGGTTCCATGACCGGAATGATAGGTGGAACTACGGGTAGCCCCCGATCTGCTGTATCAGGAGTACAGTCATTGACTGGTTCCTGACATGCAACGAGAGGACGTTTTGGTTCCATAGCTATGAAAGGTAAAAATCACACCATAGATTCAGGATTAAAAAAGGCAGAAAAACTGAAGGCACCAGAAAGAACAATGAAAAGAAGGCATTCAAGTTGTGAAAAATATAACTACACGACCTGTTATTTCCCTACACAGCATGTTCCCTTAGGTCATTCATATGGGTGTGTACTTCCACCTAAACTGGTCATGTAACACCCCAAATACACAATATGTTGTCCTAACACACAACGTGTACTTTAATCCTCTTCCCTTACCGAGTCCTTCTACACGGTTAAGCGACCTGACTCCTCTAATACAAAACTACCTGAAGTGTTCAAGGAAGACACGATGTTTACTATAAATGCCTTACCTGGAATGTGTTGTTTGATACACAGCCTGACAGACGGCTGACACTACATGGCATGTTCCAGACGGACACGATGTGTATGAGGAAGGGTAACAAAACCCGTGTTGTTCTTGACACAGCTGGGTACCTAGATCAAACTACACAACATGTAAGATTCAGACATATCATGTATGTGAAAAGATAACATGACTCGTGTTGTTCGTGACACGGTCGGGGTACCTATTTCATACTACACGATTTGCTAAACTAATACACGACGTGTTCCTACAAGATTCTTCAGAACCCCATGTTTCTTCTGACACAGTCAGTGACATGGTTTAAAAACTACACGATGTGTATTAATAATATACATGGCGTGTATTCTTTGTTTTTCCGGGCAGTAGCTCAAAAACTGATCTGAAGCCCAGAAAACATAGAAACAAGAGTTAATGTTCCATATTCCAATATGTGAGGGCCCATACTCCTCAAGAATCAATTTTTGGCATCATAACAATGAATGTAATAAGTAAATAGTATAACAAACTCATGATCCACCAAATTCTGATCCTCGAGGGCCCATAAAACCTCTAAGACCAAAGTTTTGCATCCATGATAAAGATGATCTAAACAACCAATACCCTATCAACATAGCATGTATTCTATCACAGAAGTTATTACAACAACATGCATAATCTATTAAAAATTCAATCACAACAACATGAAATTTCTAATGTAATTTAGATGGCACGACAAAATGCATGACATGTGATTTTATAACAAGTTCCTTTATAATGCATGAGATGGAACACCCTCATCTCATCGGATAGCAACAAAATAGAACCCCAATAATATAAACAGTAACAACACAAAACAAGTGAACCACCCAACAGTAAAGTCAATTAAACTGTGACATTTTCAAAACATGAAAACTGCAATATTTGAGGTAACATGGATTTTTCCCTATAAACGGGTTCTAGAACTCTCGGGCAGAGCTATTTACCATTTAAATATTCTGTTATATCCCTGTCTAATGTCGCTAAACAATAATTCAATAGAAATGAAAAGAACCTCCTCTGATACCACTTTGTAACGACCTGTATCCGGAGACACTCAACTGTTGCCTCATACCTGGTTCGCCATATGACCTCAAGCACATGTCCCTAAATGCCAGAGGCTGTCGACTAGCTGTGAGGACCTTGGTGAGTCATTGGGGGAACTATACCCTCATTTGGTATGATATATAAGGGAAGGGAAATAACAGTCAATAGCGGAAGTAATAAACAATATACAATAACTGAAACTAAACAACAGAAGCAATGGATATATATATTAATCATTATAAAGATGCAGCAGGTACAAGTATCTATGGAATGATGTAAAGAAAACAACATGCTGAAATACAACTGATAATCAAAGTACTAAAAGTAAATAGCAATTTCAACAGCATCGCAAGCCTAAGCTCGGTCCTATTCTCTCCAGCTCCAACCAGCAATCATGTACCTGAAGTAGAAAGGCCACAATACCTATCCACACTTGCAACCATATAACTTGTTTGGGCCGAAAATCAGGACCCAAACAGGGTGTGAGACTAGTCCCAGTAGTCAACCACCACAAGATATGTGCCCTATTATCAGTGAGAAATATAGAAAACGTAAAGGAAATAAATGCAGTAGAGAAATAGAACTACACTAGAGTAAACAATCCTACAAATGTCCATTTACATTTATTTATTAATTTAATTCAATCATTAAATTATCAACCAAGGAATCTAGCAAACATTTCTATATTGACAAGGCATAGCAAGTAACACAACAAGTATCTCAGCAGACTACCTAAACAGCAAGCAGTACAAAACCCAAGCTTATTCATTGTCTTGGTGGACTCGTCACTACCAACCAAACAATATTCAAACTGACTCTATAGGTGGATCACACTGGCAGACCTCTCTAGTCACGTAATCATACAAAGGTACATACACACTGGGAATCTCTCACCATCCATTTCCCTACAGTCTTGTAACGATAGCTATAGACTCTATGAGAAAGAACATACGTCTAATTCCCCCTATAGTCTCGATACGTAACTAAGTATACTCTGAGGAAGAAAAATTCCAATTACTGTAGGTCCTAAAAATGATACAAATTTCTAATTGAATCTCCAGGGAAGCCCTTAATTTTCAATTCCCTCCTTTTCTACCGCACCAGGATTAATGATCCCTGAGTAGTCCAGCCATGCATAATCGACTGTCAACAGCCCTAAGTAAGTTCAACAACTACTTGGATAATAGATACAATGCATCAAAATCATATAAATAGTAGGCAATACATGCAATCAATTATATCAAGGCAGGCAATCAACACAACAAGGTCTGCCTAATAGGCAAACTAAGCCAAACGGTGATAAACAACCAAAACAAGGGAAACACCCATGGGGTAATCCTCAAACATGCTAACAAGAAATCATTATTCATCTAATATCCACATCCATAGAAGCAATCTATAGCATATAATAATTCAGGATAAAAACCCTAACTCGAGATACCCGATACCTGGGAATTCGACACTTTTGCACAAAAACTCAATGACATTAAACATAAGGCAACAAACCACCTACCTCGATCCTAGGAGATCGATATACTTGAACCTTGGCCTATTAGTTGTCCTAGAATGGAGTAGATCTACAAAAACATCTAAAACATTCAACCCCAGATAACTCTTATAAGAGGACGAATCAAGAAACCTGGTCAAAGAAGAACCAAGAACTCACCACTGTGATTATATTGCAACTGAAAGCATTCGATTCGGATAACTGGTGATGGATCGGTGGCTCAGAGAAGATCCTTGGTCATACTTTCACTCTCTGTCTAATAAACTGGAGAGGAATATGTTTCTGGGGTTAAGACATGACCCTAGCCCGTTTAATGAAAAAAAAGTACACAGTGTGTACTTTTGGAGTACATAGCGTGTACAAGGCTTTTCCCTACTCTACATTAATCGGCCTCCACATCACCCCTACATGTACATGTGTGTGTCCATGACACGACCAGAACATGGCCTCGAGCGGAAATAAAGGACATGACGTGTAGTTATAAAGTACACGACGTGTACTTCAAAAATATCCAAAAAAGCCTCTTTTTCCTAGAAACGACCAAAAAAAGAAAAACTTACCTGAAAAGAAGGTTCAGGTTTTTACACAACCCATGATCTTTCTTTATTTTCATTTTAGTACTATTTTGTTCTAAATAATGTGATTCTTTTTTCCAGCTGTATGTTATGTCTTTGTTGGATTTTAGTTCCTAGTTTCATGATTTGTGTTTTTAGGATGCTGCTAATGTCATTTATGGAGTAGAATTCCCATGGTCATTTTTGGACAAAAACATTGTCAAGGAAGTACTTAATCTTATAAACATTTAGTTCTGCTCTTATTTTTGCTAATAAAATTTGGCTACTTGTCTTGCTATCGAAATAAAAATCCAGCTTATGTTTAAAATTCTGCTCATATAGGAATGGAATTCCGCTGCATGTCACCGTGTAAATATAAAAATCTGTATGTACTTTACTGCTGGAAACTGAATTTCATTGTTATTAAAATATTTTCCACTACATGAAACCAAGCGGCGGGGGGGGGGGGTACATGTTGCTGGTCTCATAAATCTGATTAATTTTGGGATTTTTAGCTTTAACTATGGCTGTTGTGTTGAATATCTAACTGAATAAATCTTCTAAACTTTCTTTCACCCCAATTAATTCTTCACCCATAAGTTGAAATCCTTCTTTGAACATAAATGGAAAATATTTTTCACTGGAAATATATGTTAATGTATATACTAGCTAATGAACCTCCTGATTATTTATTCATTATGGAAAATAAGATTTTTGAACTTCATTGGGACCCTTTATACTTGTTATAAATCGGCTTAATTGAAAATCTGTTTTGAACCATAAATGATTAATTTTTGTTCTCCATATTTAGAAGTCAACATTGGGGACAAAGTTGGGTTTTATGTGTGGGGGAGGGGGTCAATTATTTACTGTGCTAAACTATGTTTTAATGATATTGCGTCAATTCCCACATCAATTCAAACTTTTTGTAAAAAATGGTTAAATTTTTTCAAAATTCTAGGCATTAAACTATGCTCAATTGGGTATTTCCTTAGGAAAAGTTCCTTGATGGTATTTAAGAACTACGTAGAACCTGAAATTGATGATAATGGATGATTTCTGAGTGATATTGTTTACTGATTTTTTGGAAATTTTGTTTCGGACCTACTTTTGAATGTGATTTGGGTATCCTTCTAATGGAGTTATGATTATAACCCTTATAACTAGAAGTTGTTTTTCTGATTCTAGGGGCCTCCTTCATCTTTTAATTATTAAATGTAATTTCTTTAATGATCCAATGTAAATTAGTTTTATATTAATCTTTTGAAACTGCAGTAATTTGGGCATCTGGGATCCCACGATGAGTCTCTGAGACCCTAGATGATGGGTGTGTTTCAGTTTACTATTAGCCCTTTATTCTCCTTGAATAAGTGAATTGCACAGTGATGAGCACATTAATACATGGCTTGGTGTTTTTAGCTTGAAATTTGTCTATTGTGTTGAATATGTAACTGAATAAATTCTCCTAAACATTCTTTCACCGTTATTAATTCTACACCCATAAGTTGCATGCCTTGTTTGAACATAAATGGAAAATCTTTGTCACTAGACATAAATGTTAATGCATATACTTGCTCATAAACCTTTTGATTATTTATTCATTGTGGAAAATAATATTTTTTATCTTCATTAGGAACCTTTATAATGTCATAAATCTGATTAATTAGAGATCTGTTTTGAACCTTAATTTATTAAATGATGTTCTCCATATTTAAAAGTCAATATTGGGGACAAAGTTGGGTTTTATGTGTGGGGGAGGGGGTCAGTTTCTGACTGTGCTAAACTGTGTTTTAATTAGAGTCCATCAATTTCCACATCAAATTCCCCCACACATAAGCATTCTTTGTCCTCAAACGAACTCACATTTTATTTTCATTGAAAACATTAAAATAAATTTATTTCTTGGCCTTAAGATTGAGTCAATGTACATGGTTCCTTGGTTAAGGTCTTAATTCCATTGATATTTTATCTCATGTCACTCTTGAAATTAGAGCATGAGTTTGGATTGAAATGAGTCAGTAAGTTGTATCACTTATGAGGCATGACATCTTCTTTTCTTGATGACTCATAGCTTTCTTAATTACCCTTGAGTATTTGTTATAGACAATATTCACATGAGTAATTATTTTTCTCAAAGCCTATTGTTATGTTATGTCCTCTATTTTTGATTGTTGGACATGTTACAGTGTGATATTAATCATAAATACATTTTACTATTGTTCAAAGAAAATAAAATATGAGTTTTCTTGAGGACAAACAATGCTTAAGTGTGGGGGAATTTGATGTGGTATTATTTTTGCATAGTTTTACCACATCTTTTTACTTAATATTTTACAATTTAACTAATTATTTAATAATTATATACTAAATATTTGTACATTCGTATTTTTATAGTTAACTTTGTTTATTAATCCATTCTTATAAGCAATTATGTATTTTTAGTCATCACAGTAATAATTTTAATCTTATTAAACTAATCAAACTTAATTATGTCATATTTTGTTTTTTTTAATTTAAATCTGTTTGAATTTTTATTAAGTTAATATCTATTTTTAAAAAAATTTGTTAATCTATATAATTACATTTAATTAAGTTAGTCTTTATTTTATTAATTTATCTTTTAACTTAGTTTCATTAAAAAAAATTAACTTTATTAATTAATATGCTTAGTCATCCTGCTAATCATTTAAGTAAATAATTTGTGTTTTAAATTAATGAAAATAGTTCTCTTTTAATTTTATGTGTTCAAATAGTTGTTTAATTAATTAATTAATAGTTTTAAAATAGTAATTGTTTAGTTTTATGAATTCAATTTGATTATTTATTTATTTTCGTTTGGTTTTAGTCTATCGGTGAGGTAGACCAGAGCTATCGGTAACCTATAGGGTCACCTGTACTCTTATCTTTTACTTGAAGCTAACCTCTTTAATTAATTTAAATAATAATCTCAATTTATGATGTTCATAATCTTAGTTTATTAAATATCTAGTTATTAACTTAAGCATTATCAATTAATAATTTTTTTAATAACTTTAAGGTTTTAAGTTTAACAAAAATTCTGTTATAAATTAATGGTGTTTACCTTTCTTGTAATTATTTATTTTCAATCCTTGTTAAAAATAACTTAATTTTTAATTTTTATGTTCTTTTTTAACATGGGTCGCCGTTAGTATTTTTCCGGTAACCTCCTCACTATTAGTTTTATTCTAACATTGACACCCCACCCCTCTACTTCCCTTTGTTTTTTTAAAAGCTAACATTAACTTCTATATATTTTTATCGGTAACCTTATTTCATTTAGTAACTGGTGACCCTTGTTTTTATACTAATGGTGACTCCCTTTTCCACTACTCTAATTTTAATTTCTAACAGTAACCTATTCTATTAATCTAGTATCATTGAACTTTTATAATCGTGACTATTTTATCTATCGGTGAACCTTTTGTTCTAATAGTGACTTTGTCCTTGTTTTATTTATTTACATTATCAGTAACCACCTCACCATTACAATTATTTTTTTCCACCTCACTGTTACCCAATTCCCCACTTCCCCACTATTCCCTAAACCTCACTGTTAGCCTTGTGCCTATGCTTCCTTCCTTGCCACCAATAGCTTCTTCCTCTGCTCACCATTTTTCTTGGTACCTTCACCATGAGTCGTTGAACCCTGACCCCCCTACCTTCGCCGCTGTGGGAAATGATCCGTGCTAGAGCCGAGCAAGGGGGTCTATTGCTGCTAGGATCTAATGCCGCCACCTGGTGGTTCGATTCACACCAGACCGAAGCAGTTGTCGTGCGCCGTGGTGAAGAAGGGTCATCTGATTTGCAGAAGAGGTCCACGTTGTAGGGAGCCATGCCCCTGCTGGATGTCGCTGAAGAGGAGGACCTCTGTTGGAAGAATCAAGCCCATCGATGCCTGGGAGTTCCTACTACACTGCTGATGGAGGTCACCACGTCGTGCTGGAGGAGGGACGTACCGTCGAGCCTGCCTCACGAAACCGCCGAAGACCACCCCTCTCTAATGCACCGTAGAGAAAAGGGGGGGAGTAAGAAGATAAAAATTAAATAATAAAATTAATAATAATAGTAAAGTAAAAAAAGTAGAGTTTAAGTAAAAATTAACTTTAATAAATTAAAATAATATAATAGAATTTGAAAAAAAGTTATGAATGAAAACAATTATAATGTATATAAATAGATAAATTATAAATTAAAATACAAAACTAAATTAATAAAAAATGTTCATAATAAATTAATATACTATTAATAGTATAAATATTTAATTAATAATAATTATAAATAAACTATAAAATATACTTATCAATTTAAAAATATTTTAACCTAAAGTTTTAATTCTAATTATTAATTGAAAATAAAATAATAGATATATTTATATATACATAAATTAATCAAACAAATTAATTTCTTGAATAGTCATTACAATAAAAATAGTAAAATTATTAGATAAAAATAATTTATACAATCTAAATTATAAAATTTTTAATAACTTTTTTACTTATGATGTAAAATTTTAATAACATAATTATAATGTTAAAATTAATAACATAGTAGTTATATTTATTAAATTAATTTAGTTAATAAATTTTCAACAAACCAATGTTTTACCATAGAAATATTAAGTGAATAATCTTATAAATAATAATAATGTAAATAATAATTATCCACTAAGATATTTATTAATTAACTTTAGTTAACTTGTAAAGAGTAATATAACACTTAACTTAAGAAAAAACTATTTTTCTTTCTTGAGTTCTCATTTATTTACTTGTATATCATATTATATATGTGTAGGTTCATACTAAAGTCAAAAACACGTCCAAGTGCTTCTAACTAAGTCATCCGGAGTAAGTTATGTGAGGAAAACTCGAGCAATGTGCCAGTTACGAAAAAACGCACATTGTACCGTGCATTTGTAAAGAGCTTTAAAAGTAGGTGGAATATGTGTGGTGACATGCAGTAGATGACAGTGGATATTAAAGCAGACTCGCAGAAGAATTTTTATGGGAACTCTCATTCTGATTCCACACCGTACTTTTCGAGAGCAGAGACTCCTGAGAAATGATGGAGCAGACATGGAGGCTAAGGAGCCCGAAGGCAGAGCAGTGCAAGGGTAGTTTACATTCCCTCTATCCATAATCTTTGAACTCTTTCTTTAGTTGTTTTCCACTGCATTAATCAAGATGATCGTAGGTTAATATTTTCTTAGCTTAGGAATTCAATTCTACTAGTTTATCTTTTGAACTTCTTCAATTACTTTATATTTTTATGAATCATCATATATCGGCAGGAATGAATTTGGATTCTCTGTTTAATTGACTCACCTCTCAAATGATTTCAAAATTAATAATTTAAATTCCACTGGAGAGGTTGTTTTTGAATGAATATTTTAGAACATTAATGTCGTTATCTTTGGGAATTTATGGTGAGTTTATATCCAAATTTAAATTTTTTCAAACTTCATAGCAATTCGATTATGTTTTTGTGTGGCGAACTCCAAAACGTATTCTTTTGTCTGTTGAATTTCTTTGCGAAGGGGATTATTCAGCATGTTTTGTGGAGTGATTCAATAAAAGTGTGAATAATTCAATTATTTTAACTTGTAGATTATATTTCTAGAGTGAATTGTTTCATTTGATCTCCTTTGTCTTTTGTGTTAAATGTTAGTTTTCTATAATACTTTAGTTTGACAGTACTTAGTATAAATTTTAGTTTCTTTGTAGAAAATCTTGTTTTCTCATCCTAGTTCCGTTTCACCATTTAAATAAACAATATTAAAGGTTATAAGATTTTTCCCCGCTTCTAAAAACAGTGGGGATTTAAAATTCAAAAAACTAGAATTCTCATCTGCCTTCTCGGTGGATCGACCCTGGTCTTCTATACTAGTGTAGGAGTAATAAATGTAATTTTGAGGGTCGTGATGACCTCCGGCCTGTTTAAGGTCATACCATTAATAGGATCTCAAATTTCACATACCATAAAATTAATGATATCATACAAATTGTAATTATCCAATATTAGAATCCTTTTTACCATACATATAATATTCTTATTATCAATGAATAATAACCATTTGATAAAAGTGGCATCCCAAAAGTATGCATTACTCATTATTAATTTTCCATAGAATGATAGAATTGAGTAATAAAGATAATTTATTAGAAAAATAAACATAATATATATATAATTTTTCATTTCATATAAATTATTTATTAAACCATTTTAGTTTTTTTCTTGAAAATGAAACATGTTTCATCATGGGTGATGTAGTAGTCACAACATATACAAGAACGATTGATTTATCATAAAAAAAATTTAATGTTGTAAATCATTGATGAAATGTTATAATAACATAATAAAATAAAAATTATAAAATTATAAAATTTAATGCTTTTGAAATCAATTCTTATTTATATGCAGTTCACTTAAAGAAATTGGATTATAATATATGGGAAAGAATTTATACATAACATCACTGATGATTTCCATTGAAATTTGGGTTATCCATTTGTAATATGGTATTTTGAGAATAATAAGAAACCTCCATATGGTTCCTTCTAGTTTGGATAAAATTATTGTTATGAGTTTGGGATTCTATATTTTGTTTTTTGTAAGGTTGTTTGCTGAGATGATAACAGCTTTATGATTGGTATAGTTTGAGAATGATTTGTTGAACATAAAATTCTCATTAATGGGATATGAAAGTCAAATAAAATGGACCCAAAAATGATAAATACTTAATATGAAATATGATCAAGAAAATAAAGGGTTCTCCCAAACATTTTGAAACATGTTTTATTAATAGTTATTATCTTATAATCATAGATTCATTCTATTTACAATTTTAACTTTTACAATTGCAACTATTTTTTAACCACCCTAACATGGACATTATGAAAAAATTTATGGTTTCCATAATAATATAATTTTGAATAACTGACATTACATTTGATATAAACAACATTGAATAATATTTATAAAATATTGTAAAAGTTTTTATCAATGATATTCTATATTATATTACGAACAATTTTTTAGAAAATATTATATATATTCTAAAATATTAAATTAGTTTTAATAAATAATACCAACATTTATAAAATTTTAGAGATATATGTATAATTATTATTTTGTTATATAAATTGTTTCATAAATTTCCAATACATGAAAGGAAGAATAATAATTTTATAAAAGTTTTGTTACCTGTAAAACATTATTTCCCATAGTTCACCCAAAAAATTCCTTGTTGAAAAATCCTAAATATTAATATCAATAATATATTATTATTCCTAAGTAATTAATAATTTAAAATTTTCAAACTAAATTTCTAAATTGTTAGAATTAAATATTTAGAAAAAAAATATCAAAAAACACATCATATTGTATGCCATATTTTTCAGACATTTAATATTATTTATTCTTATTTCATATCAATTACTAATTTATTTAGTATAAAAACAAAATTCATAATATAAATATATTTTTAATACAATTAAATTATAATATAAATAGTTTTTTGATATATAATATAAATTTCATAAAAAAATTATCTGTAAAATTAATTACCTGGTTATATTAGAAATATTAATTAAGTTTCATCCATATTTACAGTATAAATTATATTGTTTCAATAAATGGTTAATAATTTGAAAATAAATATTAATTTATATTAATTATAAGCCCATTTGTTCATTTCTATTCATAAAATGTGTAATTTTACTAATAAATATAATGGTTAGGTTATTGTTTCCTTTTAAATGGAGAAACCTCTTAGAAAAAGTGGATAATTTAATGGTATTCATTTTTAAAAAAATTGGTATTACAAACCTCACATAAATACATTATATCCCTATAATTGGAAATATATAATCAAGGAAAAATATATATATATAACGTATAATTAACCATACTCCACTTGATGATCATGGGTTTATATAGGACGTGGAATAATATTTATTTATTTTAAAAATTATAAAAAAATTAATAATGTGAACTAAGTCATTACTAATATCACATTGAATTTTACTAATGGATGAATAAAATAAAAACCTATTTAATATCATCACAAAAACTTAAAAAATTATTTATATGATCATCATACCAATATTTATATTTATTTGAAAATTAATACCAAACTATTGGTGAAACCATTCATGACATTGAACATTAAAAAATAATTATGCAAAACTCTATATCAAATAAATTATTTGTAGTTACATATCATTTTTCTTGGTTTCATGGATGTGAATGATCATCACCCTTATTTGACAAGGTATTAGGACATTGAGAATCATGTATCCAAATTATATTGTAATTGAATTAATTATTATTATTTTTGATTTTATATTTCCCTTAAACATTTTTGTTTGACAACCATAATCACCAATAATACAAATTTTACTAATCCATTTATGGATATTAATCTGATATCTCTTCCCCCATCTTATACACATTTTTAGTTGACACATATTTCCAGTATCATCTTAGTTACTTGAATATCGATCAAACTACATCATTATATTCTTTTCAATCCTTTTTATTTTAACCATGATCACATTATTAAAAAGTAATCATGATTGAATGATTCAAATTTTCACAATATTTCTTATTCCATTCTATATAATATTATGTTATTAATTGAGCTATTTTCCTATTTTTTCATTGGATCCATTATGAAATTGTTGGTTTATTACTTCAATGATCATATAAACAACAATATATAACATGATTTATTATTATTAAAACTCTAAATTAAAAAATTACTAAAGGAATCATGATCCTAAATGGACTAACATAATAAAAAATAATATTACAATATAGATCCTAGTACTCAACATCAAGAAATATATATTCAAACTATATCACATTGAAATTTACCTATATAATATAAGGTATATACTAAGTAATATTTTCTTGTTGTATCTTTTACATGTAGTAATAATCTCGTAATGTTGATCCACTATTTCTATGTACATTATTAAATTACTATAAATAATAAATTATTGAAATATATGCTCTCAAAAGAAATATTATATATCATCTTGGAAAACCCAATACTATTAATTTTTATAATAACATATTTTTTTCTAAATTTTAATATTTGAAATCCATGGAATCATTGATAATATGCTATATGACATAAACATATTCATATCATCCACTGTGTTACTTATAGAGAATTTGATTCAACAAAGCCATATCACATTAGAGTACACAACCAATTTAATTTCATGGATTATTTGTCATAAACTATGTAATGATAATATTTATACCAAAACAATCCTTTTTATGGTTAATAGACCTAGATATATCTATAATAGTTTCTATATCAACACATAGTTACCATATAAGTAACTATTTGAATGGAAATCCACATATTATCTTTGTCACCAGAACATTGAGATTTAGAGATTTAAATATAATTCTAACATAGTAATTCCCCTAGAGTATTCACTAAATTTATCCTCTCATAATACAAAAATAAAATATGAAATATTCATTTATTAATTCTTAGTATATCTTAACAGATTATCAATACCATTTATATAATCATAACCATAACATATAAAACATTAAATAATTCTAAAAATAACATAATCACTACTACTATCAAAACATTTTTTTGAATAGAATTGTATTATACCTAACCTACAGTCTTGTATCTAGAGAAAAAGGTTTATATATTAAATAATGGGTTTGAAAACAATTATAAATTCTAATATGTAAATATAACACTATTAAAATCCATAATGAAAATATCTTATTAGTTACATTAGAAAAAACATTTATTTTTATATCTTTAGAGGAATAGGGAAAAAATAAACTAGTAACTCACATGGTCTCTCGTAATTAATAGTAATTTTGAAACTATATTATAAACTTCCAAATCAATAATAAGCATTTACAATAACCCAAATAAATAACCACACAGGTTATAGAATATGAAATATAATGTAAAATCTAATGAAATTAAATATTAATTTTATTTTAATTATGTATTCATTTTATATGATTTAAAAGAATAGTTTTTAGTAAAAGGATTTATGAATATAAAGTATTTTATGTAATCAAATTAATTTTTATCTTAATTACCAAATATTACAATTTATTTCAAGATATAGTATTTTTATGTCATAAATGGATATAAACTAATATATTCCTTGAATAAATGTATTTTCAAAATAATTTGATATTATATTTTTAAAAAATATTTTTACTATTAAATTCATTCCATATAATATATATTTTTCAAGTGAAACTATTTATTATAACATTTATTATTTTTATAAATTCTATTTAATTTTAAAATATATGTATTTTATGATAATTTTATTAATTACTTTTTTTAATTCTAAAAATATTATAATAGAAAAAATATTTTCATGAAATATTAATACATTATATTAAATTATTTTTAATTTTTAATTTATTTTCAATAGTTTATTTTATTAGATTATATGTTTTAATAAAATTTATTTTAATATAGTAATAAATTATTTTTTATATAAATTTTATTTTAATATGTGAATGAATCCAATATTAATTTGATAAAATAATGATTTGTTATTGTAAAAGTTTCTAATGTTAAAAAATTATTATTATGAAATTAAAGGTAATTACAATAATAATAATAATTAAGGGTAATAATTTTAAAAAACATTTTTTAGATAATATATTAAATTATATTTTAACTTTTGTTTTATAAAATCATTAATATAATGAAAATCCATGAATTTATTATGTATAAAAAATAGTGGTATTTAAGCTAATGAAAAATGAAAATAGGATAATATGTTGTGTATGTGTAATGACCCCATTTTTTAAGGGAGAGTGGGTCTATTTGTTAAGCACATAAGGTAGCTACTAATCGGACTTGGTGGAAATATGCCAAACGAAGAGGGTGAATCACTATAGAGGAAGACAAGAGGAGATTTTCCATTAACATTTGTGGAATGAGAGATGTTGAAGGGGATCACTAGTAATATAGGGCCTCAGGTCTGAGAGTTTTTTAATATATGGTACTTTGTGCACGATGAAGTGAGTATTATATTGGGAGTTACTACAAACTGAAGTAGCATGTTAAAGGTGTATAAAAATATTTTCTATTTTTCTGCAAATCATGTAACGAATTGTATTTATTTAGTCTAAATTTTTTAATGTGAATTTATTCTAATGTATGATAGTTCATTACTGATGAAATATTTTATTCTCTTGATTTTATTTATAAAACATTAATTTCAAATGTAATTTATTTTTTTAGGGATTAGTATTATTTTTATGTATATAATCTATGATATATGTTTATATGTGAGAGATGTGTATTTTTACAAATTATATTCTATTTTGGAATCCATGTTAAAAATTGTACGACAAATATAATTATTATTTGATGTATAATTTATGGTCTAGTAACGGTTTACTTCTATTTTTATCTTTAAATTTATATTTTTAACAGGAACATAACCAATTATACCATGTTGTGGGGAAATTTTTAATTTCATATAATTGTTTATTGATTTTATAAACTTGATTAGGACATTTTTCATTTGAAAATTTCTTGTTGTTGTTCTAAAAAATAATTCCCCTCATCAAATATATTAATTAAATCACACACTACATCCACTTGAAATAGTTGGAAATTGAAGAATTCTACATAAGCTAAATTTATAAATATATCCACAATTTCATTACCAAGTCACTAATTTATTTATAACATATTTCTTTTGGTAGAATATAACACTTAGAAAAAATGAAATCATTATTTCTAACTATTATACCATTTGCATCGCATTTATTACAAAAGTAATATTTTAATTCAATTATAAAAGTATCATTTGGACTTCCAAAAAAATTATATAATTGTTCGTTTTAAAATTTTTTAGTTTTTATCACATTTATTTTATCCAATCCTCATCCACTAAAGCCTCATCATGATTATTTAGCTCTAAATAAGATAAAATGTTATATGTTCAATTTAATTTCACAAATAACATCATGTACTTAATTGTTGAACTACATCCCTAATTATATTTCCACAGGGATGATTCCTTTGAAACCTCAAAAATTATAGGGAATTAAAAGTTGTGTTCTTCAATAGTTTCTTTAAAATAATACACGTTAAAAAATTCTGAATCATATTCAATAATAATTTTATTATCTGAATAACATTCAAACACAGGTTAAAATTTTTTTATATAACATCTAATAATGTATCATAGGGTTTGTTGAAAACAAATATAAATGTTTTATCAATCATAACCAATACTATTTCATCGAAAACACTTTTATTATTATTATAAATTCTATAAGCCTTACTATTTTAAGAATAAACTACAAATATTACATTATTTTATTTTTGAGAAAAGTTATATAAATTATATTCAGTAATCAATACAAATACATTGGATCTAAATAATTTCATGTAATAATATTTTGTTTTATACAATCCCACAATTCCTATATATATTTATTTATAATTGGTCTAATTAAAAAATTATATGTGGTATTACATGAATTACTACCAGCATCATCCAAAAAATAGAAACTAAGTATTCAGTAATCATTTTTCATGTAATTTTTTAATGAACATCATTATTTATTTCAAATACATCATTTTTTTGTGTTTATATCATGGAGAATTTTATGAATAAAAAAAATTTAATAATTTTTTTTTTCAAAATGATAATTTAAATTTTATCCAATATATTAAATTTGAATATTTTTCTTTGGGTTATTTTTATCATTTTAGTTTTTTATCTAATACATTCACATTGTACAGGACCAAATAGGTCCATGATCAGAAACAATACATCAAAATATGTTCCTAATTAATAAATAGATTAAAATTTTGAATTATGTTTCTTGACATATTGAAAGAGATCAAAAAATATTGAACTGTGAAACATATGCTCCGCTAAATATATAAATGTCTATTCATAGTCATCATAGATAATGTTATAAAGTTACTGTGTTCTAAACTTCAATAGCAGGATCATGTTTGGTCTTCCATTGAACTGAGGAAAGGTATTCCTTCTATCCAAGTGTCATCTACGATTTATGTGTAAAAATTATGATACTTATTAGATGAAATAATAAATTAATAATTTTAACTATAAAATTTTTGTATTTTATTCTTGATGTTCATAAGGATATCATCCACACATAATTGAATTATTCTTATAAGGTTGTTTTTAATTTTTAATGAAAAACAACATTTCAAATTATATCACTTCCTAGAATAAAAATGTTACCTATACCGATTATTCAAATTTCAAAATTATCATTTTATTTTACATTTACGCCAATAATATAAATTATATTCAATAAAAAATAATTATTTCAGATCATATTTTTAGGAAAACCACTATCCCTATTACTAAAATTTGTTTTCTTTCATGTTTTAATTATTATAATAATAATAAAACATTAATGTTTCATAAATTACACATGACATTCATGGGGAATGTAAAAAAATTATATTCCTTATGTGTATTATTGTAATTAACCCTATAAAGTCTCTTAATGTAGAGTGGATGTAAAATAGTTTGTAATTTTTAATTAGAGGATAAAATGTGGTGGTTTTTTGATAGACTGATTTTAGTATGACATGAATATGAAAATAATTAATAAAATTATTTAAGAAAATTGACAAAAAATAGATTTAAAACTATGATATGATAATGGTGATTAGTTGAGTGTTGGTTTTCTAATTTTAAATCTATCCTTATAATATTTTATTCAAACATCATCTGCTATGTTGTTTAAAGTTAGATTAAAAGTCGGTTTCCCCTCACTCCATTGGTCAAATGGTGATGGTGGGAGAATACCATACCAAGATATCATTTTGTTCTACACTACATCCATGTGTAAGGGTGATGTAGTAAATATCATTTATTGACTTGTTAAATAATTGATCAGTTATTGTTTATCCAATACAATAAAAAACATTCACTATATCGTTTACATGTACTGATGATCATCGAGTACTTCACCACTATGAATTGGTATATTCCATCATATATAATAAAAAACCTAGTGGTTGGAGAAAATGTTTGTTTACCAAAGAAAAAAATAAAAAATGGAATCAAAAATAAAATATGATCATACTTGATAATGAAAACCACAGTATGAGATTGAAAATAACATTGGAGAAGAGAGATATATTATTTTCTATAAATTTAAGGAACTAAAGAATTAAAAATTTAAAAATAACCATTCTCCAATGACTCAAATTTTTACCCAATCATTTTAAGGGTAATTGAGAATAATATGGAAGAAGAATCAATTTAGAACTAATAATGATAAAACATAAGAAAGAAAAGAAATGAATGTTGTTCAGTAGAATCTTCTCCTCAAATGTATACTCTTTTTTCACTATAAATATTCAAATAATCCAATGTTCTCTTCTTATTGGATATTGGAAATTTAATTTCCAATGTTAACTCCAAATATTACATTAGTTTTACACGCCTATAAGACATTATAAATTACTATTAAGAAAGCCTTTTTGTAGATAAATGTTCTTGGAAGCATCCTTAAAATTATTTTTTTCAAAGTCCACGATTATGTTCTTATATCTCGATGTAATTTATTATATGAACATGGAATTGAGTACTCGTTCCATTACCAATGAAATAAAATCCATTGGTGGTGTGTAGACCGACTTGTTCTTCCATTACATAGGTGAAATGCACACTATCTTCCCGAACACTTCATCAAATTAATTTTTTTAGGTATCAAGAAGGTATCATGATATCTTATAATGGAATACATAATTGAATTAAATAAATAAAGGAATCCTAAAAAATTTTAATCAAAAAAATTTAAACAATATTTTTAAATTTTTTCCCAAAATCCCATTTTTTATTAAATAATGTAATATTATCAGATTGATAAATTTTGAACATTTTATACAAAAACATACCATAAATAAATAATTAATCCATATAAACTAAAATTGATATGTTTCTAGGGTTTAAATAATTTATATTCATATAAATTTTTTTGAAGATATTATCATTATCAGTTCCTCAGTACATATAACATAGACTCTAAGACATGTTAGCGCAAAAATCAATGCAATAAAAATTTAAAAAACACATACAAAATAGAAACACCAATTTCACACTAAGAAACAAAAATTATATCATGACTAATAAACAAAAAATTTTCCATGTTTTTGTTTAGATCATTTAATATATTTTTAATCATTTCTCACACATTGAACAAAAAACACCTACGCACATGAAATTTCGATAATCTCACAAAATTTAATTTGTAACAAACGATATCATATCCAGACGCATCCAAAAGACACCATAGTCTTGATAAATTCATACTTTTCCTCCCAATGTCAGTAAAGGTAATGTGTCCGTCATTTTTAACTGTTAGGGATTTTGGTGGATTTTGTAGATTGGATTTTGATATTATAAATTACAAGGAAGAATAAGGAGGGATTCAATATTTTTGATGAAAAAATTAATGATTCTTATTATCACACACGAATTGTATCCTCCTCACTCACCACAATAGAAAACCATCTCTATAATCATGAAAAATAATGTAAATTTCTTTATATTTATCATTTCACAACAAATTAAAATATTATAAAACATTATTTTTCTTGGATGCTAGAAAAAGGAACAAATTTTAATATAATGAATTCCATAGCACCATCATAAACTCTTTAAAGTTTACCATTCCACCCAAATGAATCACCAAAATAGATATCACACCACCATACAACTTCCATCACTTCAAATATACTAGATCATGAAATTCAAAATGATGATCACGTTGGATAGGGAAAATATGCTTGTAATGTGGCTAACCTAACAAGATCTTCTTGGGTTCTAGGGGATATAAGGATTAAATGAATAAGTAAGGCCATAATGAAAAAATATTCCTTTGAAAATTTGTATTTGAAATAGAATATTTTCCTCTATCATTTCAAATAGAATAACCTCAAAACCATATTTTTTCATGAATAAATAAAATGTTGGATAAATAAAGGATAGAATTGTTCTATCAAGAAGTGAGAATAATGTAAAGAATATTAAAATAATGGCATACAAGACTCAAAATAATGTTATTCATAAAATAATTATAGTGATATATGGAATGAGATTTAAATATCACAATAATTATCATGAAATTCCAAGACATTTAATCGTGAAACAATTTCATTTTAAGTATTAATTTAAGCTCGACAACATGGAATATTTTTTGAAACCCATTTAATGGGTTTTAAAAATGGTAATGATAATCATTTAATATCAAAAGTTTTTAAAGAACACTTAATTTCTATAAAGAAACAAACAAAAAAACTACAAGGGTCATCTCCCACACACATAATAGATGCAATGTTCTCAATGAATTCAAATGGATTCAACATGTAAGTTTATTTTTAATTGAATAAAAATAGGAAATGAATTGTTAAGAAGGGTTAAAACATGAATTATTGGCAGGTCACTTTTGAGTTACACTACTATGTTTCACCCTAAAAAAATCAACATGAAAAAGTATAATTAAATAGAAATATATTAAAAGGGATGAAAAAAGATATATAATGATAATGGAAGGATATATCAGGGATTAATCTCCCATGTCGGGCCTGGGATATGACTACCACTAGAAGTGTAGTTTAATATGGTTATCCCAAATATGTTGGTGGGTGAAGTTTCTTTCTAATGAACTAACAATAAATATTGTTTACGGTATAATCTTGTTCATTTTTTATGAAGCCTCATTGGGTATAGAATAACAAGTCCACCAACATTATAATGAGATAAAACATGCATGTCTGGGATAAGATATTGAAAGATTCATCTTTTTCTTGTTCTTCATATAAACAACATCTTTGTTATTCTCTTTTGGTTGGATAAGGTATGGTGAATTAATGGAAAAATCAAAGGGAAAGTCAGAGTGTAATTAAATTTAAACAAAATTAAATCATGGAGTATCAATTTAATATTCATTTCATTAAATATTTATATCTTGTGTCTCTATTTCCTCAGGAAAATCCAATTTGATCATATTTTGAACTCTCCCAAATAAATTTTCAACATGTTAAGTGATGTTGAGTGATTCTTATTTAGGTGCATCTTCTTTTTTATAATCATCCTAAAATATGACACATTGATGAGAAGATCATCTCCCAATGTTTTTTTGACATCAGTTGCTTCTTTTTTTGGAGGTACCTCTTGGATTTTAGAATTAACATATAGAGGGAGGTATAGAATCTCTTTCATTTCATTGATCTCCATTGAAACATAGGGGCAGAATAATGGGGAATATTCTTATACCATGGATAGTTTATAAAATTCTCTAATGTAATGGTAGAACTCAGTTAGCTCATAGGCCATCACTTAAAAAATTTCTATTTTTATTTCCTCCCATTGGCTAGCCATGAATTCCTTGAATGTCTACTCCACATTATTTAACATCCAAAATAACCTCACCTACCTTAAAGTGACCTAAAAACCATCCAACATAGAATAGGGATAGTCAATAATTGGTTCTTTTATTTTGTTTCGTAAATTTTCCATGAATTAAAAAAATAATAAATTTAAAACATCATGGGAAAATATTTTTAAAAATCTTATTTTCGTTGAAAATAGTCAGATATATACATCTAGATTGTCAAACTACTTCCCTAGAAATAGTTCCATGTTTGAAACCTTCCTATCATAGGGAATGAAATTTTTTTATATTCCCTATGTGTAGTATAGTGATTAACCCTATGAAGTCACTCTAAGAGTATTACACACACAAAAGTTTATCACATCTAATTAGAGGTTAAAATTTGGTGTTTTTGGAATTGATTTAATATTAAAATGTAATGAGAAGAAAATTAATTAATAAAATTATTGAGAAAATAGAAAATTAAGTTATTTATAACTATGCTATGAGAAGGTTGATCGGGCCAGGGTTGGTTCTCTAATTTCAATGATATATTTGTTTTATTTTTTTAAATCATTTTCTACTATGTTGTTTAAATAACTATTCCACAATAGTTTCCCCTCACTTCTTTAGTAGAATTGTGATTGTGAGACAATACTTTACCATGATCTCAATTTTTCATACTCACCTCAGATGTGAAATAGAGTTGTAGTTAATATCTATAATTCACTATGTAAATACCAAATCCTGTCTTGTTTACCCTAAATAATAATAAAAATCACTACCTCTTTTACACTTACTGATGATCATTGAGTAATTAATAACTAATACATTAACATTCACTTTTATATAAACCAAAACCAAGTGGAAGAATAATATTATCATTGACCACAGTGAAAATCAATAATGGAATCAAAAATAAATTACGATCGCACTAGATAACAAAAAATACTATATGATATTGAAAACAACGTTATAAAAGAGGGGGAGATTTTTTATTAAATAATGTGAATCAACTAAAGAATTACAAAATAGAATACCAACCCATACCCAATAACTATAATTTTTTACCACACCATGATAAGGTTTATAAAGATGAATGTGGAATAAGAACACGTTATAAAAATATGAATGAGAAAAGATAGAAAGTAAAATATGAAAAGATATTGAGTCTAAAATGTTCCCTAAAGAATGTTGAATAAGCTCATGCTCTAGAAAAAAATGATGAATTTAATAAATCAAGGAATCCTAAAAAAAGTAACCACTGAAATTGGAATAATATTATAATAGTTATATAAAATATACAATTGTGTAAAAAATCTACTAAAATTCCAAAACTGAGAAATTTCTACATTTTATCCCAAAACACACCATTAATCCAAAATTTATCTAATAAAGCATCGATTTGATAAATTTGGATTGATTAAATAATTTAAATAAATATATAAAATCATAAATATATTATCACTATCAATAACCAAAATAAGTTTTTTGTTTTATATTATCATAAAGTACTATTATATTTGATAATTATTTCTCACATTACTAAGTAGAAAAAATGTAATTTAATTTAAGAAAAAATATTAATAAAAACATAATGACCAATTTTAATATATAGATGATTTTTTCATACAATTTCCACTAAATTTTCATTATGTGAAATGCGATCACTCATTATAACAAAATAATAACTATTAAAATAAATTTTTAGTCAAATAGATTCTATAAATATATCTACGAGGTATAATTTTTTATTATTTTTTAAACAATTTCATTCACTGAAGTAAAATTATAAATTAATGTTGTCAATATATATATTTCATACATATAAAAAAAATTGTTCTCAATATATAGAAATTGTATTCAAACATCTTTTTTACAAAATCAGTTTATAAACTTCTTTTTCAAAAAATAAATGTTTCAAGATCATTATGCCATATATATTTTTTCAAAATTAGATTAATCATGAAATTTAGGACTACCTTATATTTCATTAGTTAATGTAGAAAGTATTGAGTTTTCTTTAATATTATTTTCTTTTCCACAGTCATGTTTTCTTGAAATTTTATAAAATTAATTTTCAAGATTTTTTTAAATTATATTAATTTTTAAAAACATTGGAAGTTATTGTCAACATTAGATAATGAACATTAATCATCCAAAAATGCATAATTTCCCTTATTACTACCTGGATTATTTTCATTTTATGTATGGTTTATTAGGGATTCATCAATTTTTATCTATTCAATTATATTTTTTAACGGTTGGAATTTGTAGAAATAATTCAATGATTCTTGTTCTTGAACATTAATTATCTTAAGAATTCATTAATGGACTATCTCCACAACATGTAGTCCATGTTTCAGGTGCTCCAAAATAAAAATTACATTATGATTATAAATTTTCTATCATTTTGTTTAATTTATTTCCTTTTTAGTCTTCATTTTTCAATTTGTATAATACAATTAGATATATCATATCTTCATACATTCATGAAAAATAACCTATTTATAGTATCTATATAGTATTTTACCTTTCTAAATTTTGTTAGGATTATGTCAAAATTATTTCTTCCATATATTTCTGTTCATTATTAAATAATTATTTTCCAATTAATTACTATTATATTATGATGAACTATATTATGATTCTACAACAACTTTCTTCTTCATTAAATATTTTTAAAAAATTAGATGATTTTAATTTATTGGGGATGTTAGTGTAGCAGAATAATAAACCCTTCAGTTACTCTTTTCCATAATCTCAGAATCCCTATTCAATCTTCCATCACACTGCATAAGTATACTAATATGATCATCTAATGTATGAATTTTGATCTTCACTGTATCATCCAAGTCTATCCTTTTGGAATCAATATAATTATGTTTGATTTATATTATATTCTTAACCATGATTACATATTTTAAATCATTATATCAATGAGAATGTAAAATATTTATAATATTCATCAATATTTGATACATTCTAGAAATTGATTCTCCATGTATGAAATCAAAATCATTATAATGAATTATCAATATAGATCTTCTAAATTCGATAATATTAGATGTTGCAATGTTTAGAATATGTATCTTTTTTCATAAGAAGTATTCTAATTCATTTTATAAAATTTGACTTTATATATGCCTTTAAATAGAGAAAAGTGGTGTCTTATTTACTCTATAATTAAATTGATATTATTTATTTTCTTAATGCTTAATGGTATGTAATTCCTTCTCAGTAATCCTATTAACTCCAATAAGTATAAAAAATTTACCAATTTGTGTATCGATAAAAAATGATTTCATTCGGTGTCTAGATTAACCATAATAGTTAACACAGAAAATTTGTGGGTCATTAAGATTAAGATTTTCAAAAGTGACAACAATTGGATCTTCCATCCCAAAGATAATGTAATCTATTTCTACATAACATATTAGTTTAATAACTTTTTATAAACAACATATTATAAATTTATAAAAACATTCCATTAATAATCATTGTAAAAACATAGTTTTTAAATCCGTAGAAACTTCTCTGATACTACTTTTGGATTATAATCAATTATGATGTGTACAAGAGGAGGTGAATTATTGTTTAAAAAATTAAAAGTAACACAAATCAAAAATCATGTTGTGCCAAAATTGATCAGACTCAGATATTATCTAATTATCATATTATTAATAACAGATCAGATACTATTTGAATATATTTGTGTTATTCACTATTAACATAATTAGTTTGATAAACTACTTTTAGAAATTAATGTATAAACATACATTGTAATGTATGTGCACATTGAAAATATATATTTTAAAATTAATAAATTTGATTGTTTAAAAAAAATATTATGACATTCAAGATTTAACAAATAAATGTAATTTTTAAATTAATAGTTATTTTAGTCATAAATCATAACATTAGTTATCCAATGTTTTTGTAACTACTATAAAGGTATGTATTTCCTTAACAGGAATACATTATATATGATGAACAAGGAGACTCTATCTTCCAATACACTATATTCCCTTGATATAATGATCAATGTCATATATATCTTTTTTATCCAATAAATCCTTCAATATAATGATCGACATATTTCTCCATAGCCCTAGAAACCCACGATATAATGGATCAGATGCAAACATCTTCTCATCCCAAGAATTCCTTAACTAGTACGATGATTGGAGGAAGTGAATATAAAATAAAAGTGTTTTAATGAATTTACAATACATAAATGGACTTCATAGATTATTAATGATCTATAAAAATAATATTTCATTTAGAATGATATTTTTCATAGATGAAAAACAAAGATTACTTTTTTTGTGAAATCACCTACTCTCATCTCTTCATGTGAGCTCTTATTTATCGTCAACCTTTTAATGACCATATTAAAGAGTTTGTTGTAGTGTCCTTCAAAATATTTTTATATTAAATCTCATAATTTTCAGTATCTTAACCTTGAAAACGAATAATTTCATTTTCTGAAGTTATTTTTTACTTCATTACTGTGATATTGTGGATTTTATCAAATATTTATTGTTCTATTCACTGTTATTATAATCTTAGGATATTATGATTGACTTTACTATTGATTATATATCAGATAAATGGAATAATGATATATTTGATGTATTAGTGGAAATTTTAGTCTAATGATCATTAAATTATCATTCCAAATGATATAAAATATTTATAACCACTATCTAGTACAAAAGTTCATCTAATGTATTGAAATTGACTTCATTCATATATATAAGATTGTTGGCTGAATCTCTATATTAATATTTCATTAAAATAGTTTCTCTGTATCTTTTAAAATAATTTTCTTTGTAGAAACATACAATAACACATTGGAAATATAATGTTAGTAAAATATTATATTAAAAAACTATTTGTGATTTTTAAATCTATTGAAAGTAAAAATATAAAGTAAAACTTTCGTAAAAAATAATTACACATCTATATAATTCAAATAAAATGTGAGTTCACATGGAAATAAATATCATGACAGTGTTACATACAACATTAAAAAAATATACTAACATATAAGATAAATATATGTTTAGTGGAAGTGGTAAGAAGTATGATTGAAAAGGATTAAAATTTAATTGTTTTCTAGATATAGGCTACTAGTACAACTTTACATGTACAAAATAAATGTATGTTAACAGTGAATTCAAAAATGAAATCCTAGGAGATGTTATATAAATATAAAGCATCAATGAAATAATACTATATTTTTTAATGAACCTATTTAATAATGAAAAAAATATAAAACACAAAAATTTTCATAATAAAACTGGGGATTTAATTTTAATGGATATTCACATGATATAATATGTTATAGAAATTGAAAAAAACCATTAAAAAAGTTGGTGTATTCCTATTATGTGAATATTTTTGAAAATTTATTTTCCATAAAAATGTATGTTAAAAAAATTGTAGGTGATGAATTGAATGAATTCAATGAGAATAAAAATATTGAAGATTAAAGTGAAAAAATAGGTAACTTATGATTCAGAAGAATCATGAAATTATGATAGTGATATTGAAATAAAGCATCCAAATTTTGCTACACCATTGAAACCTGTTCATTCTAAAACATTTATGGAAAATTAAAAGGGTCAAGTGTAGAATATAAGACTGTTGATATTAGAAAATCAATCACCCATTTTTCAATATTATAATATCAATCAATTTCAGAATAATCTATAACTAAATACTAGTTAGAATATATTAAAGAGGTGTTTTATATGAAAGAGACAATTTATACACCTGAAATTATTCCTCAGAAATTTAGAATAACTATATATTGTTTGAAATGAGAATTTATAAAAATATAAAAGAAACATGGGAAGATTTAAAGACAAAATACATGTAATATTTGTAGAGGCTATTCATAGGTGTATGGGGTATATTTTGAAGAAACAATTCCTTCATTTCACAATTGGAAACATTATTAATATTATTATCAGTGGTTTCACATAGTTGATATAATTTTAATTCAACTAATTTTAGGAATTTTTTAATTTAATTATATTTTTGAATAATTAAACATTAAAAGACAATGTGTATTGTTAATTGATAATGATAATTCCAATTTGTGTAAGATTATAGATGTAGTGTATGGTTTTAAAAAAGCTCAACATTCCAAGTACACTAACTACAATTGTTTCTTGTTAATATTTAATGTTTCTAATGGGAAAATTTAAAAAAATATGTCAAGAATATGAAATATAGTATTCGAATTGAAAATTTTCATATTTATGAAACTATTTTTTTTAAGGAAATTGTTTAAATTCATGTAAATAGTTCTATAATGAAATTATAAAAAAATTAACTTTTTAATAAATGGGGAAGTAAAATTTATAATAGGATTAGATGTTCTAAAAATTTATAAATATACATTCTAGGTCAATAACAGAACCATAGATAATTATTATATATTATTTCATTAAAGATTATAAATTGGTTTCAACACACACTTCTATTGGGATGAAGATGATTAAAAATAAAATGTGGTATGGTGTTCAAATGAATGATTTCTAAATGATTTCTATAATTTTTTTATCATATAACATGAAGGTAATATAATTTTTATGTAGTAAAATTTTGTTGATGATATCATAGTGATCAAATGGAATATCAAATGATTGTAGAAAAATGAATTTTGATGAATGGTACTGGAAGGATATCAAATGTAATGTTCTAAAAAATATTTACTAAAATAAACATTAAATTATATTCTAATTTTGATTATGATTGAGATTGAAATAATATTAAGTCAACTTTTATGTGAAATTTTTTCCATATAGAATGTTTTGTGATAATTCCTTGAATGAAAATGGAGAAAAATTTATCTAAGAACATCATAATTATAATAATATTTCTCTAAAATGTTTGTACACTGTTTGTTTTGAGAAAATATAATTTCTTTATTTTATTTTGGATATACGTAAACCATTATAGACTTATTTTTATTGAAATAGCCATACATAACATTCTAAATGTACTATAAATGTCTCAAAATTGAATCACGCCAACAAAAAATCTGATTTAACAATAGTTAATGTTACTTCGGGATAAGTCATGATTGAATAGATTTCTAAAAAAATATCATTTTCCCTTTTTGAGGAATAAAATCTGAAAAAGAGTGTTTTTTGGAATTATGGTTCAAACATCATATATATAATCTAATAATTAATTTATTAAATTCTAGTTGAAACCAATATCAATATGTTTGGGGAACGTTTGACAAAGGGGGACAATTGTATGACTTTTTTCCTCCAAAAGGATTATTGATTTCTCCAATAAAGGGTGAGTGTAGTGATTTTTCAAAAAATGTAATAGAAAAAAATTCTGAATTGGTATTTTTAAAGACCTGGAATTTATGTGTAATTTTTTTTGTAAATAAATATGAATTTTACGAGTCTATGAAAACTGACGGTGCCAGATTCTGACGCCCAGTGTGCCCGAAATAAATTTCTGAAGTTTTGTTCAGGTACGTTCAGTAAAGGTACAAGTGGGTTTTTATAACTTTTGAACCAGTGCATAGAATTGATATCTGAGGGTACAGTTGAATTCACAGGTCCAATATTCTCTTAAAGAAACTTTCACTTCGACAGGAGTCGGTCGAGAATAAAAGTTAGTTTTTCGTTTTTTATAGAAATATTTAAATAAAAATAAAGTGTGTGGATTTATTATTATTTTTTGGTTAAAACATCCACATGGAAGTTGGAGGTGGGACCACCACCCCTTAACCTCCCATGTGAGGGTATGGTGGTGGGGTCCACCCAAACCTAGCCTCATATTCATGATTGATATGGTGGGGACCACCCGAGGTTGAAAAATCTCAAACTCCCCATTAAGTGGGGAGAAACCTCTTGATCTCCCAACTTAATGGTGCAACCACCCCTCTACCTTAATGGATCCAACACACTACATTTATGGTGCAAAATCCCCCATTTGAATTTTGTGCCAACCTGTTGAATTAATTAAGGGGATCCAGGTTAATTAATTCACATATTTTGAATTTTGTGTAAAGAAATAAAATAATAGATTAAATTAATCAATTATTTGTCTTGGAATATTCATTTTGGTAGAAACTTGGAAGAGAAGAGAAAAGCTCTTGCCATCGAGGAACAGAGAAAGTGTTCTTCCAATGATGAACACCGGTAACGATCTCCTTCAACCTACATACTCAGATCATACCAACATAGAACATCTTCAAATATCCTTCAACATGCATCGTCATCAACAATCTGATGCACAAGATCAGGATTGGAAGTCTGCGGCGGACGCAACGAATGACTATCACCTTTGTCTTCTTCCCACGACTTCATTGGCGATCAACGAACAAAGGTAAGGATTGTTTTCTTTTATCTGCCATGTTCCTATTTTCATTCAAGATGAAGAATGAGGATATTCTTCTTTTGATGGGTGAGTTGTTTTTAATCATTCTCCAAACATGATGAACCATTTGTTATCGCCCTAATAATAGAGGGTGTGGGCCAAACTAACATGACCCGACTCCATCCATCGATCACTTTTGTGAAATTTTTCAGCATGGGGAAGAATCAATGAGGCGACGGAGGTAGCAAAGACAAAGGTCGCGCTACTCACAGCCTCTGTGATCCGCGCCACCCCGTGGCTTCCCGTAGCACCACCGACCGAACCAACCCTTGTTGATCCTCCACAGGACATGCCACTCACAGAGCCGAGTTGTTGCCCCTTTCCGGACCGCATCCTGTTGGCCGCCCGCTGGCCTACCCAGCGCCCTGCCTAGCCACTTGCTAGCCCAGCGATGCCCTACCCGGCCACCTGTCAGCCCGTCTGGCGCCCTGACTGGCAGCCTTCCGGCCTGGCCGCACCCTGCCTGGCCTGCCTTCTAGCATGGACATGCCCCACCGGCCTGCTCAGCAGCCTTCTCGGCTGCCTCCTGTGTTCCCAAATGAACAGTGCTAGCCCTCCCACCCCGTGCACCAATATTGCCCAAGCATCGCCCCTTGCATTTCTGGCCAAACCGGTCTCAGCCATCGGGGCCAAACCGACCTTCCTTTCCCTTTTGGGCCCCTCCAATCCGAACCTCCCTTACACCAACCTGTGGCTGGTGCATGCCCTCGCACAACTCGCGGCCTTCACGGCCTGTTGGGTCGCAACCAGCGGGCTGGGTCAAACCCAAAGGGTTGGCCCAGACTATGTCGGACAGGGTCGGTCCGACCGGATCAGACTAGATCGAGGCCCGCTATAACCCCTCCTATACTTTCTTTCACTATATCATTGGCAGTGGATGATCATTTGACAAACCATCAGTGGTGCTAGTATTCTTCGAGCGCGATGGTCCCTTTGAGTATACCCCACTAAAGATTGGGGTAAAGTTGAGATACAATCAGGTTGGATCGTGCATGAATACAACTGATCCCTCAGGACTAAAAGCATAATAACTCATAGAATGGGTGTCATATTGACGCACCATCTATTAGGTTGAGACCCCTATGACGTGGTGGACCTTTGAGATAATACAACGTGGGACTTCGTCATAGTTGGAGTATTAACCTATATCTCATTGAGCTGATCTTACTGGAGACGAGCAAGCATAGTGCGGAGACCTTGTATCTAGCTGAGACCCGAAGGCTGCTGACTGATTCAACTCGGAGTGATTCGACTAGCCCAGTGGGAAGAACCTTTGTTTCGCAGCAAACCAATGGAATCTTTACAGGAGAAGTACCTCAGTAGGCTATGAGGGGGAGAGCCTTGGTGACATGGCAGAACCACAATGGAGAGCACCTTGGTGATGCAGCAGACCCACAATACTCGACAAGAGGAGTACCTTAGTAGTCATGGTTAGTCGAAAGCGCCTTGTTGACACAGTAGGCCCACTGTACTCGATAGAGGATGAGTTCTCTAGTAGCCAATATTTAAACAGTGTGACTGAGGATGTTACTTACCCCTAGAATAAAATCATGGTTTGAGCTGAGACAGTAACATTTGTGTTTACCTCACTATTGAGATGGATTACTTGATAACTTATGTATATGTATGTGCATTTAACTATGTGGGTTTAACTTTTTATTTAATACCTTGTGGTTTATCCTTATTTGATTTTGTGAAACCATGATGGTCTCGGGGTCCCTACTGAGTATCGTTAAACTCACCCATGCATGGGCTATGCCCACACATCATTGTGTTGGATGCAGAAAATGGACAACACTGATCGAGGCTGAGTGTAGCATGACTGGATAGTACCCGAAGGTGGACCACACAGCGTGACGGTAAATGGAGGAGACAGACAGACGTGTATTGCTGTGGAGTCTCTCTGTACCTACCCATCGGGTAGGATTTACCAATGGATGATCCATGAGTTGTTTTCCCTTATTCTAGTACTTTTAATTTTGGATTATTGTACTTTACAGTGGGGCTTGTATTTTTGGCCCCCTTTACATTTCAGCACACTTTTGTTATGTAGTTTTACTTAGTGTTTTTCTTCCAACTTTTACAATGTTGTGTGTGTTTTTAGGTTATAAAGGAAACACCTTCTCAGTTTTAGGGATTTACACCTTTGGTGCTAGTCCCCAACCCATGGCCTGTAGATGGTGGGATAGGGGCAGTCACGGCACGGGACCCAGGGTACGAGTCGTGAAAAATTGGTATTAGAGCAGTCGGTTCTACTGCAAAACTTAGGTCTATGATATTTTCTATGAAGAAAAAGAGTTAAGGGTACTGAGTGTGGTTTTCAGTTTAGGGAGTCCAGTGTTGGTGCTGAGGCTGACGTATCCATAAAACAGGATGCTGACTACTAATTTTGTACTCAGTGCACAAAAATAATGATTGCATGTGTGTTTTCAAATTTTTTCTTTATGTCAGATCAACCCACTCAGCTCACCAGGTATAATCTTCGATCGTGTCACATCTATTTGTTTCAGGATTCCTCCCCGTAGGTGACCATCTAAAGCCCTGAGAGTTGTACGCACAGATAGGCCACCGAGTGATGAGGCCTCGGTACAGGGCCCTCTCCCAGCAGAAGCACCAGCGGTACCACTACTTGTTGGGCCACCGATGCCACCAGCGCCAGAAGAAGACTATGTACACTACTTGAGCACATTGCATGAGTTCCAACACCTGAGGCCGCCCAGGTTTAGGGGAGAGACGGACCTGCAGGCAACTAAGGATTGAATGGAGGCTGTGGTGAGAGTCTATAGACTGGTAGGGACACCAGCCGACCATATGGTGATCCTTTCCATGAGTCTCCTTCATGAAGCAGCTGGCAGATAGTGGAGCCCAATGCTCCAAGAGCATGATGGAGGTACGTAGATTCCTGGGTTTGGTTGGGTACTACCGGAGGTTTGTTCCAGACATATACAGAGTTGCAGAACCACTTTCAGCCTTGAAAAAGAACGTTCAACCCAACGTGTGGTCAAAGAGATGCCATCAGAGCTTTCAGGAGCTGAGGTAGAGGTTGACTAGTGATCCCATGTTGAGGCTTCCAAAGGAGCATGTTGGGTACATAGTTTACTGTGACACATCAGGGCGCGGACTCGGATGTTTCCTAATGCAGGAGTGAGTAGTGATCACCTATGGTTCCCGACAGCTAAGAAAACATGAGAAGAACTACGTTACCCATGACCTGGAGCTAGTAGCAGTGGTTTTGCCTTGAATATGTGGTGGCACTACCTGATGGGTGAGCATTTTACCATATACTTTGATCACAAGAGTATGTGATATATCTTCTCTCAGATGGACATGAACCTGAGTCAACAAAGTTCGCTTGAGTTCCTCCAGGACTATGACTTTGAGATAATCTATACTCTTGGAAAAGGGAACATTGAATCAGATGCACTCAGTAGGGGATCTGGTATAAAGCTGCTAAGAGAGGTGACATAGCATCTGGATGCTCTATAGATATCCTTTGTGGACTAAGATGGGACAGCTTTCCTTCAGTCTCATATAGTCACTCCTCCACTTCTTCTGTGAGTTAGGGAGGCACATCGTGGAGATGCTAACTACGAGACACGATGTGCTCAGATATCCATAGGGTAGACACCTGATGGATTTTCTGAAGGTTGAGAGAACATCATCCAATTCAGAGGACTTAATATGGTTCTATTGTAACTTCATGAGGATGTGTTGAAGGAGTTTCACACATCCCCTCTTGTGGTAAATCCATGAGTTGCAAAGATATACCAAGATCTCCAGTGACAACACTGGTTGCTGGGGATGAAGAAGGCAGTTGTTGAGCTTGTCTCTTGATGACTCACTTGTCAACAAGTGATGGTAGAGCATCAAGTACCAGCAGGCTTGGTTCTACCTTTAGAGGTCCTAGAGTGGAAGTGGGATGGATATCCATGGACTTCGTGATAGGACATACATGTACATCCAGGGGTCACGACTCGATTTGGGTGATCGTTGACCGACTCATCAAGTCAGACCACTTTCTACCGATCAGAGAGTAGGGTTCAGTAGAGACCTTTGGATGCCTTTATGTGCAAGATATTGTGTGGATAAATGGAGTAACATCTTCTATTTTCTCTGATCATGACACACGGTTTACTTACCAGCTATGGAAGGGGTTGTAGGAGGCTTTCAGGACACATATTTATTTGAGAACCACCTTCCATCCTCTGATGGTTGGTCAGACTGAGCAGACCATTCAGACCCTCTAGGTCATGATGCATGTTGTGTCCTCGACTTCAGTCGCTGCTGGGAGGATCACTTACATATGGTGGATTTTTCATACAACAACATTTATCACTCCAACATTGGTATAAAAACTTTTGAGGTGTTATACGAGCGATCTTGTAGATCAACCTTGTGACAGACTGACCCTGGTGTGTCAGCACTAGTGGGACTGGAGATGGTACAAGCTTCCATGGAGAAGGTGCAGATCATCCAGGAGTGGATGAAGAAAACATAGAGCAGAAAGAAGTCATATGCTGATAGGAGACCGAGACCTTTAGATTTTGAGTATGGCGACCATGTATTTCTATGGGTCTCACCTCGATGAGGTTTATATATATTTGGACGAGGCAGAAAGTTATCTCCTGTGATTCATCAGACCATTCCAGGTCCTCAGAAGAGTAGGTGAGGTGGATTACTGCCTGGCACTTCAACTTCAGTTGCACCGGGTGCACGACGTCTTCCACGTATCTCATCTGAGGAGATAATTGTATGACACTTCTCACATAATCGACCACAGAGAGATGGACGTCGACGATGGAGAGACTTTTTAAAAACATACACTAGAGATTGAGGATCAACCAAAGTAGGTCCTATATGGACATTCGATACCTATGGTGCATGTTTTTTGGCCGCACAGGAACCTCAAGGAGATCACATGGGAGTGAGAGGTTCAAATGCATGCTCAGTACCTCTCTTAGTTCGAGTTGTAGCTTATGGGGATGTGAATCCCTAACGTGGGGATAATGTAAAGACATGAAATTTCTGTGAATTTTGTTTTCTTAAATACATTGTAATTTTACGAGTCTGCGAAAACTGAAGGTACATGATTTCGAGGCCCGGTGTTCCCGGAATCAATTTTTGATGTTTTTTCGGGTATGTTCAGTAAACGTACGAGTAGCTTTTTATAACTTTTGAACCGGTGCTCGGAATTGAAATCCAAGGGGACCGTTGAACTCACAGCGCCAGTATTCACTTAATGAGACTTTCACTTCCACTGTAGCAGGTCGAGAATAAAAGTTAGTTTTTGGTTTTTTTAGAGAGAATGAATTTAATAAAAATAAAGTATGTGGATTTTTTTATTTGATGGTTAAAACCACCGCATGGAAGTTAGATGTGGTTCCACCACACCTTAACCTCCCATGAGAGGTTATGATGGTGGGGCCCATCAAAACCTAACCTCCTCTTCAAGATTGATATGGTGGGGACCACCCATGGTTGAAACCTCTTGAACTCCCCATTATGTGGGGAAAAAACCTCTTGAACTCACCAATTAATGGTGCCACGACTCCTTCACCTTAATGAAGCCAACACAGAACATTTATGGTGCCAAATCCTCCATTTGAATTTTTTCCAACTTTTGAATTAATTAAGGGGAGCCAAGTAAAAAAATTCACTGATTTTGAATTTTTCGAAAATAAATAATATAATATATTAACATAATCTATTATTTAGCTTGGAATTTTCATTTTGGTGGAAACTTGGGAGAAGAGAGAAAAGCTCTCTCCACCGAGGAACAAAGAACACATTCTTCCAATAACGTACGCCATCAATGATCTCCTTCGACCTTCATCCTCAGATCCTACTAACGTGGAACATATTCAACTTACCATCCTTCCTCATCGTCATCAATAAGCCAACGTATGAGATCTGGATTGGATGTGTGGGTGGACGCAACGAATGACGATCACCTTCGTATTCTTCCTGTGACATCATCAGCGATCAACCAACAAAGGTAGGGGTTGTTTTCTTTTATGTTCCATGTTTTTATTTCCTTTCAAAATAAAGAATGAGGATATCCTTCCTTTTGATGGGTGATATGTTGTTCACTGTACGCCTACATTGATGAAACAATTGTTATTGCCCTAATCACGAAGGGTGTGAGCCAAAATAACATGGAACGACTCCTTTTGTCGATCTCTTTTGTGATATCCTTTGGCACGGTGAAAAAGAAATGAGGTGATGAAGGCGACAAAGAAAAAGGTTACGCTACCCATGACCTATGTGATCCGCATCGCCCCCACAAAGTCTGGTGACGTCCCTCACCGTCACTGGCCAAACTAGCCCCGGACGAGCCCCTGCTAGCCTCACTGCTCGCAGAGCTGAGCTGGTGCCCTAAGCCGGCCCGCGTCCTGGCGGCCTGCCCGACCGCCCACCGGCTCACCTATCGCCCCGCCCAGTGGCCTGGAGGCCTGGACATGCCCTGCCCAGCCGCCCATCAGCCCAATTGGTGCCCTACCTAGCCACCTGCCTACCCGGCCGCCGGCCCGCCTGTCGGCCTGGCCACACCCCGCAGGCATGCCTGCTGCCCTTTACAGTTGCCTCCCTTGAGCCTGGCCGAACAATGCCGGCCTATGCACCCCACGATCCCTGCACACACCGTGTCACTAGAGCTATGCCCTCTCACGATGCTGGTCAAACCGGAGGAGTACCTCAGTAGTCCAAGGTTAGTGGGAGGTGCCTTGGTGACACGACATGCCCACTGTACTCGATAGAGGAGGAGTTCTCCAGCAATCAAGGTTTTGACAGTGTGATTGGGGATGTTACATTATACTACCCCTAGAATAAAATCCTGGTTTGAGCTGAGTCCGTGACTTTTGTGTTTACCTCATGATTGAGATGGATTACTTGATAAATTATGTATATGTATGGGCATATACCTGTGTGGTGTTAACTTTTTATTTCATACCTTGTGGTTTATCCTAGTTTGATTTTTTGAGACCTTTAGGGTCTTGGGGTCCCCACTAAGTGTCGATATACTCACCCCTTCACGTGTTATGCCCGCACCTCATTGTATTGGATGTAGACGACATATAACACCGACCGAGGTTGAGTATACCAGGACTGGATGGGACCCAGAGGTAGACCACATGACATGATGGTACAAAGAGGAGACAAATGAACATGGAGTGATGTGGAGCCTATCTGTACATACCCTTCATGTAGGATTTTCTGATGGACAATCTAAGAGATATTTTCCTTTTTTCCAGTACTTTTACTTTCAGTTTCTTGTACTTTACTATTGGGATTGTATTTCCAACCCCTTTTACTTTTCTTCACTCTTTTGTTATGAAATTTTACTTAGTTTTTTTCTTCAATATTGTACTCTATTGTGTGCGTTTTCAGGTTATAAAGGCAATGCCTTCCCAGTTTTAGTGATTTATGGCTTTGGTGCTAGTCGCCAGCCCTTGGCCTTTGGAAGGCTGGCTTGGGGTAGTCATGGAACATGCCTAGGGGGATGGGTCGTAACACTATTAATATGATGTTTTATTTAATAATTAATATCAATTTATATTAAAAAGAGATTTATTGTAATTTTATTTAAATGTTTTATGGAAAATTTTATCTTTACAAGATGAAATATATATATTTTTCATACCATGATTAAATTCAACTAAAATAATAATTATTCTAGTAGTGTGGTTTTAGGATATTCAGATTAAAAAAGGTTGTGATTTGGTGAATACTTAGGAAATACATTATATAAAAAAATATTTATGAAAAATAGGAGTGTTGAAAAATTAACATTCTCAAATAATTTTTATGAATGATGTCAAAAAATCTAATGGGGATATTGATGTTCCATCCATTGTGATGGTTTATACCATGGTTCTATTGGTTTATACATACTATTTATTATAAATGATTTTATTAAACAATAAAAACTATTTAATGGAGCAGTTAGAACGTTTTAATGATTCCATATCATTGTAATGTAATATTCAAAAAAATAGATAATTATTTGTAGATATAAAATTTCCTAAAAGTGGGGAAAACCAAAAAATATATGCATTTAAACATTGAGGTTGTTTATATTTTCTAGAAAAACTGGTTTGATAAATTTTATTGATTTGTGAACGAAGTAAATATAGGTGATAAAATTAAAAATCCACTACAGGATAGATTGTTGAGAAAAATACATTGGAAAAACTACATATAATGACTAAGTAAGAAAAATATAAATTTTAAATTTTCTAGTCATATAGGCTATATTTTATGATTATTGAATTGAATAAAAGTGTATTCAGGTTTTAATGAATTTTTTTTGATGTTATAAAATATAATATTCATCAAAAACTATTATGTCTAATGAAACCATATTAGTGGTAGTTGAGTTTGAAGACATTTAGTTTGTATGATGTTTCAAGAGAAAGGTTACATTTCTGGATTTTGTCAATTTAAATTTTGTGATATTAGAAACTGCGATAATGACTGAATTTGAATTATAACATTATCCTTTAGACCAAAATTTATAAAATTTTTTCAGAAATAATATGTTTAAAAAAATATTAGTTTAAATAAAGAAGATAAAGGGTGTTTAGAAAGAGAATAGTCTTATGAAAGGTTTGTTGTTGAGTAAATATAAAAATAATAAGAACATATAAAATTATAATTGTAATATTTTTTTTAAAAATAGAATTCCTCAATGGATAGATAAGGGTCATAATAAAATTACAAATTTAATCTGATGATATTTTAAAAAATATATATATATCATATATGATTTTTGAGTAGGTGTTTTTGGAGAAACACACATTTTAGTGGAAAATGGATATTTATTAAAGGTTTTTTCTCAATGATATTCATTGGATGGATAAATAGTTTAGGTCTATAAATCATTGTATATGGCCAAACATGATAATCACTAAAGTCTTAATATGATATTGTTTTTGACATCTATTGGATAGTTTTAATTTATTATATTTTTTTTATTTATATAATTATGGAATATCTAGATAATTCAAGATGTTTGAAAAAGATTAAATAATACTCTATAATACATTATATTTTTTGTTAAATTTAGTTTGAGTTGGAAAATGAAAATAAAATCCAAATATTTCTACTACTAGAGAACCAATTTTTATAGATGAAAATTACATTGTACTGAAAAATATTTTATATATCGAAAGTAAATAAAAATATATAATATAATTTTGATAAGTTATTTTGAACTAAGATTATTTTATTTACAAAGAAGTGTTCTATAATGTGAATTTATTTCCAGAAGTTGGTAATATTTTCAGTTTAAAGAACCAGATAGAGATATTAGAAATATTACACCCATTCGGGCCTTTAGGCTACCAGTTTGGTCCTCGGGTCCAACAAGGATTTCAGGCCACCCAAGGCCTTCGGTCTAGTTGATTCTCAAGGACTTCGGGCCACCATAAGGGCATAGGGCCACCCCATGGTCTTCGGGACATATGAATGAATATGTACCATCCGACTACCATGGACAAGGATTCAGATAAGGATTTAGGGCAAGAACATTCACTAGAGAAAATCTAACTGGAATTGGACGAATGAGAGGGTATGGATTTTCCATCGGTACCAGGCATGTGAAGCTCTTTCATAGAATAGCTAGCAGACTGGCCCGACGAAGGTGGAGTGCTGATGTTATGAAATATGCTGGGGGGGATCAGTTCCAGGTTGACATATTTGGGATATTCCCTATATTACCTACAGGTCATGTAATTGTATTTAAACCTTCGGCCCTTTTAAGGGTTCCAAAAAACCCCTTGAATGGTGGATTATAAAAAATAATAAAAAATGACGGCCTTCAGGCCATTCTGATAATTGGGTTGAATATTGGTTAGAAAACTACATATTCATGGGAGGAACATGGGATGTACATTTCATTATGTGTTTAAATGTTGCACCATAATGGCATTTCCAGATGTAGAAAACTAAAAAATAATCTGAAATTTCATTGGGAGCTTATGTAAAAATGTTTCATAATATGTTTGTGGAATGATTTTTTGTATAAAAAATTTATAAACTATGTTATTAATGATGACAATACCTACTTGGATATATATGGTTCAAAATTATAGTTTTATAAATGTTTAATTCAATTCTTTATAATATTTAATTTCCATGTACCCTTGTCTGTATCCATGCCAAAGATAAAGGTACTAAAAATGAAGCTAATCCTTAAAAATACCTTTTTCCCTATTTAATTTAATATATTTATTATTTTTTTAATTTTTATGAATTATAATATGGAAAATTACATCAAAATTTTGTTGGGATAAAATATTATATTCTTGGAAAAGATTAAAAATAGATCCACTGACTCTACACCCCCTGCTATTTAGTGTTTTTATTATCCAAATGAAATTATAAAGAAAATAAAATTATATAGAACATATAATACCATGAAAGATAAATAAATTATAAGTGATAAATATTATTATTTAAAATAAATATAATTCCTTAAATGAATACAGGATCAAAACATGTAACATGTCTCAATGAATCAAAATATTGTGCATGAAATGTAATGCCACATGGGTACCACTTTAATAAATAACTATTTTAATGGTGGGATTGAAATTAAAATTAAAGACCCCTTATTTAACTATATATATCATTATATAAAATAAAAAATTGGTTTTATATATTCTATATAATTGAAAAAATTTAATAATACCAAACATGTCTCAAAGAATGTAATTTGAGTCAAGAACTCTTATGTTGGTGTATATTTAATCTCTTGTTTCACCAAATGTCTAGAATAGTTAAATTAATTTCATTAAATACATAAAAAATCACCAATATTTGATATAAGAAATTATAATCCCCTTTTCTAATTATATATATATATATATCACTTTTTCAATATTTTCATCATTAGGTGCATGTAATATAAATCCCATTGAAGTTGTTTCATAAAAGTGGTGTTGGAATCCATTATATCACAAAAATAAAAATTTATATGTTAATATATATTTTTTTAATATATATGACATGGATATTTATGTTGATATAATATCATTTTAGAGACATTTCTGTAAATAACCATGTTTTTGAAATTGGTGATGACCATATTTTGTTAATTTGAAATGAATGAGCTGGTTTTTCCAAATTAATAAGACAAATGTTCAATTATATTACTAGAGAAATGTATTTATATATATTTTCCCATATTCTATATGTATATAAATTCTCATAGTCATTCATTATATTAATGTATTGTATGGTTCATTGGGTGACTAAACTGACACAAACTTGAAACAAATAGGATTAGTATTTGTTGATGGGGTGGTATATTTTTAATATAATTGATCTATATGTATAATGATATTATTTATGGATTATGAAATATTTATATATCAATTTTATTGATGAATATATTTAATGTTTCTTATATATTATAATTACTTAAGAAGAAGTGTTTGCATCCAATATGATCACATTTTTCGAACTGAATAATGATATTCATGTGTTGGTCATAACATTAATAGGTTCATCAATTTTTCATACCATATCATAATGATAAAATCTTAATAAAAAGTATCATTTATTAAAATTCTCAACACCATAATTATATTTTTGTTACTATCATTAAAAATTAATCATTTCAGGAAGGTGGTTGTGAAACGTACACATAGTTGATGATTTTATTGCTTATTAAAGGATATAAATGAGTAACAAATGTTATTTTTTAATAAATATAAATAGTATATAAAAATTTATTTATTTTTATATTCAATTTTTATTAAATGATTCTAGGGTGTTAATTTAAAATTAAACATTTTTCATCGTTCAGGTCGATGTCGACAAAAAAAAACTCATGAAAGATTGATATATCTGAATAGAAAATATAAAGGTTGTGAATCATTAATGAAAAATTATTATAACTTAAAAGAATAATAATTATAAACATGTTAACAATTTATTTTTTTAAATCGAATTTTTACATAGGTGGAGTTCACATAATTAAATATAAAAAGAATATTTAGGACAAATATTTATATGTATATTCTTGTATAAATTGTATTGAAAATGAGGTTATAAATTTGTGATATGGAATTCATAAAATAGAAAACCACTTTATGGTGAACTTTTGTGATGATGAGAGTATTGTTTTTATTTTTTGATGATATAATGGGTTTTTATAAGGTTATTTGGGAAGTAGATATACCTTTTTATAACTAACTCATTTTTTAAATTTTAAATAAAATAATTTATCACTAATGGTAATTTAATATCACAATTAATTTAATCCAAAATTGATAAAAAATAAATATGATATGCGATATGAAAATCATGGCCTCATCCAATCAATCTGACACATGTTTTGTTAAATATTGATGTCTTTTAATCATGAATTCATTACATTACAGTTTTATCAATTTACATTACCACTAATTTTGAACTATATTAGCATAATAATAATGAAAAAATAAGGTTTTAATTTTTTTATAATTTCGAACTGGTGATAATATATTTGGAATATATTTCATTTTACTCAATATATAATATTGGTAAATAATTTTCTATCATAAAAAATTTATATTGAATTAAAAACCAATTTAGTGAAAATGTTATATATAATATAAAATATCAACAATAGTTTTAAAAAATAATATGAAATTTTTAGAAACTATATGATGACATATAAAATTCATATATAATTATAAATAGTTTTTTTATGAATTCCAAATTCATAAAAATATAATAACTATTTCATAATTTTGTTGTTATTTGTAAAAACATTATTTTTTACAGTTTACATAAAAATAATTGCTTGATAAAAAGTCACAAATATTCATCTTAATAATATATTATTATGATTGATCTAAAAACTATTTTAATTTTTTCAAATTAAATTTCTAAAATATGATAATTCAATATAAAGAAAAACTACAAAATATAGTGAAAAACACATCATGTTAAAACCAATATTTGTAAAACATTAACTATTATTCACGATTAAATACAATAAATTATAAATTAATATATTAGTAATAAATTATTCTTAGTATAAATATATAACATTTCAATATGGAAATAATAACATAGTTTCTTGATATAAAACATCAAATTTATGAATATGTTTTATTCATAAAAAAATTACCTGACAATTTTAGAAATATTAATTAAGTTTCATCCAATTTAAAAGTATGCATTATATTTCTTAAATAATAATTTTATATAAAATTACACATATTCATTCCCATTAATTACAATACATGGTTTTGACGTGCATTCATAATATATGCAATTTTTAAAATTAATATCATCGTTTGGTTTTAGTTGACATTTTTGTATGGAGAAACCAATCAAACAAATTAGCTAGTTTAACGGTTCTCATCTTATAATAGTTTTTGTGTTACAAACTAAATGTAAATAAATGAAATCGAAATAATTTGGAAAATATATAAATGTAAAATATATAGTTAAATCATAATTAATTAGACACCACAAAATGATCAAGGGGTTATTTTGGACGTGTAATTTTATTAATTTTTTTTAAAATAATTAAAAATATTTTATATTGAGAAATAAATCATTAATAATATCACATATAATTAAAATAATTATTGAATGAATTTTCTATGTAATATATTTAAAAACACTAAAAATGATTTATATGATAATCGGGACACTTATTATCTTTATTTATAACTCAATACCGAACTATTGGTGAAATCATTCATGACATTGGACACTAAAAAATACAAAGTGAAAACTATATATAAAAGATATTAATGGTATTTTCATAGTATTTCCCTTGATTTAATGGTTTTTAGAGATCATGTACCTTATTTTTCATGGGATTGGGACATTGAGATGATTATTTAGAAACTATCATACAAATTGAATTAGTTAATTTTTATAGCATTTATATTTCACGTACACATTTTAGTCTAATGACCATAAGCACTAAAAATATTGCATGTAGTCATCCATTTAAGGAAATTATTTATACATTAATTCCTCTATTTTTTTATGTTTTAACTAAATCATAATTCCATTATCATATTTGTGTCTTATATTTATATTAGACGCTGTCAGTTGGATTTAAACTATGTTAAAATTGGTAGTAAAAAATCTGGATTGAATGACTGGAATGATCACAATATGTCTCATTACATTGTTTATAATATAATATTCTTCAATGGTCCAATTTCATAATTTTAAATGGTATCAATTGTTAACATGGTTACCTATGAATTTAAAAATCATAACAACCAAAATAGATAACATGATTCACGATCATTACAATTTTATTTTCATAATTAACCAAAGGAATATTTAACCACAAAATGTTTAAAATTATAACCAACAAATGATAAAATATATATCATACTAATCATGATATTGAAACCATGATTTTACATATATTACTCTAAAATTTTATTATATAATGTTCGGTTAATCCAATGTAGTATTTATTGGGTTATCTCATACATGTAATACTAATCCCCATTATGTAAATCCTAAATTTCTATGAACATTATTAAATTACTCTCAAAGATAAATTATTGAAACATATGATCTCAAAATAAATCTTATATATTATCCATGAAAACACATTCCAATTAGTTTTTACAATAACTTATACATCACTACAATTTAATATTTGATATCCATAGAATCATTGATAATATGTTATCTGCAATAAATATTTTCCATTCATTCATTGTGTTTCATAAATAGAATATAACTCATCACATTTATACAAAATTATAGTATAAAATCATGTTTATTTTTTGGATTATTTAACATAATCTAGGTAATTAAATAGTTTATACCAAAACATACATTTCTGAGCATAACAGACATAGAACTATCTATACAAGATCCCGCATCCACACATAGTATACATTTTTTGGATTTTTTTAATAGAAAACCACATGCTATCTATATCACTAAAACATTGAGTTTTTTACATTTTAATATAGGTATTACATAGTCCTACCACTATAGTATTCTCTAAATTTATATTCTAATAATACTAAAATGACATTTAAAATATTACTTTTTTTAATCATTATTATATAACATTATATTATCTATACCATTTATATAATCATTAGTAGAACATATAAAACATTAAATTATTCTAAAAACATCACATTCACTACTAATATCAAATCCATGTTTAATTTAATTGTGTTAAACTGAAGGAATAGTCCATAATCTAGTGCCAAAAATTAATATATGAATTATTTGCTTAGAAAACAATTATATATTCATAGAAAAAAACATACCATTTTTAAAATACATAATGAAAATATCTCATTAAATACATTCCCAAAAACATTTGTTTTTATGTCTTTAGTCTAATAAGAAAAAACATAATTTAATATCTCACATATTCTCTCTCAATAAGATGAATTTTTTCACTATATAAGAAACTCCATAATCAATAATATATCTTTAATATCTTTCAAACAGTTCACCACACAAGTAATTGAATAATTAAAATAATGTAACATCTAGTGAAATTCAAATATACTTCTTTAATTAATAATTAATTTAGTTTATGATTTAAGAGAATGATTTTAAAAAAATAAATTTATGAATCTAAGTAATTTTATTAATGAAATTTTGTTTTCATCTCAATTATAAATTATTACTTTTTATTTTAAGAGAAAATATAATTATATCTTAAATTTAAAAGACTAATATGTTTCTTAAAAAAATTTATTTCTAAAATAATATAAAATTTAGTTTTTAAAATTATTTATTAATATTAAATTATATATATTAATATTTTTCAATAAAAAAATATTTTTAATTATATATATTGGGTTTAAAAAGTTCTCTTTATTTAAAATTGTAGTTTTTAGTATATTATTTGATTATTTATTATTTTCATTATAAAATTTTAATATTATACCTACTTTTAGTAAGGAATATTAAAACTATTTGATAAAGAAAAATTTAATAAATAATTTATTTTCATTTGTTAATTTTATTACATGATACATTATAATAAAATTATTTTTATTAAATTTTTGAATTATTTTTTATATAAAATATTTTAATAAATAAATTATTTGAATATTTATTTAAATAAAATAATGATTTATATTTTTCAATTATTAAAATTTAGAAAAATTTATCTTATAGATGTATAGTTAATAATTATTATTATTGTTGGAAAATAAAATTTTAAAAAATTATTACAATTTTATAGATAATATATTACATTATTTTATGAACTTTGATTTATAAAATAATTAATATAGAATAAATTAATGAATTTGAATTATATAAAAATTAAAAAGTTTATTTTATAAATTTAAATAGTACATAAAAAAGAAATTGAGATAATATGTGGGGTATGTCTGCTGAGACCTATGGGGAAGGGAGAGTGGGTATGTTTGTCGAACATAGAGGGGAATCGAGGTTTGAGCTTTAGGGAAATGAGTCACAGTATGAGGGTAAAGAATATGAGAGAAAGACAGACAGATAATTTCAACCGACGTTTGTGGAAAGAGAGAAATTGAAGGGGATCAGACATGGGTTAGTGATTAGAGTACGAGTGATGTTCAATATCAGGTTTCATCATGTTGAAGAATCATGGTGAAACTTCATATTAATTTTTTCTATTATTCTAAAAATCATGTAATTTGTTTTATTTGTTAAATATATTTTTTAATATGAATTCATTCATCAGTAAGGGAGATTATTCTTAATGAAAAATTTTATTCTAATTATTTTATTTATGAATATTTTATTTCTTAATTATTTTTTTGAGGGATCATTTTAGTTTTTCAACTATACAATATATCATCATTGTTTATGTGAAAGGGAAATTGAACTATCAAAATTATTTTGTAATTTGGAATCCATGATAATAATTCTGCAAAAAATATTTTAATTATTCAATTTATAGGTTTTGTTTTGTATTGTATTGTTGTAATGGATCAGACCTCTTTAGTACATTAATTTGTAAAAATCATGTGTTTGAGGTGTTCTAGGAGGTCACACTGACGCATTTTAAGAGTATTGTAGTTTTCCATTTTTTCACATTTTTAAATGATGCATTGGTAGGTGGCATCAGTGAATAACATTGGTGACTTGAGGTCTGTACGTCTCTTCGGTGGCTCACGTCGGTAGGTGGAATTGGTTAGTCATGCGTCGGTAGGTGAGTTCGGTGACTCATGTCTATGAATAGCTGTCAGTGGGTGAAATCAGGGACTTGTTTTCAGTAGATCGGGTTGGTGGATCACGACAATAATTCACTTTAGTGATTCAAGAGTCGGTAGGCCACTCCAGTGACACACATCGGTGGCTCACCCATCATAGAGTAATTTCTAACAGTTTTTAGAAAATCTACATTATAGTTCCACTCATGTTTGGTTTTAATCCACATTAAATGAATTACCTGTCATGTCTAAGATGTTTTAAAGATGTTTCAAGGGATATTAATCATATGATTAAATCACAAGATATAGTGGACTTTGAAATATTCAAACGTCATGATCTTGATCGTGATTTATCTTTTACGTACATTGAAACTATCTCGCTTCCATTGATATTGGATCTGAAATTTATTAAGTTAGGATCCTCTTCTCCTTGAACACTTCTATTTCCACATCATGTGCCCAAAAAAAAATTCTTTCATGAGGAGTCGCATCTATGTTGGGGTTATTGATATATTTTTTACACGGGGCCCTTCTACTACTTGTACACCAATAAATTTATCACATGGAGGAGATCCTGATTTTTCATAGTTTGAGGTAGAGATTTCGTTCGTCTCTCTTTATTTTATTATCATGTAGGGTAGGTATACTAATTTTGGATTGTGAATATGGTTCAATCCAAATTTAACGATGTAATAAATTTGGGGATGAATATGATGTTAACAAAGATAATCAGACCTGTTAAGATAATGAGATATTTTACTTTATAATAAATGTGTGGATGGGATGATGATGATGACAGTTTAGTTTTATATATTATTTATTATCCATGATGTGTTTTTTTTAAGTTGTATACCATCTGAAAATCATAGTCACTGAGAGTCTTTTCTTGCATACGTGTGATTCGTTATAGTTTATGTTGATTCCCTATTGAATGGATATAGATGTGAAATTGATTATTCACATATATTCGATTAAAGAAATGGACTCCCAATAATCAAACTTGTTATGTAATTACCACTGAATTATCAATGTGGTTATTTAGACTATGTGTTTCTAAATATAAAAACACATTTCTTGTTTAGTGTGGCTATTAATTTTTTTGGTTATGTTCTTCTCGGTGTCATGTGTTGGTTGTGTGGTGTTATAACTATATGGGTGTTGCGTGTATGGGGTGGGGCATGTAGTGTGATGGAATCTCGGGTTTATATATTCATTGAATTTTAAATGGATGAGTAGATTTATGTAGTGGGGCTGTAAGTGAGGGTTTTAATTTGTTTTGTTGTTGGGTGTGAAGGGTGTGGTGTTTTTATACAACATGGCTGTTAGTTTGGTTTTGATGAGTTTTGTTCCAAGGTTTGGTTATAAGTTGGGGGTTTCCATGTTGAGAGAAAGGACATGGCTTCCTAAATTTCAACAATGTTTGTAGTGGCTGCTATTGGTTTTTCTCTATTAATAAAATCCAGATTGATTCAACTCGTACCAATGAATTAATGTTATGATATGAATGGGTGTCATGTGAAGGGAGGATTTCTTAGTGGGTTGTTTTACAACTGATCCCTTTCCCTGTGTGGTTTATCCTGTGTGGATTGTTGTGTATTGTGGTTGGTAGTTTCTTGGGTTAAGATATAATGAATAAGTGGGTTTCATAAATAACTAAAAAACTGTTGGTTATATAAATTTTCTAGGATTATAATTTGGGTTTAAGACTGTTTATGGGGTTGTGAATTTAGATGTGGCATCATAGGAAGTTTTTTGGGATGGTAGTATGTTTGGATAACACATAGATTGGTATGAGTGTTTGATACCTATATACATATACTTGTAATTCCTTTATATTTTTGTATGTATCCACACTAGATTAATGTTATATTCCTAACACAACCATTATTATGAAAAGGGGTGTCTTCCCTAGCATTTTTAATGGGAGGATGGATGGATGGTCACCCGTTTGTCCCAGATCCTTCTTATAGGCGGAGATTGTCCATGATTATTCGGGACCATGGTGGTTGTATAACCAAAGTTTTTGTGGGAGTGTTGTGCACCCCAGGTGTCTTCAGGATGAGATGTGTTTTCATTTCGATGTTTCATTGTATTGTGGTGTGGTTTTCCACCCAGGTGATGGCATACAAGATGTGATATTTTATGTGGCCCTTGATTTTGTGTGTGGATTATTCTGTGGTATGTTCGGAAGAGGTGGGATACCCATAACATTTTCTTTTGGGGTGTGTGATCAGTTAATCAGTGGGAAATTAGTGAGAGGTAACCTATCATCTATGACCTATATTTTACATTACATTGTTTTTGTTATTTGTTGAGTGTGGCATTATTGAGTCGGTGGTGGTGAGTATACCATGTCAAGTGATTTTGGTTTCTGTTGTTATCTCACTAGGGAAATATTATGCTTCTCCACTAGTGAATAGGAGATATTGGTTTTACCTACACAATATACATATATAGTCACCCTATGTATGTAAAACAGCTTAATGTTTCGAGGGGGATGTCGTGGATCACGGTAGGAATTACTAGCTCCGACTTTGGGACAGTTGTTGTATCACTGCATATCCCTGTTTTTTGAATTTACATTGGAGACACTTGTTTTGTAATAGCTTTATTTTTAAAACATACATGTAGGATGGATTTGGGATTTATTTTACATATATGTCATGGAGTGATTTTGTGGTTAATATATCTTATCTCTTGACAATGGTTACTATAACAAGGGTAATTCCTCCAGTTATGTGATATTTGTATAACCTTGATGCTGGTTTCCACCTCGAGGACTAATATAGGAGGGACATGAGGTCATTATCTCACTTTCTCAATATCCATCTCAATAGGTGAATCATTGGAGGGAGGGGTCATGAAAGAATGGTATTTGAGCAAATGGTAGATAGATAGGATGGATTTCGGTGTTATTCCAATGATGATTGCATGGGTTGGGAGGGAAATAGTGTTAGGTGGTCGTTTTCGATGACATTGGCTAGGGAAGACATACTTGGACGAGGGATTTTAGGACCCCCATTATCTGATTCAAATACTGTAAGATTATCGATTGACCAGGTGAGGATACACTAATTGTAGTATAAATACCACAAGAATGGTACATCCATCATAATGACATGTGTTTTTGATTTATTTTTGGTCATCTGGGAAATTCAAATAATAAAAAATTTAAAATAAATATTAAATTAAATTCCATGATACTCAGGCATGGGATTTATTATTTACATTCTATCTATGGCACTCAATATTCATCCTGGAGGGGACCAAGAAGTAGAGGATTAATAGTCTGATCAAGATAATTGGTGGAGGGTCGATCCATTGGAGAATGATAAACATTGATGTTGAACATTACCTACATTAGATTGGAAGCACATGATAATGTATAAGGTAAGTGAATTAGACATGGAGAAGGAGAGATAGCTCGAGGAGATTGATATCATGTTCATCCTATTTCGGGATCTGAAAGAGTATTGAGAGTCATTGGCATTTCATCAGATGAGGGGAGATGTGGATCAGTGGTGGATGATGTACCTAGTGGAGAGAAAGGAGTTTGATGTTTTTTGTGTAAATTTAAAGACGTATTTCCAGTTATAATTGATTTCCTTGAAAATGAATATTGAGATGTTACAATATCAAATCTCCCTCCAATTGGATAGTAAGTTGGTACAAGAGTTTGGGATCATGATCAAATATCTCTTTCACTTTTCCCCATATCTCATTCGAGGTGATGCATATAATGTGATACACATAAATGAGGAACTCAATCCTTCTCTCTAGTAAAAAGTTACTCTATTCACAATTCACACCTAACTTGAGGTCCAAATGAATTTCTAGTTATTTCATAGAATACAATAACAAGGAGGTATAATATGAGATGTGATATACTATGGTTATTATGAGGGAAAGGTTACCTACGGTTGGACTCAGGTGCTAAGGCCTTTTTGGTTTCGGCCGTCAGGGAGTCAACCTTAGATGTTTCCATTTAGACCATCTAGTCTTCATGCATATCCTCCAGGAATGGGGAGAGTGTGGTTTATTTATGGTGTTTACTGACACCATCATAAATAGTAACATATATCTGTTCAATCTTGGAATGTTGGAGGCGGTCAATTTTAGTGCCCACCATAACAGTACTTACAGGCTAGAACATTTCATCCACATGGATAGTAGGTTCCTACTCCACTGAGGGTAGACATTTCTAGTAGAGTTTGACCACTGGATGTTCCTCAAGTACCTTTTACTAGTTATGGTCAAGGAAGTGGTCATTAGTAGAGGGGTATTGGATACAGATGTGGTCAGTTACACCCTAAAGCGGTAGTAGATCTAGTAAGGACAAAGATCATTTGGGGTACGTTTGGCTTTTTCAATTATCATGTTTGGGCAATTATTGAATTTTCAGCTTCATACTCTTTCTTTGCACCCACTCTAGAACATGCTCTGGAACTATACATAGAGAGGATTTCTGTTCCCCTAGGTTGATTAAGAGATCGAGAGGAATGACCATCTTTTTTTGATGTCTTTCCGGGATATACATTGATTTTGGAGCTGCTTGAGTCTTCTATGGATATTTTTATGCTACAGATATAGCAATACAATGCCTTTCTATGAAAGTTTTAACATAATACCGTACAAGTTGTAATCTACTAGTTACAAAGAAGTGTCATGTTTTATGATGTGGGAGGATATCTAGTGGATTTTGTTATCAAGCGGAGTTTTCATATGGGAAGCTAACATGTGGAGACTCTCCCTTCCTTGTAGGCTGAGCTGTCCCATGGATCGATCAATGCTATGATTGTGGATACACCTAAAGGTGTTGGGGAGTTATTATATGTCTTTCTTGAGGAGGTTTTGACTCTACCCCCTCGATGTGATGCAAGTTTTGGATATAATGTCAACTGAGTGACTTCCAAATTTCAAGGGCTCATTATCATTTGGAACCTTATGAGTGGTGTCAGTTGTGGATCCAAGAAAACTCCTTGATGAGAAATGTCTTATCCGGCCTAGTGTGTCACCGTGGGGTGCTCCAATCATGATTGCAAAGAAGGTATATGGTCTTATGAGGATATGAATACACTTCCATGGGTTGAATCAAGTTTCAGTCAAGAACGGTTACCCTCCGTGTTCATGGTACCTTTGAACTCAATATTTCAATGTTCCTAGACTAGTTCATTTTCATATGCATCGATAAGATACCGTTTTAATCAAATTTAAAGGGAGAGCATACCGAACATCTTAGGGTTGTCTTGGAGGTCCTTCACCAACACCAGGTCTACAGATAGTTATCTATGTGAATTTTTTTTTGACTTGGGAGGTCCAATTCGCTGGACATGTATTGTGTTAGTAGGGCGTAGCATTGTATATTTCAAAGGTCTAGGTGGTGGTTTATTGGGAATCACCCAAGAGATTCAATGTGGTTTGTAGATTCCATGGTCTAGTAGGCTATTACCATATATTTTTACTTGATTTTACTCGATTTTAACCTCCATTGATAGCACTGAATAGTGTAGACTAGTCCTTCGTGTGGATTGAGAAGTGTTATTAAGAACTCAAAAACCTGACAGGGAAGTTAGTCAATGCTCTAGTGCTATGGTTTCCATAGGAAGGGGTGATGTTCTAGATATTTTATGATTCTTCCATTCTGAGCATCATATGTGTGTTGATGCAAAAATAAGGAGTGATTTATTATGGTTCTAGGAAGTTACATCCCCATGAACATAACTATGTCACCCATGATCGAGTGCTAGCAGCGGTCATGTTTTTACTATTGTTTTTGTGGCATTAACTCATTTTATAGTGCATGGTGGTCTTCATAGATCACAAGAGATTAATGTATATATTTTCCCAATGAGATCAGAACATGTGATAACAAAGGTGGATAAAGTTTCATCACGACCATTGTTTTGAGATCTTATACACCTCATGAAATGGGAATGTTATAGAAGATTCCATGAGTAGATTATCATAGATAAAGGTTGTTTTAAAATTTATAGACGCTTGTAAGGTGATGGAGTAGATGGTCTCCTTGTACATTGATACAGGAGTGGACAGAGGCTAAGGTTGTCTATTTTAAATTAATGTATAGTCTTATCTAGGGATGTAGGTGGAGAAGTCTTAGTGGGGAGACTTGAAGGCAGAGGTGATGCGTGATCATGTTGTCCTGGGTGACGCTCTAGAAGGATGGAAGAATGATTTTCAAAATCACATGATACATCGTGGGAAGCTATTTGATCCAGTAGAAATGAATGAGTGAGTCCTCTGTGAGTTTCGTAGATAACCATTATATGTGAATCCATATGTTTATATGATGTACCTTTGCTTGAGGGAGTAGTTTTTGTGGTCTGACATGAAACATGTAGTGGTTGAGTTGGTTGCGAAGTGTTTAGTTTTCCAACAGGTGAAGTCTTATCTTCATTTTCTCTATGGTTTGTTTCAAACCTTAGATATCCTCATGTGGAAGTGGGATGACATATCTATGGATTTCATTAAAGGATTACCGAATGATCTGTGAGGCTATGATGCTATCTGAGTAGTGTTTTATTTGCTGACAAAATCAGCTAAACTCTTAGCTACCAAAAAATTAGGCATAATGGATGCCTTGGGAAATAGGTATAGAGATGAGGCGTTGTAGCTACATGGAGTTCCGAGTTCCATTATTTCAGATCAGGATTCAAGATTTACTTCATGAGTCTGGATGGGAATAAAGCATGACCTTTCCACTAGTTGTGACATAGCACTACCTTGCACTCTAATATATATGGATAGATAGATTGGACCATCCAAATGATTGAGGAGATGCTACAAACATGAATAATGGATTTTGGTGGATCTTGGGTGCCTCAATTTACCTTGGTTGAGTTCTCTTACAATAATAGCTATCACAATTCCATTTTCATGGATTCGTTTGAAGCCCTGCATGGAATACTGTGTCATTCACCTTATGGTTGATAGAGTTTGGTAAGATAGATGTTCTTTGTCCTAATGTAGTGAAGAACACCAAATATACATTTCACCTTGTCTGTGGGAGGATGAAGGTTTCACAACACTAGATAAATTCATATTTTGATCGTAGGAGGAGGACCTTGGAGTTCAAGGTTGGGGGCCACGTGTTCTTTCATGTCTTTCCTTTGTGTGGGAAGTAGTGGTTTCGTAGAGGAAGAAAGCATTCTCATAGTTCCACTGGACCCTTTTATGTATTGGTATGAGTTGAAAAAGTGGCATTCTAGTTGGCATTGACACCATAGATGTATAGGATCCATGACATCGCTCACATCTCGAAGAATCATCATTACCTTTTAAATTAATCCCTTATGGTTGACTATAGAGAGTTGGATATCGATAACGAAACAACATTCATGGAGTGGAAAGTGGAGATCAATTATCATTGGAAGATGATGCTATATGGACGAACCATTTCTTTGGTACATGTGTTCTGGGGACATAGTGGCATGAAATGGAGTACATGGGAGTAATAAGTGAATATGCATACCCTGTACCACGAGTTGTTTTTTATTTTTAATTGTCATTTTCTATAATGTAATTATGAAACCATGTTTTTAATAAATTTAATTATTTCCTAGTTCCATAATGTGTGATAAATTCCTAACACATAAAAAGGGGTGGACCTCATTCCTAATCAATATTCATCAATTGATATGTGATAAAACCCATGTAGGTGAGTGAGTGCCTCCAAAGAAGATAAAATCCTAATATATAGAATAAGACGTCTTTAATTATTATGTCTATAATGTGTGTATTTTTATTCTAGATTCGCATGTCTTATGGTTGGATGGGGAAGTATATTTCATAGGAGGTGTTCTTCGATTTTGAGTATTCACACCATCTTTCGAACAACCAAATTTGTTTTATCATTATACTTTAAGGTCGATAGAGGAGTTTCAAGTGTATCATGATCCTTGAGATGTATCTTGTGTTGTGGTTGTTAGGATACATCTTTCTTGAGGGTGTGGTTTTGAATTCTGGAGTGAGAGAATAGTTTGAGAGTTATCTATTGTAAATGTCATGAACTATACATTCCATTCCATTATGAAAATCTAGTGTTTGAGGTATTATGGGTGGTCAACGTAACTCATTTCAAGATTTTCATACTTTTCCATTTTTCGCATCGGTTACTAAGGCATCAGTATGTGGAATCAGGGACTCATTTCAATGAAAAACTTTGGTGAATTAGGCATCAGTAGGTGGAATCATTGACTTGCATTAGTGACTTGTTTTCGGTAGGTCATATTGGTGGCTCTCATTGGTAGGTGGCATCAGTTATTTAGAAATTTACAGGGGGAATCATTAACTCAAATTAGTGACTCACTGTCGATGGGTCACACTAGTGACTCACTATTAGTAGGTCATGTCAGTGTCTTGTGTCAGAAGGTGGTGTCAATGAGTCACATCAGTGGATCAACCATCAGTGATTAATTTCTAATAGTTCCCCAAAATCTAGATTTTACAGTTCCACACCGGTATGATTTTATTCAACGTTAAATGAGTTACCTACCATAATTATTCGGTTTTATGTCCATTTCAATGGGTATGAATCATATCTTTAAATCCTATTGTTCATGGGAAATTGAAATAGTCAAACCACATAACAATGATCCTGATCAAAAATTTATGTACTTTGAAGCTATCTCGCTTCTATTTATATAGAATTCTGAATTTTCTAAATCTAATATCCTCCCTTCCATAAACCCTTATATTTCTACATCATGCTCATAGAACCATTCTTGCTTGAGTATTTACATTTGTGTTGTGGTCGTCGATCATGTTTTCACATAGAGTCCTTCCTCCTATATACACACCCCCTATTTTTGTGGCAGATGATTTTCTAGATGTATGTTATTCCACATATGTATATCCATCATATCTTTTTAATTTTGTATAATTAAAGGTTGTTATACAGATGTGTTATCAAAAATATTGATAAATCCATATTTAACAAAGTAATAAATGAAGGCTAGAAGATGTTGATCGAATAGGAAATTAAACTTGTTAAGATAATGGGATTTGTTACATTATAAATAAATTATTTGATGTGATGATGATTTTGAGGATGATGATTGATTTTAATTATCTTTTATTTTATATCCAGGTTGTGTTTTTTATGGCTGTACTCCATCTAAAAATCATGCTCATTTGTGGTATTTTATTTCACGTGGTGATTATTAATACTTGTTGTTGATTCCTTATTTTATAGTTGTACATATGAAATTGATTAATCATGTATATCATGTTAAATAAATGGATTCCCCCTGATCAGAACTGTTAAGTGATAACCCCTGAATTAACAAAGTGGAAATTAACACATTAATGTTTCTAAATATGAAAACACACAGGTTGTTTAGTAGGGTTGTGTGACCTATGAGTGGTTCTATTTGTCCTAGTTCCATTTGAGGGTTTTGCGGTGTTGTGGAGAGAGCATGGTTTTGTAAATGGGTGGTGTAGGTGGTGGTATGGAATCATATGTTGAGAGATTTATATATTTAGAAATGAATGGGAATAGAAGAGAATAGGTCTCTAGGTTTGAGTTGTAATTTGTTGTGTTTCTGGGTGTGATGGGTGTGGTTTTGTTATACAATAGGCTAGTCGTGTTGGTTTTGATGAGGTTTTTTGTGGGGTTTGGATGTAATTTGGGTTTTTCATGTTGGGAGAAAAGACTGGGTCACATGACATTGAGGAATGATGGACGTGTTTGGTATGGGAGTTTCCCCATTAATAAGATAAAAAAAGATTCACCATATACCCATGAATTGATGTTATCATATGAATGTGTGTCAAGTGGAAGGAGGATTTTTTGGTTAGTTTATTTGTTGTGGTTCCCTTTCCCTATGTGGATTATTGCATTCATTGATTTTTAGTTTTCCAGGAATGGATTGAATGAATAAGTGGGTTTCCAAAATAATAAATAATATTTGGTTAAAAAATTGGTTGGGGACAATATTAGGCTTTATGGATGTTTCTGTGGTTTTTTATTTAGAGGTGGAAGAAAATTTAGTTTTGTGTGATGGTTGTCTCTTTGGGAAACAATAGACTTGGTTGAGTGTTTGGCACCTATATACATATACTTATATTTCCCTATTATTTCTATAGGAACCCCACCCTAGTTGAGTGCTATGTGTAGAAAAACACCATTTTCATAGTGTAGGGGGTATTTTCCAAACATCTATGTTGGAGGATGGATGCATGGCCACCTAATTTTCCCTTATCCCTCTTATAGGTGGTGATAGACCAAGATTCTTTGGTCAAGTTGTGGTTTTTCGGGACTAGGTTTGTGCATGCATGTTGTGCTTCCCATGTGTCCTCAGAATGAGATGTGTTGATGTTCCCAGGTGTCTTTAGGATGTGGTTTGGATTATGGCCCAAGTGTTTTCAGGTGGCATGTGATGTGTTATGGTCCAAATGTGTTTTTAGGTGAGATATGGTGTGGTATGTTCGGAATAGGTTGGAGAACGAGGACGTTTTCTGTTAGGCTGTGACAGTCGAAGATCTGTGGGATAGTGTTGTGGGGTAACCTATCATTGACATTCTCTATATTTCATTACATGACATGAATTAGTTGGTGAGAAAGCCCTTGGTGACGATGGGGTGGATTCTATACCATGTTAGGTACTTTTAGTTTCTGATGACTTTTCACCAGTCATTAGTATGCAACTCCACTTTTTGATGAGAGACTTCGGTTTTACCCAGCTGAGTATACATTTATACTAACCCTACATATATAAACATACATTTAGGATCCCATGAGGACTATATGGTTCGTTCTTCTCATTACTACCTCATACACTGTGATAGTTGATGTGTTGCTTTTTAGCCATGTTTTTTCAATTTTATTTGGAGACACTTATTTTATAACAATTATATTTTTTAGACATGCATGTGAAATGGATTTTGGATTCATTATATATATATATATATATTTAATGAGTTTATTTTTGGTTGATACATCTTATTTCTTGATATTGGTAAATATAAAAATTTTAATGTCACCAATTTATTGAGATTTGAAAACCCTTTGGGACGGTTTCCACCATAGAGCCGACTAGAGGCGGGACTCAGGTGGTCATTATATCTCATTCTCCATTGAAAAATTAAAAGGGGAATCTTCAGAGGTAATGGGTTAGAAAAATTTCATCTGTTATTTTCATTTAATATATTTATTTACAAAAAATTTCTGAATTTTCTTTAGGAAGTCATTCTTGTAACAAATTGATCTATTTTCTTTTGTTCATTTGTTTTGTAAGTGATTTTCTTGAATTTAAATTTATGGTTTTTATTTTCTTTTTTCATTTTATGAAAACTATTTTATATATTTCCAATTATAATATATATATATTGGTAATAACAATAACATGTATATATTTTAGGATTTAAATTCATGATTTATTTCTATTTCATTTCGAGTTTAAACTTATAAAACATATATTTAAATGTATTAATTTTGCACTCAAATTATTTATCTCATTTTATATAAGTATTTTCAAACTTATGATTAAGTAATTATTGCGGTATATATATTATATTATTTTAAAAAACATCCAGGTTTACATTATTTATGTTTTTGTGCGTATATATATACTATTTCAAAACACAATATTTTCATCTATATTCCATCAATTCAATTTTTCTATTATTCAAGAAAATATATAAAGACAAATATTTTTTTTCTTTTTTTAAAAAAATCTTTAATAAATTAATTGAGAATAATTATTTAGGTGAACACATGTATTTATTTATTTATGAAAATAATGGTTATTAATTCCATTAAATGGAATCATTTCCTAATTATTATCATATATAATCATGATTATAGACAAATTTATTTATATTTTTTGACACTCCAAAAATATGTGTTCATATATTATAAACTTATATAATTATGCGAATTTAATATGATATTCCTTTATAGAAACCCACTTTTGAAATGGATTTTTTTGTAATTGTAATTAAAATATATGGATGTTAATTATTATTATTTGCAGTCCATGCATTGGCTAAGTGACATGTGTTTTGGTTATACCAAAACACCTCAGATAATTCCAATTAAATTTCATATATATATATATATATTTATATGTATGTATGTATGTATGTATATAATAATGATTGTAAGAGTATTTATAGAATGATTATGTTTTTAATGAAAATAATCTCATGTATATATATATATATATGTATGTATAGTAAGGTAATTTTTTTTAAAAAAAATGGAACATGGGAATTGTTATCATGATATAGAGTGGGGAGTGATCCTACCCCTCAAAAATGTGTGAAGGCCTAGATAGCCTTTAATTTTTCATGTGTCCACATGGGTTTGTTTTCAAAAGCATACATCATATTTTCCCAAAAAAAAGCATGGGATTATTTTTAAATAATTCTAATATTATCATATTTTTTATGTAAAATATTATTTTGTATATTTATTTCACAATGGTATTTTTATTGGACTTTTATAAGTCAACTAATTTGGATGTATGATCAAAATAAATTATATATATATTTTTAACAGATTTATCATAATTTTCTCAAGGCCTCTCTTCAATGAAAAATTTCTCACACACAAATCAATTTTATATCTTATTTTATTTTTTTAACATCCCCGGTAAGATATAATTTATACTATATAATTATTCATTTCCTATACTAAAAAATTTCATGGAATGTGAAATTCTATTTCTATTTTTAATATTCATTTGGAATAAATACATAGAATTTTTATTTACTGAATCCAGATGCATGAGATCTCGTCTATAAGAATGTTATCAAAGAAACATTCTAGACAACTTATGAGGGTTGATTTCTTCCAAATGATAGATTATAAAAGTATATAAAATTATGTTTTTAATAATTATGATTATGGAAGTTCAAAATTAAATTAAGTTTGAAAAAAAATTGTGAGTGCACAATTCATTAAGTGGGGGGGGATTGTGACATCCTAATAATTTGAAATAGTACAATTAGAATAATTATTTATTAAAATTTTTATAATCTAAAAAATGATTATTAACAACAAAATTTATGAAACTAATATACATTGTGTATACAAAATATTATTTTATCTCAATTATAAACTATTACTTTGTATTTTTAGAGGTAGTATTTTTAAATCATAAATGAATGTATACTAATATATTCCAAAAATAAATGAATTTGTAAAATAAGACAAATTTTTTAGTTAAAATCATTTTTAAAAAAATATATATATATTTTAATCAATTATTTTATTTCATTAAAATATATTTTTATAAAATGTGTATTATGTTAATAAATTATATTTTATTTAAAATTTTAATAATAAGTTGACCCTTTGATTAATGTTTATCAACATTCTATTATTATAATATTAGAAATATTATTTGCATGAAATATTAATACATTATATTAAGTTATTTTTAATAAAATTTTGGAATTTCTCTAGTAAATTTTTTTAGTTGATAATTTTTTATATAATTTATTTTTACAAATTATTAAATTATTTTGTTTATATAACATTTAAAAAAAAAATTATAGAAATAATAATGTAAATAAAGTAATGATTTATTATTTTAGATGATTAAAAATTCAATAAATCCTTCTTATGAAATCGATTGTAATAAAACTAATAATGAATGAAAATAAAACTGTTAAAAAATCATACCATTTTATTAATATAAAATATTAACATATATTATAACTTTTGTTTCGGAAAATCATAAATAAAAAAAATATATTTTATTTTATAAAATGAAATGGTGGAATTTAAAATATATAAATAAATAAATAAGTAAATTAATAAAATTAGGTAACATGTAGTATATGTGTGTCTACCTTTTTGGGAAAGTGATAGTGGGTCTGGCCGTAGAGCATAGATGGGAGCCAAGGGTCGATCATTGTGTAAATCTTTCTTTGACCGAGGACCGATTTCTTGTGAGGATGACTGAAGGAGAATAAATGCCTATGTGTATGGACCAAGAAAAGTAGAAGGAATTAGACCATGATTTTGGGATTTGAGTCTGAGCAATGTTTAATCGCAGTCTATGATGCAATTACTAACATTAAATGAAAAAATTTCTACGTATATTTGGTTGGTTTTTTTGTTATGCTCTAGGTGTCTGAATTTTTTTTCAACCTATGTTTCTATATACATATATTTCTTGGTTATTTCTATTTGTATCATTGTCGGAAGACTATTGTGTTCTGTTCTATATGATTTGGATTAATGGAAAAAATTCTTGTTGTTGACTCTTCAATTTATAATTAATTTTTAATATGTGTTTCAATCACATTATTTTTTCTTGTATCCACTCATTTGGATATTTTCTTTTGAATAAATTCTTATAGATACCACTATCTATTTCCTTGATTTCAAATTTCAACTTGGATTATAGAGTATTACACTACATTTTACTTATATAAATGTTTATTTTTTGAATTTAAATAATTCGTCAACTGGTTATATAAGAACCTCTTCCCCTATTTATTGTAACCTGTGCAACAGAAGTAAGATTGATATGTTTTTTTGCTGCAAGATAAAGGAAAAGATAAAGCTATAAAATAATGCTGTCTCGTTTTCTACAAATCAAGTATGAGGTTATATTAATTTTTTCTCTATTATGTATAAATTTTAATTTATTCCTTTCCAAGGATGTATATTTCTATTGAAACTTTTTATTCTATTTTTTTAAGAAAATAGTATATCTGAAGTGTTTAAATTTTTTAAGGGATCAGATAATTTTTTTATTTTATAATTTATGTCTTCTGATTAAATATAAGTGACATATATTTATCAAAAAGTTGTTTTAATTAGAAATACATGAAAAATCTTTTATAATAGATGTATTTTTTTCAATTTATAATTCATGTTCTAATAGTTTTTTATTTATAATTTTTATTTTATGTTTTTAACACGAATTTATCGTTTTGTATATGAACAAAGTATTAGATAAAATTGTTCTATTTTTATTTTGCTTTTTAAATTGTAAGGAATTAATTTCAATTTTCAATAAATTTTTTATTATGAATTTACATTTTTTAAATAATATTACATTTAATTACAGTGTATGTATTATATAACTATTGTATATTGAAACTAAAAAGTTATATTTTAGGATTTAAATTCATTATTTATACGAATTTCATGACATGTTTATGCTTGTCAAACCTATATAATTACATTTTTTTTTAAATATGATTTTTTATCTCATGTTACATATGAATTTTAGTACTTATTGTTTCGTAATATAATTTGAATCTTTAATATATTATTTTTAAAAACTTCTATGTTTATATTATACATGGATGTGTTCATATATATATATACTACTTAAAAAACTGTATTTATATATATTATGTCATTTCAATATTCATGTTATTCAAGAATATATATTTATATATATATATATATATATATAGAAAGATAAGGGCTGGGCCACTTTTTCAAAAATACTAAAAGACAGTGGCTGAGAAGAGTATAGGAAAACAAGGAAAATCCCAAAGCAGTAACTACTTACCGATCTTTTTCAACAGTCGTTCACTTAGTAACCTTTCTTCATCCTAATGGGTATTCTAGTCAAACCATCCATAATCGCACCCCGACCTCTCGATCTACCTCTACTTGATAGAAGAGATTGAATCATTTTTAAAAGCGTCTCTACCACAGTGCTTTCAAATTCAGAGCTTTCCCCTTGTCGTTCTTCACATTTTTCATGAGAAGTGTCTCTTTTCATAGGGTGATCCATTCCATCAATAATCATTTCTTCTATCGGGTCCACAATCTTATGGGCCCTTTTCTCCATAGGAGAGACCATCGTTCAATCCTGCATCTCAATGTCACCTATATGATGCTCAGATAGAGTGATAGTGTTACCTGCAATCAAGTGCTCAACCACCAATGAAGTGGGAACTGGGGATTTTGTCTTCTTGTAGGAAACTAGCTAAAATCCTTCACTATCTACAACTATCCTTGAAGACTTATAAAATACTAAAGAGTCAAATTCTAAGATATTTTTACCTTCCTGGTTACCTAATGAAATCATCATTTCGTGTGAGTGCTGGTGATCCACCTCTAACTAGACTCCTTAATTCACATAATTAGCCATTAAGTCATCATCTTTATAAGGTAAACAAGAGTGACCCTACTGAAATATTTCACCTTTTCTTGAATTACAAGTATCATCAAAGAAAACATTCGTCTCTTCCGAAAAGATAGCATCCCAAGATTTCATCTTGTTTTCAGAGGTGGAATCATTTTGATGGTCTCCCATGTCATGAAAAACTCTCAGCACCTCTATCTTCTCTTCCACGCCATGTCTATCATCACTTTTACAAACATGATGATGCAACTAAGGAAAAACATCAGATTTTTGGGTATAATGTTTTCTCTTTTTGAGACACTTACTCACATCATGGACACGCAAATCATAGAAGGTGAAAACTATTGAGTGCCTACAGTTTGATGATTCATTCCCAATAACATTGAATTCCTTAAATAATTTGTTGATTTTTTCATAAATAATCTTTAACACAATAATATCATCATCAGATTCAATCATTACCTTGTCAAAAAGAGTGAAACCCAGTTTGACCTAAAACATGAATCACGAAAAGTTCCCAAAACGAACTACTTCAGTTTCCTTGTCAATTATGATCAGGATACTGATGGATAGGGAAATATCTTACAAGATTTTCGGATGCCATATAATTGAGTTTAAACCATAAAATCGTAAGAATATTGGAGTAGTGGTGTTACCAACCTCAAAGGGATTGAATTTTTTATCCCATTCTTGCAAATGAATAATCCCCGGTTTGAGTGATTTTGAACCAAAGCCCGAGGCCCGGACTTTCAAAAATTCTGAAGTGAAGAGCATATCGAGATATCGTCATCCTAGAAATACACACTTCCAACCTGAAAACCCCAAAATTAACAAAATCCATGACTTTATATCATCTATTTTTAGAGGATGAGTACCATTACACAGAAATAAGTGTGAAATAATTGACAACTCACCCATTTTAAGTCGCTCTCCCTTTTTATCGAATAGAAGGATCAATAGATGCATTTAATCGTGCAAAATAGTGATTAATTAAAGAAACCTCATCAAGAAAATGATGGGGACAGATTGTTGGTACATTTAGAGGATCCTTAAGATTGGATACTTCAACAGAAAAACTTTTCCCTTCCTCATGTAGTAATTCAGTACTTTCAGGCGCATTAGTAGAAACACTTGCAGTTCGACCTACCATATCAATAGAAGTACTCCGCCACTCTTCACATTGAGGTCCAATTCTCTCCAGCGCATTAGGCTAACCTGACATCGGATCCAAAGAAGCTCTCTTTGCATCTTCAACTCTTGCTCACAGAGGGCCACTCCTCACAGGTAAAGAATGATCAGACGAACCAAAAACAGCTTCTGTGACCTCTCAAAACCAAATACCATCCGAGGAGATCGACACCCTTGTGGTTCGTCTAGAAATTTCACCAGCTAAACTTTTTCCATCATCACGCCGAGATCCAAGGCTCTTGGACTCATCCCGTGAAGCAGATTCTGAGACCGCTTACCCCCATCTTCAACTCCTGTTCATCAAGTACCATTCCTCATGGGTGAGATATGCTCAATCCAAACAACAGCTACCACCGGGACCTCACGCTACTCATCCCAAGTCCCATATGAGGGGCTCAACACCACAGAATGGCCAATAAGGTGAGGGACCATCGTGAATTGAAACCCTAGTTTGTGGCCACATGGGGGAGGCCAATCCAAATCTGCAGCGCCATCACTACATATACATGAATAATATTCATGTTTGTAACTATTGAAAAATAAATTAAATATGATTATTTATGTTTTGAAAAACATGAATTAATTTATTTAACAAATTATAGGTTATGAATTCCATTAAATGGAAACATGTCATCATTGTTTTCATACATGACCATGATTATGGCTATATTTAAAAATAATTTTAGACACTTTATACACATATGTTTATATATTTTAGGCATATATTAACATGCTCATTAAATAAATTATTATTTTATTGAGAAGCACATCCAAAATAAATTTTATTAGTTTTATAAATGTTTTATAAATACATGGATGTTAATTATATTTATTAAAAATCCATGAAAATTAAAAAAGAAAAGAGTTTTTTTATAACAAAATGAACAAGTTAATTCAAATTGAATTTCATACTTTTATATTTATATAACTAGGTACGTGTATTTATTTCTTGATTGAATTTTTAATGTAAAAACATGAGTTAATATAATATATATATGAAAATAATAATCAAAAGGTTTCTGAAAAATCTGGACATGGACACTTTAAACAAGTTAAGGATTGGGGATTGAACCCATCCATCAGTAATGTGGGTAGGCCAACATAGACATCAATGTTTCTTGTGGCCTCATCATTTGGTTTTCAATAACTGGCATTATTTTTTCTAAAAAAATTCATTATTTTTCATTGACTTTTTATGTATAATAATAGTCAATGTTTTGTAATACGTTAAAAAAAAATTTTACAATGGTATTTTCAATTTCCTTTTAAAAAACACATTACTATGAAATTGTATTGACCCAATCAATTATTATTTTTCAAATGTTTTATATAAATTTACAAAGTGTTACACTACACATACTATGTTATCACACATGAATCAATTTATTTATCTGATTTTTTTTCTATAATTCATAATATGTAATGTCTAATGTATAATTTTCTGAAATATATGCATGAAAAGATCCTCACATGTATAAATCACTATGTATGTTTCAATTTTCCTTTATACAAAAAATACATATGTTTATTATTTTATGAACCCAAATGTACAGGTTTGGGTCTTCACATATAATCTATAATTAATATCATCCGTAAATATAGATATAAAATTCTATGAAGGGTGAGCATTAACTTTAAGAAAGGTAATCATATCACAATATCTTATTAGAGTTGGTTCCAAAGAACTAAATTCATCATACATAATCATAAATTTATATTCATGGATTTGAATATTAATAAATTCCGTGTAACTTACTGAATTTTATTCTATGTAAAACAGCATATGATATTGTCCCAAGGGTTTCCCTCGCACTAAAAGGGCGTAACAGTTCCCTGTTATGATGATAACCAAGAAGATCCCTAACACGACTCTTGAATAAATGTTCTAAGGATATACAATGTCATTTAAAGGTACACAAATGATACATACTATCATGAGTGGAGACTCATAGGACTTTTAGGCAGCTTCCCATGGTGTACGCCCCAGGTAATTCTGAGTAGCATATTATGAGAATGATACCTGATAGTAGGAAATCCACATTATAATTTTAATTGGATGTTCCTATCTATGGATGTCTGTACTAGTCGTTAGACATTAAGATTATTATTAATTAATTTTATGAGTCCCAAACGTTGATGTAATGATGAAAAAAAGACGACATATGCTCATGGTGAGGTTGGATACAATGGGTGTGTGACGGGTAATATTGAATTAGTGAATAATGTGAAAAAGGATTCATCCATTCTATTCATTAATAGAAGTAAATATTTGAGGACCATTGGTGGAAATGATATAGTCTAAATAAATATATGACCCTGGTATTCTTTTGTAATGTTCTAATTTCAGAATGTCCAAGAATTTGTTTTCAATTGTATAGGTTGATGACACAGGCATGCAACCATCTTGATTGGAGATATTGTTAGAACAGAATTATATTACATGGTAAGCATTAATATGAGGTGGCATGACTTTGTAGCATTAACTTCTTTCTATATGGGTTCTTATTCATGTTTTTATATTCTATATTTGTACATAAGGTAGGATTTCCAAATTCCCCTAAGAAAGAGGCCAAGAGGGCCATACACTATGTGTATCTAGAATAATAGTTAAATTATTCTTTATTTAACAAGATGAATAATAGTTATTCGTAGTTGTGTTTTAATAATTATTAATGTATTCATGATCACATTTATTTCATTGATTTTTATTTTAGAGAATATATTGTGGACACAATATTTATTAATTGGTGAGTAGTGGAGTTATGTTTATTTAATAAATAAAAAAATTTTACTCAAGTTCTCATATATATTAATTGAGATGGGATGACATAGTTTAATGAACCGGTTAGAAATAATATTAAATATTATTTGATTAATTATCATTTATCTATATCTTTGATGATAATCACATGCCATTGAAATAATGGTACTGTTTTTATTAGTTTTCATTGGGGTTTCACATGGAATAATAAAACAAGTAATGATACATGTGATAATTATTTATTATCACCAGGTGAATTTAATTCCATGTTATGTAATTATTTTGTTATTGAGCCTACTGAAAGATAATGGGAGAAAAAATTTATTGGTCACAAAATTTGCAGAAAATATCTCAATCCTAGAGAGCTCTCTTTTCTCAAAGAACATTCTGAAGAACGAAAGTGATCATCCTCCACCGTATTGGAGAATTATTTCGAAGCAGATCTCAAGGAGACCGAAGTCAGACAACCCAAGTGTAAGGATCATCCGTTCTAGAACCCAGAGACTCCATCGACGACATCCAAAGATTCATGTGGCAATTGTGTATCACCCCTATAATAGATCTATCCTATCTATACAATGCAACGAAGACACACACCAGATCTATGGTCAGACACATCAATAAAGGAAAAAACTGTGGAGTTATCTGATTAAATTAATTATAAACGATTTTTTTGATTATCTCTTCTGGTTTTATGCATCTATATTTCGTGTCTAAACATGTTATTGAAATTCATTTTTCATATCATTTATTATCGCATTGATCTCATAATGATAATTGATTACAGAAAAATACTAGTTGGTTGTCTGCCCAACCGTGCTTCTGCTGTGTCCAGAACCTAAAAGTGGTATCCAAGGGGTCATATTTTTGTTTCAATAATTTAAATAATATGTTAATGATTTACGCATTAATAATTTTATTTTTAAATTCAAGCTTAATCACTATTTTATTTAGGTTCTGAGGATATGTTCAACCTCTTTTTTTCTAGAATATGCAACAGAAATGAATAAATTTATGACTAAAATTAAATCAAGGATATCATTAGGAGGTGCTAAAGATTCTGTTCAGGTAACACAATAGTACACTCAGTGTATTCAATGTACCAAACAGTGTAATCAACCATAAAAGATGTGTAATTTGTATCACAGACCCTGTTGTTTTGTTTAGAACATCAAGAGTAATTTTCAAATTACTCAATACATTTTCATTAATAACTTGTGGTGTAGTTAATTATTATAAAATGTGTTGACTAGGAAGAATGGTGCATGTCCATCTGGACCACATGTCGTGTGGACCAATGGACATGACATGTAATCCTTTCGGGTCAGGTTCAAGTCGTGTATCCCAAACACGACTTTCCCAGATATTGATCGTGTAACATGAAGTCTACACAATGTGTGGACCAGTGGACATGCTGTGTACTATGAATATTTCTGAAGTACAACTCACACTCTATTTTTCTACGTGTGTACTTAGGAAGGACAGTGAGGAGGGTACACTCTATCTAATCAGATATACACTCCTTGTACTATTTCAATATTATACAGATATAAAAAATTATTTTTTTATTATGTAACCCAAGAGACATGTACATTCATGTGGCCGCAATGCTTGGACAAAACATTTTATTTGTGTTATATATATATATATATATGTCTTTTTGTGTGAGTGTGTTTTAATAATATCTATTTAATATTGAAATCTCTTCACATCATATAAGAGTTGTATTATAATTTTAATTTTCCATGCATGCTACATTTCACAAAGAATAATGTGTATAAAAATATAATACATGTTGGGAAGTTTTGGACGGGTATTCTCCGGATTCCATCCAAGGTAACAGTTATATAAATAGTTAATTTTAGATGAATTTATTAATTTTTTTAGAATTTTAATGGTTGAAAATAATAGAGAAATTTAAAAAACATATTTTGATAAAGTGATTGATTAATTATAGATAATAATTATTTTATTTGAGCTAAATTTATTTTATAATAATGATTAAATAATTTAACGATAGTTTTAATGATTGAATAAGTCATCGGATGTTTTTTGGATGATAATGATCTATACTAGACCTTAAAATGTTATTGGTTTTCTTTTTAATTTATTTGTTAAATTAAAATTTGTGTCCTTCATTCCATATCTTCATTAATATGTAGGGCCTTAATTCATGTGGTTTCTTTTATGTAAACCCACTTTTACCCCTCACCAATGTATGAGTTAAAATCATTTGTAATGGATGGAGATCCTAATCCAGTGTAGGAGGATCATGTTAGGATCCAATGCAAAACCAGTCCAAGGATATACAAAGGTGGATATATGGAAAGCTATAAACACAAACCATAAATGGTTCAATATGTTTATCCCCTTGGATAGGTTTAGATTATCAACTTCAAGTTAAATGACCATTAGAAAATCTCATGATCATACCCTTTATTTAATTTTGGTCAGTTTCATGGTGATTAATAATGGATGTATTATCAAGATCACTTTATTAACGAATTAGAGAAACATCAAAGATGAAAAAAAATAAAACGGATTAAGCATAAAAATTACCAAGATATGGTTAATCATTTATTATTATTTCACATAATATTAACAATGAGGTGAAAAGATAATAAGATTAAATTTACATATAATGGCTAAAATCCCTCAATAAAATATTTTGTCAATATATTTTACCATTAAATCCATTTAAATTGAACCAATAGTTCAATGTTTATGAACAACCAACGTTGGGTGCTTTTAATTTTAGTGGAATTATAATTGGAGGATTTGGGTTGAATTATCCTATTGTACATCAATGGTGGACCCCCAAAGCCGAACATTGTGTAACTAAGAGGCAATGATTGAGGAAATATAAAATAATGATTTTAGGATTGGGGAGTCCACTCAATAGATCACAGAGCTACGAGATAATGTAATTGGTATTAGGAATTCCTATATAAAACCAATCAATTTTCCTGACCATCCTATGTTGGGTTGATCAGAATGGACTATGGATCCTTGAATCTTGAATATATAGGAAACTGGCTATTCCGAAGCCAATGTCAAGGAATATTGGGTTTTATGAAAATAGTGGTATACTAAAGAATATTTATTTATTTATTTCTATTGATTATACTAAATAAATTACTAAAAAAATGTTTCTCTTAGTTGTAGAAACAACATTAATAAGGACATCAATCATATCATTGCTATCTACTCTAGTAAAGGAATCCCATCTCATTATAACTAATTTCTAGGAGTGGAAATGACGCCATTTTGTTTTCCTTCCTCATTAAAGAAAAATATATGTGATGGAAAAACCATTAGTAGTTTTTCCCGGGAAAGAGGCTAGTGATGAAGAGCTCTATATTTATGTGAAACATCTGAATGACGCTATAGATGTTCAGTGACACATGTCATCATCCATTACCAATGAGCTCTTGAAGTAATATAAGGAAATAGATGCTTATATAAATATGTATAAATATCTAGATCTCAATTAATATAATGTGAGAAAATATGGGTATGAGATATCCAATGTTTTGTTAACTACAAATACAGGAGATTCTATGCTAACAAGACCACATGATGTCAAGCATATTGGATAAATAGTGCATCTGGAAATCTTAGAGATTAAATTCCTGGGAGAGTTGCATATAGATCTTGTACTATCAATACTTCCCTAGGTTGTCTCTTGTTTTATTATGAATTATAATATGAAAAATAAGGTGAAAATCTTATAGGAACATCTAACACTAATTTACAATGTTGATAAATACATGGGGCCTGACAAAACTACTATCCTTATTGTGAATAAGAACTTGAAGGATAAGGAAAGGGGGCCTATGATTTATAAAAAAAATAAAGCTCTCAGGAACCATCTGACCAATAAGATGAATATCTAATTGTATGGATTGGAAAAGGATTTAGTTTTCTTTGAATGTGGCAAGCCATGATACTAGAAGAGGATCTTCACCCATAGGTAAGGGGAATCCAAAAGTACATTCATTATTGAGCACAATATTTCTATTTATAAACATTGGGTAAGAAATAAAACTTGTGGTTCTCACATATATATTCAAATACATGAACCATATAAGTTTCGGACGATTTCTGTAGGAGAGGTGGATCTGTGAGCTGCCATTGGTTCGAGGCTGTCTGCTCCTTCAATTTTTTTTCTACCACATTATATTGATGATTGTGATGAATTTGGATTTATGAGACTATTATTATGTTCTAAAGGTTACCAAGAACAATAATTTTATATCATGTTTAGATAAAAATGATTTATACTAATGTTTGGGAGTAAACGTTGATTCTTTGAAATGGAAAACATATGTTATGATATATAAAATTTAAATAATTTAATGTATTTATTATATTATGAAAATTTTGTTATTGAAATTGGCAGTGAATCTTGTTCACATGACTCATAGAACACCTTGTTGTGGAATCACCATCTTGGCCATGTATATGATATGTACCTGACAATGTTATGTTAGAATGGTTATATATTTTCTTTCAAACTGAACCCACTTAAGAAATATCATGCTTGTTTATGAGGAAAAATTACCATTCCACCATTCTGTGGTCTGGGTGAAATTTCCGTAGAGCATCTAGAATGGGTACACACTGATGTGTGTGGACCATTACCACTAGAAGCAAGAGGTGGATATTCATACATCAATGCTTTTATTGATGTCTTTTGTAGATAAAGCTATATTTAATTAATGAGGTATAAGTATGATTCTATTGATAAATTTAAGGAATTTAATAATGATGTAGAAAATATTCTTGTTTAGAAGTTAATGTAACATTGTTCAGATCAAGGTGGAAATTATCTTAACTAATAGTTCAGTGACCTTTTCAGGAGTCTGGGATTATATCTCAACTCACTCCACCTTATACAGCATATTAGAATAGTGTCAGTGAAAGGAGTAACTGTACATTCTTTTAAATTTTATGGTTGATTATGACTGGTGAGAATCTTTTGATATCCTTTTGGGGATATGCATTATAAACTGTGGCATACACCTTATACGGATTACCAACTAAGGTGTAAAACAGAATCCCCTTCGATTTATGGAGTGGAAAGAAACCTGTTTTCCCCCATAAGATTTTATGAGTATGTGAGGAATTTATTATTTCTTTCTCATAAAACAAACTAGCTACATGGGTAATGAGGTGTATCTTTATAGGGTATCCCAAGGAAGAAAAGGTATACTATAAATTCAATCCCTCAAATACAAATGTGAACATTTCAATACATGCTATCTTTCTTGAGAGGGAGAACATCCTCAAAAAGGATAAAGGGACTAAGATTAACATTGATGATGTAGAAGATCAACATACATAGGAGTTGGTATAGAAACATGTTACATTGGTCCCCATGGAAGAAGTAGATAATGAAAGACATGTAATGTGTAAGATTTTATGAGATGTTGGGGAAGCAGAGAGATATTGTTTTCTTACCACCGAGGATGGAGACTCATTAATATTTGTTAATAATGCACCAATATCATAAAAGGAGGTAGTAGAGAGCCCAGAAGATGTAATATAGATAAATTTAGAGATGGATTGCATCTATTAGAACCATGATTATGTTCTGGTTGATGTGATAGTTGATGTAAATCATGTTTAATGTAAATGTTCTTTCAAGATGAAACTAGACATGGAATGTAATGTATGTACAATTAAAACAAGCCTAGTGTCTAATGGATTTAAACATCATCAAGGAATTCTCTATGATGAAACTTTTTTTTCACAAGTTTCCATGTTTAAATCCCCCAAAGCCATACATTCTATAGAAGCATACCAAGAATATGCGATTTGGAAGATATATGTCAAAATTGTGTTCTTTAAGGGGAACCTTATGGATGATATCTACATGACACTGTCAGAAGGTTTTATGACACCAGGTGATTACAAAATGGTTTAAAAGTTATAGTGATCCATTTTATGGATTGAAGAAAGAGATATGATCATGGAATATTTGATTTGATGAAACCATACGTGAATTTGGTTTAACTATTAATGAATTTGATCCATGTGTCTAAAAAATGTTTAATGGGAATATAGTCATTATTCTAGTAGTATATGCTGATGACATATTACATATTTGAAGAAACATACCCATATTACAGTCATTTAAGGAATGATTGAACATGTGATTTTCCATAAAGGTAATATGGAAACCATCCTATATTCTAGGTTTGAAGGTCATTAGTGATATATCCAAGAAGACTATTTGGATAAGTCGGCATATATACATTGACAAGAAACTAATGAGATTTCGTATAGAACACTTTAAAAGGGGATTGGTTCCATTTTCACATAGCATACATGATTCTAAGAAAATGCATCCCCAGAAAAACATGATAAGGATAGAATGAGTAAGATTCAATATTTATTGGTGATAGGATCTATCATGTAAGTCTTTCTAAATAATAGATTTGATGTTTCCTCTGCACTGAGCATTGTAGACAATTATCAAGTAGATTCAAGAGAAAAGGATTCGACTACTGTTAAGGATATCCTTAGGTATCCAAGAAGAAAAATGGATATGATCTTGGTGTATGGAGGAGATGAGGAGATTGTCATGAGAGTGTATGATGATGCTAGTTTTTAGACATACCAGAATGATATGAAGTCTTAATCAGGTTATGTTTTCTATCTCAACGGAGGAGCTATGAGTTGGTATAGTTCCAACCATTCCATTGTCACTAATTCTACAATGGAGTCAGGATATATAAAGGCGTCTAATATAGCTTTGGAATTCATATAGATTCATAAATTTAACATGGATCTTGATATAGTGTCTATAATTAGAGACAATATCAAATTGTATTGTGATAATAATATAGCGGTGGCTCTTGCAAAGGATTCATGATCACATCAATGTAAAAATAACATACTTCCGGATGTATCACATCATTGGAGATTTCATCATTGGGGTGAAATTTCATTGAGTAGAGAGTTTATGGAGGAGAAATTCTTATATCCCTTGACTAAATCCTTATCTCATCAAAAGAATGAATATCATGTGAGAGATACCAGAGTGAAGGTTGTTAGTAGTTGTCTGTAGTGATAGTGAAAGACTGTTGGATTTGGTGCCTTAGAACCAACTTATTTTTACTTTATGAAAAAAATAATATACATTGTTTTGAATGATAATAAATTCTTTATCAAATAATGATTGTTACTCCACGTAATAATTCTTGTGATAAGGTCCCATGAGTTCTTGTTGCAATAAAAAAAAATAACAGTTAAACCGCTATGATGTCAAACCAGAAGCGCCATGAATCTATTTTTTAATAAATGGTCTATGGATGGATTTTATCATTTGGAGGGACAAAAATGATTCATGCTATCATTGGTGGAGAATCATAAGTCATTGAGGCACCTTCACAGGGAGTAATCCCATGGGAATATCCAGAAGGATTTTATGAGAATGATACTCGATATTAGGAATTCCACAATATAGGTGAAATTGGATATTTATATCTATGGATGTTTGTAATGGTTCTTAGACTTTAGGCATATTATTAATTGATATTATGAGTAACACACATTGATGTATTGGAAATAACTGTGATGAAATTTTCTCATGGTGAGGTAGGATATGTAGGGTGCATCAAGAGTAACATTTCATTAATGAATAATGTGGGAATGGATTTATTCTTTCTATTCATTAATAGAAGTAAATATCTCATGCCCTTTGATGGAAGTGATATTACCTAAATAATTCCAAGGCCATGGTGTTCTCTAGGGAAGTTCTCTTTCTAGAGTGTTAAATAATGAGATATTAAGAATATAGGACGATGACATTGGCATGAAGCATCCACGAATGGAGATATTCTAATAATGGGATTTAAATACATTTTAAGAATTCATATATTGTTTCATCTCGTTGTGACATCAAATTTTTTATTTATGGGTGCTTGGGCATATTTCTGGATGATGACAATAAATATTAGATATGTTTTCCTAATACCACTATGAAAGAGGCCTAGAGGGTCACACACAAAGTGTATTCATATTCTCAATTAAATAATATATTATTTAATATGATGAATAAATATTATTACCAGTTGTGGTTTAATAATTATTCATGTATGATTAATCTAATTTATTTTGTCTATAGTTATTCAAATGAATATATTGAAGATGGAATATTTATTTATCGATGTGTAATTCAGTTATATTTATTTCATAAATAAATTGGCATTACTCATGGTATGATAAATATTAAGGAACACAGGAGAACATAGTTTAAGGGTCCTATGAGAAATGTTATTAAATATTATTTTATAATATAATATTTAAATATTACCTGGATATTAAAAACATGTACTATAATTAATGGTATTTTTGTTATTATATGATATAGGTGGATTCAAAGGGAATAATAATTTAAGTAACGACTCTTGTGCTAATTTTTTAATATTTCTGTTTAATTAAATTTCTAGTCATTTTATTATTTTTTATTTACTCTGGGCAAGGGGATGTGAGAAAAAAAATCTTGGGAAGTACATTATGTGAAATATCTCTCATGCACCAAGAGCCCTCACTTCTCCAAGAATGTTCTCAAGAATGAGAGTGGTCATCCTCCACTAGATTAGAGAACACATTGGATGTAGCTCTAGTGGAGAACGAAGTCGATCAATGCAAGTTCAAGGATATTCTGTGCAAGAACCCAGAGAATCCTTTGGTGAAGTCCAATTATTTATGGATCACACGTGGATCACCTCTATAATAGATCTATCATTGGTATATTCCACACAACTAATACTCACCACATATCTATAGTCATATAGATCATGTAAGGGAGAAAACCTTGGAGGTATTTTTCTAATTAAATTAAATTAATTATAAACAAAATATGGCAATCATCTATTTTGGTTCTGGGTCTCTTCCTTCTTGTCCAAATATTTGATTTAATTTTATGGATACCAGTGTTTGTCATTTCATTGATCATAGAATGAAAATTGATTATGAAAAAATCAATGTGGGTTATTGGCCGAACCATTCTTCCGCTGCACCTGGAGCCTAAACTGCTGTTAAAAATATTATTAATTAATATTCAAAATATTGAATGAAAGAGCAATATTTATCATTCATTAATAAAAATATACTATGATAATTTTATATCCATGAATAAATTTGAAAACATGGGTTTCATATATACATATATCATATTGATGTATGGTTTTATTGAAGACATTAAAATCATTCCTTCATGGACATTTTATAAGATATTATCATGTTATGGGAAGAGTTACTCAACAAATACCATCTTGTTTTATCTCATAAGGCCGAAAATTTCATCGACGGGATATATAATAAACTTATCACACAAAAAATGATTATATAAAATGTATTAATCATAACATTCAACAAGATATTTAATATAGTGCTATGAGGAACCATTATATTAATAAAAATATAGCTATTATTCTAATGTAAAATACAATATTTAGATTGTAATGTCCTTGATTTTACTATAGCATTCCTCAGGGAAAATAACCATTCGTTGGGTTGTTCTGGGAGGCAATGGTGGCCCATTTCAAAAAAAAATTAAATTTCTTGTATTTAAGTATTTCCATTGGCATGTCAATGTGTCTGCATGGCAGTGCATTGCCATGTTAGTTCATCGACATGTTAGTGCTATAATGAGTCAGGGGTGTCAGCATCAGTAGGTCCATGCTTCGATGGGTTAGGGCATCTGTAGGATAGTTAATTTGTAAGTTGGGGATATTAGTGATTCATGGTGTTAGTTAGTCGGGACATCAATGAATCATTGTGTCTATATCTCAGTGTCAGTGTCTTATTATATTTAGGTCATGTCAGTAGCTCACCCATCAGTGACTCATTTCCTTCTATTCTAGTTTTTCCATTTTATCCATTTTTACTTATCTTATGTATTATTTTATGTAAACCATGTTTAATGACTTATTTGATAATTTTAATTTTTTTTCAAAGAGTATAAAATATACCATCAAAATCATAACATTTTGGGATATTTGAGATACTCATACCACATGATCTAAACCATGATCTCACACAAATGTCTTCTTGAAAACATTATTCATTTAAAATATAATCCAGCTCTTCAGTGCCATGATTTTTTCTCCATAGCAAGTTATCCATTTCCCCCTTAGTAATTCTAGAGCCTTTATTCTTATACAAGTCTTACAGCAATGCTAAATCCCCTCCTACTCAGTTTTCATGGAGTTTCATGCTACTTGTGCAATCCCTTATTCTTGACCCAAGGAAGAACTTAGATCCTTTTATCATCCAGTTATGGATTCTTCTACTTCTCAGTAATTGTTCATCAAGTGGGGTGAGTATAATAATGGTCCCTTATGAGGAAAGTATGAATAATTTTCATTAAAATGGTAAATTATGTAGAAGTGGATATGATAAAAAGATAAAATGGTAAAAAAAAATAAAGGACATTGAATGGTTTGATTTTTATCGCCTCCTTTTCTTATTATCTCAAATATGTTATGGTTGTCGCGACTATATGCCTTCATCAAATAATAGTCATTTGTAGTCTTCAATTGTTCTTTGGTGATGTTATATTTTATTGAGATGCTTGAATAAATAGTCATATCATGATATATTCTTAATAACATATACATAGATAACTAAAATGGAGGCCCCATGATCAAACCTGTTGTGTGATAACCCAATTTTTTTTTATAATGGAATTAAATAACCTATGTCAGATCAATTAGACTAAACTTGGATTGATAGGTGTGGTTGGGTGGTGTGTATTTTAGATTGGGTTTTTGGGATCAGTATATGTGTTTGTACAAGGGTGTGTTGGTATCCATGTTTAGAGACTGAATTATTGTGTACTGGTTGGACTTGTAGGCAATAGATCTGCCTTCATTAGTTTTGTGGAAACAGTGTGATGTTGGTAAGTTGGACTATAGTTTGGTCATGAACATACTATGTATTGGGACTACATCTAGGTGTTTTTTGGTTAGTGTGGCTGCATAGATTGGTTCTGAGAGTAGGATTGTGCTTTATAATTTTGAAGAATGATAGTTGGAAATGGATTAACAGGTGTCTAAAAATAATTGGGGTTTGTGCAGAAGGAATGCACTTTAGTTTTTCTTGTAGTTTTTATATGGTAATTGCCGGTATTTTCTTGTTAGTCCGAGAAAATTGAAAAGTGAATCTTATAAATAATGTAATGGCATGTGGTTATATGAAAAAGGGGATGGGTTTATGCTTTTGGATGTTGTTGTTTTGTATATTTCCAAATATGTGTAGTATAAAAAGTGTTACCGGTGGGTTTGTTTGTTCGTTTGTTTGAAATTGTTGGTCGAAATGACAATTTGATTACTTATATATATAAATTTTAGTTCCCTTTGATTTCTATTTGTACCCCACCCTTGTTGAGAACCATTTTCTGAAGACCATTATTTCATAGGGGAGGGTGTCTTTTCCTAACATCCATGTGGGAGGATGGATGGGTGGCTACTAACATTCAATATCATTCTTTCTTCTTTTTATTAATGCTTGAGCACATCTGAGAAACCTGTAATGGATTGAGGCTTATAATAGTATATTATACTTCAGGAGAGGGATTCTAGTTTATGGGAGGCCTAGGATATTTTGGTACATGATTGTTTTCCCAAGTGTATTTGGGATGGGGCGTAGGTGAATTTAGGAAATAGGCATGGTGGTTGTGGACCATGTTTGTGCTTTCGATATTGTGTGGGGTTTGAGGCCCAGGTTTGTGTGGGCATGTTGTGGCAGTTGGAATTCATATATGAACAGTGGCATTTTCAATATGTTATCAATTAGGAATGATCAATAATCTAGTGGAAAATTTGTGGGTTACCAAAAATATCGATTTTAATATAATACCACATTACATGACAAGCATTATTTGGTGAGTTTTTTAGTGAGGTTGGGTTGGTTAGTATTACTTGGAAGGTTCTTTCAGGGTTCAACAATTTTCTCATAGGTACATTACTATGTTCTATCACTTGTTCATGATTAGCTTTAGTTTTACGTTTTTAGTATTCTAATCTTCTCACCCTACATATATAAAAATATTCCATGTTTCTAGGAGGTCATTAAAGACCATGATAGACTTAACTATATTGGACGTCGATATTAGTTGGTGTTCTTACATAGTCTCATTATATTGGTACTTTACATAGGAGTATTTTTGAAACTTTTATTAGAATTACTTTTGAGAAGGAATGCTATAATTGATTATGGATTTGATTTTAATTTTAGTATTTGGATTTACTTGGGGTTTTACTAGCTTATTTCTCAATTTGTTATAAAAAAACGAAATTCCTTCCATGTTATGTGAGATTTCATACCCTTGGTGCTAGTCACTACTCTACTAACTATTGAAGGTTGGACTCGGGGGGACCATATCTCTTTTTCACCTTGGTGAAGGGAGGGCATAACAATTTTTATTTCCCTTCCCTCATCTTGGAGAAGGCGGGGAATGACATAGATATATAACATTGTTTGGTAGTATTTAATATTCAGAAAAAAATGTAAATTTATTTCACCACTAAAATGAAGGGATAACATGATCACAAAAAATCCTAAAATATATGGTGGATGGATTAATAGTTCATAGAGAAGATTAAAATAATCATTCATTTTGGAATAAAAATATATAATAATCTCATCCAGTTCATCATGATAATTTAAGAGATATCATTATAATAAAAAACATAGATACTTAATTTATATGGTTTAAATATAACATAATCCTATTTAAATAATTTCATCATAGATGGATGTTGATATAGAATAAAAACCAGAATGAAAAATAATTAATGGAAACTAAAATCTATGAAGGGAAAAAATGTAAGCCTATGAGAACCATGACCTCAATCCCCCAAAAGAAAAATATATATTAGTCATTCAATATTTAATCATAAATACAATAATCTAACTTCCTATTTAAAATTATATCATAAATGAAATTTAAAATATAAATATTATTTTAAATAGTATTTGTAAATAGTAATTGAAAAAAGATTAATATGTCCAATTTAATGATTATATTTAAAAATTTAGAATGAATTATTATGAATATCATTACATTTATAAAGAATATAAAACTATAGATCATTGAAAATAAAAAATATTATTATATTACAAAAAAATAATGGAGGATGGCAAAACATATTAATGATATATGGGAAAAAATTATATTCAAAATAAAAATTATGAAAACACACCTTTTAAGATAAAAAAACAAAGAATACTATATATTAGAACATAATTTCCAATTGATGGTTATAATATAATACATTATAAAATATTATTGTGGGATAGAAACTAAAATTAAAGAAAAAGTTCATGATAAAAAAATATAACTCAATGAATATAGACTTTTGGTAACTGTATATTTTTTGGGAAATGTACTCAATTAAGGATAAATCATTAAAATGTTTTTAATTTATAAAATTTTAATATAATTATATAATACAACCTGAAAAAATAAAATTGGATAATTTAACCCTTATAAATGAATTATGATAGTGTGAAAGATCAAAACTCAATTAAAATAATTGAGTTACTAACAACATTAATGACTAGTGTATCACTTGAGTAAACATATATTTGATGAAAATAACTAGAATTGAAATTTTTTATCACAATAGATAAAGATAAATAATTAAAATTTATTTTTTGGGTTAGTAATTACTATGAATACAATACAATTCGAACATTTATAATTACTTGTAATATATCTTAATTAATCATAATTCACACAAAGGAAACTATGGATACTAGAGATACATGTTAACCAAAATTTCATGAAATTGTGGGTATGTAATTTAAATTCAAATAATATGACAAAATATTATTATTTAAATGCTTTATCAAATAGAAAGTATATAATCCTTATTCAAAATTAGGTGTGTAGGAGAAAACATTTCCAAAAGGTGTAATTTAAGATGGAAAGCCTTATATTGGTCAAGATTCATTCATCAGTTTCAAGAAATAACCTATATAATTAAATTATATTCATTAAATAATCATCAAGGAACCAAATTATCATCTAAAATAATTTAAAGCAATTATTTGTAATTATTATATATTTTAGTTGTCCTTCACATAATTTCAACAGTGGGTTTTATTAATCTATATATCATTGAACTAATTTCATTATATTCATGTTGGTATAATTTAATTAGTCAAAATATATAAATATTAGACAATATAAGTTACATGAATATAATGTTTATTATGTTTTATCAATATTTAATTTTAATGACATTGTTTTAGATATTCTAAATGAATAATATTTCATGATTAATGAGTTAAATATTTATTTTATCATTCATAAAAATAAATTATTTACATACACACACACAGATATATATATATATAAATTCAATAATATAATATCTCATAGTAATTCTGGATGTAAATTGATATTTTTATTCAATTAGGTTGTAAAATAGACCTCAACATATACTAAACATGATCATTCTGTGATTATGAAGTTTCAAAATTTTAATATAATTATTGAATAATAACTGTGACAATATTTAGTTATTATTATTATATATTATAATTTTATAATAATTTATTTTATTATTATTATATTTAGTCATAACATATAACAATGAGACCATTTTATTATTAAAGTTTTTTATTTTATATGACTGAATTAAAAATAATAGTTAGGTGACCATATCATTAATAAGACATATATTTGAATTTAGAATAAATTAATTGTATCATAAACATAAATTCTTTCCATATCCCATCCTCACGACCATAAATGATTGGAAATGATGAGAAAAATTAATGTCAATAGTTTTATGTAAGCGGTAGTCCACCTGTATAGATGGTATAAAATTTAATGCTATATAAAAAAGAGAATGAAGTAATTTGGTATCTTGTTTTAGAATTATATACATGATATATATATAATTTATTTGTTATTTTAACCTTTTAGACTTTATATTCATGATTTTAATATATAACCATATGTTTTTTATCATGGATAAGGTAGTCCACCAAATTCATGAGATAAAACGTTGATTTTTATAATACAAAAGTGAATTGTTGTTATTAATTTCTATAATTGTTAAAATACAAAACATCTATAGTAATTATACTAGTGATATCATTTTAATTTATCACACATTAATTTTAGGAAAAAAAAATTCACATAATGATTAATAAAATGAATGTATATGATATATATTTATACCAAACTTCTGTTATTATATCCTTTACAATTGATGTTAAACATTTGATGGATTTTTTATTAATACCATATATTACATATGATGGAGATGTCTTTGGAAAAATATATTTGGGTATTTTTTTAAAAAATACGTGGGTCTTTTATTTGAGGGTGTAAAGATTGGAGATCCTCCTCAATGAGTGATAATGTATTTACTTTTGTAAATACCAATCTATTTTCAATAATCATAAATTGCACTCAAGATATGATAGTAAAAAATTTAGTAATAATGTATAGTACCAGTGAAAAGGTTCATAAGTATATCAACTGCAAATTATCATATATATTATAATTTTATATGATGCATTTTACTCAAATATTCTTATGTTATCCCATTTTAGCTTTTACCATTGAATATACTTTTTATCTAATTTAACATAAACATTTTACCCAAAAATAATATTGTTCTTATTTAATTATGTGGGGTCCTAGATTATTAATTTTAGATATTTTTCTTTTACTCATTTTAATAAAACGAATAAAAATTATTAAAAAATAATAATGTTCATGTATGGAAAACATTTTCTAAAAAAATATTAATAGTGCTCTAAAAATTCAAATAATGGATTTAAATTATATAAAAAATTGTAAAAATATAATACATATCTGAAAATGCATATATATTTATTTAAAATGTTTTCTGAATTTCCATTCATAAATAAATAAAAATAATTCTCTAAATGTAAGGTTATTTTTAAAAATATTTTATCATCATATTACTCTATTTTAGGTATTTCGCATCCCATTGTTTGGATTACTCATTATCTAGGTGAATCATGGGACTATAGATGATATAGAGAAAATATTGGGGAAAATGAACAAAACAATTTTTATTTATGTTTTATTGAATTAATGATTCCTTTATTAATATTTTATATAATATTTTCGGGTTCCCCCCATGTTCAATGAACGTCTATGGTGGTATGGATATTTCTAATGAAATATGGAATTTTTGGAGTATGTGGGATAAATACAAGTCATATAATGGAATTACATTCCATAAAAGGTCATCTATGAAGAGTTGTGGTTTTAGTATACAATGGAAAATGATTACACATCATTTATTCGTAAATGTCAAGTTTTAATAAAAATGCAATGATTTTAAATCTTATTTGAGTTCACAATATTATATGATTTTTAAAGGGATTTAATGTTATGTAATTTTCTCAAATTGTACTTTTAGGGTTATTCATTTATTATTTCTATTTCACTTATTCATGTTTTTTATTTTTTGTTGACCTAAGACCTATCTTATGTGATTTTGGGTACATCCTCCATATCATAATCACATTATTCATAGATTGATCTATTTTGCGGGTGTGTTTCATCTCTATATCTGATTAATACCTTGGTTTGTTTGGTTTATTTGATTTTTGTTGTTTCTTTCCATTTCTTAATTGGATATGTTGATCTATGATGATGATTCATCTTTATTCCTTCAAGATCGATTATGTGACCATCCTTCTAAGGCTAACCCCTGTTTTAGTTGTGGTCCATCATTCGAGATTATAGAGTTTTGGGATTCATATTTTTATTTACAGTATTTTTTATAAATTTTATTGATTCAGTGATATGTGTATTTTTTTATAGGGCCTCCATTTTTTTCATTGAGTTCTTACGATTGGTCGATTACATTGAGGGATTGTGAAACCTCAACATTGGGTTGGGTTTCAATTTATAGCTTACGTTGAATGAACTATGTTACATTGGTTTTGATAAATTATTTTATAGATGAAATGGTATTATTGACTGATTTATATGTTTTTGTGTGTATCTATTTGTAAATGTGTATTAGATAAAGGCCCATTTTTTGTTTTTTGATGATGGAAATGAGTATATTCAAGGAATTGTGAACTGTATTTCAGAAATGTTTTAAAAATAATCTTTTTGATGAGTTTATTTTTAAACAATAGGATATGGGATTTGTTAGGTACTTTAGTTGAAGGGGCATTAATGTGTCTTGACTAATGATAATATTGTGGGGTTCAATAATGTGGTCTTCCACTACTCCATAGGAACATGGTTCTGGGGAAATTGTATACTTATTAGGGGGGTGAAATTATGTGGTTTTCATCTACCACCTCAACTAAATGCATATGTCTAGGGTCCTGAAGTATGTATGATTATCAATTTTTGTAGTATTGTACAAGATACCAATATCATGATCCATGGAATGATGTTACATATCCATTATATCATTCTTATTATATTTTATATTTCAGTGCTCTGAATTTCATAAGATATGTGATTCATTATTTGTTTTTATTTAATATTAATACATTCCAATATTTATATATTCTTATTTTAAACTATATTAATGGGGTTTTAAAGGAAATTTGTTAAATGTGAAAATTAAATTTATTCCAAAAATTTTATATTAATAATAATTTTTTTTATCATACAATGATTTATTTATGGTTTATAATGTTCATATTATTGTATAGAGACTAGTAATTGAGCACATGGGTGGGATCATATTGAACATATTATATCTACCTCCCATACTCTCATATGTTCATATAAATGTTTATATTTTTTTATGATGGGACTGTAAAGGTGTTATAGTGAGGTGGATATATTTTTTTCAGCTTTGTCGAGTAGTTTCTAGTTAAATGGTTTTTGATTTCCCAATATATCATATAGAGTAGTCATTTTAGTTTTTTCTTATCAATTGATGTTTTTTATTATATTTTGGGATGTTCTAAATAATTATATTTGTATCATCTGTTCTTTCTGATTTATCTTTTGAATATATTTACCTCTTCTATATTTATATCTATTATATATATGTCCTTTATATTCTTTAGGTTTGTCTAATTCTTTATAATTTTTCATTGTTTTACTCACTTGTGTTCATCTCCAGCCTATACTGATCATGAAAATCCTTTGGTATGTGGGAATTAATATGGGTATCCATTTAATAGGTTGTGTAATTAATGTTAATCATAATTGGGCATCTAATTTATATCCTCAAGAGTTGTTTTCATGGGAAATTTGTTGTTATGGATATAGGATTGTCAGAACATGAGATGTGTTTTATGTTTAGTTCCTGACTAGAAATTTCATGAATAAAATCATGTTACCATGGGATGTTGGGATGTGTGTATCTTGTTTTATAATCATTAATTTAATCTCATTTTTTTATTATTTTTCTTTGTATTACACATGGATTATTATGTTTTATGATCATTTAATTTATTTTTTTTCTAGTGGTGTGCCTTCAAGACATATTCCACGGGTTCCTTCAGATGGTGAAATGGATTCTACACATGTAAATATTACCATATATCATAATAATAATTAGTCCATATTGCGAGATTTTCATTCAGTCAAAAAGAATCTTTGACAATTCCAAAACCTAGTCATTGAGGTATATTAAATCTTTGATAGAGACAGAGAATGATCAAATGTGTTATTACAGCACAATACACAATCCAATAATGGTACACATGAATCACAATTCTAAGCACACTAGCATGAAAATATTGATCAGATAATTCGTAAGGTGAATACACATGATAGTATCAAGATGAAGTGTGATGTGTTCAAATATAAGGGTCCCAAATAATGGTTATGGGATTATATGATATAGATAAATGGAATGTGGGATTGGAAAATAATGTTTTTAAGATTATTTTCCTATACATGTTTTTTCTATATTATTCGATGATCTTGATGTCTATATTGTTATATTATTTGATACTGAAAGAGAGAGAGAGAGAGTTCAGTTTCGGTATACACAAATCCATGTGTTGAGTTGGTTTGGATTTATACATACATTGTAATAAATAACATGTTGAATTTTCAAAATTTCCTACAAGGATTTAAACCATATATTAGATAATGTATTTTATAGTACAACTTTTGAACTAAGAGGTTATTGTATATAGAACTATTATTACTAAGATAAATATGGAACACAATGTCTGATAATTTGCTGCTTCTCTGGCACCCAATTTTACCAATAGCATGCATAATAAGTAGGGGATGAGTTAGGATCAAGATAGATGTGGTGGATGTGGTTCTCAATGATAGGCTTCCACTGTATCCTCAGTTATAGCTAGCAGTGTGCCTCTAATATTCAATCAAATTGGAAAGGTCAGAAACACCATGCATTTATTTCTTTAATATTAGAATTTGTGGTAATGTTGTTGATGTTATGTTAATCATCAATATTTATGTTAATATATCCCTATTATTCGATATGGATAGCGATATTTGTCTCTAATGGATATTGTGTCAAAGTTAGATGGTTCACAGACTACAAGGCTTTATCAAATGGAACCAAGAGTTAATCCCCATCACACAGTAAATTAGAATACAATGTTGGTAGATGTGGGTCTATAGATAGTGACGGGTAGAATAATTGATGAATCTTCAGTGGTGATTCTATTATTTGACATTCATTCTTCCTAATCATTTATTTATAACTATATTTTTGATATTCATAAACTTCTAACTTTTGTCATATTCATTGTTATGGAATTATTTTGACCATATTGAATGTTGATTGAATAAGGGTTTTAATGACCATCTTATTCATTATCCATAGATAAAGTGGATTTAAACTGGGATATCATATTTTTTTATATATATTTATATTATTTTATTATTTGGATTTATTTTCTTGTTTTCCAATGATCTATGTTTGATTTTTATCATCATTGCATCCCATTACTTATGGATGATGGGATATTGTATGTCTTTCATAGAGATTAGTATCTATGGAATGCACATGTAGGGCCTTCCATCCTAAATATAAGAATTTTTTTGTCTATTATTTTAATTGATCCTTATCTTGTTTGTTATATTATTTACCTTCTTGATATTGTTCAATATTTTCTATGATTTTTATTAGATGATTTCACTAGTCATTATCTAGATATGGAGATAGAATTTATTATTGACCCAATTATAGGTATATAAACAATTAAGATACCATCATATATTATGGGAGAAGTGGATCTGAGAGAGATAACGATTCAGTTTGAATGTTTTATGTAATTTTTTTGTTCTCCATAGTGTTTCACATTCAGAGACCCCTACAATCATTTCCAAGAAGGCTGATGTTTCTATTAATTTTCTTGTGGACTATAAAAATTTAAACAATGTAATGGATAAGATTAATTATCCATTTAACCATGTGCATGTATTATATTATCATTTAATGGGGAAACTGTGGGTTTTGAACATTGAACTTCATTCATGTTATCATCCACTTAGAGATCAGAAGAGTGATATATTGAAGCTGTATTTCCGGAGCATGTATGGAAATGATAAATATATTGTTATGAAATTTGGTATAAAAATTTCTCTTATGGTTCATAGGTATTTTATGAATATGATATTCGATTATTATCTTAGTATTTATGTGGTAGTTTTTGAGTATCATAATTAGGATTCATTAACATCCAGGCATGAGTAGATACACCATTTTAATTTGGTTATGGAAATAATTTGGTTTCTCCAATTGAATGGATACAAATCAAAATGAATGATTTTTATTGAAGGATTGATGTTATTAGGGATCATTATTTTAAAATAATTTTCGTTAATTGATTTGGTGAAGGTCGAGGTTGATTTCTAATTGGAACAACCATAGAATGTAGTTAATATTCAATGATTCCTTAGTCTTGTTGGATATTAATGATGGTTCATCAAGGATTTCTCAAAATTTGAATCAAAATTGATATATTTAAAAATAAAATGGTGAAATTAACATAGGATTCAATGTTTCATTATTAATTTGATGACATGAAATGACATCTAGAATCTATTACTATTTAGAACTTACCAGATCCATGTACGGGATTTGTGGTTTTTTTGATGGTTTTTATGTTGTTTGGGTTGTGTTTTTTTATATAAGATAATAATTTAGGGTATTAAATCAATCATCATCTTCATCCAAAAGAAAATAAATAACACTATAATGATGAATAGTGTTCAATAGTTATTAATGCACATATATGTTGAAGGAATTTTATTTTTGGGGAGTGGTAAATAGTATTTTTTGACCAGAAGTGTTTTAATTGTATCATTTCACAAAAAAAATTGAATATTACACACAGATGATGGGTGTAATACAACCATATATTTGAATTTTTCAATCATACACAAAATGGGATATGATAATTCTATTAATGATGCTCGTATCAATAAATCACAACTACATACTTTTTGGAATCATAAGAAGAGTGGAACCTCATGGGGATCTCCGGTAAGTCTCATTTAGATAATCATGATTATGTTTTAGGTATTGTTCTAATAAATGTCTAATTATCATAATCTATCCTTGAGTATATTATGTACAACATGTATGATGATGAAAATTTAAATTTAAATCAAGAATCCTTGAATGTTGGTGATACCATTTCCTATTAATCTCTCTCTTCAGAATGTATACTGTATTTTGTGGATCAGATTTTTATACAATATTCATATGGTGCTCATTTCTTGTTGACTAACACAGATCTCTGCGAAAAATTCATCTGTGCACTTTATATATATACTATTACATGATATAAATATTTTATTGGAAGGTTATGAAGTGTGATAGCTATAATTAAGTTAACCTTAGTAACACATATAAATGAAAAAATTATTTCATATAAATCCTTTTAGTTTTCCATTGGATCTTCCTGAGTTAGTTTAAAATGGGATCAAATATCCATGTATTTTTTTACATTTCCATGTACTCCCCAAGGGTAGAATCACCACTTGGTGTGGGTTGATTTATTGAAAAATTATTAATATTTCATTTTCTTCCTCGACACAAGAAATATTTATAATATGACTATGTTGTTTGATCATGATATTTTGAGATTATAGGGGGTTAATTTTTCTGCTCTATCAAGCAGGGATAACAATCTTGAACTGACAATCTATAGGAGTCTCAATGACATGATGTGGACTCAGGTCATGTTCGGCATGGCTTACCATCCACCTTCAAACTGTACAAATGAATGTTCTATTAAGATCTTGGAGGATATTATCCACACATGGGTCCTGATTTTTAGTTGTTCTTAAGATATCTATCTAGGAGTGATTATATTTTCATATAACAATGTATATGATTCATCAATCATAATGGATCATTTTGAGGCTCTATCTAGACCCCACTGAAAATAAACTATGTGTTTGAAAGAGGTGGAAAATGCATCTTTCTTTGGATGTTTGAGGAAAAGTCATTGAGGACTCAATATATATTGTTGTATATTTATTGAATAGGGTTTATTTAGGTATTATGTATGTAAATCATGTTGATATTTTTCCCTTTGGTGACTGAGTTGTGATGATTGATTCAACTTAGTTGAGTCACTGTCATCTTGGAAAAAATGTAAGGTTGGCTCCAATATATGTTGGAACATTTTAGGTCCCTATGAAAATATCGATGGATTCGTTGTGTATAGAATTTATATTTATGTGAATATGAAATAACAATCATTTCCACATATCAATGTTTAGGATATACTGACATCATCCCTTTATGAATATTATTTTAGAAGAGATTGAGTTATATCTTGATGTGTTAATTATGGTGATGCCCTTTGTGGTCATATAATATCAAATGAATTTATTTCATGGATATTATATTCAATTGGTAAATTATTCCTAGAAATAAGGATCATATTATTAAAGTACATGACAGCAAATGTTGGGGATAAGGGATTAGTTCAATCTCTATTATTCTAGAATCATTTTTTCTCATGAATTTTCGAGCATGGAAATCCATGGGCTGTAATGTTCATGACATCATGATACCACCCTATGGTATTTACCTTATTATTATTTGTTTTTAATATAATTTGGGTATTTCATGGCACTCCCAATGATAGATAGAATTTTATTGTGGAAAACATTAATATTCCTAGTTTTTAGTTTTTTTGGAATTAGGAAACTGATGGTATAAATTTGTTAGAGGCCTTATGGTTTCTCCCCTAATCTAGACAAATTTTTTGGTGGTTTTGTATTTTATAATGAAAAATATAATTTTTTTGTCTAAATTATTAATAAATTACATGCAATGGGATTTAATTCTATATAATCTATTTAGGTAAAGGAAAAAATTCGTGTACATATCAAGAATGGTTTACATGTTTTGTATTTGGTCTAAGTCATTTATAGTGAAATGTCTAGTTTTTTTATTAAAATTAAATTTCGTTTTTCATTTTACCTGAGATTCATTGATTACACTATGTGTAATTGTATTTGAATCCTCTTAATTATTGATAATTGAACATTTAATGAGTATCACTATAACGTCCCAACCCGGGTTGCATGTAACGTTTCCCCCCAGCCAATTGGCCATGTGACCTTAGGCAAGCCTCCCCATATACTAGAGGGGGGTGACAAGTAGTGGGGGTCTGGTAAATTGGTTATGGGGAGACAATAACAACTTTTATATGATTTAAACACCAATGGGAATAGACAAGAAATAGTGGATTCCTATATATTGAAATCCAATACCAATGTCAAAAATTATCAAAACAAAAAAATATGATAATTAATTGAATGGAAACATCTAATTCCCATGTACTGTCAATTATATAAAATAAAAACTGAAATAAATACATTGATGAAACCCAACTATGTCAAGAATAAAATATGGATCCCTCCTCTTAGATCCATCCTCAATGAGAAACTTCTCATAGATACTTTTCCCTTTTCCTGTCCTATGGAAATAATGTCTATTTGGGTAATGATCATGCATCACAAGTAGGGTGTGAGTAAAACATAGTTCACCACCACCAAAGGTGACATAAAATATTATAGTCAAAGGAGACTCTATAAAATTCTATAACAAAATATGTAAATTGAATAAATAAATAGTGATCAAATTATCATTTATTCTTTCATTATTCTTACCAACTCTAGGGTTTTCATGGATACCCATACATCAATACAAACTTCTTGTACTGCAACAGGATGTGTTCTATAATTAATGTCATATCATAATAACTGTTTTGTGTTGTGATGAATCTCAGAGAATAAATGGTGATATGATATATGAATACCAGTTTGGACTCATGCTAGAGTTAAAATAATTCTTTTGTGAGGCCATATCTCAGAGTGCCTTTATTATCATTATTCAAATCCACACATTAATCCAAATTTACCATTATAAAAACCATAACTATGATGACCTTGTTACAAGTCTAAATTATAAATAGAATGACCATGTTTTTATTCCTTTAATAACATGTATAATAACCTTGTTACCATTTATACATCTCAATTGAATGACCATGCTCCCATTCCTTTAGTCACAAGTACAATGACTATGAAACCATTTATACTTCACAATCTAGAATGACAATGCTTCCATTATTTAAAACATAATTATTTTAGAATTATTTATCCATGTCATATATAATACAAATTAGACATTATTTAATCACATCTAAACCCTTAATTGACACTCAAATTTATTAACTATGTCAATTGAATTCATGAATTAACAAATTAGTTAATAAAAAACAAAATTCAAAACTCATAAATAATTTTTTAAAAATAATTGTTTCATTCTAAATATCAAATCTTCATAATTAATTCCATATTTAATTATCTAGATTATAATATCAAGAGACATAAATAATAAACATTTACTTATCTCAACATAACCAATTCGATATCTAATAAATAATTATCTTTGTTACCAACATTAAATATCATAAATCAATTTCTCCATATAAATTACCTCATAGGAAATCACCTTAGTCTCATGGTTATCGTTCAATTAATCACCAAATTCAACAATGAATCGATAGATCAATTGGTCATCTTAATTTACCCAATTCTGTAAACAATTAATAAGAAAATCTAGTAATGTTGTAATATTACACAAATGAATTAGATCCATGATTATCTGAATTAGATGTTACATCACCTACCTTGATTAATTGATGGATTTTTACTCAATGGAAATCCCCATATTTTATGCCGCATAATGACGTTGATCTAAGATCCGTATTAAAATCCCTAAACTGAAATAAAGATATCAAAAAACATTCATTCCAATACTAGATCAAGAATCCATGATCATGATCAAACTGATTATGTATAGATCTTAAGAAAAAGTGTACCAATCAGAAAAAATGATCATGTAAAGAGAGGATAATGAATGGGATTTGCATCAGGATTAAATCTAATTTGTGTGAGAAGGGTGGATCTTTGATTCGGGATTTTAATCTCGATCAATGGAGTTCGAAGAATCTTTGAACCCCCTAAACGCTCTAAAATCACCAAAAATTGACAAATCACAAGCCATGGTCGAATAATAGGTGTTTCATGGGGTTGAAGAATTTTAAAAATAATTTTTTGATAAATAAATATTATCCAGATGATTTCTTGGGAATGAGTGCACAGTTAGGGAAAGCTTTCTCCAACTGTGTGTACCTTTCTTTTCATGGGCACATGGTTACTACTAAAGGGTTGAAATGTTGTATAAACCATGCTCTAACAATACTAACCCCACTATCCAACACCACACAATTACCTAGGTTATCGTGCATGGTTTTCACTAATGATGCCATAATCATAAACATCTATTTTCCATAAATATTTCTTATACCTCCACCCAAATGCACTACAAGTCATAAATGCAATAAATGGTATGTAAATAAGAACGAAACGTGCCATAATTCATGAACAAGATAACTCCCAAATAGGTCATGATCATACAATCTCTGCAACTTATAATATCTCTTACTTGAGCTTCACTTCTGAACAACCCGAAGATTTCGATCCAATAAGATCTGGCCTCTAGGAACACATATCAGTTTCCATTTCCCAGGTTTCCCCTTGCATGTTACCATGTTTCCATAAGGCATGGACAATCGACATGAAATTTCCCTACATAACCTTCTCACTATTATCCAGGACAAAGTATCAAATGCACTTCGAAGGATGCATATAACTCATAGTCATCCTCATCCACATAGATCACATTAGAAGGGTTAGGATGATACTATTGTAGTAGTGAGACATTTAATAAATCATTCATAGAACATTATTTTTGTGGAAGAGCCAATCAATATACTCTCAGCCCAATTCTCTCCATGATCACAAACGGTCCAACAAACCTGGGTGAAAACTTTTTCTCCATCCATATCATGTAGAGACTAAACCTAAGAGACACATGATAGAATACATAATCACACTATGTAAAATCTTGTTTTCATCACGGTCTATCTTTATTGGACTTATTTATACGCAGAGCCCTTGCCATATGGTTCGAAATCAACTAAAACTATTGTGATGTATCCCACATCAGAATCGACCCCAACCACTCTGTCTCACCATCTTCAATCTAGCATAGCTGTAACCTACACGGTCTACCATAATGATCCTTCAATGGTGAAATCCATATAGTTTCTTTATAATTATTATTATAGGTGAACTCCACCAAAGTCTAGTGTTTCTCCCAAGACCCATTTAATTTGACCCAAAAAGCCCTCCACATATCCTCAAGCACTAGTATTGTACATTGCAACTTACCATGTATCCGTGGGGGGTAATCCATACGTAATAAAACATTTATAACATTATATTTACCTAATACCTATCATATGATTTATTTAATTCAGGAATCATGATATTAAACTACAGTCCATGTCATCCAATGTTGAAAAACTATCTGAAAAACATAATATTCCCCCATCTTATCTAATTTAATGGTTTCCCATGTAGGTATGAAATTTTCTACCATTTTCATTTGATCAACTATTACCTAAATAGTATAATTTTTCGTAAGTTTCTTTAGAAGAACTACCAAAAAGTCGATTGGAATGTCACTACAAATCCATACTAGAATAGGAAATGGTTGTTGTAACCCTCTAGGTAATTGTTGCTCAACCATCACCTACTGATTTGTTAAGCATCGTGTCATGAAACCCTCTATCCCATTTATCCTATTTGAACACATAAATTGTTGTTGTAGGTCATGGTATATATTGGTAACACCTGGATGAACCACCCACATTGATGCATGAACCTCCCGTATGAGTTCTTTTCACATGCTCATTGGTACTACAACATAATTCATGACATAGATGATATCATCTAGTCAAAATGTGTATCACCATATTAAAATCTATTTCTAACATTAAAGCATTATAGATCACCATACTACCAGTCCTTGATCTATCTTAAATGTGTATACTCCACTAAAACTAAAATGAGTGTCATTAAGTCATGACTTTCTTGAACCCCCACATGCATCTTAACTAGAAAATCCAAAATCTTCCACTATACACATGACTCACGAAAAATTTGAATCTATGTTTTCCTCCTCATTACGTCGACCACATTGTTTCTTTTCTCGGGTGTATATGCCAACTAAAATTTATAATACATCACATACTCAACCCATAATTGCTATCTAATATTCAAATAACATTGAGAAAGGATATACATAATGCTCTCGTGATCAGTATAAACTATAAATTTCTCAACCCGATGATTATGACATAAAACATTTCAGCATACACCACTGTTACTAAATAGAGGTCATGAGTAGGGTAGTATCATTCATGTGGTCTCAGCTAAAAAGACCAATACATCAAAAATAAATCTCTCTACATCATCAATGCTCAGATTTTTATTCTAGAAGTCTCCCAAAAACCCCATACTTTTCACCTAACTCAATTAAGATCAAACATTGTCCTGATATCCAATAAACATTAACTCGTGAAAATATTTCATTCATGCCTCAGAATAATAAATCATTACACCATATTGGATATGACCGAAGGTGGTTCACATAAATGTTAAATGTTATGAATTAATCTCTTATAACATACAACTATCCTAATAATTAATTGGATGTCAAAATCTGTTTTGGGATGCTCCCCAAAAAATCATTGCCTGGTCATTTTTTGGGTCCACTAACACACCTTCCTCCAAGATGACGTTCCCTATTAATTGTACCATGTCAATTCTAAACTAACACATAGATTTCATGATTTATAGTATATGATCTCTTAGGGTACTCAGGATTATTTAAATTTTTTGGGAATAATCATCACAAGTCTGGTATTACACCAATATTTCTTCCACAATAACTGCTATAAACTAATCTAGGTATAACTGTATGGTTCTATTAATCTAGGACCTAACACATATGGTGAATTTTTCAACTCAAATGGAATTATGATGAATTCATAGAGGATACAAATGTTTCAAAAAAGTATTATTTGGTATAGAAAATGTCTGTACGCTTACCTGATGATTCCTCAACCATAGGTTTATCATTGAGAACACAAAATCATCTCTTAACTTGTGAAACAGATCATTGATGAGTATAAGAGGATGTATAGTCTTCATAGTCATCATGTTAAACAATCGATAATCAATTCCCAAACATAAACTCCCATTAGCCTTCTTTGCAAAAAATATCAGAGAACACCAATGTGATGTACTCTGATGGATGATTTACTTATAGTCATACTACTCCAAATAAGTATTAAGTTCTTGATGCTTGGTTAGTGTCACTCTATTTGGTGGAATAAGAACTGGTTCTACACCCATCATGAGTTCAACATTGAATTATATATCCCGCTTAGATGGAATCCCTTAGAATTCTTCTAGAATTTCATCCAAAATAAATTCCACCACTACTGGTAATATGCCATGATTAAAACATCCATCATCAAAAAATTGACTAGTAACGTGGGTTGTCAGCTCTCCTAGTTGCATATTAATTTTACATTCTAATCATTATTCAATATAGAAATCTCCTCTGTGAATATAATTTTCATCCCAATGATATTTAGAAGTCACAATCATTTTTTAATAGTAAATACTAGCACAATTTACAACTAGACTGTCTATACGCATGATGAAGTCAAAGATTTTAATTAAATAATATCAGGATCTAAAATAAAATGATATTATATGATGTATAGTGAACATCCCTTGCAAAGAGAGATGTATTTAGGATATGTTACAAACAATATATCGATAGTAATAGCCCCTCTTACAGACTCCACTATCAGGGTTAATCCATTATGATGTTTTCCAAATATAAAAGAATGAGTGGATCCCATACCATAAAAGGCACTAAATATAGTAGAATCTATTGGAATAGTACCTATCATTATCGATTGATCATACAAACTCTCTATAAGTGTAGGTTTTACTGCTTGTATGATTCATGCACCTCTTCCCTGTGATGATGTCTGACTCCGCTGAGTAGCACCACTCTTATGATAGGGGCTCTCTATCATTGAAGCACCAATTACACTACCTCTATGACCACGACTAGTAGAACTCAAGATTCTAGACCTATATGGTTTAGTTGATTCCATTATGATACCCTGAATATGCATGGTTTCTCCCTCAACACCATTCCATTGCAACGACTTGTAGAACATCTATAGATGTCACATCTTTCACCAAGACCCGTACTCTACTATTGGTTAGAGAAAGTGTTGATGATAGTGTCTTATCCTACCCAACTGATGATATATCAACCATTTATGGTCTTTCACAAATGACTCTCCTATCTCAGTACTCTATTTTTTACATCCCTGACTATGGTTCTCATATCGATGTTTCCTACTCATTAATGTCACTATTTCGAATCGTCCCACAGAAACCACCTATACAACATTGAAAGCCACATTCTTGTTAACCTTATATATGGGAGCTTGATACACATATTTATAAAACATATTTAATCTAAATAGGTTATCTTGGGATTTAATATTACACTTTAGCCCATCCAGAATGTGTTTTTTCATAACTGCCTCTTCTCCAACTGACACTGGTGGAGAGCATTGTAGATATGTGTAGAGTCTCATTTAACCAATCTTGAACATTATCCCTTGGGTCATATCCATGTTCTCTATAGGTTTATCTTTCCACAACTTCTTAGGATTTAATTTCTCAAACATCCTCTCCAATAATCTATTCCATAACATATCATTAGTTTCTATAATCTGTGCCTAAATGTCCTACCAGCACATAGATGATCCATTTAGCATATTTACAGCTAACATGACCCTCCTGTTATCCGGAGTCTCCAAATGGTCAATTATTGTCTCTACATAATCAACCCAAAATTCAAAACAATTAGTTCCACCCACTCTAGTAAATGTAGGGGGTGTTACATCTGAAACTCCTATACCAAATAAAACATTATTTTCTCAATACGCTTTTGGGATATTTCGATGAATTGCCTATAATGAGAAAATTACTCCTGGAACTTCTCCACTTCTTCTTCAGATGGTTCCACTTTGGCCTCATGTTCCCTTACTATAAATCAATTCCTATACATTCCCATCAGTCGTCGCCTCAACAAGCATCATAGAGGCATATTCTCTACAATTCCAAAAACAAGTCTCGGGTCTCATAACAAAACCATAAAACACATAAATTAGTTGAAAAATTCAAATAAATCTAAAACAATTATTTTCCCCATATTTTTTCATATGGTCAAAACTGAGGAACTATCACAACCTATAACCATCATACTCCTTGGAATTGGTGATCATGGATAAACATATTATCTATAAGAAGTTTATCATTTAGGCTTTAATTTAGTATTAGTTTTTATATTTTATAATATTTCTCATTTCATATTTAGGCACCATTTTCATTTCAATTTTGCAATGAATGAAAATATTTTATGATCAAAAACTTACCCAAAACCCATTTTTCTCATGAATGCCTAAAATGTTTCATGCAAAAATAAATCTGAGTGACTATAATGAATAATGCATACTCGTGTCTCATTCCATTCAGGGAAAAAAATCTATACTGAAGGAATTAAAAAAACAATAATCATGTCAAATAAAAAATATTTTATCCATGGGGAAATAATAATCAACAGTAACGAAAAACAATATTAACTTCAATCCCATACCAAGTACTTGGGATATCCCCTATACATGGGGTTGAAAATCCCATGCCTGAACTCATTATGATGCCCTGAATATTCCTTTTTTATATAACTTTCCCAAAAAAGTAATGAAATTGAAGAAAAAATAAATAATCCTCAAATATCACATTGTATCGTCACGAACCGGGTACCATATAACGGTTCCCCGAGCCGTTTCTCCACATGACCTTAAGAGTGATCCTTGTATGTCGATGGCTACTAAATGAATAAATGGTTATTATAAAATAGTATTGGGGAGTCTATATCATATTTTATTAGATTAAAACACCAATGGGAATTGATAGATGATGGCTGAACCATATATAAAGACAACCAATACCATTTTTATACGGTAACAAAAAAGAAAATAAAATAATCTACTAACAGTAAACATAATATTCCCAAGAACATGTCCTATTTATAAATTAAAAAATAAATAATGAAACCAATGACCCCCAAATGGGACATGAGTAACATTTTGTTCCCCCCTTAGCACCATCCCCATTATCCCACTTGTCCTAGGACCTTCGTTGTACCATTTTCTGCATCAACAATATATATTCGGGAATAAATCAGGAAACCCAAATAATGTGTTAGTAAAATTTATTAGGCCAAGTAACACAGAGTCTAAAACATTTCCATTCATAGGATAGTGAATGAAATTATATAATGAAATAAGAATAATGAATAAATAAATAGTTATCACAATATCATTTACTCGTTATTTATTCTTACTAACTCCATTGGTCCTAGGGTTGCTCGTTCTTCTAAACTAACTTCTTCTTGTATCAGAGCCTAAATCATTCCATTGGTAATGTCATATCCAAAAACCTTTTTACAATTCTTCGAAATCTCAGAGTATAAAAATGTGATATTATATATTTCAACCTAATTCAACTCATGAGGGGGTTAAAAAAATTATCATCTAAGGCAATATTTCGTAGTGCCTTTATTATAATTCTACAAATTTACACATTAAACCAAATTTACCAATATAAAAAACCACAGGTAAAATAACCATGTTACCATTATTACATCTCAATAAAATAACATTTCTCCAATTACTTTACTATCAATTAAAATTACAATGTTACCATTTATACTTCTCAATTTAGAATTACCATGTTCCCATCCATTAACCCATAATTTAGTAACAATTATTTAACCATCTCAACTCCATTACTAATTTGAAAATTAGTTAAACAAATCATTACGAAAAAATTTACTCCCCAATTAATTAATCAAATCAGTACAATTAATTAATTGATAACATAATTCATGAAATGATATTAATTTCACAAAATTAATTATCTAATTCTAAATTCAACTCTTCATAATTAATTCCACAATTAATTATCTTGATCATGATTTTAGTGAATATAATTAATTAATAATTATTTATCTCAGTCAATCCAATTTGATATCACATAATTACACCACTGATTAATTATCTAATTTACAACCATTAAATATCATATATAAATTTTCCTAAATTAATAATCTTGTAGGATAACCCCTTTGTCTCATGACTAATCCCTCAATTAATAACCTATTCCAACAATGCATCAATAGTTCAGTTGGTCAACATAATTAAACCTATTTAGTAAAAAAAATCTCTATGTAATTTTTAAATTATAAAATCATGCATACATTTATCAAATCCTCGAAAATGGGTATTAGATTTTAGACCCCCTACATCAATTCGTTGATGCATTTTAACTTATCTGAAATCCCGAAAATTTGAGCACCACTAAAACATAGATATGAGATTCAGATCAAAATCATGAAACCAAAATAAAAATGTCAAGATCCATTAATTCTAGATCTTTAAATATAATCATAAATCTAGATCTCATCGATTATGATCATATATAATAAAAAATAGAATAAAACACACCAAAATATCAAGGAATGATAATATAATGAATGAGATGTGCAATGAGATGAAATACACATACCGAGAAAAGAGTGGATCTTTGATTTGGGCTTTGAATCTCATACAATTGTGGTCATATAGCCTTGGAACGCCTCCAGAAAGATCCAGAATCAATCAAAATCATTGAATACTAAGAAAAGTTACAATATGTTGTTTTGGGTGTTTTAGGAGTTTTTGAAACTAATTTTTGGATAAAAAAACCGCATATAGTGTTTCATGGGCATGGGCACACTGTTAGGGATAACATGCACAAACCATTTGTACCTCGACATCTAGGGTTGTACGGTTCCTCCTAAAGGGCCACATGTTTTGATAAACAATGATATATCCATGTTGACCTCACTGTCTAGGGTCACATGGTTATCAGGGTTTGGGAGCACTAGTATCAATAAAAATTATCCAAATGTGTACATCCCCTTTTTCCATAAATTTTTCTTAAAATTCAACCCTAAAAACCCCATGCCATAACTCAAATAAAAGGTATATAAAAAGAATGAAAACTACATGAATCCAAGAAAGATATTACACAAGAATTGGTTTAAATCTTTCATTCTTGTATGAATTCTACTTCATTCATATACGTGATATTTTTCAATCATCATAGGTTCTCTCCCATAAAATTTTTTGGACAACTACTCCATCTAAATCGTTTCCTTCCATGTGTGATCCAATATTTAGTACGGTGGAATCTCTCTATGTTTATAATACTTCATTTTATCTATTTAATTTCATCTACGTAGTGTTGTTTCATTGTATTATTAGATCCATTGATATGTGCTAATTATGTTTCATGATTCCTTCTAAATATATAGCATCGTCTTCCTCTGGTGCCTAAAACTTGTGTTGGTTGTCTTATTACATGCTATATTCATGAGGGATGGGTTTTTTAGTACCCTTATAAACCCAATTTTTCTAAATTTAATAGTCTCTAATATTTCAGTATTGAATATAGGGCCTCTTATAATTCTATGGAGTTATTATTGTTAGTGGGTTCCAACCCATGTATGTGTATCCCAAGTGTGATGTATCTTGTTTTGTCTCAAGTATACATCAGATTAAATGAATATAATTTTTTATTATAATTTTTATATTATATGGTGTTATTTATTGATGTGTTTTTTTGAGTTTGGATTTTTTTTTATAAATGATGATTTTACCTTATTTTTGTAATGGAAAATTGTATTTTAATATCATTGTGAAATGCATTTATATATTGGGTATCAGAGAATTTGTTTGATAAATTGACTTGGAAAAAATAGAGTTGGAGGCATTAGGTTCTTAATGGGTAGGTGTATTAGTATCCCCCATATGTTGATATTTCTATGGTGTTTAGTCATCGAGTGTTTGTATTCTCTCTAGGCCTATTATTCTGGGGACCTGGTAGGCTTGTTGGGCGGTACACTTGTGGTACATTCCTCTGCTTCCTAGATTCGATGAATATGTGTATGGGAATGATGTTTTCATGATATTATATATTTAGTGTACATGTTTCATACCTATCATCAGCTTTTTTAACCCATGGAATGATGTTACATGTATTGTTCTCCTGGATTATATTGTTTTTCCTTGGTCATTAAGGGATTTTTATAATATGTGAAACTATATTTGGTTTGTTTGGTTATATCATCATTAATAAATGCATATGAAATTAGTGTAAACTATATTATATTTTTAGTCATCTAAAATATGAAAAAGTAAATTTAAATGTTTCTCCATGATTTTGAAAGAAAAACTAAAATAGTTAATAATGACTTATTTACATTAATGTTGATCATATTAATATTACTACATATAAACATTTTATGGAACACTTGAGTGGTATAATACTATGAATGTTAGAAATGACCATTCTTACTGCACAGGGGTTTCATATACTTTTTCTGTATTTTAATGTGTGGATTGGAAAGGCACGATAGTGAGGTCATTTGGTTTTTGATAGATTTTTCATGTTTTTAAAGGTGAGACTGTTGGTGATTTCTTATTCAAACAAATGAATATTTTAGTTTGTTTTTTATCCATTAATTATTGGAGTTGTTTATTGGGATATTTTGATTATCTCTTTGATATAAATATATATATTCAATTTTGTGGAATCATGTTGCAAAAAATACGTCCCTAAGTATATTTTTTGACGTCAGGGTTCTTTTATCAATCCCACGGGGATCTATGACTTTCTTTGATTATGGGGAATTTTAGATCATCTAAAATCTTGAAAGGGTATCTGGATTAGGTTGGTAATATTTTTATTTTCCATTATTCACCTATATTTATTATGATTAGATAAATCCCTAAAAATGTAAAGGTAAATCATTATTATTAATTCCAAATAGATTGTTATATATTATTATTAAATATAAATTTTTTTTAATTCAATTCATAAATAAAATTCCAAAATATATTGGAAAATTGTTTATATTAGAAAATATGTCATTAATTTTTTTTCTATTCATTTATATTTTTTCCTACAACTAATATTTAATTCATTGGTAAAATATTAATAATATTAATGTTATATTTTTTATCATACCATAATATTGTGACATTATTGAAATATATCATAACATTAAGGAATATATATTTGATAAAAAAAATTTATATTTTTTATGTATGAAAAGATATCATACATATTAAAAGTATAAATTATTAATAATATATAGATGTGTTATAACAAGGTACCACATATTAATTCCTACAAAAATTAATCGATATTTTTTAATTATTATACTTTTATTTATAATTTAATTAAAATATATCATTTATGTTTTTAATATTCCATTTCATGTGGCAAATACTATAAAAAATTGTGTCTTTTTTAACGATAATGATGTATTGATATTTTTTGGTTTTAAAATTTTGACAATGGTTATATTATTATAATAAAAAATTTATAATTTCATATTTAAATTTCAATATTTTAATTGAATTTATATTTTATATGCATATTAACTAAATGAATTTATAAAACCATTCATGAATAGGTTTAGTGAAAAATGAAAGGTATCGTTCATGGATGTGGTAGTACACAAACATGCATGCGATACATTTCCATTTTTATGTATATATTTAGAGGAAAGGGTTAAAATTCAAACCCAAAATAGTATAATATTTTATTATATTATTTATACTAATGTTATCAAATAAATATAGTTATAAATGGTATATTTTGGTGGATAAAAATGATAATTAATAGATGTAAAATGGTGTGTTATACTTATGTGGAACCTTTATATCATCCCAAGATGTGTCCTTGAACATAAGGTAATTGATGTAAATAATATTTAATAGAGGATTATAATAATGTAGGGAGGGCGTAGAAGAAATATGTTCTGTAGAGTTTCATTGGGTATACTAAACTAGGGGAGAGTAATTAAGTGCGTTGTAGTGATTATGAGACTCAGTAATAACATACATTACTATTGACAAATTTTAGTTTAATATTCAATACATATAAACATTATAAATGACCAATATCCATAATATCTATGTTTTATTGAATAATTGACAAATAAACTAATATTTTCTAGAAATATCTACAATAGTAAGAAAAAAATATCTATCATTATACCATTCTTATAAACATGAGGTAGAAATCATTTAAACTTATTCATTAGAATGGAATCATAATAATGGTAGAGATGAATCTCTTAGTAAAATGTACACAGTTGATATCAATCTATGAACAAAAATGATCATCACATAGGATAATTCTCTAAGAACTTGACAATAAGTTATAATAATAAAACCCAATTAATATAAGATAATCTATCATAAATTATTGAATAATTTATTATTAATTCAAAAATAAATAATCCATGATTGTGCCAGATAATAAATAATCAATAGGAAGTCATGAGAAAATATTAGAAGTATCAGATATTAGTTTTCATATATATATATATATAATCACAGCATAGTAAATGATCACTTCAATGACTATTATTGGGGACAATTTCCTATAATAGAAACATCTACCAGGTCATTTACAACACACATCTGAATGAATATTTTATATGGTTAACTTGATAATAAGATAGGAGTTTATCAACATCATCATATATTAAAATATTATCAACTCTGTCTATATTAACTAATGAATTGGAATACTATATCAATCACACCTTTCATATTTATCTATACCTGGATCACCCATCGTATAATAATAATTTATACAGACGAGTGAAAAAATATCAAAACAAATTATAAATGAAAAAATTCACCATTTTCATAATAGAAATGGTTATAGAAAAAATTTATTCATTTCACCATTACATAATTCTATTACCTATGAAAAAGAAAAAGGTTTCATAAATTTTTTCATCATAATATAATTAACCCATGAGAAAAAAAGGTTTTATAGAACATCAATAAGACATCATTTTCATAATCCATACAATGAATAAATGTACATGGTATCATATAATAATGTACAAGGTGAAGTAAAAAATGATTAAATTATTTATTAATTTATGAAAATACAATTAGATGAAGTATTGTGCATTTCATTGCATAAATGAGTTCAAATATTATGTTCTTGTGATAATATTTCAACTAAAAATTTCTTTAAGATGGGTAAAAAAATTTTGAAACTAAAGGTCATATGTTATAAAGTATTATTCAAAGAAAATAATAATTAAGTAGGTGATAAAATTGAACCATTAGGTATTTTTTTTAATTCCAGTTATTCAAAAACTAAAAAATCCATCATATGAAAATTATATTATAAAAAATATATACTCTAAGAAGTTGTAAATAAATTTAATGGAAATTTAAATTAAATTTAAAAAATATTTAATTTCTTATATTGTGCATTCATAATGCCATATTTTTGAAAATTAAAACATATGATTTTTTCCATGAACCAAAAATATGGTTGATTTTTCATTGAAAATATTCTCTCATGTATCTTAGGATTCAAAGAGAGGGAAGTTGAATAAATGAATAAAATATATATTTTTACCCCCCATAAATAATCATTTTGTTTTTAAATAATTTTATAAATAAAATTTTTATTAATATAAAAATATCATAGAAACCATCAAAACAAAATGTAATTATATAACATAACACTTCAACTTTTTTATTATCAAAATAAAAATTAACTGAAAGAAAGAAAGAAATTTTTATTTTAAAATCCACATAATCTTCTTAAAAAATGTCAAACTACTCATTCATGGGTTTTATATAAAACAAAAAATGAATGAATTGTGGATTGTTTAATATGTATAATAGAATCAAAATGTTATTTGGTATACTCTTGACAATATTTTCACCATTCATTGTACATGTTAAGTCCTTATACTCTTTGAGAAAAAACCATTGGAATTATTTTAAATGAATATGGGTATAGTATTTTTAGGATACCATCAAATATAAATAGTGTATAAATTTTTTATATCCTTTTTTCATGTCGTTCAGATATGATTCTCATAGTGGTTTTAAGAATATTAGATTGGTGACTTCCTTTTATTGCCAAGGAATGAAAATTTATGAAATTATGGAAATTAAATACTAATATTAACACTTTTCCATTATAATGTGAAAATATTAATTATATTGAATTAAATATTGGGTATGGATGAAATGAAATTAACCAATAATATTTTGAATAGAATAATATTTCCTTTTTATTCTTATTTATTATTTATCCACTTTAATAAAAAAATCATCGACATCAGTGCTAATAACATTTTCATTAGTAGATGGTTATAAATAAACATCTATGAATTAAGAGGAACAAAAACTCATAGGAGACAAAATTTTAAAGAATATATCATACCTATAGTAATCAGTCATTGTTTTTATCTATTTATATCAATATATAAATAATCATTTATAACATAATATATAATTAATACCATATTGAGAACTATTTTCATATTTTTCCTTCAATGACATCAATACATGTTTCATTATAGAATCTAACCTCTTTCGGAATGACATATATGTTTTTATTAATATTGAAATTCCTTTAAACAATAATTTACCCCAATTATATTAGTTTTTATATTATTAAAATCAATTATTATTTTTTTTCAACTAAAATTTTAAAATATAATGTTGATTTATTTTTGAAATGAATGTAAATATATATTAAATAATAAGTGGAATTAAAATTGAGATACTAATCTTTTGGATTTTTCCATTATATAAAATAATAAAAATGAATATATTATCTTCCAATTCCACCAATATGTGATATTTAAAAATATATAATTATTGTTTTCTAATTATAATCTCTATTTTAATATATATAAGTATATGGATTATTTTGAATTCTTATTACAAATTTTTAACATAATTTATCTTATTTCCTCTTTAATGGGGATATATATTTTACCACTTTTATTATACATAATGGATTAAAATGAATGGGTCATTTCCACAAAATTTCTACACCTAATTCCAATTATGAAATCTCTTTCTTAGGATTCAATATCGAGAAGTTGTAGAAATTAATTTTAGTAAATGATCATAAATTTCAATAAAATTATATTTTATGGAATTTTTTTGTTAAACCTATAAAAGTGAATATATAAAATAAAAATATAATTTATATTCACAGGATATTATTTATATTATATTTAATAAATTTGATTTTATGTAAAATAAGAAAAATCCAAAAAAATATATGGAATTGTAAAAATACATGATTTTAAAAAAATATCTTTAAAAATTTTATCAGCATTCAATTTTCACAAAAAATAAATCATTTTAGAAAAATCCAATAAGTTGACCCTCATATAATTTTATAATATTGATTTCAAATATGATACTTATTTTAATAAATAAAATTTATGAAATTATTTGAATTTAAATTTAATTTCCATGCATAATATGGAATAGAATTTTTTTGAAAAAGGTAAATTTGTTGCATAAATTAATTTTACTAATATATGAGTTCTTATCAGTTATTTATTAATTAATAAATATCAATGATTTAAATGATTTATAAATTTTTATATTTTAATTATTCACATTCAATCCACTAAATTAACATCTATGATAGGATATATCATTGTCCATTTTCAACTCTTTGTTTCATTTCAATAAAACTAATGATTCATTAAAATTTATTTAATGAGAAAAGAATTATCATGTCCTATGGTTTTACACTGTAATCTCTTATATAAATTCTTCCACCATAAATTTATATATCACTTTCTAGAATTTCATTATCTTTACTTAGTAATTAAATATTATATATATTCTATTTAGAGAGATACTTAATATATCTATAAGGAAACATTTTATTTAATAACTAAATTGTTCGATAAATTAGTATGTTTCATTTTTAGACTAGTGAGTTTCCAAATAAAATGTAACCTAATAGTTGAGCGATACATTCCAAACAATAATATGTATATTTTTCATCATCATTGTTTAAGTGAAGAAATAATTTACTAACATGGTAATGAATACAAGGTAACCTATTTACCGGATTTTTTTTAAAAAAAATAATAACAATTGAATCATATGAATGATAATCGAGTACTATGCAATCCTTGCTTCATCTCACATATAATATTTCAAACAAACTAGATGAACTGTTTTCATTATTACATAACTAAATTAACATTTATCAAATCTATGAAAAAAAATGATAATCAAATTCTCTTATTCCTTGATGTATAATATCATAGAAATAGTTATAAAAAGTTATCAAAATTGAATAAATAATCATAAAACACGATTCAAAATGTCCCAAATATCATCAAATGTTAATATAAACGCAAAAAATTATAAATATTTCAAGACAATATTTATATACAAATATAATATTATATTGACCAAATATTATTAAATTAAAAAATTAATTATTGTCTCTAAATAATATCAATCACTCAGGAGGTCATATAAAAAATTGTATGTTTCTTAATAATGTAATCTAAAAAAATATGATAACTATTTGGACAAATATGATGAATCCCAAAAAGATAAATGACAAAATATTATATGTTTTATATTTTTAATAATATTTGAACTATTTAATTAACATTTCAAAAATCTGTAATATCATTATCAAATTGAAGAATTATTATCTAACAAAATTCCCAAATTAATTATATTATTTCAATTCATCATGTGTCATCCGAAAATACATCTTTACAACTAATTAAATTTTATAATTTGTTACTACTACACATAATATTCTTATAGATTGATAATGAAAAACTAGTGTATAAAGTTGTTGAAATGATTCATGATTCTAATAACTAAAATATAATTGATTAAATAAAGTAATAAAATAATAATTATATCTTTATATATAATAACATAAATCATTCAATACCAATAATGGAAAAAAGAAATTTCAATGGAATATGTTGGATCCCTTAGTTTTTGGGGTTTATATAGATAATTACCTAGTTCAAAACACATAATAAATTGATCTATAATTGTAATATAGGACTAAATTCATTATCCTCCATTAAAAATTTCAGTTATCATAAATGTTTACTTTCTCTGTCAACTTCTTTTCTACACAAAAAAATGTTTTTCTTCCCATTAAGGCATTTTCTTGGGGAATTATTCACATATATTATACATATATAAATTTAAATATTCTTCACCCGTGAACCTTAACAAGTATTAACTCTTGATACTTCTTGTTTCTCATATTATATGTGTTAGAAAACACAAAAAAGTTGTTATTTATAATCATATATTAAAAAAATGATTAGTAATAGTCATAGGGAATCACATTAATAATTTTTCCATTGGTTTCACATGATTATAATAAATCCATTATATGTAACATTCAACAATAACAATTACCATATTTCTACCATCCTTTTACAAAAACCAAAAAAACATAGTGTGATAGAGAAATCTATGTTAGAAATAATATTATCATTAAACAAAATTCCTAGGAAAAATTAATCGTGAGAAAATATTTTAAATATTTCACACTGATGATTTAACCGAAGTTACTCAAAGTCATTATCAGTTCATATCAGTTATAATGGTTAATAATTAAAATCCAAATTGTCCTATGAGAATCACATAAGATAGTCTATCCATCTATATAGGCTTATTCTAAAACATAATTAACTATTGAAATTTGATTTAATAATCATTATCCTAATGAAATGTTGTTTCCCCTAGTTGAATTTTTATTACAGTCGCAACCCCAGTCATGTATCCAACAAATGATTTATTTTATATGAGAACTGAACAATTGTAAATTTTCAAAAACATATAGATTATATATTGTACCCAGAATTAGCACATGGATTTTTTATATGTTTTCTAAGAATAATTTTTCAAAATAAATAAATTGTTCCTTGAAATGAAATAATTTTATTATTTCATAACATATAGAAATATTATTTTAATTTTTTGGAATCTACAATAATATTACATTTATATGCTCGTAAGATTCGTAAACGTTTTATATAATTTGTGGATAGATACCTAACTATCTATATTAATTATATTTATTTAATAAATCCTCATAAAATGCCAACCATACCCTACCAGCCATTCTCTAATGAGTAAATTCAATATAGTTAACTCACCAATCTATTAAGAGTTTATTATCTCAATCATTTCATCTTTTCTTCATAGCTCATTAAGTATTTTCCAATGCATCCAAGGGCTATAATAAACCCCCACAAAGCCATAATCTATATCACGAACAACCATTACAAAATAATAATCCACACATATGGGTTATGATTTATTATATAATAGTGATATTTTAAAAATATAATAACCCATGGTAGTGAAATTTGTATCATAAGGAGTTTTTCATTCAATTATTACATAAACCATGAAAGCATGGTTTCGTAATGGTTTCTATATAAATTAATTATCCCCTGATAGTGAAATTGGTTTCCTAAAAAAATCTAAAATCTTCAATATGATAATCAGTTATAATAAATAAATTATATAATATTATCATATAATAACCAAAATTGAGCATAAAAATAAAAAACGATATTAATAAAGATGAATTTCACTGTTATAATAACTCTATTAAAAAATTTTAATCCATGTGATGAAAACATAAATTTCATATGATAAAATTATATATTAATATTCCTCAAATATTGAGTAAAATTATTCCATTAGTATAAATTTGGAATAATTTAATTGAAGAATCAATGAAATAAATATTCATAATGTTGGTAAAATCCCTTCATATATAATGAATTAAAAGACACTATTCATTCCATGAATTTAAAATATATATAAAAAATTTTATTCAAAAAATAATACTTCAAAAAGATTCATTTTTTACCATAGTTATACTATTTCATAGATATTTAAAATGAAATTTTCAATAAATTTCCAGTATATTTATGATCATTTATAAAATGTTATTTTAGATAATAGCGATTAAAGAAAAATTTATTCACATGATAAGTAAATGTAGTTAGATTTTTTTGATTCATTTTAAAGACTCAAATTATTCAAATTGATACTAAAAAATGGTAATAATAACTACAGATAATGGAGATGAAAAGATATGTGGAGTAAAGAATAATATTATTAATATTTTTCTAAATTAATATTTTTCATATATAACCCCTAATAGTTATGAGATTGTATAAAATACCAATAACATTTCAGTAATTTATTAATAAAAGTATAAATAAATAGAGAACCAAAGATGGATTCATAAATCATAATAAATTACATGTGAAAAACTATATAAAAAAATAATGTCAAGTATATACACTAATAATAATGGATAAAATATTAACATAGACTATATCTCATAAAGAAATTATGAGATGATAAAACCTGAACATTGGTCTTTTTATGCATCGTAACAGTTTTAAACTCCTCTTCCCTATGAATATTTCATTTTATTTCTTGTTAAGGGATTCAAGGATGGGTTTTTAAGGAGGAAAAACCTCTAGATTCTCGATTATCCCATATGTAAATTTTTTTGGAAGAAGAATCCTAGGAAATGTCTAAAGGGAACTATGAATTGATTCAAATGTGGAATGTTGGGACATTAAAACAAAAACTACCGATAAGATTTGATGAATCTCGCTAATGTGGAAGAATAATGGAGGATTAAAATCAACACTTATCCTATAGTGAAGTGCTACAAATTCATGGAGCATGAGAATTATGAAGACAATTACCCTATGTCAAGGGTTGTCTGAGGCAATCAACAATAACCACCATGGGATTAAGGAAGGGCTTATGCTATCACTACTACTGAGGTGAAGCATGATAATGATACAGTGACTGGTACTCTATTTATTTATGTAATAGTAGAAAACTAACTATTTGATTTTGGTTAAACAGATTCTTTCATTTCATTTATGTTTTGTAGAACTATTCAAGCACCCCCACAAAATTTAGAGGATATGTTATCCGTGAGAACAGTGAATGGGGAAATTATTGCACCCATGGATTATAACTCCTACCCATTTAACGTTTTTTGGATTGAATCTAAAAGAAAATATCTTCATACATCCATTAGTGGAGTTAGACACTATCATGGGAATGGATTGACTATCTTTGCACAAATCCACCATCAACTGTTGGGAAATGAAGATAACTCTTCACATCCCAAAGAATCCTCTATTTCATAACAATTGTAAGGAGGAAGATTAATCTACATTAGAATCATTTTCTGATGTGTTTATAATAATATCTTATTAGCAATCTTGTAAAGCATAAATTGTTGAGACAATGGGGAGATTTATTCTTGAAGACATGCCCATTTTGAGGGATTACACTAATGTATTTCTTGAAGAGTTTCAGGGACTTCCTCCAAACATAAGGGAAGAGTTATCAATTGATCTTATTGCACGAGATCTTATTATATGAAATACACCTTATAAAATGTCTATTGTAGAGCTTTAAAAGCTGAGGAAGATGTTATAATAGAATCTTGAGAAGGGTTTTATATGCCCGAGTGTTTCACTATGGGGTGTGCTAGTCCACTTTGTTAAGAATAAGGATAGATCAATTCTCCTCTTCATTGAATATGTTGAGATCAATAAAACCAAGATAAATACCAAGTGTCACCATCCAGGGATAGGTGACTTGTTCGATCATCTTCGTGGGGCCAATTACTTCCCTAAGGTGGAAACTTAATCGGGATATCACCAATTAATATTGACTACGAGAGATATTCTGAAGATATACTTTCAAACAAGGTGTGGACAATATGATTTCATAGTTATTTCCTTCTGGCTCACTAATACTCCAACAATTTTCATGAATTTAATGAATATAGTCTTCATATACTACCTCAATTATTTTAGGGTATTATTTATCAATGATATTCTAATATACAACATGAGAAAGGAGGAACATTAGGACCATATGAATAATATTTTAATGAAATTATAAAGGAAGAATCTATATGAAAAGTATAGTAAATGTGAGTTCTGGATAGAGGAAGTATCATTCATGGTGCATGTTATCACTAGTAACGGGGTATCGGTGGACCCTTCCATGTTAAGGGAAATTTAATAGAGGCCAAAGCTAATATCTGTAATGGATATCCACATATTTATGGGTCTAGATTGGTATTTTCTATGATTTGTGAATACATTTTCATGATTGAAAAACCATATTACCAAGATGACACAGAAGGGAGTGAAATTTTTCTAGACTCATGAATTTGAAGACTTTTTTATGGAGTTTAAAAAGTGGATAATTGCTACATTAGTACTAGAACTACCGACATGTGCAGGACTACATTTGGTGTACAATGATTATTAAAATAAGGGCTTAGTCTGTGTGTTAATGAAAAATTATAATGTGATAGCCTACACCTAATGGCGGTGGAAAATCAATAAGAAAAACTATCCCAAACATAATATGAAGTTGTTAGTTGTGATGTTTACATTAATAATCTAGTGGAATTTTCTCTAGGGGGAGATGTGTGACAAATAAATTATTCAGAAGATTATGAAATAAATATTCACACAAAAAGAGCTTCATATGCGCCATCAATGATGGAATGATTTCATTATTGATTATTACTGCTCAATCCACTACCATCCCAGAAAGGCAAATAGGGATGCAGATGATCAATGTATAAAGGATACTACATCATTATCAATAATAAGAATTGAAAAGGATCCAATTTTGTAGAGACCCGAAGCCTGACGTACATGAAAATTATATTACTTTTGCGGAATACTTAGTACATAACAAAAACACACACACAAGGATCGTAATAGTTTAGTTTCTTTGGAAACTCGGAATATAATCTTCTAATCATGGTGAAAGATCTTCAACATCTCCCATAAAGATCTTCATTTTTTTACCTAAACCCTTTCTTTATATACTGGGGAAAAGAAAACATAAAAGGGTGAGCTCAAATGCTCAGTAAGGGTAAACAAAAGAAATATCAATCACATCATATACACGAGCACATAACTTTTGGAAATCTTAACCTGCCAAAGAGATCATAATTTCATAACATGGGATAAATCATGGCAGTGAAATGTAATCACAATAATCATAACTTAAAACATGAAACTTTTTGGCATTCACACATAATCATAGAGAATCATTTCTTGTTAGTCAAGACTCATTTCCAAGACTATCTTAGTGGACAAAGTCCCTTTCTGAACCGAGTCACCCTCGTTTCAGTCCTGTTTCACTAAACCGGTATAACCTACCATTCTAGCCATGTATATCTCATGAGATATAAAATCTTTACCCAATGCATTGGATGGAGATATAGGTCCCACCCATCTCATAATGATACCATTCTTATGTGTGCCACAAAATCATAAATCATACATCATTACATAACCCATGTAACAAAAATGGGATTCTTGAAACATCATGACATCATAAAACAAATCATATAAGGTAAATGACTTCATAAAAATAATTCCCTCAAAACATAATCAAATCAATGTAATAATAGGGATAAAAACAGAATCCTATATTATCTTAGATGGAAAATAATTTTGATAAAACACTTGAACTCCATTCTTGAGGAAAATATCCTTTCTTCTTCAAAAACACTTTTTTTTTCTTAACATGTCATACAATTATAAAGTAAAATAAGTTGATTAAAAATAAACTTGAAAACCTGTAAAGTAAGCTTCTTGGAAATAATTTTTAAAAAAATCCATTCATGCCATATAAGTTAAAAAAAATTCTTTGTACAGTTGTCAGAAAAGTCAAAAAGTACCTCGTACGAAAAACAACAAAAGATTCCTTTCATATTCTTTACTAAAAACTCACCGAAGGGTAAAATTGGATTTTAACTATTGTAAGTGGATGGAAACAATATTACATTTTGAGGGAACATGGATGTGGATGATAAAATACACCCCAGAAAATTCCAAAGTAAAAACAATCTCGGATAAAAATGAGATTGCTATATTTTCCTTAACATAGGTCCGATTTGCTTCGTAAGTTTCCGAACCTCCTGTATAATGATTTAAATAATGTTATTGACTTATTCCAGAATCATAATAATTTTTATGATATCATATATGGTTCACTTATGACTTTATTTTACCCGTTCTTTTGTAAATTCCATGTTAAAGAGCGTTTTGGGTAAAATTGTTTTATTTGTCGTCCGTGTTTTGACTTGTAATTATTCATATGATTACGTAGATCATGATTACTTAATTCCAGAATATAAAACATTTTTTATATATAATATATATTCAGAATATACATATATATAATAAATCAGTAAATGGAAAGGAATACACCGTTCATGGAGACGGTAGGCCGTACATACACATGAACGCTGTGTTCGTTTCCTTATTGAGTTGAACGGAATTAAGTAGATGACATACATATATATACACATAAATCCAGTATCATTATTATGTCATATATTTCATGATTACTTATTATATATACTTTACAATCATTCATTAATGGTTAAAGTGGAGAATGAATCTTATTGCATCATGGAGACGGTAGTCCGTACGTACGCACGAGAGATGATATTGTTCTCATGATCGTGGGACTGAATTGGAGTGTATGTATACTATTTCAGAATCAATATCACTTTAAAATAATAATATATAGTTACTATTTACACCATTATACCCATCCAAGTATGGTGATGGTGGAAAATAGATTTCACCACGGCGTGGAGACGGTATTCCGTACGTACACACGCGCGGTGATTTCGTTTTCCGTAGGATGGATAGATGGTGAAATAGTGTTTTTTCATACTTATAATAACATATCAGTATATTAGTGATATTTATTTTATTACTTCATAATGAAACAACCTAATAAGAAGAAGTGGAAGAAGAAATAAAGGTGAAAGAATCGGTAACGGAAATTACCTCTTCTTTGAAGCGCCTCTTTGAGACCTCCTCTTAGGGAACTAAAATTGGTCTTTGAGGAAGACCAGAACCTCTAGGATGTTTCTAGGGAAGTGTATAAGAGAATTGGGAAGGTGTTGGCCGACCTTGAAGGCTAAAAGTTGTGTGAGAAATAGAGGGAGGAGTTTCCCTTTTATAAGGGAGGAGAGGGGCACCTATGGAATAACTAAAAATATTATTTTATTATAAAGTAAAGTTCGGTTTTAAATAGCTCCAAATTGATTTATTTCGAGGATAAGGTGGGGGTGGGTCGAAATTATCTCATCCAATAGGATTTAGACATGTTTAGGTTATTATTTTAACCTAATCATTTAGATTTAACTCTAAGTTAAATAATTTAACTTTTACCGTGTCTTTTTTTTTTCTTACACTATATGGTTAATAAACTTACTATATCAATCCAAAAGAACCCCAATTTGTTTATTATTAATATATATAATCATATCTAAGTCATTTGGCAGAATTTTGATTTTTAGGAATAAAATAACAATAATTAATATAATATTTGTTTTAAAAACTAATTTATGTCAATTTTGACACTATTTGGTACATGATTTTTATGAAATTCATAACAGAATGATAAGTTGGAACCATGTTACTTAAATCAACAATAACATGTCATATTAACCTAGAAAATTAGTTTAAGTCATAAAAAGTCTCAAATTACATTTATTTGGGCATTTATAACATCAATTATGTCAATATTTCATTAATAAGACAATTACTGCATCATTTTTGTGTCATAATAAATGATAATTATTTAATCCCTAAAAATTCTAAATAAATTCCTATGATGTATATAATTGTATTATATTTCTGGATACTATTCATGTTTGATTATTCATGAAGTTTATCACTAGATTAAAATTATTATACTTATAAGATTTAAGAAAGTGACATGTTGTCACATTCTTTGGTTTTAATAATAATTAAATTATTTTCATTGAAAAAATTTAATTAAATGAATCTAATCCGACCCTTAGGTGATATGGGTCTACTTTTAGTCATCCAATAGGATTTTGACATTTTTTAGGGTAATTTTAAAATATTATATTTACCCTTAATTACCCGATTTACCTTTAACTATGGTAAATAAACTTTACCGTAGTTACTATTCATAATTTCCAAAAATAAAAAGTATATTAATAACATAATTTGGCTCCAATTATTCCAAATATGGAATCCATTTGTCCAAATTCATTACACAAAAGTTGCAGAAATTAAATTAAAATTAATCCTGTTGTTGAAAGAAAACGGATTTTCTTTAAAACATTGCAAAAGATTGAATTGATTTTACCTACAAATTCAAGGTAAAATCAATGCTAATGACATAAATTACATTAAATGGTAAAAATATATTCTATTTATACTTTAAAACCATTCAATATTATAATTTAACCACATAATATATTACGATGAAAAAATTTGTTTTTAATTAAAATATAGCGTGTTTTTACTATTCATTAAAATATGAAAGTTATCGGAAAAATATCAAAACATTATCTAATGTAAATTTTTATATCCTGATTCAAAAGAAGGATTTTATTTTGTCAAATTGAACATATAAACATGTCAAAAACTAGATTTAATGTGGGTGCGCCATCAAAAGGCGGCAAAACTGCATTTTTTGAAAAATACTTATTTTACCCGAAACATTTATTTTGTTCTTATACCATGTTCTAGAAAATGTGTAAGATTAATAATAATGTTATAAAATTCAAAATTTAGTTAATACTATTCATAATGGCTAGTTCATGACAATATTATAATAATATATCATTGTTTATTAAAACCCGGTATTGCGTACAACACACGCTACCGAGGAAGGTCGCGATTGTGTATAATTCAAGCCAAGTCAGGGTTGCGTGTTGTGAAAGAATCATTCGTTATTTCGTATAACAGAATCCAACCATATTTCATTTATACATTTAATATATATATATATATATACTCAATGTTGCATAGAATAACTATTATCAAAATTGTGTATAACATGGTCCAAGAATAGTGTTGCGTATACTGCAAGCTAATACGGTGTTGCGAATAACGCAAGGTAATCTTGGTGTAGAATAAAAAACAAGACATTAATGAAATTAAAATAATATTTTTCATAAAATCTCGGGGTGTTACAAAATTTCTTAGATTTGTAGAGGATGGAAATGGGAATAAATAATGGAGGTACATTATCAATCCTTCTTAAAATAATTTCTCAACCGTCCCTCATAGTGAAAATAAAGGTTTCTCAAAGAAAAGATTTTGAGAAAAAAAAGTGGAAGCCTTTAAAAATTGAAAACCATCAGAGTTCATGATTGAAGAGGAAGGAGTAGTAATATATGGGTCACAATTATGTTTACCATATTATCTAGATATAAATAAGGATCTTCTAAATGATGTACATAACTCAACCGTCTCTCTCCAAAGAAAGGAAAAAAAGATGTATTGAGGTCTCGAAGGGAACTTTTGGTGGGATAGTATGAAGAAAGAGATTACTCAGTATTGAACAAATATCACGGTATGTCAAAATTTGAAGGATGAATGACATATTTATAATGGGATGATACAACCACCACCCATACCAACATGTTAGTGGGAAAACATTGCCATGGACTTTGTCACTTAACATCCATAGACATTCAGTGGAAACAATTAAATTTTGTTCATTGTGGGTCATCATACAAAGACATATCACCTTATCAGAATTCAATAGGTCACCCCTAGGATCAACTCGATGGATATATATTAAATATTTGTAATGGATCCATGAAGGAACACTACTTATTATATTAGAATGAGATCCAAGATTTACCTCAGTGTTCTGTAAATGTCTCCAACATTCTCTATGCACTGAACTGGCCTTCATCATGACAAATCATCCTCAAACTAATGGCCAGACTGAGCGAAATATTCACACACTATATGATTTGTTGATAGCATGTTCTATGGACATCCAACAAGGTTGTGACCAACATATTTCACTGGTTGAATTTTCCTACAAAAATAGTTTCCACTCAAGCATTCGAATGGAATTGTACAATGCACTTTATGGGAATAAGTGAAGAGCACCACTGTGTTGGGAATAAGTCGATGGGAAAAAGATTCTATGACATAAATGGATGAATAAATGGTAGAGAAGGTGAAAACCATTTAGCAAAAAATAATGGAAGCCCAAAGTCAAAAATAGAATTATGTAGACAATCCTCGACAAGACCTTGAGTTCGAAGATAGTGACATGGTATTTCTATACATATCTCCATAGAAGAAGCTCATGAGATTTTGGAAGAAAGAAAACCCATTTCATATGTACATATGACCCTTAAATATTCTTGATCATGTTGGTGATATTTCCTATCGAATAGAACATCCACCTATCATGTACAAGGTACACGATGTCTTTCAGGTATACATTTTTATGATGTATATACAAAACACTTCCCATATACTCTATTCGTTGGTGGTACAGTTGGAGAATGATAATTATTACAAGGAGTTGTGATTAAAGATCTTGGATCTTAGAGATAATGTTTAACATATCCATAATAATCACTTAGTCAATGTACTATGACAATCCATAAGTACGGAGTGGCAACATGGGAACTCGAGGAGGCAGTAAAAGAAAAGTAACATTGCCTATTTAAGGCATAGAATGTAAAAAATGGAATTTAAATGAGAAATTTTATAAGAGGGGAATAATGTAATGACACAATGTTTTATCAATGGAAAATCCATTCTTATAATTATAGCATATAATTACATGAAATCACAATATAATGAACTACTATGTATTATGTTACCTTTAAACATAATATTGTCTCTTCTGTGTTTTTAATTTTGAAAATCTCATATACTATATTGTGTTTAGTAAGATGTTTATATTCTGATTGAATCAACATAGTTTTTCGATGAATATAAGGTCACCCATATGAATACTAATGAATAGTAATGAATAGTATGTTGTCCAAAAAAATAGAAACATCCCTGATGAATGTATAAATACTATTTAGACATCTTATAAGTGAAAAAAATCAAAGTATATGTATGGTTATTTTTGAATGCCATAAATATTTTAAATAAAATTTTATGATTAATTTAAAAATTTAAAATGGAAATGTATTTTCAAAAAAATTAATCATAAATTTTTATTTTATTGTCTTATTATTATAGGATAATTTAATGGGAACATGATAAATTTTTCAATGTGTTATACATTGAGTTATAGTTTTAATGTTGTCTTTTGAATAAATTATAATTAAATTAAATAATTTAAATAATTTTATATAGAAAATTATTTTTGAAAAATGGAGTTTTATTTATTCTACAGGTCAAAAAATATATAGGTTGAATTTTTGGGATTATTCTAAAAGGCATGTTTTTATGAGTAGTAAAATAAGGAAATTCACAATAAATGATAAAACGTAAATTTCTACATCATTATTTAGTCATGGATGATGTAAATGACCATTAGTTAGAACTAAAATGAAATTATTACTATTTTTGACCACTAGAATCAAACAAAATATCTTTTTGTGAGAAAAATAATTAAATAATGAATTAAATATTCAAAACTCACTCCTCTCATCCAATGTAAAAACCACCCACACTCCCTCCTTCTCTTCACTCTTCTAAAGCCTTGTGCCTTTCTTATATTCTACAAAAATCTCTCCCAAAGATCATTCCCCATGAATAGAATCCTTTTTTCCTCAAAAGTTCATATACTCTCCCCTTAAGATTCTCTCTATGAAGATTTAATCAATAGTTAAATTCCTCGTTCCTTTTATTTCGTTTTCTTTCATGTTGTTTTTTTATTCTTTCCTCACCCCCTTAACCAAAATGGTTTGATAACACCAGTAAAATACATGAAATATAATGATATTATGATTAATGTATATTTTATCATAATCCCTCTTTCCACCTCATTTTATACTATAAATGAAAACACTATCTCAGATGTATTGATTTATTTCATTTAGGGACTATGCATTTTCAATTTTCATTACCATCTTCTAGAATTGTCATGAATCACTTTTAATGGTTTATCCATATTATAATATTAATATTTACTCTGAATTTTTTAATCCTTATAAATTCAAGATTTAATATAAGAATAAAAAATAAGTTAATTGTGAGAAATATTTCAACATTAATTCAATAGTTTATCATTACTGTTTTATATACTGATTCACCTACACTGCTAGTAAGAAAATAAAATTTACTAAAATTTAATAATAAAGATGTTTTATAATTTAATATAACATCTTTTTGTTGAAACCACTCTCATCATTGTTTTTTATCCATTCACGTATATAAGTAAACCGAACATCAAACAAACAGACCTGAATAATGAATTTGAACTACATAACCAATAAACATGCTTACAAATGAACTCAAAATGGTTTTAATATATACATAAATTATAAAACTATCTCATGAATTATTAATTAATGACCCTAATTTTATTATTCAGGTCATTAATATCAATGGGTGCACACAATCGAAATTAATGTTAGGGATCCTCTCTTTCTCACATTTATTCAAGAATCCCCTCTATGTTATTCCATTTTACATATAATTTATAAATACAAGGTAGTATTTCTCACCATTCCCATACTTTTATAATGATTTATAAAATATTAAGATTATATTTACATCTAATTAAGTTCTCTTATATACAATTGATACCATACCGATATTCCATAGGGGATTCAACCTAAACCGCCATTACTCATTTGGGTTTCCCCATCTTCCTTTTTACCCAAATTAAGTTTTTTTCTATTATGTATAACTTATAATACAATTTATATTATCAAAACTCCTGTTTCATGATCCATCCCTTATTCTCTTTCTAGGAAATACATGCTTTTAAGTGATTCCATCCTTGATACTTCCAAATAAGCAAACTCGTTTTAAGGGAACCTACCAATTTTTTACCAAATTTCAAGTGGGCTATATAAATTGTTTCAAGCCACATTTGTTGTTATAAGAACAATATTTTAATTAATAAAACCAATTTGATTCACTTATGGTTTTATATAAATGATTATTCACGTTTTGATTTTAAATTCTCTTTACTATTTTCTTAAACACTACATTAAAATGTTTTATTGCATGGAGTTTCCTATATACTATTCATGCATGTTTTCATTTATGTCTCACATCACATAACATGAAATGTTCATATTTTAATGTATTAATTTCCATGTATGTTTTAATTCATTTATATCAAGGAAAATTTTATGATATGCCCATTGATTATTCTTTATTCCATGAATGTGATACCCATCACTCTCAATTGATTATTATTTATTCCATGAATGTAAATATGGGTGCTTCGATATTGTGATATAATGCATTTGGTAAATTTAATTCTTCCAAGATTCTATGTACAATGGAATTGGTGATTATCCTAGACTTGTGCTACATTGTGAAACTGTCTTGGTGGTTAACAATGAATTGTGCTCCTCTATGTTCAATGAGAATAGACTCGTGAGAAAGATATGATTTATGATTATTACACAATACTATTAATTCATGTTTAAATGATCTCGTTTTTATATGTTATTATTCAAAATGAAATTATATAACATTATGTCATGTTATCTAACCCTTGTTCTATAGCCTTATTATTAACGGTAATATCTTATTAGGCTTTTATCTTACCCCTTGTTCATGTTATTCCAATGGTACCCTATATAGATGTAAGAGATAAAAGGATGTTAGGATCTTATTGTGATGATTAAATAATGAAACGTTTTTTTGTCCCATATTTTTGTTTTAAGTATCTAATCATCAAATACAATAGAATTCACGATCCTTGGATTGTACTCTGATGTTTAATTATGCTTAAAATCATGTAATGCCATGTTTAAAGTCTAGGGTCTCTAGAATTTTCATGCTCTATTATTTTTGTTATAAATTGTATAATTCACATATTGTCCCCTTATGAATCATTTGTAACATAATTTATGGGGATGAGATTTTGATGGTAATTGATTTATTTCCATGATGTGATAATATTTAATACATGGGTTTACATTGAATATGATATTATATAATGTGTTGGAATTCCTTCTGGGATAAGAATTAATATTATACATGGATTTAATTCCCATATGAGATTATATTATGGAAATTGAGATACATATCATAAGATATTATATGTTGATAATTTCATTCATTCCATGATATTACTATATCAAATACATTACATTCTTCCCGATATGAGATTATAGGATTAATATGGACTTCTTTACCATATAATAATATGGGATGGATGTTGAGTTTCTTCCATGGTGATGTTATAGGATGTTCATTTAATTATTCCATGGAAGAGTATATAGTACCAATATGTAATTATATCTTGCATGAGATGTTTGTTTGGGCATGGGGTTCCTACAAAAGGTTTATATATGGGATTGACATTCTGAGTCATTCATTATAATTAACTAGTATGAAAAGTGAGAGAAATTCAGCAATGTGTCGATGAAATTTTCGATCACTCGAGATTTCAACATGGGGAATGAGTGTCAGGTGATGAGATTATTTCATTCTACCTATTGATTTATTAATTAATTCTCTTTTTGTATCACTATTTTTCTATTATATATTTATACAAGATTATTTAGAAACCATTATTGTTGGAATACTATGTTTAGATGTCACCCAATTTTATATTTTTATTGAACCTAGATTGACATCAAGGATGAATTTCCTAACAACATTATTAGTCACTGAGTTTAATAACATCATATTTCAATATGGGATTATAGATTGGAGATGAGATTAAAATGTATACTAGGTATAAGATTTATTTTCGTGACGTTATTTTGTATTGTGAGAGTATTTTTTTTATATGACTCAGAACAAATTTTATATTGGCATGTAGTATGATATGACATGTAATATTACTAATGGTTCTGTTTGGTATTTCATTACGTATGATTATATATGGGAGTTGTTTCCTATTTATAATTTTTCATTTTTCCTACATTTAAATTCATTCATTAAAATGGGGAATAGTATATCTGTTATAAATATTACACACTAACTACTAGTTTGAAACCTCTAGAATAATATGGGGAACACTTAAGGTAATGTAGATGAATATTATGGTCACATGATGGAGATTCATGTCATAGATGTTACAAATTGGTTACATAAAGGTGGTATTTTTGTTTCCACAATATTTTGCAATGTCAAACAAGAGATACGAAATTAATGGGTCTTGCTAATAAACTCAATCGTCGATGAATATTCTCCATATATAGGGGAAACATATATTCCTAGAGATTAGATTGTTTGAATTTATGATCATGGTAACAATTGAGATGTTATCTCACCTTGGGTGATGCACTAGTTTTTTATTCTTCACTTTTTGATATTTAAATAACTGTTTTTTATGATATAAGGATATTATGAATACATCGTGTCAGGTAAATATGGTAATATGTTAAGTTAAATTTTTCATTAAATGGATTCATTTATATAATATTATGTCCCACTCTATGAAAAATATAAAATAAAATCAATCAGATATATGAAAAAAATAAATGAAATGGTTGATATGTTAAAATTAAATTATTATCACATGTTGTGGAGAACCTTTTATAAGTAGTTATCTATTTTTTCCTTGATCATATTATGTATATATTGTTTCATACACATTTATATTGTATTTTGTTTCATATTTTATGGAGTATTTTTCCATGTCATATTAATTTTGGGTGTCATGAATTTAGTAACTAGTGCACACCTCAAGTAGAAATATTAGGACATACATTGGATCAGTTGTACCCTATGGACATCCATCATTATGATACCTTATACATAAAAGGGTAGTTACCTAATGTGGAATTTTTGAACCCTATATACCCAAAAATCCTTCCCCCCATGAAGGTATATCTTTAGAGAGACCCTGTCCGGGTAGGAGATGATGCTACCAGAGATGATAGAGTTTTCTGGAGGTTTATTCCTCGATCAATGATGGTTCGTCAAATTAATCTGTTGGCATAGGTTGTTAGTGTCTCATACCCACCTCTACAAAGAATGTGTGACCCAAAAATATGGATAGATCTCATGGGAGGGGCTTTTACCAAAAGTGGACTCCCAGTATTCAAACCCTGAACCTCCCAATGAGCGACAGGTTTAGGCTACTCATCTTCACCACCGTGCCATCTCCGAATCGATACTGAAATTTTTGATACATTCATATAGATCATTTAACAAATGGAGAGGTATAATAACAAATTATCTCCTTATATTTATATGATTATGGAAAGGTTCTAGTTATAGAATTCACCTATTTTATTTAGGGAGGGAGGTCCCAAAAAGGACGAGTTCTCGAATGACACTTCAGATATGATCATAAAACATCCAATGAAACCCATAAAGAAGATTATGATGTTGAATTATGATATTTTATGATGACTAGACTGCTAATAGTTGTAAAACATCTATAATTATGTCAATTAAGGGGATACATCCTAGATTGACATCAAGGTGCAGATTCTAAGACACATTTATCCTAAGACATTGAATGATAAGAGGGATTAAGTGTATACAAATCAATAATATTGGATCTTGTTAGTGATGTAACATATTTGATAAATCATCATTCTATAGAGTTTTTATTCATGGTAATTGAGGATATGTATAGGGAAAAAAATTTCCACTATAGTCTTTTTTAGGATATATCATTTATGGTGAAAATCATTCTCCTGAGAAATATCACATAAGTGAAAAATCCGGATCTCATCATAAATGTGAACACATAAGAGGCTCCATGTGGTGGATTGATGATATTAGTAGTAAAATTAATAAGAACGTAATTTGTTTTAATAGAGAATAATAGTGCCTATTATCTCTATGGAAGTTAATATATAGAAGAAGATTGATTTGGAAGCTATCTCATTATCATTATTAGGTGAAATGCAATCAGTGTGGCATGGATAAAAAAGATACCTTTCAATACTGACAATACCATGGAGTTCCACAAATTTTATAAGATGTATCTTATATAGATTATTTATTGGAGAAAAAAGATGAATATTGTTGGAGGCTGATCATTAATTGAACTGGTGATTGGATACTATCCACCTACTCCTATTCTAATTGATATCTAATGTTCATCTAGTCTCCTAGGATGACTTAAGGGATATGGTTTAACAAAATATGAGTATATAGGTCAAATAAATATTAAATATCAAGTTTATTAGTCTATAAACCATGGTTTAGGTTATTTTAAGATATATGAAATACATTATCCACTGATAATTATCAATGAAATACCTTCCACTATCAGATACACGATTGTAATATAAATTTGGTCATTGTATGATACATGAGTATCACATTTCATTATAAATATTTAAGTCTACAATGTATTTTTTTTGTAATATTTTATAGATTTCTGGATATTGACAATCATTTTATAATTTGGTCAGAGTGTATGATAATATTTAAGGAATGATCTCTTTAGATTTAGGGCTATAATAATCTCTATGAATTATAATAAATGAAATGAATTTTTTAATTTAATTCTTGATTTGAATGGGATAATTATATATTATTAACATTAAATATATTTTCATATTAAGGGTACTTATCTATTTTATAAAGGGGGAACTATATCCATCATTGTGAATTGTATCTTTTGGATGGTCATTTCAGAACAACTTAGTTTCTATTAGATCTCGTGAGTTCCTAGAATATTTTTTTTGGATAATGATGAGTTTATGTTTTTTAACATACAAAAAATAGTGGAATAGTTTTATAAAAAAAACTAAATGAATTTTATATGTTAAAACTAGTGAGGGGAACTGGGATCATTATTGAATTGGGGATTGGAGCTAAACCGGTTTTTATCCAACCATAAAGATGTTACTGATAGGGAAAAGAATGTTTATTGTACAATTGGTAAATATTGATTCTAATGGGTTTATAAGTCATAATTCTTACCCATGAGTTTTATATATGATATATCCAAGAAGTTGGATAATACAATTCCCCTACATAAATATTCGGGACATGCTGGACTAGACTATGGTCATGGACCGGTATCCCCATATGTACATTGATTATATAATTTACCATCTATAGAATCCTGTATTTTCTCTATGATTGATAAGATATAATATTTTCATTAGATGAGTGTGATAGAATAATATATACCATGAAAATATTTTTTGAACAAGTATGGCCTATACTAGAACATATTTCATCTATATGATAAAATAAAAACATAAAAAAATTTCATGGACCGGATGAATCCGATCATCATTATGTTTCACGAATATTCAGTGGTGTTTTTTTACAACAACATAAAGGTGATATTATAAATCTATATAAATTAAATAATTAAATCATTAAATTATCACCCATTTAGTAATTGTTCATTGTATTTTAGACCTTATCTCATTATGATTATTCATGATTAAAAATGTAAAATTCTTGGGTAACATTATCTCAGAGGATATATTTTTAGTGGTCCCAATTCATAATCTAGTGGTATATTTGGAATCACATAAGAATATATTATATATTAAAATAATAACTAATATATAATTATATTAAATATGTTTCATATAGTAATTATTTAATATTAATGTGTCAATGTCTTTCCCTGCTAGGAATTGAGTAATTACTGATGGGGCATTTATGATGGGACCCCGTTGCAAAATGTCATTTGTGACGGGGTCCCATCCCAAATTCCTAGTTCCATCAAATGGAATCAAGAATAGTACTTTTGTGATGGAACATTGAGAAAATGTTTCCTGTGTTCTTTTATGTAGAATGTATTGATGGGCTGATAGAAAATTACTCAAAAAATAAAAAAATAACAAAAATTAAATAAATCATCATTATTAATAATATTAAAGTAAAATTTAAATATTAATTATAATTTAAATCCTATAAATAATATTAATATAATATTAATATTATTTATAAAATAATTTTATAAAATTAATTATATTAACAATTATACAATAATAATAACCTCAATGTTCGAAAAAATTTAAACAAAAAAAAATAAAAAATAAATAAAAAATTTAAAAAATAATAAATAGTACAAAAATATTTAAAAAATAATAATTTAAATAAATAATAGTGATAAATAATAGTAACATTAAAAAAATAATAAACTTTTAAAAAACACAATAATCACATTAACATAAATAAACTATTTTGAAAAATGTAAACATAAAATATTACAAATTAATCAAATACCATTGTTTTATCATAAAAAATAAATACATCATCTAGAAGGGATTTCTAGAGGAGTTAGATGTGCTAGTTGAGGGAACATCATCCCTTAACAATGAGTATGACGTCATATGTGCATTATTTTATGCTCGTGTAGCTGCTAATGACATTGATGCATCTCGTCCAATTATTGTTGTTGCTATTTTCAACGGAGCTCTTCCAACTCTATATTAATAATCTATTTAAGATCTCACAAATCTCAGTGTTTCTCCTAATACAACAAAACATATGAATATGAATCTCTATGAGATAATCTTGAGTTACATACCAATATAATAATGGTACCATATTAACTTTCAGTCATCAATTGAGGGTCGATACCAACAATGATTCCCTTCTCAATGGCATACTGTATCAGTAGCATCCCTGCTGCCTCATCGAGTCTTGCTGCATTAGTTTGATCATTGGTCTTAGCCTAAATCACTCTCTGTTTTTGAGATGTCATTGTCTCATATGATTATATTAATTTCAATTTATAATTAACATTGTCAAACTATTATTTGAAGATGATTTTAAAACATAAAAAGAAATTATACTGACCATAATATGATGATGGTGATAACATCTAATCTACCTATAGAAAGGATCATTATTCATCCTCCTATATGCATTAAAATCTATAATATTGGGTTGTTCCAAAGTTTATATAAATATAAATAGATAGTTTACATTTAATTATATACATGTAAATTTTAAATGTGTACTTACTATAGGTTTCATATACATTGTAAATGTATGACTACCATCTCGATGTGTCAGCTCATGTGTCCCATTGATTTGTCGACCTACTGATGATATCATCTAAAAATTACCACCCATCCTATGTGAACATAATCCAACCCAAACAAGAGATGTTATTTAATCAGTTTTGTGGTTGTAGCAAGACTGATCAAATGTTGTCACTTTTTCTTTCCTCATTCTTATCAACCTCAAATTGTGTAAAAATTGATGGAAACGATCACACGAACTACCCTCTCAGGCCTTCTAGATATATTCTTGAATTCTATCATCAATGGGATACAATAAATCCAACAAAAAATAAATAATATCATGTTTTTATTAAATAATAAAAAAATAAATAATATTTATTTACATACCATCCAATTATTAAACATGAGGTGCTAAACATCCATGAAAATATTATCCCATGTGACCCATGCATCCAAAAAATAATTTATCAATATAGTAAAACCATTAACAAGACCCATGTGTTGAAATTTATGAAAAAAAAAATTTATAAAACAATTTGAATATAAATTTTTTAATGAAAATTAATGAAAAATAACTAAAATACAAAAGTAAGCATACCACAGAAACCATGGATCAATGAAAAGATATGAACTTAACTCAGGGCTACGATCATCAAACATCAATCTCACAAGACCATGACCACTCAAATTCCTCACTGCACCACCAATATTTTGAGGGTTAGATGATCCAACATCTTGGTCATCATTAGGTAGAACATCAAACTTCAACAAATGAAACAGGACCAAGTCCATCTAAAACACAATATTACTATTGTTAGATACTATTTTATATCAACAATTATATATAGATATATATTATATATGATTATATACATCATTTTACATTGAAATTATCTATCACCATCATTGTATTAGAATATTAATGTGTCAATATCATCATATTCCTCTTCACTATTATCAATTTCTATAGGAGTTTGTGTTTCATTGTCTCCTTTCATTTAAAATTCATTTATTACATCAATAACATAATTGTAACCATAAACCCATATCATTGGGGTTTCATCCTCAATATTCATTTATATTCATTTAAAATATATATTTGGAGTAGTCTCTAAAAAAATATAATGTCCATTCACATCAGCATTGGAACGAATTTCACTTTGAATAAATTGATTTTCCTCCGATTTCATTTTTATTATACTCCATCAATAACCCAAATATCTTATAGTTACACAGTAATTTTCATAATAAATATGATGTTCCTGATGAAAAAAATAAAAATTTTATATTTTTTATAATAATGATTTTATATTTAATATCAATGATTCAATGACTCAGATGAACACGAAAATCTATCTCGGTATCTGACCACTAATATTTTACCATCGTTATGTAATACATTCCAATAAAAAAATACACAATATTTTTTCCATTATTCCATAAAATTCAATATTCATTTCTCTATGAGTATATTATTACATGAAAAGGGAACTATTTATTTGATTCCCCATCTGCACATGTATGAAATTAAAAACCATCACCACATATAAATTGTAATATTTATTCATTTTGGATGGTGTGTTACTAAATTCAAACAATAGATTTTCAATTTTATCACCATATTGAGATACGAAATTTTTTTTAAAACAATTATCAATATATAAATTAATAAATTAATTATATATGATAAACTATAAATAACTTATGTTACCATTTTTGGAAACCAGTAGGAAAAATTATATTTATGATTTTCATCTTATGAAGCTGCTATAATTTGTGTAAGATATTTCTCTATATGACCATTATAAAACATATAAAAAATAATCCTAATTCACTATAACAATAATTATAGAATATGTGATAGGATCACTCATATTAAAAATGGTTCCATTTATTCATAATTATGAAGAACATATAAATGAGTTATGAGATGTTCATCATCTAAAATTCATCATTAATTAACTCCACCAATACCATGTTCTGGATGACTAAAAAAACATAATTGATTTCGAATTTTATTATCATATTATTTCTGGTTACAACCCATGTGGATGTCATTTGATGGATATTCAGATTGGAGATAATGAGAGCAGAGAAAAAAAAATTCATCCAGTAAATAAGATTTTGCAATGATCCTTCAATCAATGCTTTATTATATACTATTTTTTTAAATTTATTTATGAAACCCACAAATGAGTACATCCATAGAAACTATACATGACCTATACATTTTCATCATGTATAAATTGTAATATAAAATGTTAAATTAAGTCACAGGACGTAGTTGGAATGATTTTTTATAGTTCACATAAAATTAAAATAATATATTCTTGTATCCTACTATGTGAATAATCTTATGTTTTCACTAAAAAAGTTTCCCAAAATAATATTATATATCTACTAGAAAATACCTAATCATTGGACTCATCAAAAATATGAATCAGATCAGTAGAAATCTATCCACTATAACTTACAAGTAATGACATTCTAATTCAATAACATAACTATTTATAAATTCATCTTCCCAAATTGGAAATGTAAACATATAAAAGTGTCAAATATACTATCTATTACAAAATAAGAATTTATTTTCCCTAGAATGTATATAAGATTTTTTTGGATCAGTTAAATTAATAATATGATATTTTAAAAAAAAATCTATTACTGGTCGCCTACAAATTTTGGAAATATGTTATTGTCTCTTCAAAAAATCATTGGTCTTAACTATTTCATAAAAAATAATATAAAATATATTATAAAAACAATTCATGGCAATATACCTAACATAAAACATGTGTTGGACCAACAAATCATAAAATATAGTAGATCCAAGAAAATTATTTGTTTTATCCAATTGTGTTCTTTCTTGAAATCATCATTTTTTTGGTTTATAGTTGTTCCAAATTTAAAAGGATTAAATGAAGAGATATGTTATTTTAACTCCCTGGCATAAATCATTTTTGGAAGTTCATTAATTTAAATTATTTATTTTCAGAAATGATATTAATTCCACTTAAATGTATAATCGATTGGAACACATATGCTATGTTAGTAAAAAAACATGGTTTTTTCAAATTATGATCATAAACACTTTTCTGTCTCCCATACACAACATAAATTATTTTTTACCATATGTACTCTAGCCAAATGATATTCCATATGGTAGGAAGTCCCAAATTGTGCACATCAATTAATATTTCAGTATGGAATTTTTTTCATAGTAAAATCATATGCATTTACACCATTACATGATAAAAAAATTCAACTACCCAATCAATGGCTTCAAATAAACATAAATATTCTTATTTCGGTGTCCAAAATTAATAAGTTTAAAATAATATATGGACCTGTCATCAACATCTATGGAGGGAATGTTTAAGGAGTTATAATGATTTCCCAAAAATAATATTTACTACGATAAGAACCAAATGGGCATAAACTATTAGTAGAAATAATCAATCACACATTATAGGATTCTAGAGAAAAAGAGGGATATATATGGTCAAAATATTTCTTTGAATCACTATTAGTTGGAATAATTTCCAATTACCATTTGAAATAATGTTTTTGTGTCCTGACATCATTGAAAATGTTTTTTTAAGATATAATTAAATGTTACAATCTGTGTGTAGGTAGGAAATACCTCAACTATTTTATAGGAATCAATAATGATGTCCCTATTTTAGAATCTTTATACATCTATTGTCCTCATGAATGAAAACATTCAAATGACAATTTTTCAACAAAATTTTAGATGCAATCATTTGAGGATGTGGTAATATTTTGATAACCTAGACCCAGATTATAAACCGGACTTTTTCTATCAATAAAATTTATAGGCAACACATTTACTTCATGTAACATCGATTTTGCAAAAAAAAATATGTAACCAAAAAATCTATTTGATATTCCATTATCTGAGTTAATAGGAATTAATTTTTATACTAAGTAAAATTATATTATCTTATAATATGGATATAATGATTCTTTAGTAGACCTCAACAACTAATAAAATAGAGATAGTTATAACTCATGAGTTAAATTTATATCATCCTCAGTTTTATTTTGTTGGAATGATGGACCTTCCACATCATGTACAAAATTTTGAAAACATGATGGATGTAGAACTAAAATAATAGTATCTTCTCTAGAACTATGTTCCCCATCAGGATAAAAAAACTGTATCCAAACAAAAATAGAATTGATGACCCCTAACCTTGTAAAATGTTTCAAATTCCCCAGACCACATTTATTAAAAGTACACTTAATATCCCATTTTGAAAGAAATTATTTGTATGATATTGCAAATGTTTAAAAAGTTTCAACACCCATAATATATACAGGATTTATACTCTAACCATTAGAATTTCTACACTGATTTATTCAAGAATGATCTTCTAATAATTACTATTATTGACTTCCTTGTACAATATATCTATAAATAAATATAAAATTCATATTTTTTATAAAACATTTGATATAGAAAAAACAAGATCCCAAAAAAGAATAAATTATTAATTTTTCCTATGTATTTATTATGATTTTTTATTATCATTAGTTATTATCAATTATTTCTATTTACTAGAATATGTTACTAATTATTACTATTTACATATATTTATTAGTATTTGTTACTACTTTTTACTAATTACCTATATTCATTCATATTTATTCATATTTATTTATAATTATTAATATGTATTATTAATTATTTCTTTTTATTACTATTTATTCATATTTTTTACTAATAATTAAAAATTATTAGAAATTACTAGAAATTATTATAAATTATCACAATATATTACAAATTACTACAAATTACTACGAATTGCTACTATTTCGTAATATTTCATATTTTTGATTAATAGTTATTAGTAATTTCCATTAATTGTTATTAATTATAACTATTTATTACTAATTATTACTTATTCTTTCCATTATTAATAATTATTACTAATTAATAATAGTCATCGATAAATATTGCCTATTATTACTATTTAATACTATTTAATACTATTTATTACAATGCTTTTATTTATTCTTAATTATTACTATTTACCCCTAATTATTACTATGGACTATTAATTACTGCTATTTATTGCCAATTATTACTAATTAATTGTAATTATAACTACTTTATTTTTACTTGTTAATAATTATTAATATTTATTACTCATTACTGCATGTTAATACTATTTACAGTTAATTTTTAAAATTTATTAGTATTTACTGCTAATTATGACTAATCCACTATATCTACTAAATCTGGGTACCTCCCAGCTTACATGTCGCCTCCACGCTCAACCACGTCACCCAAATAACACTTCCATTCCCGATTCTACCCCTAGACCGTCGCGCGCTACCTCCTAATCCATTTCTCCCCGCGCGACTCCTTCCATTCGCCTAACCTGGTACTCCAGCCGCGATTAGGGTTTCGACAGAGCTCCAATCAACACACCGCCGGTGGAATCTGCTCATCTCCTCCCACATGTCGTCCCTAGAATCAATGCGCTTACCATCCCCGGCCATTTCTTTGTTCCCACCATCCACACCATCCCACTCTCGGGATTTTCCTCCAATACGATTAGTGTTCCAGACGACTTCCCTCCGCCGCTTCATCTGCTCTCTCCCTTAACCTTCTATGGCTACGGCTCCTCCAATTTGGTTTCTAGGGTTCGCGGTCGTGATACCCCTCCCTGGATTTCTCCTCCCGCTCGTACCTATTGACCGAGGGTGGTTGCAGCACTTATCAACGGACTACTTGCTGCCCTCTATTTTCCATCCCTGAGCACAATCTCTAAATCCCCTCTCCCACTCCCCTCAATTTATACCCTCTGAAATCATGACACCGACTCTGTGTGATCAACCAGGCCCCAAGCCCTGACCGAATCGCCTCAGCATCCACCGATTTCATACAACATCAACCGATTCCTTTGAGATTGATTCAGGTCGGTAATTTCGTCGCCTAATTTATAGGTAACTGTGCATTTATGAAAAGATTCATTTACTGGGTTGCAAGTATTGAGTTACATGGATCTCTGCTTTTTAGAATGTATGATTCACTAACTCTATAATTGTTTTCCCACATTCAAATACATGTTCTATATGGTGTTTTGGATGGATCTTAAGTGTATATAGCGTTTATATTATTTTCAAGATCCTATTTGGACATCAAATAATCCTACCTATTATCCCACCTATATTCCCTTTTCTGTTTGTGTTTAACTGACTACGTTACGGCTATGTTCCCACTCACTTCTCTATATGGTTCGACATACCATGAAATTGTACTACTTGGAAATAGAATCTTGGTTCCCCTGCATTAATATGGAACTAAAATTTACATAATTACATACATATAGTTGAAACATTAATGTTTCAACATCATTTATATGTAAGGTTTTCCATATTATTCATTCGTATATATTTCCATAGGGTGTTTTGGGTGTTCCTTATATTGATTTAGAGTTCATCTAATTTTCAATATCATGTTTTCCCTTCAAATAATCTGACCATTTTTTCTCTTTTCTGTTTGTGTTTAACTTACATTGTTACGCTCCCTCCCTGTTGAGTTCTCTGTATGGTTCGACATACCATGAATGTGTAGTGCTTGGAGATAGTATCTTGGTGCCCCTACATTAAGATGGCACTGAAAATTACATAATTACATATAGGTAGTTGAAACATTAATGTTTCATGATTATTTATATGTAAGTGTTTCCTAATTAGTTGTTCACAGATATTTCTGGACTGCTTATTAAAGTGTTTCCCTAATAGTCATTCATAGATATTTTCTGGACTACTTATTGTACATCTCTGGAACTCTTGGGAGTTCGATCGGGGAATCCATGCCTGGATACAGCATCCGAGCTGTCTGGATCCTCAACTATCTACTTTGTCATCTTATTTAGGTATTTCCTCTACAACAAATAATTGAGTTAGATTTTCTAAAGTTGATCTTTACCTTGGGTTTTTATGTGGCTGACTAATCTGATTCTTGTGAAATTTTAACTAATATTAACCTTTTGCTAAAGATTCATTTATTTGGTTTGTTATCTTTCATTTTTTATCTGTCTGTTGTCATACATATATGTTTTTGCTTCATGGTCTAATGAATATTAACTTTTTTATCTATTTAACGTTAGAAATCACTTTTCCTTGGAAGCTGGTTTCTAATTTGCTAAACCAATTTCAGGATATTCCCAGTGGCCGAGAAACATTGGCTAGAAGCTTGCAAGGGTGATATAGACAACCCTGGTGATGAAAATTTCATTTCTCTTTTTATTATGACCACTCTCTTTGATGTTTTATGTGGATTATAAATTTGGTATGTATATTAAATTTTTAATTAAAATTGTATACTTTGTAAATTTCATGTTTTTTATTCATGTCATTATTTTACATTTTATATTTTATAGCATACAGTTTGTTGTATTTTCAGGTACTTTTGGATCATTGCTGCATGCAGTTTTTCCACCATCTATAACAATGCATAGCCTCTAAGATTCATCAATTTCCAATGGAATAGGCCAAAATTCATTTTCCACTCAGGACACTGTCTATAGCTTTCTAGGTTAGGCTTTTTCCTTCATGTTGTTTCATTCACACATTGTCTTCATTTGATGTGTGTCCGTTGTGTGGTTCTCAGTCAATTTGTGTTCAGAGATTTCTTAATGGGTTATTAATTTCCCCATTGTAAAAGTTATTTATTTATTTAGTTTAAATGGAGATGATGTCCTGGCCTAACTACATTTTTCTATAATATGGGTAAGTATTTCCTTCATGATTCCTTTTTCATGTCTATTAGGTTTTTCTAATTTCTATGGTTTCGTTAGGCTTACGTTGTCATTGCAGCCTCCTTTGAATAAATACTACTGATTTCAAGATGGAGGAATTTTGAACCCCAAAACTGATTATTGTGCCATTCAAGAACGTTTTATAGACATCTGTAAGGCATTTGTTTTCTAAAAATCTCTTTATTATAAAAATCGATCTTCGTTACATTTTTCGTTAGCTCATTGATACTTTTTGTAACACCCCAGGTAAATAATGACTATGAAATTTTCATATTTATCCATATTTGTGAATAAAATATTAATATGACTTTAAAGGGGACGCTATGCTCGATGGCGTACCCAACACGCAACAACGAGTTTCTTGGTAATCTTACGTTGCACTCTAATAATAAAATAATATAATTTTAAATGGTAGTTAACATGTAGCCGTTGTATTGGCGGGAATGGATATAAATAACTAAAATATGATTATATATGTTCTTAAATATTTTTACATTTATACAATAAAATTTAAAGGCTTAAAATACGGAAAGAATTCAATTTTTGGCGTATATGCCCTAGTTTTCACTAAAGGTTCACTTATCACCTTTTGATGGAGAACCGTCATTAAAAATAGTTTTGTTCACTCTTAAACATTCTTTTGGACCAAATAAAACTCTTATTAAGAATCGGGACATCAAAATTTACTTTGTGTAAATTTTTGGTATCTTTCTGATAAAGTTCATTTTTTTAATGAATAGTGTAGAATGTTGTGTTTTAATTCAAAACTTGTTTTTAATCTAATTTATTTATATGATTAGATAATATTTTGAATTGGTTTTAAAGTTAAATTAGAAAATGTTTTTACCATTAAATCCAATAGTGGTCATTGGAATTAATTTCACTTTGAAATCAGACTTAAATTAGTGTCAATCTTTTGATACTTATTGTTTTATAAAAACACGCTTTTTTCTCTGACAGCGGGAATTAATTATTAAATTAATTAATGTGACTAATATGTTTTGAATTTTGTAAAATAGACTTCATTTTTTAATTCGGAATATCAAATATAGCTTAGGGTGAATTTTTGGTAATTTTCTGAAAAACTTCAATTTTTGATGAATAGTGAAACCACTAAGTGGTACTTATAAAAACTGATTTTTCATTAAAATGAAATTTTTCCATAATTGTGTTTTGATTTTCAAAAATCCGACATACATGGTTGTCATTAAGAAGTAAAATGTGGTTCAATGAGATTAAAATAATTTGTTTGGTGAATAGTAACTTATTATGTTTTTAATCGCGATTACTGGTAATTAGTGTAGTTTAAGGTAAAAATAATGCTTTAATAAAATGAGATGAGCTTGACACATGTCTTACCCTCATTGGTTGTATCATGGCTGACCAAGACAAGCCATGGGTCAACTTGGGGACCCCATGGATCCACTTTGGTTGGGAAATGACATAAATAACATTTTATTTAATGTAAAAGTAAAATTGACACAAACATGATATGTTTTACTAAAACAATTTTTATGTGGGGTTATACAAGTCATATTTTTGATTATAAATATTCATTGGAAAAATAAAAAGATTTCCTACATCATAGTAGTTTTTTTATAATTTTTATACATTAAATAAATTAAATTATTTATGACATAATAATGATGCAGCGATGACATCATTATTTGACGATTTAAATAAAATGGAAAGATAATGTAAAATCTATGAACTACACATGTCCAAAACTTATTGGATGAGTGGATTTCGAAGCCTTATCACCTTATCCACGAATTATATCAATGTGGGACCTTTTGAAACCGACACACATTTTCAAATAAAGTAATATTTCTTACTTTCCAAAAGTACCCCTCCTCTCCTCTTATAAAAGGCCCCCACCTCTACCACATTTCACACACATCTCAAGCCTTTGGCTCGGCCAACCCCTGACCATTTACTCTCTCCACATCCCTCTCCTCATCCTATAGGACTTCCTTTGGGAATAATCCTTTCAAAGTAAGCCTTTAGGCTTAAATCAAAAGGAGTTACACTTTTAAAGGTAATTTATTCTCTCATGTTCATTTGTTTTATTTTGCTTCTCCAACCCCCTAAACTCTTTTTATTTACTTATTTTGTAACAACACCAGTATATTAAATATACTAGGATGTTGTTATTAGATTTATTCATGCTACACTATCACACAACTACATCAAATGGTTAAAGAACATACGGTTTCCGTGGATGGTGAAATTCTGCCTCCCGAAACGATGATTGTTCAATACTCATTTAACACCTTCAAAGGTGGCCATTATGATGTCACTATTTTTATATATGATATATAATATCTTTATGTTTTATTTATTCTTCTTTATTTTTCATTTTTGTCTTACCTTTGTGGCTTCCATTATGGGTATACGCGATATCTTCATTTAAGAAAGTGCGGACTACCGCCCCCTCAAAGTGATTTGATTCGTTAAATACCATATGTGGGATGTATAAAGGCTGGAAATATGATATTATATATGATATTATACTGGAATTATAATATACCTTTATATCATTATTATTCCATTCTATAAAATACGAAATAGAAATGAAAGTAGCGTTCATGCGTACGTACGGCTTACCGTCTCCATGAACGGTGCATTTCATTTCTTACCTCTAAATGATTATGTAATGTTATAAATGCATGAATGTACTGGATATATATGAAATATATGATATCTACATAATGAATACAATTCTTTATATAATAAACATTTGGCCACATGAACAACATGTAATTGTAAGAAGACCACCTTCGACTTAAGAACCAAATATCAGCAAAACAAATATTATTAACTTAAATGATTACATAATGTTTGTGACATGGTAATAAGTGGTATAAAAGTAATAATGAACTTGAAAAAAGGTTCTTAAGGAATTAGAAATTAACTCAAGTTTATTACTCAGGAGATTAAAGAACGATCGAGTCAAGTCGGACCCGAGGTAAGGGATCCTACAACTCTCTTTCTTTTTAAGTACACTCTTTTATGTAATTTCTATTAAGCACATCTTTCTTATGATTGGGATGTTATTTTATATTAAACCTACTGTAATTTTTATGTTCATGTGATGAGAGACCCTATTCTCTCTCATCAATCCTTTTGGAAGTTTTATGTGGCGCCGTTAGGCTGCCGAGTTTTCGTAAGGGATTTTTCAACTCACTTTTATCCCCGTGAGATTTATGATACATTTGCCACAATTTCCTTTGAGTGGTGTATGTACTTAACATTATTCTACTCTTTTTGTAATATATTTTCGTTTATGAGTGTTTACATCAATGATTTATTGACCTTATTTCATGGGGTGTATGTTTTGAAAGATACCCAAGTCGGTAAGGGAACCTTTCACCCTCCTCTTTTTAAAAGACTTCTTTTGTTGAGTCTTTTAATTTACATATTGTTATGTTGGGATATGTTATCATATATCCTTAATGATGTAAATTTTGTGTCCAAGTGATGAGATACTCTTTTTATCTCTCATCAACTCATTTTGATGTGATGCCATTAGGCTGTCAAGGGAAATTTTTAACCCAATTTCGATTTCTTTGGGTTCAACATGTAGTCATTGAATATGTCATCCATTGAATATGTGTGAATGACCTTTTATTGTTTTACACTTAATATCCACTTATATTGGGTGTATTTATATTTTTCACACATATTTTGAGATTGATTTGTCCTTAATTTAAGGATACCTTCTTTATAAGGGATTTAATCACGTTTGACATTTCTATTGAGGGTTTATTGTTGTTATGAACCAATTCACTCTTATATGGTGTATATACTACCCTTTGGAGTGTTATATCATGAATCCATTTATTCTCATGATATTATAAAGTTCTGACTAAATGTTATTCCTCAATTATTGTATTCAAGTGTCTCTGATTTTGGTAAAACCCCTTTAACCGAAATATCATTTTAAATGTTTTAATTACTTGTTCTTATTAATATCCATGTTTTCAAAATGGTATTAAGGATTTATTTATATGGATATTAATGGTTTAAAATTTTAAAAGCTTCAAGGTGGTATGGGACTTCATCTCAATCTCCTTTCGTAGAGGCATATTATATTTTATACACAACTTTCTTTTATACGGTGTATAAACCCCTTTGCCTTTTATGTTTATTCAAAAGGAATCTTTTTTATACGAAGCATTTAATAAACGACAAAAGGGAATGTTTTTGTCGTACGTATGCGGCGACAACGACTTCTCCGCCGTCGTGACCGTTTTTTGAGTTTCGGCTTCCTCTACAAGCCATGCCTTCTTTTTAAAAGAAAAATAAATACCATGTTTTACTTTTCTTTTACTTTGGTATTGAAAATGGTTTTCATAATTTTTTTATTATATCAATGTGTTTTATTGATATCTCGTGATTGAAATGTGGAAATGTTAGGTTTCCTTTATGCATGTTTTATGTGATATGATTATGTTATGGTTCTAGGGCATTATTATGAAGACGGGTGGTTCTGTGATAAACTAAGGGCAGGTGAGCCCGTTATAGCTCTCCAATGCATTGGGTAACGCGAAGGAGTGAAACGTTAAGGTTTCTCCAAAGAGATTTAGGGAATATACTGTGATGGGTATTCCAAACGTAACCAAGAGTGTTACTCCCTATGTAAGAATGTTATGAATTCCTCAAGTTACCTTTATGTCTTATGTCTTCTAAGATTTATTCATGATTTGATATGCCTATGTTTTTTGGGTAAAGTATGATTTCATTCTTATGTATTTATGAACTCATGTTTCCTTTCCATATTTTTATAACCCTTACTGAGCTTTTATGCTCATCCCAAGTTTTTGAAATGTTTTTCACAGGTCAAGGGAAAGGTACATGATGTGATGATAGTGTCAAGGATGTGTCAAGAAAGAATCCATATTTTATTTTAAATAGGTTTCCGTTGATGGGAAGAATGAATACTGTCTTTTATGTAACCACTTTGTTTAAATGTGGAATGTAATGCAAGTTTCATGATCTAATTCTCTAAAACTCTAAACCTGAAAAGATCCTCAATGTGTAATCTTTTAATAACTCAAGATTAAGTATGGTTTAAGGCTGGGGCCTTATAGTTGGTATCAAAGGTCGGTTTAGACAACTTTAGAGGTTAGGGTATTCTTTAAGCATAAGTGACATTACCATAATGGTTAGAATTTCAGAAAGAGTCCTAATTTTAGATAAAGTGAATGAGTAAGTATATCTTGGAGTCTGCCTTCTTCATTAGTACATGATGTTTTTGTTGATATACTCACACTGACATTTATGTTTTTATTGAATGGATGGATCTAGCAGGCACCAAAGTGACAATGGGTTTGAAGGAAACTGTGGTGGTTCTCTGATTTAAGATACTCGATGAGATGGGGGATTCAATGAGGAATCTCATAGTTGTTCGAAACCAACTATCAAGGAGTCATGATCAACCACTTGAACCTTGGTGAGTTCTCTAATGCATCATGTACGAGATGGCCAACTCGATGTGGAAATTCAGGTAATAATTATTAAGGTAACCATTAGGGTTTATATGATCCTTACTTTTGAGGTAATTATGGGTTATTATATGATATGATTGAAAATGAAGGGCATGAGATAAAATTGAGGTTAAAATATGTTATGATTATTCTTGAAGATTTTATCTCATTTTGGGGAATGTTTTAATAATTATATAGTTTTGGAAAAAGGACAACACACAGACCGTGTGACAACCCGTCGCGTCGGACAAAGCTGCGGGAATCGAACCCACAACCAAAGTGCGACTGGTATTTATCGCCTACCACTGGACTACGTGAAGTCCCTGGTTTGTTTGACTGATTCTTTTTGGTTATATGATTTTATGAATTAAGAGTAAGTTGATTTTTGGTTATTTATGAAAATGATTAACCTATCATGGAGGATATGTGATTAGGATAATTACTTTTCAATACGAGACTTTAGGAGCAACTGATGTTGTTTGGAGATAAATGTTACGATTTAACTTGGAAGACTGTGTGACTAAATCCTTCAAATATTTGGGTTTCAATCTTATATTGGTTTACTTTGAAGAATTTTATGTACAAATTGTTTATCGGATGGTCCTCGTTGAACATTGGGTTTTGTTGGACAAATTTTGGAGATTAAGCATAGATTTTCTTTTTAATGGGTTATCCTTTTCTGGATTATCTGATCTTGTAGTAACCTTTTTTGTTTTAGTTTTGGTTAAGGATTGAAGACATGGGAAATTTATAGTTCTTTTTTTAGGTGCTCCTCTAGAAGTTGTTTATAGTACTCTTAATGTGAACAAGTCTTCCTAAATACTCATCTGTTGGAGAAAATATGAGTTTGTGTAAGGAATCTAATAAAGGTTGAAAGTCAATATGATAAGTGATTATGTATCCTTATGAATAAATTCCTCAATAAAAAGTATCTTAAAACAAAAATGTTGTCTATTAACTTTTCCTACTGGGGAATCGAAGACCGTTTAACCCATCACAAGTTTGTGATTTTCTCGTGGTTAACTTTCTCCTAAACATGTTTTCTATCACTCTCCATCAGAACATGACCCTTTGTTTTTTCCTCCATGCCCATATTTTCATACTTGGAATCCTAGTATGGGTTAACTCGGGTGACCTTTGTACTTATCTTTCTTTATTTTAAAGTGTTTGTTTTACCGACTTTTGTTCCGATGTGGTACTTTCAAGGATGTTTCCAAGCACAATTTTAAAATTGCGAGGATGCAATTCCCAAAAGGGGGGAAGGATGTAACACCCCAGGTAAATAATGAATATGAAATTTTCATATTTATCCATATTTGTGAATAAAATACTAATATGACTTTAAAGGGGACGCTATGCTCGATGGCGTACCCAACACGCAACAACGAGTTTCTTGGGAATCTTACGTTGCACTCTAATAATAAAATAATATTATTTTAAATGGTAGTTAACATGTAGCCGTTGTATTGGCGGGAATGGATAGAAATAACTAATATATGATTATATATGTTCTTAAATATTTTTACATTTATACAATAAAAGCTAAAGGCTTAAAATACGGAAAGAATTCAATTTTTGGCGTATATGCCCTAGTTTTCACTAAAGGTTCACTTATCAACTTTTGATGGAGAACCGTCATTAAAAATAGTTTTGTTCACTCTTAAACATTCTTTTGTACCAAATAAAACTCTTATTAAGAATCGGGACATCAAAATTTACTTTGTGTAAATTTTTGGTATCTTTCTGATAAAGTTCATTTTTTTAATGAATAGTGTAGAATGTTGTGTTTTAATTCAAAACCTCTTTTTAATCTAACTTATTTATATGATTAGATAATATTTTTAATTGGTTTTAAAGTTAAATTAGAAAATATTTATACCATTAAATCCAATAGTGGTCATTGGAATTAATTTCACTTTGAAATCAGACTTAAACTAGTGTCAATCTTTTGATACTTATTGTTTTATAAAAACACACTATTTGCTCTGACAGCGGGAATTAATTATTAAATTAATTAATGTGACTAATATGTTTTTAATTTTGTAAAATAGACTTCATTTTTGAATTCGGAATATCAAATATAGCTTAGGGTGAATTTTTGGTAATTTTCTGAAAAACTTCAATTTTTGATGAATAGTGAAACCACTAAGTGGTACTTATAAAAACTGATTTTTCATTTAAATGAAATTTTGCCTTAATTGTGATTTGATTTTCAAAAATCCGACATACATGGTTGTCATTAAGAAGTAAAATGTGGTTCAATGAGATTAAAATAATTTTTTTGGTGAATAGTAACTTATTAAGTTTTTAATCGCGATTAGTGGTAATTAGTGTAGTTTAAGGTAAAAATAATGTTTTAATAAAATGAGATGAGCTTAAAACATGTCTTACCCACATTGGTTGTATCATGGCAGACCAAGACGCGCCATGGGTAAACTTGGGGACCCCATGGATCCACTTTGTTTGGGAAATGACATAAATACCATTTTATTTAATGTAAAAGTAAAATTGACACAAACATGATATGTTTTACTAAAAAAAATTTTAAGTGGGGTTATACAAGTCATCTTTTTGATTATAAATATTCATTGGAAAGATAAAAAGATTTCCTACATCATAGTATTTTTTTTATAATTTTTAGAAATTAAATAAATTAAATTATTTATGACATAATAATGATGCAGTGATGACATCATTATTTGACGATTTAAATAAATTGGAAAGATAATGTAAAATTTATGAACTACACATGTCCAAAACTTATTGGATGAGTGGATTTCGAAGCCTTATCACCTTATCCACGAATTATATCAATGTGGGACCTTTTTAAACCGAAACACATTTTCAAATAAAGTAATATTTCTTACATTCCAAAAGTACCCCTCCTCTCCTCTTATAAAAGGCCCCCACCTCTACCTCATTTCACACACTTCTCAAGCCTTTGGCACGGCCGAACCCCTGCCCATTTACTCTCTACACATCCCTCCCCTCATCCTATAGGACTCCCTTTGGGCAGAATCCTTTCAAAGTAAGCCTTTAGGCTTAAATCAAAAGGAGTTACACTTTTAAAGGTAATTCATTCTCTCATGTTCATTTGTTTTATTTTGCTTCTCCAACCCGCTAAACTCTTTTTATTTACTTATTTTGTAACAAAACCAGTATCTTAAATATACTAGGATGTTTTTATAAGATTTATTCATGCTACACTATCACAAAACTACATCAAATGGTTAAAGAACATACGGTTTCCGTGGATGGTGAAATTCTGCCTCCCGAAACGATGATTGTTCAATACTCATTTAACACCTTCAAAGGTGGCCATTATGATGTCACTATTTTTATATATGATATATAATATGTTTATGTTTTATTTATGCTTCTGTATTTTTCATTTTTGTCTTACCTTTGTGGCTTCCATTATGGGTATACGCGATATCTTCATTTAAGGAAGTGCGGACTACCGCCCCCTCAAAGTGATTTGATTCGTTAAATACCATATGTGGATGTATAAAGGATGGAAATATTATATTATATATGATATTATACTGGAATTATAATATACCTTTATATCATTATTATTCCATTCTATAAAATACGAAATAGAAATGAAAGTAGCGTTCATGCATACGTACGGCTTACCGTCTCCATGAACGGTGCATTTCATTTCATACTTCTAAATGATTATGTAATGTTATAAATGCATGCATGTACTGGATATATATGACATATAAGATATCTACATAATGAATACAATTTTGGATATAATAAACATTTGGCCACATGAACAACATGTAATTGTAAGAAGACCACTTTCGACTTAAGAACCAAATATCGGCAAAACAAATATTATTAACTTAAATGATTACATAATGTTTGTGACATGGTAATAAGTGGTATAAAAGTAATAATGAACTTGAAAAAAGGTTCTTAAGGAATTAGATATTAACTCAAGTTTATTATTCAGGAGATTAAAGAACGATCGAGTCATGTCGGACCCGAGGTAAGGGATCCTACAACTCTCTTTCATTTTAAGTACACTCTTTTTTGTAATTTCTTTTAAGCTCATCTTTATTATGATTGGGATGTTATTTTATATTACTCCTACTGTAATTTTTATGTTCATGTGATGATAGACCCTATTCTCTCTCATCAATCCTTTTGGAAGTTTTATGTTGCGCCGTTAGGCTGCCGAGTTTTCGTAAGGGATTTTTCATCTCACTTTTATCCCCGTGAGATTTATGCTACATTTGCCACAATTTCCTTTGAGTGGTGTATGTACTGACCATTATTATACTCTTTGTGTAATATACTTTAGTTTATTATTGTTTACATCAATGATTTATTGCCCTTCTTTCATGGGGTGTATGTTTTGAAAGATACCCAAGTCGGTAAGGGAACCTTTCACCCTCCTCTTTTTAAAAGACTTCTTTTGTTGAGTCTTTTAATTTACATATTGTTATGTTGGGATATGTTCTCATATATCCTTAATGATGTAAATTTTGTGTCCAAGTGATGAGATACTCTTTTTATCTCTCATCAACTCATTTTGATGTGATGCCATTAGGCTGTCAAGGGAAATTTTTAACCCAATTTCGATTTCTTTGGGTTCAACATTTAGTCATTGAATATGTCATCCATTGAATATGTGTGAATGACCTTTTATTGTTTTACACTTAATATCCACTTATATTGGGTGTATTTATATTTGTCACACATATTTTGAGATTGATTTTTCCTTAATTTAAGGATACCTTCTTTATAAGGGATTTCATCACGTTTGACATTTCTATTGAGGGTTCATTGTTGTTATGCACAAATTCACTCTTATATTGTTTATATACTACCCTTTGGAGTGTTATATCATGAATCCATTTATTCTCATGATATTATAAAGTTCTGACTAAATGTTATTCCTCAATTATTGTATTCAAGTGTCTCTGATTTTAGTAAAACCCCTTTAACCGAAATATCGTTTTAAATGTTTTAATTATTTGTTCTTATTAATATCCATGTTTTCAAAATGGTTTTAAGGATTTATTTATATGGATATTAATGGTTTAAAATTTTAAAAGCTTCAAGGTGGTATGGGACTTCGTCTCAATCTCCTTTCGTTGAGGCATATTTTATTTTATACACAACTTTCTTTTATACGGTGTATAAACCCCTTTGACTTTTATGTTTATTCAAAAGGAATCTTTTTTATACGAAGCGTTTAATAAACGACAAAAGGGATTGTTTTTGTCGTACGTATGCGGCAACAACGACTTATCCACCGTCGTGACCGTTTTTTGAGTTTCGGCTTCCTCTACAAGCCATACCTTCTTTTTAAAAGAAAAATAAATACCATGTTTTACTTTTCTTTTACTTTGGTATTGAAAATGGTTTTCATAATTTTTTTATTATATCAATGTGTTGTATAGATATCTTGTGATTGAAATGTGGAAATTTTATGTTTCCTTTATGCATGTTTTATGTGATATGATTTTGTTATGGTTCTTGGGCATTATTATGAAGACGGGTGGTTCCGTGATAAACTAAGGGCGGGTGAGCCCGTTATAGCTCTCCAATGCATTGGGTAACGCGAAGGAGTGAAACATTAAGGTTTCTCCAAAGAGATTTAGGGAATATACTGTGATGGGTATTCCAAACGTAACCAAGAGGGTTACTCCCTATGTAAGAATGTTATGAATGCCTCAAGTTACCTTTATGTCTTATGTTTTCTATGATTTATTCATGATTTGATATGCCTATGTTTTATGGGTAAAGTATGATTTCATTCTTATGTATTTATGAACTCATGTTTCCTTTCCATATTTTTATAACCCTTACTGAGCTTTTATGCTCATCCCATGTTTTTGAAATGTTTTTCACAGGTCAAGGGAAAGGTACATGATGTGATGATAGTGTCAAGGATGTGTCAAGAATGAATCCGTATTTTATTTTAAATAGGTTTCCGTTGATGGGAAGAATGAATACTTTATTTTATGTAACCACTTTGTTTAAATGTGGAATGTAATGCAAGTTTCATGATCTAATTCTCTAAAACTCTAAATCTGAAAAGATCCTCAATGTGTAATCTTGTAATAACTCAAGATTAAGTAAGGTTTAAGGCTGGGGACTTATACTTTTAAATTTGGCGTACTGTTTCCGGTGTTGTTGTGGTTCTTAATGTTTGTTGCTGCATTGATAGAATTGGTTATCACTAATTGATGATGCTACCACTGAAGCTATAAATGTTTTCAGTGAAGGAAAACACATTCTATTGGTATATTTATCTGGTTTTAGAATGTATTTCTGATTATACATTTTTTCTGATTGAACAAGCATGTGAACTGTCACCCCATTTTTGAAAGAAAAATTGAGACTGGGTAGCCTACATATGCATGTTCTCATTATGATATGTATGTTTTTTATGGGATCATCATAAATGAATCCCACATAACCATTAAATTATGGATTCACTATTGTTTTGTCTGTGCAGGCGGGAATTTCTCATTTTCAAGATAGTTGTACAACATAGAGGGAATCAGGTGCATGTTCAATCCTAAATTTCAATTTTAGCTGATGATCTTATACCTTATTTCCTCTTATTACATCACTATATCTCAAATGATGATTTCTGCATGTAAATTCTTTTCAATGACCACTTCATGTCTAAAAAATGGTAATCAACAGTTCTCTCCCACTTCTGCTACTATTTCTTTTAAGTTTCCTCTTTTTGATTTGATGACATAACATGTATAGTAAATATAGATTGGTTATCATGCATTTTACATCCAACTGTTGCACATAATTATAATTTAGTTGATGCCAATGGAAGGAAATCAGTGAACATTTCCAGTGTTTGGATGAATGGTCTAGATCTTACATGGTGACTGGGTGGAGTCACATTACAATTTGGGGGAATAGAACATAATGGAAGAGGGATCATTTGGTGTATTCTGGAGAAGTAGATATTTTATTTTTATTTTATCTTTTATTTATTTTTTATTTCATTAAATGTGAGTATACATTTATTTCTTTTTTTGAGGTTAGTATTTCCCTTTTTTCTATTCTCAATATGTTCTTTGAGGGATGTATTATGTGTTTACTATAATATATTACGTTTTGTGTTGGAATCATTTATTTTATAGGTTATTCGTTTAGTATTCCATTTGAGGATCGTATGACCTCAACTCAACATTAATTATCATAATGATAATAATTTTAATTAACCATTTGAATGTTGTTTTCATTAATGTGTTTGAATTCTTCATGGTGAAATTAAAATTTTATTCTTTATAACTTAATGTAAATGTATAAAATATTTATGATGTCAACTTAATTGTGTATTCTACTTTAATTTCCTATCGGTTTTTATTTCATTTTACATTCAAATGTTTTTTTAAATTTTATTTTAGATTTAGTTTATTAATGTTATTGAAATCACTATCCTTAGAATAATTCCATTCCTATAAATTTATCGTTAATGTTTTTGACTATATTCATGAGGTATCCCTATTTTCACCACATGTATTTCAATAATATGTACCATCAAATAGTGATTTAAATATATTCAATAGTAATGTTCATTATTAACTTCGAATCATATAAATTTCTTATTGTGTTTAAATTCTTCATGCTCAAAATAAATTTTTATTCCATTAAAACTTTCTTCAATATTTTCTACTATATTGATGATGTCTCTATAGTATATCCAGTTTTCTAATTTTATGTACCACACCGTTTTGTCCATAGGGAAATTATATTCAACTTAATTGTTCGTTAATAAATTTGAATAATGGTATTTTGTTATTGAATATAAGCATTGTTTTATAACATCGTGCAAGTGCACGGGTGAGTACTAGTTATCACAAATTATAGATAGTTATTACTAATTATTACTAATTATTACTAATTATTACCATCTATAAACATTTATTAATAGTTATTAATATTTTTTCTTATTATTTTCAATTTATTCCAATTTATAACTCCTTATTAATATTTATTCTTATTTATTACTAATTATTTTTAATTACCACTAATTTTTCGTATTTATTAATATTTATAACTAATTGTTACTAATTATTAAATTTTATTAATATATATTACTACTCATTACTAATTATTAATAATTAATAAAAATTATAACTAATTTATTTTTATTTATTAATAATTACAACTAATTAGTAATATTTACAACTAATTATTACTACATAGTGCTAATTACATGTATTGATATTAATTTACCACTAATTTTATCTAATTATCAATAATTACCTCTAACTGTTACTATTTATTGCTTAGTATTGCTGATTATTACTAATTATTGCTAATTAATACTATTTATTACTAATTTTTACTATTTATTAGTATTTATTAATATATAACAATATTTATTCTTATTTATTCCCATATTTTCCTATTTATTCATATTTATTACTATTTATTCCTTTTTTTACTAAATACCTTTAAATCCTACAAATTATTACTATTTATTACTACATATTACTAATTATTTATAATTATTAAATTTTATTTTCAATTACAAGAAATTATTAAATTTATTTACTACATATTAATAATTATTGGAAATTATTCCTAATTAAAACTAATTAAATTCTATTTATTATTAATTATAGATAATTATCAGTATTTTTGTTAATTATTGAAATTTCTGCAAATTATTAGTGGTTATTATTACTTACCACTAATTATGAATAATTATCACTAATCACCCTTAATTAATACTATGTATTACTTGTTACTATTAATTATTTTTATTTATTAGTAATTATTTCTAATAAGTACTATTTAATGATATTTATTACTTTTAATTAATATTTATTTCAATTTATTACTTATTACCTCTAATTACTACAAATTACCATTAATTACAAATAATTATTACTATTTATTACTATTTATTACTAATTATTACTAATTATTACCAACTGTTACAATTTATTACTATTTATTACTAATTATTATTGATTAAAGTTAATTAATACTAATTTATTTCTATGTATTATTAATTATTACAATTGATTACTAATTACTGTTAATTATTACTATTTACCACTTATTTTTACTATTTACCACTAATTATTTCAATGTAATATTATTTACAACTAATTATTAAAAAATTTCACTAATTATTACTAATTTTTGCAAATTAATACTAATTTCTGCAAGTTATTACTAGTTTGGGAAAATTATTACTTATGTGTTCTAATACACACTAATTGCTACTAATTATTGATACTTTTTACTAATTACCACTAATTATTAATAATTAATGCTACTTATTACTAATTACTTATTATTAGCCAAAATTATAACAACTTGTTAGTAATTATTACTAATAAAGAGAAATATATGTAAAAATATTATAAAATAAAACATATTAAATTATACATCAATTTAATTATATATAATTAGTAATAATATTATCAAATATAAAAATAAAATAATTTACTAAAAATAAAAGAAATAGATAAATTCCTTAATAAAGAATAATTACTATGATGTAATCCCTAAAATTCAGTACGATTTGAAAATTTTAAAATTGCATAAAACTTTCAGAGAGAAATATAAGAGTTCCAAAAAAGAGATATAGAGGAGTTGAGAGAGGTGTGAGGTGATATAGAATGGATGAGGGTATATATAGATGGTATTATTTTCCACGGGTTTATTGACGACATGAACCCGGTCTTAAATATTACTATTTTTGATAGGACCAATCCCAAATTCTAACCCCCTATTAATTAGCAGTGGTAGTTAAAAAGTTATTTGCAATGAGACCTATTACAAATACTAGAAACCATAAAAGGGTAACTGTGACAACACCCGTCCCAAATACTATAACCCTCTTAAGGGTATTTTTGATTGGTGGTTACACCCATCGCAAATAAACTTCTCACTATTTTGTGCGTAGCACGTTCCAATCCAATTATGGCGGTATACCTATTCCCATCACAAATTAGTAGGTATTTTCAATGGTCCTTTCCCCATCACAAATAATCCAACAGAAATGACTGTATTTTATGTAGTGATAGGAGGCCAACAATGGGTGGATGATCATTTAGTTCTATTCTCGTAGTTATATATTTTAGTAGTTAATGAGAAGTTTGACTTTAATAGTGATCCTAACATTAATAAATCCTTTTAAGGAATATAACTTATTATGTGACTCATATGGAGTTTTTGTATGAATTGAAATGATGTAGGATGATTTTTTTCTTATGGGTGTATAAAGATGTGGAATCATGATATGAATTGATTTACTCATTATCCATAGCTTTATGCAATGATATATTACATGAGATGAATGTATCATTATCTCATGGGTGAAACATTATTTATTCATAGATACCCATAGAGAATAATGTGTATCTTATCACAGAGGTACACGAACCTTCGACATAGGATGTGGGGTGAGAATCTTATTTATTTCAACTAAAAGATGGATTACACTATAGATAAGGGAAAAAAATTTGATTCCCTATGTAGGAAGTTGTAGAAAGAGGATGTGTGGAACTCTTGTGATCTGTGATGGTTAATGGATCTTTTTGTTGAAATTCATTTTTTAGGTGACAATTGGTAAGGGGAATCTATCTTGGATATTTATTATTCGTATTCTTTGGAATATGATAATGATGTATCAATTATCTAATTAAGTGACCCAAATATGAGAGAAATCCTAGATGGTGGGGAGAAATAATGATGTTGATCTCTTAGTTACAGTGATTTCCTTCGAAATCCATTGATGTGTATGGTATTTTATAGTCCTTTGTTAATATGTGATGAGAAAATAAAATACTTCTAAAAGGGCTGTACATATCATATTGACAAAGTTATATTATGGAATACATTGGAAAATATTGGGGTCCTAGTATGAATAATGTGATTGTAGGATTTTAGAAAAAATTATTATCGTTTTAAATGTTGAAGGTCAGGGGATAGTACAATCCCAGGTTTTAAAACATTTTTCAGTTTCAAAATGGATGTTCAATGATCTCTCAATTCAATTGGTCATAGTTTTATCAACCAAAATCAATAAAATTAATATTTATTGGAGATAATGGATTCACTAATGAAGTGCGAACACTTTTTTCCATTAGAGAGACAATACATGTCAATAACCTAGTTACTTTTTAATTTAGGGTGATAGTTTCGATGAATGATGCTAATAAGAGTATCATATCTAACTAAAATCCCTATTTCAAGTCTCATTTATTCACGAATATTTTAATTCAAAGGATTCACGGGTCCATCCAAGGACAATATATAATTCATAATATATTGGTGTATCTATGTATATGATTTTAACATTCTATGTCTTCTTGGGGGTTCACATTCGATTTCAATGGTTCTTTGTAGTGGAAACTTGTAGTAATGGATTTTTCTTCTAATAATGGATTATGTGTGTCAATAAAAACTGAACCCTATAATATTCTTAATGGATGGGTGGGACATGTGCCTGTTTCATTGATTGAGGAATGTGTGTAAACACTGGATTGACCATTTCATATTCTGGAGAAATATAAGTATGTCATGTTGATCAAAACATTGTGGGTGTTATTCTAGATGTAGAATAAATCCATTACATACCATCAAATATAACCTCAAGAATTTTATATTTTTCTCATGATTTTACAATATATTAGCTTTGTCGTATCTAAATGTATTGAACATTGGTGTCCATGTTTTTAGGTCATTTGAGATAGAGGAGAGTTTTTGTCAACTCAAATATTTTTTTACCTTCCCATCTTGTAATGGTTCAATGCTTTTTGTTTCTCATTTGATAAACCATCAAAGATATAATTATTATCATTCACACATGTAAAGTGTTAATGATATTGAGATTTATGTTGATGTGTAATATAGGGAACATATTAAATTTAAAATGGATTATAGTGGGATGAATCTTAAATGGATGATCATTCTTCCAGTGCGATTTTAGTTTTGAAATGGGTGATTTCAAAAGTATACATGTTATTAGGAGTCCAATATGAGTGAATTACATACAAAAATTTCCCTTATTTCGACCATAGTGTGCCTTAAGGTCATAAATAAGGGATGATTTTTTATGGTTTGGTGTCTGTAGGATTAAATAATCACTTTTGTGCATTCTTTTTTTGGATATATTTTTTAAAAACATTTCCAATATGGAAAAAATATAATTTTCCTATTTTAAAACATGGTTTAAGAGTTTTTTAGGATCCTAATATGTCATTATTTTATTAGTCTTGGGGTCAAGTAAAACTGAGTATATTGGAGAACCACCAACCAGTGGGTGGGAATTTGTAATTAGTAATGAGACAAGGTCCATCTTTTAATCTAATGTGACCTAGTATCATACTTGTGGAATTTTGTAATAATGATTTTCCTCAAAGTGAGACATTTTCTTGTTGGATGGAAGAAATCAATCATCTAGTAGAGTTACTATCATTTTAGCCATAATGGTTTACAACATAGTTAGTTTTTTACTACCCACAATCCATTTGGTTAAGGTTTGATATGCCATATTGATGAGTGTACCTCCATAAAAACACCTATAAATATTAAGTATAAACCAATTTGATCCAATTTTTATATTTAACAATCATTAAGGTTCTGTAAGTATTTTTTTGATATCCAAAACCTATACTTGTTTTTTGATATATTATCTGATCTATTGAACCCAAATCATTATTCATGTAATGAAATTGATGAAATAACCTCATCTTATATGTTGATTTCACTATTTTCTGGTATTTTTTATAACAATCAGTAATTGAATATTTGGTGATTGTAGTGTTTCATATTGATCTGGAAAGTGATATTTTTGGTGATCATTTTTATTAAATTAGGAAGTTTGTATGAAACATCAACCTAATGTATCATTTTGATTTATTATAGTGAAAACTATGAGATGTCAGATGCATGTCATTTTTTTTCTATTCATACTTGTTAATCATTGGAATTGATAAATCCTTATGCGTTTTTAATCCATGTACCCCAATAGGTATGTTGGTAATTAGACCAGAACATACAACCACAATAGTGGCGTGCCAATAAATGACACTAACATGGAAAATGGTCAATTTAACATAGACATACACGATTAATTTTTTATTTTTATTGCAAATGGAATAAAATTTTGACATTGCGTAACATATGAATTGTAGTACTTTTCTTGATGTATAATTTTTTTGATTGATATGTATATTTGAATTGTATTTGTATTAGTATATATGAAGAATTTATTAAAGGCACAAATGGAATTCTTGTAGTATTTGATATAAATTGATATGTGAAATGGAAAAACAATTAATTTATTTTTACAATAATTATGAATATTAGTAGTGTGCACTATTGGAATAAATGTATAAAACTATTAATTTAACTATTAAACTTATGTGTATTATAACATCATTTTTGGAATGTTAGATGAATCATTTTATAAATAACTAATATTTCCATTTTTTCATTATATGAATATTGGGATACATAGACCTAAAAGAAGGGATTGGGTTATAAATGGATGATTATAAAATATTAGATCATATATTAAACAATAAGTTCCTTAATGGATGAGATTATAATATGGGATTATCATTCCATAACAGATTAAAAAATCTGTTGGACATGGATTTCCTTATTTGATGATATTATTGGGTGTGAAGGATATTTCATTACGGATGAGAGTATAAGATATAAATAATGTTCTCTCTATGGTTTGATTTTGTCATGTACATTTTTACAATACAACATGGGTAGACCAAACCCGTCTCCCCAGTCATCCGATTATGGGTTGGGGTGAAACAAACATAAAAAACCAATATCTTATATGATAAAAAAATACAAACAACATGAGTATGATGTCAAATCAATGATAGATATAACTGATCCAAACAAGATAAACCATAAAATGTCACTTCTTGACAATAAGTCTTCCTTTGACATTGTGTCACCTCCAAATTATCCCAAAACAAAACAACTATGTAAGGAGAGGCTATCATATAATATAATTCTATTTCAATTACATGAATCCTTCAAAACATGGTCTAAAACCACCCATAGGCAGTGGTGGGTTGTGGGAAATAGATACCAATATTAATACATTGAAGGATCGATAATTCTTATAATAAAACATAATGCACATGTCAAACAAGAAAAAAAACATTACATGAATTTTTATAAATTATTAAATTTCTTATAAATCATTGATTTTTTACAAACTACATTCATTCTTTTTCGAAGAATGATAAAACCATTAATGATACCCAAATATAAATAAATAGATGTGAAAAACACTAATTAAATAATATATCATGTAACAAAAAATAAACTAATAATAATGCACCTTCCATATATACTCTTGAATTTGGAACAATACATACAATAAAACCAAAATCCTAAAGTGGAATACAATTATATCCCACAAACATCAAGGCCGACCATTAACCATCGAAATACAAGATGTTACATCATAGTGGTGTCAGAAACACTAAACTTACCTGTGTATCTATATGAAATTACCTAAGGTTACCACTATGTAATGATTATAAATTTATCACTCAAATACCTTGCTCACAGTTTATAAAAAATCCAAGATAAACCAATCTACATCTGGATTTGAAAATACATTTTCAATTATAAGTCCATAAAATTTTATTTTTAAGTAATAATCGCTGTTAAAACATGTATTCATTCCATTTTCAATTCGAATTCATTGAATTCTAGATCAAATATAAATAAATCAACATGAATATCCAGTAATTCCTAAAATTTGAACAATTGTACATATCTAACTACATAAAGAGTGTAGAAAACCAATCCTAATATGATAAAGGGGATATAAATAAAAAATATCTACAATCATAGGATAAGTCCCAATAGTAGACTAAAAAGGATTGGTAGACAATACATACAATTATTGATCCCTATAAAAATGATTCCACAACTACAAATGAGACAAAAACAAATAGGAATTCATATGCGTAGAGACATAACACCTAACCCGATTGATCAATCATTAAATGAATCCAACACAATAAATGAAAAACCACAAAATTACCTAGGATAAGAGATATAGTTGAGAGGAGAATGGAAAAAAGATAAATGATCCCTCAAACCCCCACACGACACCCTAAAAATTGGATGTCAAGAAATTTCACAACATGAAATATTTAAAAAAATTTGAATCCCACTATTTTCCAGTTTCATTGAAAACAAATTTTTTCTTTAATTGAAAACATTATTTTTACATTATATGATATGTAAAAATTACACTACAAGTAAATTACCATAATTTAAATTCAACTCATAGTATGGGTCCATCCTATATTACATGTCATGAAACCCAATTATCTTTCCTGTAATTACTAAGAGAATAACAGGAACCCTAAGGAGAAGATGAAAATTCAAAAAATCTTTGACTTTTCCACTTAGGAATCCTCCCAATTCACGAAGAAAACACACAAATGGAAAAAAATGAACCAAAAATTATATATTACTATATAATTTATATAAATGTAACATGGTGTCCCAATAAACCTTCTATAAATGCATTATGTCTCCATATAGAGAACCTAATATTGGATTCGCAAAAAGAATATTACACTACAACCTCATCATTGACTCATGATCCCACATATCATTGTGATTCATTCCACACAACCACAGTACTCAGTCATGAGAAATAATATTATGGTTATGTACTATATCATGAAGATACAAAATCTAAACTAGAGACTCAACCAATGTGGTATAGGGTTAACGATCTACATCCACCCCAATAATCACCATGAAGGGATATCATATTTAGAATGTAAAATTGTAATCATAAAACATGTAATGTATATATATCAAGACAGATTAATGTAGAAACTGATAGAGAACCCACTATAGTCTCTCAACAATCTCAACTGATTCCACATACCTCAGTCCCAACATCTCATACATAATCAACAGAAAATGTCCCAAGTGAGATAAAACTCTGAAAATGTCTCTATCATGAGCCTCAAAAATAATTTTATGATAACACTGATCCATATAAGAATTCTAAATTCTATGTTCCATTGTGCGACATCTCAAGAAAAAATACAACACTATTTTCAAATCATTAAAAACACTCCTCCTAACCATGGAATGCTATCCAAAATCATCCAAGAAGAAGGGAGACAGACATTGCCTCCCATAAAATTTTTCTTGGGATGCTATCCTACTTGAAGACTAATTACTCTTATTATAGTAAAATTCAAAAACAATAAAATTTCACTCCCATGATCCACAATAATCAATCACACGATCCAAAATCATATCCTAAAAAACATGGATAGCCCCCTATATCTATCCATCAATATGGGGATTATATTCCATAATCAGATTCAATTGGAATCCCATTTCTTCTTGTAAACAATTACATAATATTGATTTGAATCAAAAGTACAAGTTAAAATAATCTTTACTAAAAACCCCATGAATATTCACAATTTATCATATATAAAAGTCACTAATCTATTCTAAATTTATCCTTACATTTAATGGAATGAAATTTTCATATTCCGTGTCTCTCTCAACAACCAACCAAATCATATCCTTCCCATATAATGTGTGTGGAAAATAAATGATGAAATCAGTGGAAATATCATACAACTTCCCTAACATAATGGTTAAAGGCTTTATTAAACATATAGGTATTTAGTTTTTTCCTTATCATATTGAAAAGTGACATACCACGATATGAAATTTGAAACTGGACACCTCAACCAAGGACACCAATATCAACTGATCAATTCGTGGTAGAGATTTTTATACCTATAGAGCACAGACCGACATAAAAAATTTACATTTTCTAAAAATTCATTTATCAAGAAAAATAGAAAATGAATCATGCAAAGCACAAATAACCACTTAGAGACTAATACAAATCACATGACGTCTCTCTTACTTTTAGGAATTATCCTAAAAATATTCACTCATTGTTTGTATTCTTCTCATGTTTGAATTACCTATAAAAATATGAGTCACCTTTTATAAATTCAAAGAACAGATATCCAAAATCATCATCCATTAAATTAATTTTTATGTAAACAAAACCGTCGAGTACCATTGTCCTTCTGATTTCTTCATGAATATTTTATGTAAATTTATTTTGTAAACACCTTTAATAACATTCCCTTTCATGGAATTATATATAATATCAAAATAAATGTTCTGAAGACACTCATCCAACCATCAATTTATTTTTTTATGTTTTCCTTGAATAAAAATAAACCTTATGATTTTTTGATCAGAATATATTGTAACCTAATCTCTATATTGATAGTGACACCATCTTTTGATCACATGCATAGCATCTTCTAAATTTAAATCATGAATTGGGTTGTTATTTTCATAATGGCGTGACTACAACAGAACATAATCCATAACATCTATCTCATACAACAAGTCACATCCCAAACCTATAACAAAAGTATATTAGTAAAAATAATAACCAAACCCTCCATCTATAAGAATCAAAATAGGTTCTGAATTCATCATTGTCTTTATTTCCTAAAATCATCTCTAACATTATTCATTTCATCATGACTATAAAAATATATTTATTAATGGTTTCAAGGAATATGTGAATATAGAGAAGCCCCAAAAGAATAAAAAAAACTATGAAAATACATATTATTTATATCTAAAACACCTTTATGGGAATTACAATGACATATCAACATGTACCTTTTTAGAATTAACATAGACTTTCCTCTCAAATATGACATACCCCATTAAAATCACTTAATGAATCAAAAAAACTAAACTGAAATGAAAACCATATATACAATTTCGGATAAATTATTGAAATATTATATTAAAAAGGTATATGTGATCCCCCTCAAATGTGGAGTACACCACAATTTCCTCTACCAACATAAAAAAATATTCAATGAACTGATGAAATATCTGGTTCATGATATCAATAAATATTATAGGAGTGTCCATGATACCAAATGGAATAAGTAAGAATTATAAATTCATATATATACTTTGAAATCCATTTTTTGTTGAACACTATTCTAAGACTCTCAACTGGTGTTATCCCGACCTCAATTCAATCATATAAAAGAAACGAGAACCACTCAACAGATAAAAATGGTCATCAATTTGGTGAATATTTTTCATTTTCAAAACAGTCATCTGATTCAACTTCTAATAATCAATAAAATGTATATGAATTCAATATATCTTCTTTGAATGGAGTACGTGCTATGACCATGGTAAAACACTACAATGAATAAATCCTTTCACCATGTGTTTATCAAGACTGAATTTACTTTTAACTAACTCAGTTGGTTAATTTTGATATGATCGAATTGAAATAAGTCTCATTTAATGTCACATATCAATAGTAAAATCAACCACTCTCTATGAAGGAAAACATGAAAATTAACCCAGAACAACCAATGGGTACACAAACAACTATAGGCAGCTAACATCCAAAGCATGAGTCAATAAGATTGATAAAAATTTCCTAAAATTAGTATGCTATTAAATTAGTGTAATGATAAACCATCCCGATCCACCACTATCAAGAGTCCCACTCACCCAAAATAACATGAGATACCCCATTAATATGATTAGAACTACACCGACGATGATAAGGGTCTATATGAAACATTATGCTAATTATCCAATCTATTTTAATGATCAATTATAAATTCTAATGAATAATACCTAATAAAGACCAATCCCCCTCAAATCACATATCTCCATTCATCACATGGGACATTTGAAATCATATTCATACCCCTTTTCCAACGGTTTGGAATGAACTTACATGAACAAACTATGTTTTTAATGTAAACTCAACATGTAAACCATATTTGATGATATAAATGAATCAATAAGACATGACCAAAACTAACTAGAATTATAAAAGATAAAATAAACATTGTACCTCTCACAGGACCTGGATCATATTTAAGTTCCATTGAGTCATAGTACCAAGGATAAATACATCCATACATTGTAACTTGGACATCCCCTATGGTCAGATAATGAGTCCCGCTAATATTAAAAGCATCAACATGTAATTGTGACCCCTTGGTGAATGTGTATTCCTTTATATTACTTTGGAATATCAATCCCATAATCACTTCAAATGTAATGGTCTCTTACATTGAGGAAAATATCATGGATCCCAAACAAATTGGGGAATGGTATAACCAAACCACCCAAACATGTATAAAATAACATGTTTTTTACTATATAATCCCCTAATATTTTCCTTCCGAAATATGAACCCTCTTGAAATTTCTATTTTGGCCTAAAAAATTGACCTAGATCATCACTAGAACTACTAAAGACTCCACCGATACTATCATTCCCATTATAATTTTATCATCCCAAGATTATTTATACATTACCTACATAATTGTTGGTAGAAAAAAATGAACTAACATTGACTTCACATAGGCCCCCATCTCTATCACAATCCTTCAAACCTTTATTAAATTATTTGTGGCAATCTCCAGTTCTAGATGCACCAACACAGAAAAGAGGGTGGTTAAATATTGTATGGTATGTTCCCCTTTTTCCATCATGAGAAACTATAGGGTATTTCTCACATTTAATGTCTTAGTATACACCATTTAATTGAATATATTCTTGTATGAATCCTACTTAATACCCACATTTAAATATCATTCACTATCGAGTCCCACCATATTCTACTTGGTCCAATCAGAAAATATATGGAAACCCCCACATAAGAATATACATATGTCTTAAAACAATTATTGCTCATTAAATATGTTTAATCCAATCATATGAAACCTTTAGAACATTTTCTCCCGAGATGATAGTTGGATGTTAGTTTGTAATTTCAAAACCATGAACCACTACCTGCATCTAGTTTCAATGCACCCACTGATCCTAGAGTCTGAATTCTATGAACCATTATATCATCAATGAAGTGATCACTATAGGATCCACCAAAGGAAACTCTCTCCCATAATTACCTATTGTATTTGGAAGGAAATTTATTTGATTTATTTTAAATTATACATTGGATGATAAACAATCATCCTTGATAAATTCCAAAACCATTGAAGTAAAAATAATAATCCAGACCCATGCATCAAAAAAAATTTATGGATGTTATGAATTCTACCAGAAAAAGGACAAATTTTTTTGAATGGAATAAGTCCATATAGATAATCTATACACATAGTATCTTAAAAATAAAATAATCACATTATGTAATAATAAATTTTATGAAGTATAATTTAATTTGACTTCTCATACAATTTCTTCAAATGATTTAAAATTTTAATTAGAGACATTGTAAAAATTTTCTGACCACCCATGGAATCTAGACACCTGTAAAGGGAGTGAGATAGTGATTCCATTTCCCAATCCTACTATAAAAATTATGATGATATTACTCTTATATAATCCATACACTAATACCACATAGACAATTGAGACATACACCATGCCGAGTTACCCCTATGAAAACAAATTGTAATAGAGAAACCTAGTACAACCGTACTAGTAACCCAACTCAACCCATCATGGGGTGGGGTAAAACATAGATAACAATACAATACCCATATAAAATAAATAAAAAATAAAAAACTATAGTATAAAGTATAAATAATGGGAGACACAACTAAAGCAAACATGAAAACCCACCAAACGATCTATACATGTTCTAATAGAATGATTCCAGAAGTACAACCATCAAAACAACACAATTTTTAATATAGTTTTATAAATATTTTTTTTAAAACAATACATGGGTTTAAAAAAAATTATTCTATGTTATCCAAATCCAAAAACAGGAAGGTCGAGACATGAAAATATAAATACACAAGACATTAAACAATCTTGATATATTCTATCCTGTAATAAACAATCAGTAACAAAAAATGAAAAAACTAAAAAGTCTATAGCCTCTTGGAAAATATGTTATAGACACTAAAACCCATTGAGATGGATTAAATTTGATCAATGAACATCATGGCCTTCCATATAGAATCGACATAAAAGAGGAATCCACCTATAGGTGTTACACACACTAACACTTCTTATGTCTCTATCTCATTGTTACTAAGGATCATGGTTTACAATGATTATCAATTTCAATTTGAAAACCCATGAACACATTTTTATAAAACAATTTCACATACATGTCAATTTTCTTCATGGTTTGAAAATCCATCTTCCATTTTATATAAATTCAGTTCCTTTTTGAATGGAAACCCCATTTTAAACACAATCCCAAGTCATTTTCATTTTCATAATATGAAATTACATTACAAATTTCATGAAATCAATGAATAAAATAATATATTCAATAAATTTTAACAATTAAATAGATCCAAATTCCTCAAGATAATAGAAAACCTAAATACCATTGAAAATGGGAATTGGAAACCAGAAGATCTACCAAAATTAAAGCGATGACCAAAGATTGAAAATGGTTGATAGAATTATTTTTCCAATTACAAATACCAACAATAAATTATATCTCAACCACAAAAGATATGGTTACCAAGGATAATTATTATCTATAGTGATGAAATTTAGAACCCTACTCATCTATTACAAAATGAGTCGATCTAAATGAAAGGAAGGTACCAAAAATTTCATATGGTAAGAGCTCTAACCGAGCGGAGAATCATGCCAAAAATTAATGAGAATTTAAACACTTGTCTAGAATCCTAAAAATAAGAACATGGGGAATTAATTGATTTTTAATATTTAACCAATTGTAAAACTCTTTCGTTAAATTTTTAACCAAAAAATGCTTAGCCATTATAATTGAAAACTAGATTTTCACATTACACACAACATATCACTTAAATGATGTTTAAATTATCACGTTGTGAATTCACCTCGCATTACGAGTTTGGAGTAAATTACACATTCAGAAACTATAACAATTGTTGGGTAACTACACAACTAATAGAAAAAATCTAAATGAAAAGATTAAAATCCCTCGAATCCATGACATCACCATTACATGTATCCTCCCAATTCCAGTATAACAACATATCATCAATGGGAGAAGGAAACAAAATTTAAAGATTAGAAAATACATGATGGAATATTAATGGTTCCATTACATACATGGATTTCTTTAATGGAAGAGTTTATAGGATGGACATGATTCTCCGTACATGATTAGAATATTTGTTTGACATTGAGTTCCTTCTCGGATGAGATTATATGATTGGAATGATGATCATTCCAAAATGTTATTTTAGGGATGATATCAGTTTCATTCGTAGTTGATACATGGGGTTCGATATGGTGTTCCATTAAATTTCAAGGATGAGTGATAGAAATGGTGTAACATTATCGATATTACAAAATCCGTAATGATCAATATATCAATTATTATGTTGATGTTGGTCTAGATGATTCTAAATTTTAACCTATAGTGTGATGGTCGAAGAGTTATTTAATTATATGAATAAATTTTTTTATTTACTCCAAAAAAAATTATATTTTTTCTTAACATATATATGAAATATATATTTTTTAGATAGTGTGGGTTACGACTTTATAATTTATAGTCAAACTATTTTTAAAACTATATTGTATAGCGGCATACATCATGGATATAGGTTTAAAAAAGGAAAAGTGGAACAACAAATGATATATTTTATTTTTAATGTAATATTTTATCAAGAAGTTGTTATTTACATGAGGCCTGTGATGAAGAATTATTTTGGAATATTTATAATGAAATCTATATTTTATTTTAGGCTTGTAACATCCCACATTATTTTCAAATTTTTTTAAATAATGAAAAACATGTGTTTTATATATAGATTGGATTGTTTTGGATTATATGGTTGATTATCAGTTATAAAATCTCAATATTCACTATTAATCATGTATTGCATAATTTTTTTTTACCAGGTGTATATTCTATATTTTATAAATATTACACCTAATCATCATGTCGGTATCCTTTAGCATACGAGGAGGTGTGCCTCGGGTAGTGTGTCAACCTAACCTAGTCATGACTTGGATAATTGGGTAAGGAAAAATATAACTAAAAAGGTATAAAATGGTTCTCATGTCATGTACATCTAATGTGTAGAATAATGGTGATATGGGTGAGGTCCGAATGTGATTCCCATAACCATGAATTTTAAATAAACTTTTAAATAATATTTATCTATATTACTAATATATTGTTCACTTTTACTATTTCCTATAAAAATAAAGACATTAATTTTTACCTATGTAATTGAATATTAACGTATAAAAAAAATATGGCATATATTTCATTTCTTAACCTGTTTATTCCTCAAATTTTATTTTTATCATTATATATAATTTTAATGTGTATAAAAAATATTTTTTTTCCACTAGTACATGTAAAATGTAAATGGTCTTTTTGAAAAGTTTAATTTGGATGTATAAATGATATTGTAAGGAAAAATAATGGATTTTTATTTATTTTAATGAAATTAATTATTTTATTATTAACTTATGGATATTTATATAAAATTAAAATAAATCTTTAACTAAATATTATTTATTAAAAACTTTAATATTCAAGTCTAAAAAATGTTTTTTACTAAAATATTTTATATAATTAAATCTATTGAAAATATTCTTTAAAAAAATTTATAAATTTTTTATTTTAAATTATAAATAAATAATTTTCATAATTGAACATTATATATATATATATATATATTATACTTTCATACTAAAATTATCGTTAAATATATGGTTTTTGAGAAACTATATTTTCAGTAGTAACATTAAATAAACTATTTTAGAAATATCCTAAAAATAATAATAATATTATATTGATATTGTACATCTGATAACATATTTATGTGGTGAAACTGAATTTTTGACATTTCAATATTTATCATTATAATCAAAATATTATAATTTAATATAATCAACTGTAATGTCAAAAAAATTGAGGGAAATTATTTTAAATTATAAAGAATTCCATCGAGACCTAATGCCTTGATGACACCTGATTACGAGGCCTAGTGAGTCCAGAATATAATTTTTAATATTTATAAATTTCATTTAATTAAACAAGCTGGTGGAGTTTTCAAACATTTTAACCTGTACATGGATAAAAAAATATGAGGTTATAGTTGAAATCATAAAGACATGATTATCCTAGAATAAAAATAACTTCGACCACGGATGGGCGACCAAAAAACATAGTTTCCAATGTTATTGGGAAAAAATAAATTAACATAATGATTTAAAGTTTTATATTTTCCAACTATTGGGTGGTAGAACTGTGGCGCTGCAATGTTGTGAAAAAGTGACGATGAGTCACATTAAATGGAACACATTAATGGAACATAAATGTGAAACAAAAAAACACATTAAATGAAGCGTAATGACATGGTGACATAGCATAACAGAATCGTTGTGAATTGTTTTCTATTAATGGATTAACATGCTGAACATATAAGGTTCAGGAGGTTGTGATTTCTCTGAAGATCCTTCGGAGATATACCCACTCCCACGAAGAATGATGAACATTGGTGGATTGATAATGATGTCAATGAACAATTATGAATGTGACTGGCTAGAATTAATCACCAACAAAACATGAATCTTGATAGAAAGACTATTTTAAAGATCAAAACCTTTAATGTAGGGTTTTTTTGGTTTTATGTTTCCTCATTCATCATTCAAAAAGGGTTTTTGCGTATCAACCAATGAACTTGTTGATCTGTGGTTCACTAATTATTGTGGGGGGGGGGGGTTATCTTTCATGGGATTCATGTATAATGATTGATTAAATTGTGATTGAACTTCAAATATATATCACATGTTTCTAATCCTCTAATGTAGTGGGTGTGGGCAATAGGAACAGTGCCCGACCCCCTTATCCTTATGCGTTTTGTAAATTATTTGTCGTTATATCATCAATGTGAGATAAAAGAAGGATTAAATGTCATCACTAGAATGATGGTATCTCCCAGAGGCTGTAAGTGCATGTGTTGTGAATAATAGACCGCCAGAGTGACCGAGCGGTTTGAAGAAAACCTTTTGGTGTGACGGCACAGGTTGGGGGGGCATCTCCATCCACGGGTGGGTGGATGTGCGCCACGATGGTACCCCAGAAGAATCTCCACTGCCTGTTGGGCTGCGGTGGTGGGGCAGAAGCCCCCGGCCTCCATGTAAGTGGTTGGAGGAAGGCGGTCGCGGCCACACGACCACATCAGTTCATCAAGGAAACAACACCACACCACTCAAAAGCAGAAAATTCTATGGTCATCCAACTATAGAAGATGAGGTGGCCCTATGGACGACCATCTGGGATGGGGAAGACAGACGCATCTTACAATTGTGTCCCAACCATGAAGAATCTAACCCACCATTTATGGGCTTGATCGGGATGGATACAGGATAGATTGGAAGACCCAGGTGGGTTTATGTCTGTCCGACCTTGTCAGACTGGACCCATACCCAACCAGACCATTTTTGATATAAATCCACTGTATTTCAAACTGGGCATATGATTAATGGGTCATTTACGGATTTTGGACCCTTGTGATAAGTGGGATATTCTTCAAACTCTATTGGGGATTTCATGGATGTTGAAATACAATGGATGGCTTGGGGTACAATTCTCTAAGAATCAAGCACACTACGTGCCGAAACCCTATAGTCACCTGAGACCTGAAGACAACTGAAAAGTGACCCTATGTGGATCATCTATTTTGTATAAGTGGAAAATGGATTTGTGTGACCTAATAATCCCACGGTGGGGAGAGAATTTGTGTGACCCGATAGACCCATGGTATTTGACGTGGTGGAGTACCTCAATATGGTCAATATGGGAAGCAGCTCTGTGTGACCCGACATGACTAGGATTGGAGAGACTCTATGTGACCCAACATATCCACTATACTCATACAAAATGAGTACCAAATCATTCCACGGTTAATGGGAAATGGCTCTGTGTGACCTGGTAAGACAATTGTACTCATTGAGGAGGAGTTGTCTAATACCCCATGGTGTCTGATGATATGCCTCGTGGTCTTACATTCCTACTATATAGAATGCATTGTGTGAGTTTTCCTACTTCTTGGTTTTCTTTTTTCAATTATATATGTTCTTTACTTGTTGGTTTGGGGTCTCTACTCCTTATACTCTTACTCGCCCTACATGGGCAATTCCAGCATGTGTTGTGTCTGGTAGAGACGATGGACTACTTGATATAGGACTTGGTGTCTAGGACAAGGTTGATCCAAGTGAGATCTTGTAGTCATTACATGCTTTTAAGGATTCCCATAGCTACTATTCACTTTCCCATCAAGAGGGGTTTTCAGCAGATGGATTCAGAGTTTCCTATTACTTTGTTGTTTTCAGTTTATCTTTTTTTGGGTTTTTATTCTATTCCATTTGACCTATAATTTCTACATTCACTCTTTGGTAGTTTAGTGTAATGAAATTTTACCTTCCCATATTTGGGATATGGTTGCGGGTGCTTGTGTACAGGTTCTCCAGAATATGCTTTCCACATGCAGGTTGATCACTTTGGTTCAAATCACTATGCCTTGGCCTTTTGGAGGTGGGCTTTGGGGATGTCATGACACGGGCCCGAGGGGACGGTTCATGACATCAACATTCATAGGATTTTTTTAAAATATTATCATCTCTTATTCATCTCTCATATAAATAAGTAATTATTTTATTATAAATATATAATTAATATAAGATGGATGTTTTATAAAGATTTATTATATTTTATTTATATATTAAAATCCAATATTATATAATATATATTGATTCCATAATAGTATTAATTTAATAATTTATAAAATTTTAGTTCTTTTTAATGTAATTATGCATTAAATAATTTTTTAATAATTAACTATTTAATTAATCATAATAGATATGTTCATAAAAACTCATTATCTCTATGAATCTTTTTTTCATTAGTGAACATATGTTTAAAAGAGTAGGTGTGATTCTACTATAATGGATCACATAAAAAGATCATTCTGATTGAACATATATCACAATCTATTTCAATCATTTAAATTTTATTTTGTTAGTGAATAGAACTATATTAGTGAAAACATAAGTTAGACTACTAACATAACATTCTTACAAATAATTCATTCCAATGGATGAATCTTAGTAAACGATGCAATTTTTATTACATTGAATGCTTTTGTATATGCATATATATATTTATAGTGTTTTACTAAAAGATTTTTTAATAAGTTTTGATATTTAATGAATTCAATATGGGTTTATTTAAATTTTTACATGTTTGAATCACATGCTATAGAATATATTATTTTTTATGGAATTATAATTTTAGAATCATTTGATATTACATGTATCTTGAATCATGGACTGTGTATGGTCTATATATGTATCCATCATGCATTAGTATTTTTATTTTTTTTATACTGGTATTTTAAACAACCACATATAGTGAATAATAGTTTCACATATATTTTACGATTTTTATTTAATTAATAATCACTACTTCATTAACTATTTTACAATATGAATATGGTTGAAAAATATTTTTAAGAAAATAAATATTGGAAATATGAATTTTAAATACCACATCATTCAAATTTTATATTTTTCATTACTATAAAGTAAAAATATAAAATATTTTTGATGACTAATAGGTTGAATATTATTCATAGAGAAATATTTTTTAATTTTATGTAACATCCTATCCTAAACCACTATGTTAGATGAAGTGATCTACAAAAGTTCTTATGAGCATCATTGTATGAAGAAATCTTGAACAACCAACTATGGTCTAAATGATGTAGTGGGATGTCGATACCGTCAATATCAATAGCTGTAGATTATAATCATATGATGAAATAAAAATAAAACAATATGACATGGAAAAATTGAATACTAACAATATAATATGAGATGATATCTATATTTAATTATAAATAATAACCATGGACCTCCAATGTGTTATTTCGAATCCATATTATATGAAATAAACATAAAATAATTAATTTAGTTGAAACATCTTTGTCATGTCAATCCTTGTACTACCCCAAAACAAGAATCTAAAGCCCCTCAACTCAATATTGCATGGCCCTATACAGTTTCTGAGTAATTGATCTTTAATAATTGATTTGTAACAAAATGTCCATTCATGGTGTGATTATAAACCTAGTGGGAGACCAAAAAAGTGTTTATAACACAAATTTTTTAGAATAAGTCATTTTTCCATGAAAAATATACTTAAATATAATCAATCATCTATTGAGAAATATTAAAATAACATGAACTACATGAACCATGTATGCCTCTTATTATACTCTATACCATATGTATAATCATAAAAGTAGTTGTTATCATGGGTCTGCAACATGGCCACAATATTTTTTCCCATGTTTTCATTAGGACACCTTGTTCTTCCAAACTCGTCACAATAATAAGATATTAAATATCAACATTCCACCTTGCCACTATCACAGGTCAATACAGATGGTGATCCCTACATATTTTTACACTTTTATTTTCTTGATTAAATTACACCCCTTCCTTATGTCTTACATAATCATCATCATCATCTGATGTTGCACGTACGACCATATTAATGGGCATCCAATTCATAATGGACCATCCCTAATTTTATATTATATTTAAATATTCAACAGGCCATAAATTCACAAAATAATATATAATAAGACATATAGGTATAACATAACATGTCATGAATATGTTTTGATAGCTCAAAACAAATGATTTCATAATCAACTAGGATGTCATAGGGTTCACACACACACACACATAAAATCAACATCACTCATGGGTCTAGAAGTACATAATCCCACCCACATTTTATCAATATAAATCAAAGGCCTCACAGAATACACACATACACCTACATGTGATTAATATATTTGAATAACCCCTAAGGGGATCCATCATGGAATCAAAGATTCTACCATAAATGCAGTGATACCAAATAGTAATAGAATCTAGGCCGCATTAGTCAAATAAAACAAATATACTACAAAAACCTATAATAAATGCCAATTTCCCTCAAAATGGAATCATGAAAAATGTTCCCAATGAAGTACATGAATTTTTTAGTAAATCGATAAGGATTACACATCAATAAAATATGAAAACATTAGATGTGGATAAATTCAGGAGAAAATGAAATTTAATCTCAATAGATCTAGGATATAACTCATAAATTATAATAGAAATATATACTATATTAAAGAGTAATCCAAATAACAATCCACAGAATCCCTAATCTATGATTTGTAAAAAGATAATGTGGAAATATCTAGATATATTATGAAGAATAGATGATAATTATATCATAAAATTATTTCTAATATTCTCATGCCTCCAACATCAATTTTTAATATTTTTATGAATGAGAAAACGAATAAAAAATCGCTAGTGTCCAAAAGATCATCATTTATTTGTACATGAGTGAAATGAGTTGTTTCATGTTGGTTTTAGATTAATAGTGTTTTATTTCAGTAATTAAATTCAAATTTACTATTCCTATGAATGTTTTACCAAATCATATGTTCACTGATAAATAAACATTACATGTTTTAGGAAGCTTCATTGTTTGGAATCCTGGTTTTGTAAAATGCAAACCAAATTTTCATTGACCTTTTTCTTAACTCATACAATTTTATAGAAATTTTTTATTGTTAGATAAACAAATTCAATTGCATGCCACCCAGATTTTCCCACCAACCACTACAATTTTTTCCTAGAGAGATATTAATGAATTCCAATAAAAATTTAGAATCCATAAAAAACAATAATGTTATTTTAGAAACCACAATATAATTTATAATATTACAAAGATAGTACACATGAAATTCACAATTTTTAACCTAATAATTAAATAATGAATATCAAAAATAAGTTACCAAAAAATTTCAAGATGATACATTATCCTCTTCAAAGGACATGTCATCTATGATAATTTAATTTGGTGTCCCTACTCTAATTTTCCCCCACTATTCTCAGACATCATATACTCGCACTAATTACACCTCTAGGATTTCTTCATGATTCCATAGAAATCAAACATTTTTTAACATTTTTTATATCAATAATTGTTTTCATTATTCTATATTTCAAAAGCATCTATCAACAAATGATAAATATAGTCTAAAATCAGAATTATCACTATTAATGCAATATTCTATTTGGATAGTATCACAAAATCGGAGAGACAGTGAAATATTATGAAAAATTATTTATCCTAGAGGAAGTTATAAATGATAATATAATATTATAATGTTATTTCAAATGATAAATTGACCAAAAAACCAAGGAACATGTACCATTTCTATCATAAATGGCGATTTCTCAAACAAGGTTACACCAAAATTAATATGGTCATCCCAAACAATTCCAAATAATTTATCTTCCAATCATTATTTGAATGATTTTTATTATTATTTTTAAAAAATTACTTCATGATAAATTAAAACATAATAGTGGACTAATACACCACATTCATACTAATAAATGATGATTCTCTTACCCCATAAAAAATAGCGATATGTTAGATGGTTGATTAAAAAGATGAAAAATACAATATTATTAAACAAATACAAAAAGATTTATTATATAGAAATTGAAAAATGGATGGATATCCATCCCATGACCCACTAAATTCTAGAATGTATGTATGAATTATTTCACTAAAGCTATAAATCAGCCACATTGACTGTAAATTGGCCTTATGAATAAAACACTAGACTATTTTTTAGGGGATTACCAAAATCCTAAAACAATCTATAAGTAAAGAATGATGTAAAATTCTCATCCCTATATACTATGAAATTAGAATTCACTTCATGTATTCCGACTAATAAAAAAATAGTATGAATGGAAAAATAATTAATAGAGTGTGCGTCATAAATAAATAATAAATGTTTTATATTTTTTGTGGATTAAATATTACCCAAAATAACATACCATCCTCTATGGGTTGTTGTATTCCTCATTACAAACACTATTTTCACCTCATGAAAATTCCAAACTGAAATGGGATTTGGATAAAGAAAACACTATCATCCCTGATGATTAACCATAGTCCACTAACATGTTTTAGCAACAATATAATAATATATTTATATCTTTGAACACTATCATCCATGATAATTGTAAACATATATCATGGTACATCATCAATGAATCAATATTTACAACCCACTGAGACACATGAAATTCCATAATCAACACATTTATTAAACATATAGAAGAAACTACCCCCTGTGAATAAGTATCACGTCATAACAATCCATCTATATTTCTAGAACATGAATCCTTATTTATAATCATTAACATGTCACATTGAATTCGGGGTCATACACTTTGATAGTATGTACATATTCCACTAATATCTACATGAAGTTAGTTACAAATCATGTTTCCACCCTAGAGTAATCATATGCATTCATCAAATATAATAAAAATAATATCATCAGCCATTATTCCTCCAATAAATGTCTTACCTAAATCAATTTTTTTCATATTAATATTATATATAATTTTACAATCATTCCCTAGAGTATAATCCCAAAAATTAAAATTTATATTGATTATTACCCTAATGATTCTTCATATATTCATTTACCATTTCAAAAAGTTGTTAAAAATATTCACTAGTTAATTTAGTTGATAATTAACACACACAAAAGAATAAATAGTTATTGAAAATTATAGATTGGTTGTCATTTTTCAACTAAAAGAGATTATTGAGTAGTTATGTTTGTGGGTTCATAGCATTAAATAGCCATATCTACTACTTGATAACTATAAATTAGAATTTCTCCAAAAAAAGTTCTAAATGAATCATGGTAATCCACTAAACGTATTATAAGTTATATATTTATCTTTAATAGTGTTGTACAAATTCTCCTAAACATCATCAATTTACACTTCAGTTAATTAATATTTACCCCAATTATTGATAATTAATGTTATTGATTCATTAAAATAGGAAATGTAGTGTATCCAAAAAAATGTAATAACAGTATTCCCCATTGAAACATATAGTCACAATCATATATTAATGTAGTTGACAAGACATTATATCCCCATCATTCTATTGGCCTGAAGAAATTTCCACCCCAATGACAATGTTTCAATTAAATCACAAATCACATTTAAGGAATTCCAATTTTTTAGATAATTTACTAATGTCAATGTGAAAAATAGTTTATATAATATGATCTTTTTGTGACTAATTTCCATCTTCATGTGTAGTGAGTATATTTTTTATATCATCATTTTTTAAAACTATGATGTAGTAATGTTTTTTATCTAAAATGTTATTCAGGGGAGACATAGGAAATTATTTCTCTTTTACCCAACCGAATCCCATGATAAGATACTATGACATTCCGTTATGACTAGTGAATTATGTTCTAGAAAAATCATTCACTCAGATGTGATACTCGGGGTAGCTTTAATGTATGTCAATAATAGAGAACCGCTATTATCTATAAAAAAGAGGAAATATGAAACTTATACAATCATATTTATCACCTCATTTAATATTCGATAGTCAATAATTTATTTTTTACTGAAATTCCCATACTTTGTGAACAACATAAAAGTACCATTATGAGATGCTTTCATTCTTATAAAATTCATTGTAAATAAATCAAGAAGTTACATCATCAGTTATTTCATATCAGAAAGAGACATATAATAAAGAAGAATTAATATAGATTAAACACCATTTAGATGTCTAATATCAATTGGAATCACTCTATTTGGATGTATTACATACAAATTATATGGAATGATATGTTGAAACTCACACATTGTAGTTGGAATAAAGTAGAAGTCATTTTTTGATCATCCACTTGATATATGGTAGAATCATTTTTTTATAGATCTAAACATACATTTTATAATGGCATTCATCTAAATCCAAAAACCAAATGTCTTGTATGAGAAAACATTATCCCCCATCTAAAAAATAATGTGTAATCTTCTTTTATATAAGATATTATTTTATCATTAACAAATACACATCTCCATAAACAAAATCACATAAAAACTAATCATCTATAGAATAATGAACTTCCATATATTTATATCATTATGTTATATCATAATTAATTTTTAAAATTCATATAGATTATACACATTATTCCCATTGGGTGTTTCAAGAGATGGGAACTCATATATTAACTTATCTAGAATGTATATTTCAACACCATCTTCAGAAAATATTAATATGTATGATGATCTGGATTCATATGTGGAAGTAGATTTCATGGAGGTGATGATGAGAGAATATAAATTATTTTATGGTCTCACTATTCCAGGAATAGTAACTTTATATACTAAATAATAATTACCTCACTCTACATTTTCAGAATTATTTGATGTACAAAACTCACATTGGTAACCGATGATTATTTGGGGTATAGAGTCTACTATTTAGGGACAAGGATACATACTATTGTAAAAACCTATTTTATCATTAAAAGACTATATAACCTTATCTTCAAAGCCTTTAAACATTACTAATAATGATAGATTTTATTTCCTCTCCATCTAGACATGTTCTCATAAACTAGGAATGGTGTTGATACACTATACACTCTATCCATAGTAAATCGATAATGACCTACTCATATAATATACGGGTTTGAAAAAAACCATAAATGATCTGATAGAAATTTCATACTCAGTTGTATCTCCTTGATTTTTCTCATTATTCTACTATAATGTAATGTAGCTAAAAAACCAACATTTACTCATTAAAACCCCCTAAGATATTGATGATGAGATACAATAAAATCATACCATAGAAAAATCTCACCTATAATAACATTTTTAGAACATATGGACATATCATCATATCAAAGAACCTAAATTTATGCAATTTTTATGAATAGAGGGAACAATCATGTATAATTTCTTTTTATTCGATATACCCAACCATTACTGGATTTATGTTTATAAACATTCTGATACATTTAATGAAATATTAAAATGAAACATGTCCTTGCAGACACTCCTTAAACAAAATAACATGTTTTAGATTTAGTGTATCATGACTAAACATCCCAATAAATAGTTCCTTGGAGGATTCCCTTATAACAAACTCCTATCATTCTTCCAGGTCCATAAAAACCCTTCTCCACATGTTTGTTCCCTACATCAAGAATGTATTTATCTAATTTATCAATCATATAGGGCCTCCACATGAAGAATGTTCTCCTCAATTAATTTAATCCAATTACCAGGAAATGCCATGACTCCAATGAACTAGATGGTTTGGAAATGATTATGATTGAATAACCAAGTACAAAAAAAAATTATCATAGAAACTTTGGAAACATAAATATTATTTTTTCATAAGTCTCATGGGTAAACCAATTCCACTTCATGAACCACTAATGAAGGAATATGGGAATTCTAACCTATATTTCAATGTGTAACTAGTGGTGGAGCACACACATACTCTCTAATGGGTATATTAATTTTGGATCCTACAATAAATCCTCTAATGAGTCTTCTTTTCATCATTCAATATATTTATGAAATATGATATATTACTCCTATAGTAACTTACCTTTGATAAGAGCCCATGTATTTCATATTCACACAATAAGAGTACAATATTATGAAATAACCTATAAGGCTACCCAAAATAATATAGTAAAACTCTCATTGTACTTACCAATTCACAAATATCAATACTCCTTACTATATATAAGTCACAATCATGTATTTTTAAAAACATACATGTATTATAATTTTCATTCAATTTAAATTTTTTCACAGTATATCATAGAATCACATTTTAAATAACATTATTAAATGAAATAAAATTCATAGGATCTAATATATATACATTTATTTATTTTCCCGTAAATTACAACTCAATATGGATGAATATACCCAATTACATTTTCTATTTGGGAAACTAGACTTTTTGGATCATTATGAATGTGTAATACCATAACTGTATCATCTGTTCCATTACCAATAAAATTGGTATTTTTCACATAGGATATGGATTAAAAGATAGAGGACCCCCTTCATTATTCCACATTGCATAAGTCAATTACCCTCTACCCAATAATTAGTTATAATGAAAATAAATATTGAAGACCCCACTTGTTATAAATTTTTTAGACCATTACCAATATCACACTATTAAAGAAAAAAGAGATATAAGACAATGTGTGTACATATACCTATATAAGATGATTTGGACAACTAGGGTTGATCAAAATAGGTTTTTATGAAGACTATACAATATTTATTAAATTACATATTTTAGATTCATATTCTTAATGAATAGTAATATAAAAGGAAAAAATTGGAATTGAATTATAATAATGGTATAAAACTTAATATCACATAGCAATACATTGTAACATCCAAAGAAAAAAATGTGCATGTTAAAACGCTGAGTTCAAGTAAGAAATCCAAAAGAAATTTTGAATATTTGGGATAAATCATGAGTATTCTTATGTACTTTATAGAAAGAAAAATAACAATTTCTTTTTTTCAATGCCATTAGGCCCATTCCCTTTCTTGTATACATACCATGATATCAATATGCACACCCATATTTCAATATTGAATGTGCATATAGATGAATTAAGACACCAATAATGATTTTTTATCATTATTTCACATCCATAAGATGTTTAATATTTGTGAATTTTGAAATTTAAAATGAAATAATAATGACTAATTTATCAAAATGTGGTAAACTTACCAATCTACCATGAGCCTTGGTATGAATATCATTAGCTCCATGCCATATGGAGAGATAATTTATTATTCATGATCATGAGTCAATTACATGTTCACCACATATAACTGAATGTATGAACAATTAAAAATATTTACATTTTATTCCATAAGTTCGTATATACAAAACTATAAGATTATTCATGCTACATGACTATCTATCTCCTTTTCAACAATGAGGTTTTCCAGAGAGTTTTTGTGTACTATGTCTACATTTATTCACTCCCCCAGGCTATGAGTCATCATCATTATGTCTCAAACAATGGAAATTATTATTTTAGGTTTTACATTATCCACATTTATGGGTTAACTAATCTATAGTTTTTGACTAATTATTTGGAAACCTAATACAATCTTCTGAGGTGGACACACAATTTCAAAAGAGAAAAACACATATCAGTACATTACTGAATGCCATGAATGAATCAAAATTTTCAAACATATACTCACCAAAATGATAATAATAAATAATTATATAATTAGATAAATTTCATTCCCATTTAATTAGTTTCACAATATGGTCTCAAAATCTATGCATGTGGAAACATTTGATCAATATCAATCCTAGGACTCATTTGATACAAAAAAACCAACATGTGATCAATATAAACATTAAAAATTTATTCAAAGGATATACATGATATGAAACATCCAAAAAATAATTTTCCATACTATTAATAATATCAACTAAAATCCATATTAAAATAAAATAATGATGGATAAGGATCCATAAAACAATATGAATTTATCCAAAATAGAACAACAAAATAATTTATTTTAGAATAAAATTATGTGTTCTTGAATTTGACGAGTCTTTGAAAATGATATATACATTAAATGGAATATCTAGAAACATTTGGGTGATAGAAATAAATTTATGGTAGATTTTGGATCTCATAATTCATAAGAGAAGTAATTATACATTACGATACATATGAATTTATACAATTATTCATATATAAACAAATTAAATATTCATCCCAAAATTAATTAGAATTATTAAGTGATATCAATAAGATGGAGGAAAATGGATGACATAACATGGATTTCAAATTCCAAATGAATCTACATTCACTGAAATTATATTTTCATGATAGGAGAATAACAAACATTCTTAGAGAACCTATGTTTAATATATGTCAGTTTTGGTGGATGGAGGTGGATTTTCTATCGGGATTCTTGTTTACAACTCTATATTGGATTATATAAAACTCAATGCCGTGTTTGGTCACCTGATTTTCTAAATAGTTATCCACATGTAGGAGGATATCTACCTATTATTGGATAAATATGGGTTTATACACATCATGTTTCATATAATCCCACCAATATATTTTTTATCAACGTCAGGAGTCACACAATTCATTCATAATGATTAATAGCTTTTTATAACATAAAACTATCAATTTTACTTCTCCAAAAAGTAGCACAGTTTCTTCGGGGGTAGCACACAGTTTTCTTAAACCATGAACAAACAATGAAACCAATGAATGGTATCTAAAACCATCAAAAAAACCTATAATATTACAACATATTCACTAAATAAAAATATAATTCAAATATAAACATAAGAATGTGGAATTCTTGGAAGAAGGTAAAATAATGTTTGAGGCCATTATGGTCTACCATAGTGGTTTTTGAGATAATTATTTTAATTATTTGGAATAAAAGAGTATATAAAAATATTCATTTTTATTTTGTGTTATTACCCTTGGTAGTGGCTATATATATGTGTCATGTTATTTAATATTTTAATTAATTAATTTATCACATTATAATTACTATCAATGATCTCATTAAATTATTAAATACAAATTTCATCAAAAAATTATAAATTATTTAATATTATTACATTAGTATGGTTATATCATAATTATGTTATGTATATCTATAATAGATATATATATTATATTAAATATACTGATTAATATATATTCTTCTTCACTTAAGGAATATATTTAAAGGTCGATTTTTTAAACATTATAATCCTTAACATAATTATTTGAAATATAGAAATTAAATAATCAATAATAGAATCATATTTTATAAAAATAATTTATTTTCCTCAATTTTATATTTTAATTATCATTCAGAATGTATCTCTACAACTTTTAAAAATTAGTGGAATATAATTCTAATATTACAATGGTATCCCATCAGCCCATAAATATCAGATCATATTCCCAAAAACAATTTTCCATATATTTGTTATTCTAGGAATAATAATCTAGTTGTAAACTATAGATAATTACCTTTTTATGAAATATAATTCCTTACACACCATAAAATATATTATTGGTTTATAAAATTAATGAATTCGGAATATTATTTAATATAAAATGTATTGTATTTCCTAACTAGTGTAATATTTTAACCACTTTATGTTGAACATTAAAATCCATAATAAATATGATTCGTATAGAAAAATTTCACCACACATGTTATACATCTTTAAATACCATGTTTAATACTTTATTTGTAATCACTATAGATGGAAACATATTAAGCGTGAGATAAAATATTCTGCAATCATAATTATGTTTAAAATTAATAAAATATTATAACTAATCAATGGATGATCCAAAATAATATAGTGTTTATAGATTTAAAAAATAATTCCATATTTGAATGGTAATGTGAGAATAACATATCAATATTTTACATTTCCTTAATTAATCATATAAAAAATGGATCATTCCATAAATATTCATGACTATTATTGAAAAAAAAATAAAACCCTAAACTATAAAATCATGCTCATAACATCAAGTCCATCTAGAATATAATTTTTTTTGAGGTAGGTATAAAAAAATATCAATGCAATATTTATTAATGCGATACATCAACTACTCAAGATCCTATTATATTCCCTAAAAGTCAATAAATTACTCCAGTACATACATCATAGAATGTAAGGAATATGTTGCACAAATTAAAATCGGAATTCCATACAAGTCATTAAATATTTTACCTGACATAAATAATATATGAATATTCAATATTTCCATAATGAATAAATGAAACTTCATTCTACATAATAACCCACCCATGTAACAACATATAAAAACTTGTTATTAAGTTATGTAAAAATTCCCACAATAAATAAACTGAATAGATTTGAATACATTGTTAGCTCAAACAACAATTGGATAGATTAATTTGTATATCACTATGTAAATTATTATAACCAATTTATCATTTTATGATATCTTGGTGGACCAATGTAAATCAATTGGATGAAATACAAAGTATTCATATTTAGAGAATTAATATAAATGATTATATTTATAATCAATAAATGAAATGGAATTTAAAAGTAAATGATGAATTTTTTCAAGGATATAAAACAAAATATTAGAATATATCTATATGAATAATGCATATATTATTGTTTGGGGAATATAATTTATCAAAAATTAAATATATAAAAATATGTATACATACATCATATACTCTTTATAGGAGAAATATAAATAATTTATTATAAAAAATGAATATTCTTGCCATTTTCAAATCCCTTATTGAAATATTTTCTAAAATTATAAAATTTATAATATCCATGATATATTATGGAAATGTAGATAATAAGGTTGATTGATAATGACAAAACTGATGAAATTTTTTCTCATATGAAAACTGGTATAAATTAAAGATGTTATGAAATTGATTAAATAACCAATATGAAAATCTTCATAAATATATTTTAAACATATAATAAATGTATAAACTATATAAAATGACATTAATCAGTTATTAAGGTTTAGATAATTAAAATTTCAAAAGCATAAAATAATATGTACATTTTATTGCATGATACATAGAAAACTTTTAGAGGTCTGAGATCTTTCACTTACATGATAAACATAGGGTAAATATAGTTATTTGGAAATTGAATTTTTTAGATTATATATATATTACCCATAGATAAAACATATATGATGGTCTTAGAAGAATATCGTTTTCATGGATGGATTATCTATTACAGAAATATTTATTTGAAAAATTTAATTAGAAAATAATCTTTTTTGGATTTACTAATCATTGGTTTGAAATTCAATGATGGAAATAACATGATTTGTATATTAAAACCTCTTGATTATATTATATTTTAAATTATATTAATTAGAATTTTATAATAACATATTAGAGATAGAGTGGGGTATATTATGAAATACATATAAATAAATTTAATTTTATAGAAAAACACCTTACATAATTAAATAATAAGTAATTCAAAATATTATGAAGTTGAATTTTTTTAAAAATCAGAGGGAAATTATATATAATTATTGTTAATATGGATAATAAAATCTGATAGGTCAATAATTACATCCTATAAAAAGATTTATTTTTCATACTATCTAATATGTATTGTTGATTTGAAAATTGAGGCAATTTAAACCTTTTATTAATTAATTACATCATGTGGTGATGATTGATATTTAATAATAAATATATTAATCAACTATTTTTGGAGAAAAATCAATATCTATATGAAACTATAAAAATCAGTTTTTATTAGTCTATTTATATTAGGTATTCATTGTCAATTTCCAATATTAGTTTTTATAATTCATTATTATGTTGAACTAGTTTTGTTTTGAAGATGTGGTTAATGTTTAATTTCTATTTGTTCATCATTTTCAAGATGAAAACATTATGGGAATTTATTCATAATATGTAATTACAATTTTATAATATAATTTCATAGTATTTTTTGTAGGATTCTAAATGTTTTAATTGTTGATGATCATGTTTTTGTGATTTTTTGACATTTGTTTCATAATCATTAAGTTTAATTTAATTTTTTTTATTTCGTAAAAAATTATAATTATTATTTACAAATTGAAATCAAATATTACAATTAATTAATTTCTAATAGTAATCATAGATAATATTTTTGATAATTTTTCATGTCTGATCTTAAACCAACAAAAACTTGGTCATAATACTAACAATTAATTATTATGAAGTTATTTAATTGTATATAATTATTCAAGATCAATATTGATGTATTTATGGATTTTCCAACCTAATTAATATGAATCCAATTTATTTTTTTGAATAGAATTTGTATTTGAATAATTTAATTGTTTTGATAACTTATTTTCCCATTATATTGGTTTTCATAATATGGTTACATTTAAAAAAATGGTTGTTACAAATATTATAAATGGTGTTTATTTTTTATAATTAAATAATTAAATATAATAAATAATTATATATTCAATTAAACAAAATATAATGAAAACCCATGATTTTAAGTGAGTAAATATTGAATTCATATTTATATAGATATGATGGTATTCATTTGTTCATATAAGTTGATTTTGATCTCTATTTATTAGAAGAAAAGATTAATATATTAATATATTTTAGAATCTATAACATGTCACAAATATCCTAGCAATTTATTACATTATATGGTTGTAGCATATGTGTAATGTTTAAATAAAAAATGAAACACCTTAAAGATTGGAACCATTAGTTTAGAAAAAATCATAAATGTCATTTTTTCCGTAACAAAAGAGAATAAAATTTGTTAATTATTGATAATGTATAATTATAATTGTTATTATAAAATTAACATATTTATTTATATTTTTTTGAGAAAATATTATTTTTTTATATTAATTATGAAAAAAGGAAAAATGAATTATTAGTAGTCACTTTGAGAAGATGTGTTTTCTATTCAGACGCTTCTCAGAAACAGGGTTGTAATGATTAATCCTTGTGACAAGAAGATAAACTAAGAGAAAAATTATTGTATACAATGTAAAAGGGGGTATTTAACATGCATTAATGTAATATCTGAGTGTTCATAAAGGAGTTTTCTAAGGAACATTTTTTATTGTTGATATTTACATTTGATTATATATTTCATCATATTATATATAGTGATCTCGTATTACCCCAAAGAACAATCACTAATTTATAATCATTATTTAATAATGTTATGAATCTTACCCCATTGGAGTACCATTTTTATAATTTTAACTTTTACCATGGTAAATATATTTTTTATGAATTTTATTCATTTTTATGCTAGAAAATAAAATTAAACTTTCTAAATAATATGGAACTTATAATTAAAAACATATAAGAAATTTTTGTAGATCGGGTTTAATAAATTGATTAAAAATTAAATAATAATTTTTAACGTATAGAGACAATTTTTTGACAATACAATAACATATTTTCATAAATAATAATACAAGGTTTGTAAACTAAAAATGAATACTTTGATAATAATAATGTCTTAAGAAAATAAATAATTTTTTCAATTATGGTTTTTATAAATTTTCATATCATGCATATATATTTATGATTTCCTAAAAGCTATAGTATATTGCATTATTCACTTAGAAAACTATCATTTCACATAGATCAAAACATAATATTAATATTATATTCTTATTTTAAATCAAAAAAATTATATTCAAATTATTCAATTAGAAAAATAATATTTGACGACATATGTTTTAAATTAATGATATAATTATAAAAATTATATATTTAATAGTAAGTAAATTTTAACATTTTATATATTTTTATTAACTGTTATGTTTATTTAATAAAATTATGATAAATATGTTATTAAAAAAAATATTTTACGCAAAACATATTTTGATTATTTATATAAAGCATATAAAAATTTATTTTTCGAAAAATTACATTCTAATTTACAAATAATTATTATTACTAATTTAATCACATTAAATGACTTATATATGTTCTATATTATTATTAATTGTTATTTTCTATTTATTTAAATATATATTATTGACAGTTTGGTTAACTCTATTTTACCGAAAAATACAATATATATATATTTTATTGATTATGAAATTTTTCATGGAATTTTTCATTAATTAATTAGTGCATCACAGTATATGAGAGTCCTAATGTATTATAGGATATAAAATTGAGATATTTTGGTTATAGGGTGGCATATTACCCCTATAATAAACTCTATCATCAAAATTTACAATTTATTGACTCTAAAGAAAAATTGTTGAGTGTATGTAGAAGAAATATGTGATTTAATATTTAATTCCTAAGGAAATATCCACATTAAAATTTTATATACTATGTAAATCATTATTGAGTGACATGAAATATAAAATAAAACCTATTTCTACATACTATTCATACAAAAAATCCATAGATGATACATGGTTGTTTTTGGATATCTATTGAGATTTTAAAAAAATTAAATTTTTTAGGGACCCATTAAAAGAGAATTTATTTATTCAAAATATAAATATGACATAAAAAATATTATAAATATTCATAAGATGTAAATTCACAATTTTTTTATATTTTTTGTATGATTTTTCTTTAATACACATAAAAGTGAAAATATCCTATAAAATATATGATTTTTCTTCGCATTGATGCACATAATTTGGACACAATTTATTAATCTAAACCATCATAAATCAAAACGAAATATTGGTTCACATAAATTATGGATAAATTTAATTATTTTGATGTTAGGGAATTAGGAAAATATCCAAAAAAATAGTTCACACAACATTATATGTGAATTTCTCCCATGTAACCTAGGTTTTTTTACATTAAAACATAATCATCATTCCTATGAAATAACTTCTAGACATAAATCGTTCACCATCATCCATAAATACATTTGGAAGAGGAATCACATGTAGTGTGAAAACATATGTTTTGTAAAGGAAATTGTAATCATTATAATTTCAATTTCCTTAGTAAATATAAGATAAAAATAATGGTATGATGATATAATAAAAATATATGAGTATAATATATATATATATATATATATATATATATTGATACACTTAAATATCAATATCATTTAACCTAAAAGAATTAAATGGAAATAAGTAATATAATCCATAATCTTGGACCATGTATTGTAAATCAAGATCATTAGAGGAGTTATAGTCCCAAAACAATAAATTAAACCGTTTTTTAGTAAGATAGGGAATCACATTGATAAACCCCTTTTAATTTGAATAAACAGATGGATTAAATACAGAATTATCATTTCAAAAATCATTGGAGATATAAAATGGGGGCCATAATAAATATATTATAAATTTGGATAACTAATTTACCATGATATATAATGGGGATTAAACATTCGAATATTCTATATGGGGATCACCAGTGAGTTATAATGGTGCTTAACCTTTCATATAGATAATAATAGTCTCACCCATTTTATATAATTCATAATTACAGTGAATAAAATAAATTTTTAATAATATTAATTAAAATATAATAAACCCATTGAAATAAAATGAGATTCATATAAATCTATTTTATACAAAATTGTCCGCTGTATTAGAAACCAGTTCCATAACACTCTATTTTCTTCATGGTTGTCCCATGATGAATAAATGTGTTTAATATAAATCTCATTAAATCATGGTTATCCCAAGAAAGAAAAAATATTACCATAGAATATTTCTGAAATTGGATTAACTGAGGTAAAATAAAGTAGTTTCATAACAATCTAATTTAAACATTGTTATCCTGTGGAAAATAAATGGGTTACATAACAATCTAATTCAAACAATGTTATCCGATGGAAAATATAGGGGTTTGTAATACTCAATTTAAAAAAAGATTAACCAAAGTAAATGTATTTTTTTACATAATATTATCATAAAAATATGGCTATATCATAGAATACAAATATAGTCAATAAAAATATTTTTTAAATACGATTATCTCATGGAAACAAAATGAATTCCTTAATATTTTTTTTCAATCAATCATAGTCCATAAAAATAATGAAGGAATATAGTATTAATATAAATTAAAACCAGTGTAGGATATGTAAAAACAATTAAAAGTGACGTTGATGAAAGGAAATTCCCTTAAATGATCATTAAAAATAATAGCGAGTGAAATAATCATAAAATATTCAATGTGTCCTACAACACGTTGAAAAATATGAATCATATTCTCCATGAATGAATAAAAGATAAAAAACATTAAAAATTATAATAAATATATATTTGTTATGACATTTAAATGTGGTTTTATATACAACTAATTAATTAATTTTATTGTATAACTAAAAAATAAATTTAATGTAAATATATTGCTACGAATTCCCATATCGCATTGGTATAATTTAAAATGTAAACCCCATGGAATATAAATAAAAAATGTTTTTGAATATACAAATAAAATTATTCAAATGTATCATAAAATACATTAAAGTGATGTATATACACAACATAACAAAAAAATGATCTAAATATGACATGTATCTCCCATAAAATAAATTGACACGAGAAAATACATTATTACATGAGTAACATTTGAATCATGAGTCATGGTAACAAATGACATCCCATGAAGCATTTAATACCATTAATGAAATTAAATTATTCATATAACATGTAATAGGTTAGTATATGCATCACAAAAATGATGTAGGTAATGTATAAGGCATAAGTCTCATGGAAATAAAAGTGAGACTATAAATCACATTACCATCAGTCTGATTCATCAAGTTTGTTCTTTATCAACTTAAATAATAATCATGTGTTAATTATTTAAATTCTGGATAAAATATTCCATTATTATTATTATTATTATTATCAATATGTTATAAATAATTCTTAATAAATTGCCTTTACGTCTGACATTTTGACCATATTTGTCTTATCTGAATAACATGACATTGATTGGTCTATTAAGGTCAATGAGGTCATTATATAATCACATAAATAATAACAATTACTAAAAATAATCATAATATTTATACATAATTTGTTTTCGTTAAACTGTAATATAAAATGTTTATAAAAAATGAACAAACATTACAATCATGTAGATGATAGTTAATATGTACACAAGAGTAACCTTTCCATTTTATATTGGTCTATATAAAATGAATGTAAGTATAATGTATCATAAAAATGATAATTATATAATAAATATTATGTTTGTTAATTATATATACTTATAAATATCATTATTAAGATTTGTGGATGAAAAAATGGGAATCACATCTATTCAAGGAGGTGGTAGTCCATAGAACCACAAACAACGTTACCACATTATTAGATTGTGAAATGGTATGAAGAAAAAAAATATTATATTTAAATAAAGATAAATGTTTCATGAATATCATATATTTTTAATTCATATCACACATGTTTCTTAAAAAGATCTTTAATACATTCAATGTAAGGTGGGACCGAACCACATCACATTAAAGAGGAGGTAGTCCACACATCCAAAGAACTATGTGATTGTACTCCCACAAATGGTAAATGATAGGTATGATTTATTTAATAATTATATAATTGTAAATAAATCATAAAGATCATAAATATCATATAAAAAACATTTACTTCATTATTTCTTACCTAGAGATGTGGTAATAGAAGAGTGAATGAAATTGGCTCATGAGGTGTTATTATTCCATACCAATGAATGGTGATTTCCAATCTCATTTGTTGGATGTGTGTGAAATTTTTGTTTATAAACGTAAAATATAAACAAATTAGTATATTTAAAATTATTTTTAATTTTTTTAAAAGGATATGAATACAATTTAATGTGGGGATAATGAAATAAAACATTATTTCTCATTGGAAAATTTTACCTCTTATTTGATTAAGTCTTTTTAGTTTACACCAAATAGAATAATTGATATACACTCTACAAAAAGTTATCCTTATAAGATGCTAGGAGGAATTTTGAGAGTTTTTTGTTAGGTTTTTATTAAAACAAAAGGTATAATAGTTTTGAATGGATTTGGATATTAAATACCCCTTTATAGTGGGGGAGTAGTGTCATTTGTATAAATTCAAAAAGGTATACATAATTAATAGTTCATTCATATATAATGTTCCAAAAATTATAAAAAATTCTATAAATTTTGGTATATTTTAAAATTATGTCTATAATATTGGTTTTTTGAATTTGTATATGTCATTCCACATTACATTACGGATAAACAATAAGTTAGTGCATTTTTTCATTAATCAATGTAATTAATTTTAATTACACTCACTAATATTTTTTTTGTAAAAAACTATGTTAACGTTAATTTATAATATAAAATATGATTATTAAAAATATTAAATCCATTTTTTGAAATTTGAATTTTATAATTGGAATAATTAAATTTAAAAAATATCCTCGAGATGAGTCAACAAATGCCGTTTTAATGTAAAAAGACTAAAATTATAAATGTTTACATATATATATTTCAATTTGAAATTGAATAAAGTGGTAGACATTTGATATATATTTTTATTATTGAACTATAAGTAATTTAAATAAATTTTAAAATTTTATATAACTAAATTAATAAATTATAAACATATGAAATTTTCAATTAAAATTTAGTATCTTCCACTATACATCAAAAAATGAAACATTTCAGATAAGTACAGAAAATCAACCATAACTATTTTTTATATTTGAAAATAAAAAAAATGTTTATTTTGGGAAAAAATATATAATATTGTAAAACATTTCTTTTAAAATATTTATTCTTTTGAAATTATTTAAAATTACATTTTATAAATATAGATCTTTTTTATTATTATAATTTGATTAGTTTTAGTTTTATACTAGTAAAAAAGTTTGGATGAATTATAGAATATTTTATTGAATATATAAATTTTTTATTTCTTTAATATTATTCATTAATAGTGATTAAAAATATATACTATTATAAAACTCCAAAACTTTCATTAAAATTATTTTTTAAAACCAAATCCTTTAAATTTAATTTTTTCAAATTCGGAATTAATTATTAAAAAATTAATTCATTATATATACATTTTGAATGTACATTTTCATAACTCAATTAATCTTATCCATTCATAAAATTCTAATAGAAGGGTTGTAATTATAATAATATTAATTGAATATTGTTTTTTGTTAAGACACAGACTTGACTTTAACATAAGATATCAATGGAACTCAATGTTTTATGATATAGATTAATAACATTGTATTTCATAAAATGATATTTAAACTACACATTAAATGAAATGTATTATATCAAATAATTTAATTTTTTTTAAAAGAATATATCTAATATAATATGAGGATATAACATATTATCCTTATATAAAATTATTTCTCCCTCAAAAGTATGTTTTTTATCAACAGATTTACATTTTTAGAATCCAGTTACTGACACCCACATCTAAAAATTATTTCAAAGAAAAAACCCTTAATTATGGATGGTGGGAGAAATAAATGGTACATGAGGATATGAATTACATGTATTATTCATTGGAAAAATATTATTGGTAAATTAAAGGATTAATTTTAAAGGGATAACTAATTCCCATGTTCTAATGGAGAGTGATTTAGGATGTGGTCAATAGAAAGTAAATGAAAAAAAACCCAAAATAAATATAGGGGTGTAAAATTCCTTAGATATCATAATAAGATATTGTAATATGATAACATTATATTTCAAAATATTTTTCATTCACTGAAATAATTCAAATACTTTTTTGACCAATAGAAAAATTAAAATTAAGTAGATTTAATTGATGGGTAGATATTAATTCTTTAATAAATTGATACTATAACCATATATTTTTCTAATGTAGGAGTATTCATGATTAATTTAAAATTCCTGAAGAAATAAAATCAAATTTTAAAGAACACGTAACAATTAAAGTGATATTCACTCAATTGTACTTGTCTGTATACAATAAAAATTTATTATAATATGGTATAATAATTATCAAAATTAGTAAACCATAATATGATACATTTATATTAAATATTATATATTAATATATAAATTTTCTAACAAACCATTCTAAAAAATATTATCCTTTAAATTCATCTATCTATTCTTAACAAAGATTAAAACACAATGATTAGAATTATTTGATCATATATTATTCCATGATAAATAAAACATTATTCCTAAAGAAAAATATATTAGTCTCTAATATTATTCATATTTACTTGAATAAATCATACTTAAAAATGAAATCATAATGGATAATATTAGGAAAGAAACATTTAATTTCATTCCGTCATGGGTTTAATCCCAACAACCTCACCAGATTTTATGGGTTTTCCCCAATCATACCGGCTATCCACCCTTTTAATTAATCATAAAAAATACCTCCTTAAAAACATCCATTTTGATCCTAGGGGTTACAAATACATCACCATAAATAGAAACATCTATATAATTTTCCTTATTAACATCATAAAAATTTCTACTTAAAACAATTAACTATTTTTTCCTATGATGATGAACATAAGATCAACCATAAGCTTATAGTCCTATGATGGTATACATAAATCTCAATAATCCATTGTAATAAAAAATTCAAATATCCAAATATATCATACTAACCTTTTATTCTAAATATAACAACCACGAACCTGCAATCCCAATTCTTATAATTAAATCTATAATATTATATTCCCAACTATGTTTATAATAATGGTGACTCTAATTTTTCATAAAAACTAAAAAACATCAAAATTAAGACATGGAGAACATATATTTTTTAGGACCTTTTAGCTTTAGAGTTTCATTGAATTTACAAAAACTGCTACAGAAACAATTCACATGACTTTAAATGAGTATTTCCTTCATTGATCCCTATTTATATTTTTTACATTAATATGGAATACTCATCCATATGAAATAAAATCTACACGAAAGTCATTAAAATTCATCCTATAAAACATGTGTTAAAGGAAAAACAATAAGGGTGAACTCATATTCTCAATAAAAGAAAATGTTGGAATTTACAAATAAATATCAGTAATGAATATAAATATAGAACAAATGTAAGAAAAAATAATAAAAATTCATCAGTATAATATATGAATATTAATAACCATAATTAATATGATATTCCAAAATGATATTGTGAAAAAAGAAATTGTTATTAGATTCTTTAATCATTAGACATGTGATATTAATCACAATAAAAAATCATTATAAACCAAAAAAATAAATTAAAACATTTTTGGTAACTTATGGAATCACTTTTTTAAAACCCTTTAAAAATCCCTTTTAATTTAATGACAATATGGAAAAATAAAACATTATCGTTTCTTATAAATTGAAATTATGTAATTGGTATCACCCTTTTTATAATACACATAAGGATTAGATAAATTCCATAATTTATAATGGGGATCCACCATTTATAAATGATATAACGGGCTATCCCATGAGATATAATAGGGCTCAAACAAATATGGATGATATATCCAGATGATTAATTTCTCAATATAAAAAAGTAACATGTATGAAACATTATCACAATAAAAATAATAAATACATGATTTAAAGATAGAAATGAAATGGGATTCATATAAATATATTTTTAAAAAATTGACATATGGAAAAGAAGTGGGTTCTATGATAGTCTCATTACAACAGGTTTATCTAATATATAATAATCAAGTTTCATATAAATCTCAATGAATTGTGGTTATCCAATGTAGCAGAATTGAGTCCCATAGCAATCTATTTGATACATGATTATACCAACAAAAAATAGGGTCTAAAAAATCTCTTTGAAACATATTTGTCTCATGGAAAAGAAATAGGATCCTTAAAAATCACATTTAAACATGATTAAATAATGTGAAATATTTTCCATAATAATATATTTCAAAATTTATTATCTTGTGGAAAATAAATGCAGTCCATAAAAATCACTTTGAAACATGTTTAACATGTAGAAAAAATGCTTTCCCTTAAAATATCTTTAAAACAATCAAAATAAAACCAATTAATTAATTATTATGGTATTAATATAACATATCCCCAGCATAAGATGAGTTATTACTATGTTTTTTAAGATTTATTAATGGAAGTTCACTTTAAATATCAATAGTAACATTTTTGGTAAAATAATATTTAATCATTAAATATATAACACACCACATTGAAATGTTTGAATCTTATTCCCATTCATGGAATAAAATTTTAAAAAATATAAATTACATTATAAAAAATAATCTCCTCTTATTATATGTAAAATGGGTTGTATATTCACCTCATAAAAAATGATTTTGTTAAAATAATTCCTTAATAAATGGATATGGATAAAAAGTATCATAGCACTTTGGTAAATTTAGAACTATAATAATCATAAAGGGGAGGTCATAAAACAAATATTTAAATCAATAAAATTGTATGTATTATAATTATAAAATACATTCATGGTTATTATTTACACCATAAAATAACAATAAGTTGTTAATATTATATGTAACTAATAGAATTAAATGTGATATGGGAAAAAACATAACTACTTGAGTTGCATTTGAATTGTGAACCCCGTGAAAGAATAACAACACATGAAACATTTAAAATTATAATAAAAAATATATTTATGTTATAAATTATATACGGATGCAAGTAACCAAAATAAAAAAAATCTATTTTTGAATATGGAATAATTCTCTTTGAAATCAAAGTGAGACAAGAAATAATTTTACATTGAGTTTCATTCACCACAAATGTTATTCATATTTAGGAATAGTAAAATTACCTCAATTATTTGCATTCTTAAGAAAATTTTAAAATTTTAATAATAATTATTTTTCACATATAAATATTATATATATAAATATATAATCAACAATGTTTATATCATATATTTTGACCACATTCTTATTATGTGTCAAAACTAACTTTGATTGGTTTAATAAAGTAAATGAATTCATTATTTATAAATATCCATAATCATAATAACAATAATTTTATGATAATATATATAAATTAAATACTATTTTAATACAAATTTTTTGTTATTATTATGAATAATGAACAAACATTTCAATCATGGAGACGGTAGATCATATTTACAAATTAGTAACATTTCAATTATCCATTACTCATTATGGAATGGAAAAGATTAATATTTACCACTACATGATAAATTTTTAATCATGAATAAAATTTTATTTAATTATATATACCAATATATCTCATTCGTGTGATTTTATGATGGAAAAATAAGAAACACATTGCTTCAAAAAGGTGGTTGTCTACACGTCAATAAATAATGTTATCAAGTTTTCAAAGTCTAAAATGGTAATAAGAAAATGATATATTTTATTATCAGAAATATTATTATTAAATTAATATAATATGTATTTATTCTATATAAATTATTTTTATTATTCTAATCATTAATACATTCCATGTAATGAGTGAATGAATCATATTTCATTGTGGAGGCTGTAGTCCACACTTCAAGAAACAATTTTATCAAATTCGCATATAACAAAAAACTGAAGGTATGTGTTATATAATAATTAAATAAGCAGCAATGAATAATAAATACCATATGAATCATATGAAAATATTATTTCCTTTATTATTCCAAACATTGAGTGGTTTTAATGAAAATAAAAACAATACAGATACGTGGGGTGGGAGTTTCGTGTACACAAGATTGATGACTGTCTTTCCCATTTGATAGAATTACATTAAATTATATGAAATTAAATATTAAAAACAAAATTCATTTATATTTTTTAGAGACAGGTCATTATAAAATAATTAAATAAAAATAATTTATCGGGCGAAGAAAGAAATTACAAACATTTATCATTGAATAATGTTACCTGTTCTATATGTAACTCCTTTTGGTTTTCACCAATGTACATCCTTGGTATTATTACATCCCAAATTTATGAATCTAAAAATTAGAGGAGGTATATTGGGGGTTTATTTGGTTATTTTTTTATGTCCCAAAATCATTGATAGTTGGAAAGAAGTGGGGAGAGTGAATTTTATTTTATAAAGGAGGGGGAGTGGGATTCATGTAAATAAAAAATAGTTTACAATATTGGTTTGACTCCATTATATAATGTTACTCCAATAATGAATTGTATTTCGAAAAATAGAGTACATGGTCCAAATATTTCTATAAAATTGTTTTTTAAATTGTTATTATCACATTTAGGAAAAAAAATATTAACGTTTAACAACATGTATACCCATTTTTTACATTAATGATAGTGATTAATTTTAACCACTTTTTCTAATGGTTTCAGTGAAAAAATAATATTAACTTATTATAAATTATAAGTTATTATTAATATAATTATTTACTAAACTTTTGAAAATTTCAATTATAGAATTGGAAATATTTAATTGAAAATCAATCATGCAGACGGGACAAAATGACATGTCTTTTAATTGGAAAATATTCAAAATCCTGAAATGTTTTTATATCTAATTTCATTATCATGTTGAATGAAATGACCTAATAATTATTAATTTATATTTAATTGAAATAATCATATATTAAAGCTAATAAGAAATATGATTTTACTATTTAAATAAATTGGATGAAAATACCATTTTCAATTAGAATTTAGAATATTTTAGTCTTCATCATATTATAAAACAGAATATAAAAATTAAAAAATAAACCCTAATATAATTTTGGACTTAAAACATCTAAAAATATATTTATTTTTAAAAAAAAATATTTATAAAAAATCAAAATATATCTAAATAATATTAATCCATTAATAGGCATTAAAACTGTTTTTTTGGAAAAATAAAACAATTTTATCAAATTTTATTTGGTTTTATTTTATGCCATTAAAACTTATTGGATAAGTTGAAGAAAATATTTTAATAAATATATAACATATTTGTTTTTTTAATATTGTTCATTAATATATATTAATTTATTTTATTTATAAAAAATTCAATTTTGGAATACTTTTTTATAAAAGAACAGCCATTATATTATTGTGTTTTTTATATTGATTTCATAAATAATTGCTATGAAAAATATTTAATTATATAAAAATCTATAAATAAAATTAATTATATTTTGTTTACCTTTTTCATTCCCGCATTCTAATGGCTATGTGGTAATTATCATAATATTAATAGTATATTATTTTTTCCTACCACTCACCATTATAGATAACCTAATATATAAAGAAACTTGTTGTTATGTTGAATGAATGATAAACATGGTGTTTTGTACAATGAAAAATAATCTATACATTATGTGTAGAATAAAAAACCAAATAATTTAATTTAATTTGAACAAAATTATCTCATAAACTATCTTTATGATAGGGAAATATTTTAATACTGTCCTAAATCAATGAAAATGAAGAAACATTATTTGGATTTTCTATTTTTAGCAATTTAATGGAATTTAAGGACAATATTTTCATTCATATAGAATAATATTTTATGCTTCAAAAAATAAATGAGTTTTTTATTTAAGAACTCATGATATGAATGAATTTAAAATATAATTACATAATCATCAATGCCTCCCAAAATGTCATTGTGACTTTATCATTATAATCCATGTCTTATTAGAGGATTCGTAAACGATCATGGTGTTATTCATATTTCATTAAATATTATATGGAATCATCATTTTATTTTCACCCAATAACTTATGCTATTTAATTTCCCATTTGGAAAATAATTGAATGTTTAATCATATGAATTACAAAAAAATAGTCAACAAAAGATAATAAAATTATAAAATTATTATTATAAAATACCATAATGAAATTTTATAACATGATGCCTGAAAATATAAATTGATTATGTTAGAATGTAATTATTTTAATTGATATTATAATAAAATTAATTAATATTTTATCTCTTTAAATTTATCCTATATAATTATTGGAAATTTTTTAGCACATTTTTTATTTTTACACTCTCATATAAGATTCCTAATCTCAAAAAGGATATCCCAAATTATTAGGAAAAATATTAATTTATACAAAATAATAAGACCATATAAATATACACTCTCAAAATGAATCATTCCTATTATCCATGAAAAAGATATCTATTAAATTGTACCATTACATGGGAATTTAATTTTTTAAAATATGTTATCAATGATCTTATTTTCGCATTGTAAGAAATCCAAAATATATCCATATACAACATAAATATTTATTAATACAATATGATCAACCATGTAATACCCTGAAGGTGTTCTTGTTATGTTTTTATATGAAATTCGAATTGCTTCTACACTCGTGTGGTGATTGTCATAATACCCAGCCATGTTTTAGAAAGATAAACCCTTGGTGATTCTATTACAAAAACTCAAGAAAAATGTAGTATAAAACATGCACCAAAATTTCTTGAAAAAAACACAATGTAGAGTTTTTCAACAAATGAGGAATAATTTATACACAAAAATCACTCTCAGACTTATCCTTGTGTTTTTTAATTATTTTTGTTATGTAAAATTTCTAAAAAAACCAAAAATATTCAATATTAATTAAAATATATAATTTTTTTATATATTTGTTAGATATTATGCCCATCCGAACAATATATAATAATATTTTATCCTCAGCACAAATTATATATTTTTTATATTTAATATCTAATTTTATATGGTTTATAGTACCCCATCTCATATTCTATTATTTTTGTGCTATAAACAAATTGTTTACATTTTATCATTAATTCCAAAAAACAACCATGTTCTAACAGTACAATATTTAAATGATTTACCAAAATCATTTATTAAATTCAATCCCAAGATATGTTCCAATTAAATATTTTTTAAATATTTTAAAAATAGTATTCAATAAAAACTAATCACTTCACAACTCATTAAAATTTCCCCCACTAAACAAGAACATACTAAATCCAAAGAAACATCACCCTATCAATAAAATTCTTCAAAAATTATGTTCTTCTAGACATATATTTTGACTTAAATTTTTATTATAATAAATTAAAATGGAATATTCAGATGAGTGGGTTCAAACATGTAGTAGGATTAAATATAATCAATCATTTTCATATATTGTAAGTAATAATTTCATTAGAATAAAACATATTTTAGGAATAGTTTGTAAATATAATTCTATATTTATGTAAACATTGAGAAAACTATATACACATTGAAAATACAGATTAATAATTTCCTTAATAATAACAACTAGTTCCTTTACAACCCAATATGTATGTTTGATAGATAATAAAATATCAAAAAATAAGAAATATTCATGTTAGAAATGATCTTATAGTTGATGAACTATGTCAATGTAATATTTTTAGGGGAATTTATACACCAAAATACATAAAATAATTTGCTTCTTGTGATATATAGATGTATCAAGAAGAAATATCACTACCAAAAAATCTCTAATTATATACAGTGTTCTCATCATATAAATATATAATAAATTATTAAATAGGAATCCATATTACCTTAGTAATTGAAAAACATGCTTATTAAAATAATAATAATATGATTTATCAATATTTACCTAAAAAATAAAACTTTTATAATTTTGTTTTATCATCCCAATAGAGAACACCAAATATAGATTACTTTCTAATGAAATCTAAATATTTTCCCAATTCATAAAATGAAGATCAATATTTTATAGAATCCCGCAATCTAACACAACAATGGATAATTAGTATATGTTTAAGTAAATTATTTTTCCAAATCAACTAATTTGTGAAACTTATGTGAAAAAACATTAATCAATTAATTGAAATATGATATTCTCTCATTAAAATAAAAATAAATGAGAAAATTTATTTATTAATATAATGACTTATAAATATTATGTTTTTTCTGGAGTATTTATATTATATTGTAAAATATTTTAGAATTCAATCACACAATGATGATAAATAATATAATTTGATAAATTTCAATGATAATGAATAAAAAATTTCAAAACATGATGACAATGATGACATAAATTTTGTAATAGGGTTAATAATATTTAAATAAAAATAATAAAAATCAATGAAATAAAAAAAATATAAGGAAATTTAATTAAAAAATATAATATGAATTTCATTATGAACATTTCAATATATTTTTAATATGTTTTATATAAAATGTACTAAAATGGAGGAAAGGGGCTTTCTACTAAAAAAACATTTAAAAAGTTTCACTTTCAATAATATTATTTAAACAACCCACAATGGGAAAACTAAAAATGTCAACAAAATATTCAAAAACTCAAACATAGTGGAAAAATACATTATTTTTTTATTCAGTACATTATAATAATATTTTATATAGGAATAATTAAAAATAGATGTGGTAGTGGATGATTGTAGACTAAATAGAAGAATTATTTGTGGATTTAACTTAATGGAAATATTTAAGGAATGATGTAATTCTTGTGGAAATAATATTGTGAGGTAAAATGAATAATCCAACCAATTCACAATGAATATTATGTGATTTTTCAGTGGAATATACATTAAAAACATATATTATCTCTTAAATAATTATTGGAAAATGAAATTAGACAATACATATTTATGCCACTACAAACAATTGTTTCTAAAGAAAGGGAATGATAAAATATCATTAGGCTGGAAAAACACCATGAATTAAATAAATATAGTAATATATAATTAAAAATAATAATGATACAATAGTAAATATATCACTTTTCACAATAAGTAATATTGGTAAAAGAAGTTAATTTTGCTCAAAAAACCTCAAACGTTTTTTTTAAATTGGAATCAAAAGGATTTTATTTTTTATTTGTGGAATTAAAAGAATTATTTATTAATTAAACATTAAAAATAATATGAAAACCCCATGGGGATGTTATCATAACATAATAATAGAAAATAATTGGTGAAATGGAAATAGGCCTCATGGATTTAAATATTGTGAAAAAAACCATTTACTATAATTTCTAAATTTCTATAATGGGCATGAAAATACTAAAATATAAAAACAAATACATTATTCAACAATTTAATAAATAATAATTTTAATAATAATTTTATAATTTTTTTTATTATATTCTACATGTTCACTAATTAGTTGTAATCTATTATCAATATATTTTGTGAGCATCACTATCCATTCAAACTAGTTTCATAATGGTTGTGTTTTCTTAATTCTAATCCCGATTATATTTATTAATATGAAATAATTTCTACTTTAATTAATACTTTATAATTATTTTAAATTTGATTGAAAAATAAATTGGATTATTTGAATATGATTTATAAATATGAAAATGATGATGAGCTAATTTTGGGAACATTAATGAATTCATGTTTCAATCATAAGTATTCATTAAATAATAATATTCAAACCTATAATCAATCAATAAATTGGGTTCTTAATTATAATGAATATTTTATACAATTTCTTTATGAATGCAATCCGTGATAATATGTTATAAAATTTATTAAATGGGATCGTAGCCTCACCAAAACATTAACATGAAATAACTAATGGATGATTATAATGTGATATAATTTAAAAATAATTATTCCATCGGCATATTGATTTTTCAATTTTTTTACTATAAAATATATTAAACAAAATTCATGATATTATCAAATATTATTAATTTATATAAAAATATTACATAGAATAGTTAAATTTCATTTCTATATAGTGTGGTCATTTTTAATTGTATAATATATAATGTTATTTTTTGGATCAAAACATTAATTGGTTATCTATTTTGACATTTAATAATCATAAAAATTTCATGAACATAATATTTATCCATTAATATAATTCCCAAGAGGAATCAAGAATGATGGTGAAGAAAAAATTGCCTATAAAATCCAATTGTGGTTGTAGTATATTATATACAGTGATGGTGATAAACTTTTCAATAGAAAAAAGGGATTTTACAATTAGTTTGATGTTTATGAATCTAAAAATGGATTTAAATATCATTCATATTTATTGAATTCCACATTATTAAGATATATGCAAGTCTATTAAGGAACATGATACATAACACATCAGGGAGGTAATAGTCTCTATATATTGATAAGTGTAATTTACCTTTTTCATAAGAGAAAATGGGAATTATAATTACTAATTGTTATAGTTGAATCAAAACATAGTATAATATTAATGATGATATCATTATATAGTAATTCTAACAAATATTCGAATGTATATTATACAAATGAAAAAATGGAAATATTAATACTCATGTTGAGAACCTGAGTTTTCCCTTTTAGGGACACCATAGAATAAGAGGGATTAAGATAACTCTTTTTAACAAATATATAAATAATGTGGAATAATAATATATGGGTATAAGAAAATTCATATAGGATTTAAAGGTAAATAAATTATTATAGTAGTATTTAATTGGTGTTAATATGATGATTTATTCATAAGTATGAATGCGTTTTTTGTAAATATTTCATTTCCATATAAACCCATTTTTTTACTTTTAGATATCATAAAAAAAATTTATATTGAACAATATATGTTGTAATTGATGATCTGGAAGTTCTATGTAGAATTCATTGTTTAATTACACCGATTGAATGGTTGGTGGAATATCTATCATCTATAAAATTTTAGAATTTGAGGAATTAGTTTAAAATAAATATCTTTCATTTATTTTATACATAAATTCTATTTTATATCATAATGGAATGTGTTTTGTGGATTTTTTGGAATTATTTAATATTTAAGGTCTTTATGAAAACTCCACTAGATATAATTTTTTACATATTTGATAAACTAATAAAAAGGCTTTTTAACCCGATTATTTATTGATGAAATTATTCTAATGAATGTAATGCATATATTTCAATTTTTTATAGAATTTTTAATCATTAGGATATCATGTGTTATAATTATATTGGTTAATTCCAAATGTTCTACCATAAATATGGGACAAGCTATGGAAATGTCGTAACAATTACAATTGTAACACAGATAATGAGTGTATAGATTGATAAGGGGATTGTGTTGTCATGGGAATGATTATGAATAGTATTAATGAATTTTCAGAATAGTTTTTAATTTTTAATGAAAAATTATCATTAATTGAATAATATATATAAATAGTCTAATTATTTATCTTTAATTTATTAAAAACTCCTATGAATGATCTTATCCAGGTGGATTGTATTTGTATGACTTCGAGGAATTCATCATGTGTCTATAATCAACCTTATATTGGAAACAATGGAAATTTGGTTATTTTATATAATGATATATATATATGGAATATAATGTTGTAATAGTTATTTATTGATCCATCTTGATACCTTGTGAATTTTAGCTGAATTTGGAGTATGGATATGTTTTTTGTTTGTTGGGATCCAATCAATTTGTTATCTTTTAGTCTTGACATCTTTCGATTTTATCAATTGATATTCCATAACCCATTATCGCTCTATTATTATTTTGTGTTAGACCATTAAATGGGTTAAATTACTTTTCCTCATGCATCATAGACTAGGATTGGATGTTTATGATGGATATTGATTGAATTTTTATCATAAATGAAAAAATAATCAACTAATTTGATCATACTATGTTGTAATTGATATTCACGCTTTTTTATATTTTGGATTAAAAAATAATGCAAGTGGTGCTCTGTATCTTCACAATATAATGAGTTGGGGATGCATTTTAGAAATGGTATCAGTCCTAGTTGGTGTTTCATTATCTTAGGATGGATTCAAGAATTAATTATTGTGTTATCATGAAATATATTTCTTAAAAATACATTGATATATTTTTTTTGAATATATTATTACAATATAGTTCTAATACAAATTTCATTTATGAAACATATGGTTGGATTTTATTCAAATCATAATGGTATTAACCGATTTAATTTTCATAACAAACAACGTTTTTGATTCATGTTATTTAGGATAAATAATTTATTTTGTTTCAAATATTTTTTTTTAAATGGTATGTTTTTTATCTTAGAGGTATTGGATGTTATAATTTATTATTATAGAAATTTGGATTTTACACTTCCAAAAATTTCTATTGAATGTGGAAAAGATTTAACATTTTTCTTTATATATAGATAATATAACAAGTTACAATTCCTAGTGATCATTAAAAGGATTTTCTAAAAAATTTGGTCGCACATAAGCCCCAGGGGAACATAACTCTAGTCTGATGCATCATTTATTCATTTTGTGGTATATAAATATTATATAAGAATGATAATAATTGAAAATTGGATAACTAGATCCATTTTAAATAATATAATAACCATTTATAGGGATTTATCAATCTCATTTTCAGTTAAAACATTTCACAGTATTGATTATACAGTTTTAGGGGTATACCGTGTGGAGTTTTTCGGTGAAATTGAAGAGTTATAGAAGGAAAATGGGAAGTTAATTGTTTATGTGCTACATTACAAACCATGTGCCCAGGACAAAAAATTGTGAGAACCCAAAATAGGGGATTCACATAGCTGGAATGTGGTTATTCAAACTTCCCACCATTGTATTGTTAAATTTATGTATCCCTTTACAGAGCCCAATGTTTGGGAACACAATAATGGAAAATAGTGCATCATGAAAAGGAAACAGTGCATAGAAAGTTTTAAATTACTGAAAAATTATATTAAAAATTCTTCACCTCCCAACATATAATTAACCATATTTTTAACTAACTACATCAAAATTGATTTATATCATTTTTTGGAGGATCCCAAATGTATTCCAAGTACCTCCAATGTCATTTCATGATGATTTGAAGACCAGATTGAAGATCTGCACCAATACCGATAAGACATTCTCTTCTCGATCGGTCTCCACACTCTCTCATATCCTTTTATCATCCTTTGAAGGGATGATTTTTTCTATTAGTGAGGAATCTAGGTCATTGTATTTTATAGATATAATACTATTGAATTTTTATATATATTTTTGTTCTAAATACTATTATTCATTTCTAAATTGATTGTTACACTTAAATTGAGGAATTTCATTGACTAACATATGTCAAAAAATTAACTATATGTGGTCTAAATTCAATTCCAATACTCATGATATCCAATTAAGTGTATGTATTTTGGATTTTAAATTGAAATGATTGATAATTGAATCTTGAATTAAATAATTTTACTTATTAATTAATTTAAGGAATAATGGAATTGATTAATTGAGTGTCAATGTTATTATAGTATGTGATGATATTGGAAAATTTTAATTGAGTAATTGTGATTATACAATCAGTGGAATTGGATTAATCAATAAAATTATTAAATTATTTTAATGTTGTGACTGTGGAATTGATGTGAATATGGGATTTCATTACTATTATTTTAATGTGATTATTAATTAATTGGAAATAGTGATTATGATATTGTTTACTTCACCGACCTGGAGTAATGGTCCATACTAATTGAATATTGAAAATGATGTTATGTTGAATTGATCATATTATTCAACATGATTAATGTATTAATCAGTGATTTGTTTTGATAATTGAATATTTATATTAATTCATGTGAAATGTGGGAAGATGATTAATTTGGATAAACTTTTATTGATGTGATATATATGATATATGTGGAATATGTTTCATGATTAATATACATGTTTGTGACACTAATATAGGCTCAAAATAACCATATATAATAGCAAGTGTCAGATAGGGGTTGATACTCTAAATAACCATATGAGATAGTGAGTATTGTAAAGGGAATGATTATTGAAATACCTAGGTAAATTTTTTGATTGGTATCAGGAAATATGCATTAAATACCTATGGGGTGTGAGACATGACAATCTACGCATGTGATATTGGAAAAATATTATGGTCACAATTGGTCATTAGATGAACTATTATGAAGTAGACAATGAAAGCCTTCTATTAGTTTTTAATTTCCAATTGAATATCTAATGCGATTTAGAACATATCTTGGGGAGGAGTAGGTTTTTAAGGTTTAGGTTTCCTTGGGAATCCAAGATTTTATGTGGTATAATAAATAATTAATGAATATATATATATTTGAAATTATCCAATTTTGTTATTCATTATAAAACTACATACACTATTATAGAATGGATATTTTTTAAAAAATCATTTGTGGTGGCCTAATGAGTTTTAGGAACACGCTACTCAGGATGATTGATCTATAACTGAATAGATTTCATGTTTGTAGTATAGGATAATGGATAGAGTCAAATTTTTTATTAATGAGTTGGGATGGAGCATAGTTGATTGAAAATGATTTGATTCGGTACCGGCTTGGGTGTTGTTTTTGTATTTATTTATCATGGGGTTTATATATTGAGAAGTGACATGTTTTCAGAATGTCATCCCTACTATTTAATTTTTCATATCCCATTTCCATATTTGGTAATCATGTGATACTGAATTTATTTTTCTATTAGTTTTATCATTTGGGTATCATTATTAAATTACTATATTTTTATACATTTATTAATATGTTACAGTTTATGAATTAATGATATAAGACCATTTTTTTAGTCAGTTGTGTCAAGCATACATAGATTTTAACATAAGGACATGTAATTGGATGGTTCAGGGCACAAGTTTGTCTCACCTGGATTATTACGTTACAAAGTGGTATCGAAGGAGTTCTATATTAATTTATTTTTATACTCTTTAGTAATGGTATGAATAAGAATAAGATGTGTTAGTTCATAGTTATGATCTCTTTTAATATAGTAGGTAACCAATTTCTGAGGGTAAAAACCATGTACATAGGGTGGTATTTTTTTATTGGTGTGTGTTGTTATAGTTTTATGTTATTTCTCCTTGAATGATGTACTTGTTGTGTTATGTGATTATTGTTTCTGATATTTTCATAGAATTAACATGTTTCCTGACATGAAGTTAGAGTTGTGTATGAATTCATCATTATATGTTGTCAAAATGTATTGTAACATGAATCATTTCTATCATTCATGGGAAAGATATGTTTCTGTATATGTTGTTAGTTTTGAAATTTTTTTCATTTCTTGAGTAATTGAACTATAAATTGTGAATAATTTATACATTAATATTGTAAAAATATGCATGGTATTATGATAATGGGTGATTAATGAGACTTGATTGATTAGAATGTTTTTCCCTTTGAAAACCATGACATAATTATAAGATGGTTACAGGGTAGTGTTAATGCTTAAATTTTTAATGTATGGAGGGAAAAGGGTGAATGAATTATTATAACATTATTTAAATTCCACTTGTAGTCTGTAAAAACAATGATAATTGTATCCTATGATTTTTTTGGAATTGTAGATACATGCCTCCATGATAATGTTTACTGATATTATATCTAAAAGATATGGCTAGAAATGACAATCCAACAGTGGAACCTGTGGCACATATAGTTTCAGGTGAAGAAACTAAGGGTATGTTTTTGTAAAAAATTTCTCGCATCATACAGTTTAAGGAGAGATACACAAAGTGATTTATAAAGTGTAAGTATGACATGACACCTGAGTTTTAGTTTCATCACACTCTGAATTTCACTGGTGACAGTGGACCTATGTTTGTGTAGTTCTGGATTGATTCTATCAGAAATGTACAATAAACTTTTTATCCTCCTTCTTTGAAGATGGTCATGTTCTATGATGACATGTTACAATGTAAAGAGAATCATGGGTTTGATTTTTAGGCTTGGACTAGGTTTGATGATTTCATAGTATAGAATAACTTATTAAAAATAATATGAAAGAATTTTATCTAGTTAATATATGACATGGGATGGAAGCTACATTTATTTGGTTGAAAAAGGGGAGGATGATTGTGATGGCCTTTGTTGGTCACTTTGTTAACTCAAATCGGTTTTCTCCACTCCTAGAATGGGATGAGACAAAAATATAATGGTGACTCTAGGATTCACATAAATTTGAGAATATGTACCAGGTTAACATATTTTAGATAGGAATGTTTTTATGGTGTAGGATTTATCTCCCATAGTTGAGGGGAACTAAAAAAGGGATTACAATAGAGGAAAACTACTTTCTTATGGAAGATCATGAGTTCATCTTTTGTAGGTATGATGATTCTATATAGTATTGTTTATAGTGACCCAGGAAATATTATATATAAAATTACCTTATTTTAAGCATAGTTAATCATCAGAGTACAAGACAAGGATCGTTAAGTCTAGTGCATTGGAAGACTGGGTACATATAACATAAAACATGGGGCTCAGAAAACTTCTTTATTTACTCTCCATAAAGTGATTCTAATATCCTTCAAGACCTTACATCTGCATTTGGTACCCTGGGGAACACATGAACAATGGGTGAGCTAAAAATCTTTGAAAGGTAATGAACATAAGGATACATCTTAATAACATGAGTTAGGATGCATTATATAATGATATCCAAAGCATGAAACCTATGAAATGATATCATATAATCATGGGATCATATAAACATGGAGTCATATATATGTGGAATAATCATAAAACATTTCTTTAGTATGGTTCAAGGATAACCTCCAATCCTGCTTCCCATTTTAGTACAGGTCAACGCTAACCGCCAATCCCGTTTCACATCACATCTCTTGAGACTTAACATTACACAATGAATTGGAGCGCTATCTGGGTGCACCCATCAAAAAAATTTCATTAATATTCTAGACACCTAAAAATTATTTCCACATAATTATTCTTTCAACATATATATTCTTTCCACATAAATATTCATTCCATATAATTAATAATACATAATTAATCATTCATAAACATACGCATACCCATGGAGAGAATTTGGTACCACAATCATGACATAAACCATAACCGATTAGTGTATCCTAAATGTTTCAGTAAAAGAAAGTAATAATAAGATACATGGAGGATAATTAGGTAATATAGGCATATAACATAGTAGGTGCTTACAAATATAAGTGACAACATATATGAAATGTATTTGAGAAACATTATCATTAAAACATTTTTAGGCGGTTTTAATGAAAATACTATAGTGATTTTAAAATAGATAGGGGAAAAATATTTTATATAAAATAATAAGTGAACCAATAAGGTTATCATAATAAAAATAATGATTTTATAAAGACAATGTTGTCTTAAAATAGAAGATAGAGAGCACATGAAATCATGTAAGAATTCGAGAAGATCTATTCAAATGAGTGTTCTTATTAGGAAGTATCGAGATGTGATTCACTTAATACCATGCATATAATTGAAGGAGGATGAAAGATGTATCTTGAAACGAAATTTTGGAGAATATAAACATACTTTATAAGTTTTACAAAAAAATAAAATACAACAACATTTTGGTGGAAAGAAAGATGCAACAACCCGAATGAATAAAATATGTTCGGGTAGAATCCATTACAGTTTATTGACGTGGTATCATGTGTAAATAAGAGTTCTTAATGAGAGATATAAGTGGTTTATAATAACATATAAAACGTTATGTTATTATGGGGGAGGTGTATAAACATACCCTAAAACTTGGTATTACACAAAAAAAATTCATAACATTGAGAAAAATCTTGATTAAGAGTGAAAAGGAAAGGACCCCTTACATTAAATATGTTGTTGTTATCCACTTGTTATTAAAGAAATGAATAAAAAATTAGGCTTTTTAATTAATAATTAAAGAACCGATTATATATGTAATTGATTTATTATAACCCTTTTTAGTTTATTCATGGCCTTCTTGATTAGTTATAAGGATCAATTTCTTTGTTCAGGATCGTTCGATTACATAATTTTTAAAGATAGGTTCACTATCATTCATGTTTGGATAGACATGATACATGGAAGCGGGTGTACCAAAATGAAGTTATATTATACTAGTGACCATCCAGGATAGTACATGGTTTTATATTTAATTTGGTTCCTTAGAGTGAAGTCTAATTATTATATAAAACCAAAGTGACAACTGTTTTTGTTAATTGGTTGGTATGATTACAGAGAACATATTTTTCATTATTACATAATACCATTTGTACAAAAAAAATTATAGAATAAAAATATGATATATTAAATATATATATTCTTGTTCAAATATAACAAAAATGGGTCCATGACCATATTTGATGATGATAATTGAAATTTATAAATCGTTATCCTTGAATGTGCTATGTTAGCACATCTCAAACAGTGCTTTCATTTCTTTCAAACAAAATGTGAGGAAAAGAGAGATGATAATGAAGTATCCCATTAGCATAATTGAATTATAGTACATGTATTCTAATGGATTTATCATACCATTTGGATGAAGGGAGGCGAGGAGGGAAACAAAAAGAAAATAACATAATAGACAAGAAGGAATTGGAAAAAGGAATTTACTTCTTGAGACTTCCTCCTTTGAGAACCATTTAATGGGAGTAGTTTTGGTATTTAGAAGATTCTATGAGATTTTATACATGGGGGAGGATTTGGGGGAGATATTTTGGTAGAATATTGACAAGGCCTAAGGCTAGAGAGGAGGGAAGAGAAGATGTAATAATGGATGGTATTTATAGTGGAGGACAGAAAGGTTTTTATAAATTTTTAATCATTAATTTATTATTTCCACAAAAGACAAGGAATAATAATTATTCCATAAAAAAAGAGTAAAAAAATTCATGTGACTTCGAACCAAATTGTCTTACATCAATATATCATCATCAATGACTCAATTAATCCATTATTTATCATTCATTATGAATTATCAGATTCAACTGTTCATAAAAAATTCTAGTATTTCAGAAAAATCAAAAAAATTCACCCTAACCATTTTTCAATGTCTAGAATCCAAAAATGACGTCCATTTTTTAAAAATAGTTTTTTAAATATTTTTAATTTAATATTTAATTAAAATGATAATTTTTTATGATAACCCAGTTTTAAAATATTCATTTACTTATTCTAACATATAGGTACATCATAATTTCACATTAATATTATTTTATGAATATCATAGATAAGGTTACTATTAATTAGGGTATTTCACTACTCATAAGGGAAATTCTACTATTCATAAGTGTAGGTTACTTTTCAACAAAATTTATGTTTTTCTTATCGAACACTAAATAAATTACTGATTGCATCCATGTATATCAGATTTTTAAAGTTCCTAACACAGAAGTGTAAAACATAAGCTTAATGTCCACTTAGAACATGATGGTTTATTATGTTCTATTTTCTGGTTTCGTATGACATATTTGTAATAAGGTAATTTTCTATTGAAAAATTTTTGTCGTTACATTCTTCCCCACATATGAAATTTCACACTCGAAATTTAATTTTACATTCTAGGCCATAAATAGGTGACGGTACCTCTCCTTCATCTCCTCCTCCAGTTCCCAAGTAGCTTCTTCATACATTTGGTTCTTCCAAAACACATTGACAAGGTGGGTTTTCATGTTGCGTAGAACCTTATCTCTTCAGTCTAGAATCATCACTGTTTTCTCCTCATAATAGATATCATCTTCCAACTACACCACCTGTGATTTCAATACATGTAAGGGATCGAGTATGTACTTCCTCAGGAGTGATATGTCATAAATATCCTGAACTAGATTCATATTCGGAAGAAGTGTGAGCCGATAGTCCACAACTCATATATGGTCAAGGATTTCAAAGGGTCCAACGTAACTTGGGCACAACTTCCCTTTCATTCCAAAATGCATGACTCTCTTCCATGGTGATATTCGAAGGAAGACCTTATCCCAAAAATCGAACAAAAATTCCCTTTGACAATGGTCTAAGTAGCTCTTTTTTTTACTTTGATCATCCTTGATGTTTTTAAGGAAGACTTGAAAATTCTCCATCATCTCTTTCACAAGATCGGGTTCAAGTAGCTTCAGTTATCCAACATCATCCCAATAGGCTAGAGATCTACATCGGTTTACATACAGAACATCATACGGAGCCATCTGAATACTCGAGTGGAGGCAATTTTTTTATGAGAAATTAACCAATGGGAGATGTTGATCCCATCCACCTTTGAATTATAGATAGCAGGTTCTTATCTTATTTCATGTGTCTGAATAGTCCATTCATATTGGCTGTCTGTTTGGGGGTGATAGGCCTTGCTAAAATTTAATTCAGTACTTAAAGTGTGTTGAAGACTCCTAGAAAATTTAGATGTGAAGGTTGGATCACTATTAGAGAGAATTGAGAGTGGAACACCATGCATTCTCACCACATCATTCACATATATTTTTGCAAGTTATTCAATCGATAGGTCTTTCTGAATAGTGATAAAATGGGCAGTCTTGGTGAGTTGATCAACCATAACACATATCACATTATTTCCCTTCGACCTCTTCAGGAGAGCAGTGACAAATTCCATTAAAACATTTTCCCATTTCCACTTGTGTATTGGTAATGGTTGTATCATCCCTTTGGACCTTTTTTTTCTTTTATTTAACTTTGATAACATACCAAGAACCTTGATATATATTCCGCAATCTATTTACTCATTTTATCCCACTAGATATGTTCTCGAAGATCATGATACATCTTGGTACTCCCAGGATGGATAAAGAATATTGAGTTATGTGCATTATCCAATAGCTCTTTATTTATCTCGGGTGATGATGGAACACAAAGCCACATTCCAAACCAAATCACACCATCATCATTGATATGGCACTCTTGCAACTTCCCTTCCATTATTGCATTGACCATCTTTTGTAACTCCACATCATCCCTTTGTTCTTCCTTAATCTTCTCTTGAATGGATGGTTGTGAAATCATTTGGGCGAGGTAGGATGTATTCCATGCCCTTATGATTTCTAAAACTGTCCTTTGCATATACAAGAATATTGGGTCTTTCTCAATCTGTAACATGGATATAGTATCATGTTCTTTTCTATATAGAGAATCAACAACCTAGTTTTCCTTTCTAGGATGATAGTGAATCGAGTAATTGTAATACTCGATTAGCTCAAACCATCCCCTTTAACACATGTTGAGCTCATTTCGTGTGAATATATACTGCAGGCTCTTGTGGATGGTGTATATGTCACACTTGTCCCCATAAAGGTAGTGCCGCCATATTTTCAAGGAAAAAATCATGGTAACCAGATCTAGATCTTGCGCCGGGTAGTTCTACTCATGGATCATCAACTGTCGTGAGGCATAGGCTATCACATTTTCTTTTTTCATTAGTAAAAAACCCTAGACATTCTTTGAATCATCGCTATATATCACAAAAAATTCTCCACTTTTGTGTAATGTGAGTACAAACACAGTGATCAGCCTTCTCTTCAGCTCCTTGAATCTTACCCTACATTCTTCGGTCAAGACAAACTTTACCCCCTTCCGTGTCAGCTTGGTCATTGGGTTTGACAATCATGAAAAGTTCTTCATGAATCGTCAATAACACCCAGCTGGACCCCAAAAGTTATGGATCTTAGTTATAGAAGTTGGGTTGAATTGCCTTCATCTTGGAAGGTTCCAGAGATATCCCTTTATTGGTGATGACATTCACCAAGAATGATACTTCCCCCATCCAGAACTCACGTTTATTGTACTTTTCAAAAAACACCTCCCTTTAAAATGTATTTAACGCAGTTTTTAAATACTCCTCATGTTCCTCCTTACTATTGGAGTATATCACAATATCATCAATAAATACTACCAAAAACTTTTCAAGGTAATATCTAAAGAATCTATTAATTAAATCCATGATATTTACTAGATTATTAGTGAGTCCGAATGGCATCATTATGAACTCACAGTGTCGATACATCATTCGAAAGGAATTCGTGGTTATATCATTCATCCTTACCTTTAGTTGGTTATATCCTTGTCTAAGGTCCACCCTAGAGAAATTACTGGCCCCACGAAGCTGATCGAACTAGTCATCTATCAGTGGAAGGGGATACTTGTTCATTATCATGATTTTATAGGGTTTGTGATAATCAATGAAGAGGCGCATTGATCCATCATTCTTCGTGACGAAGAGGACTAGTGCACCCCATGGTGAACCACTGAGGCTTATAAAACCATTCTCCATATCCTACTCCAACTACTTATTCACCTACTCTAGCTCTATAATGGCCATTCTGTAAGGTGTCTTTGATATAGGTAGAGATCCAGTGGTAAGATCAATCGAGAACTCAACCTCTCAGTCTAGAGGCAGACCAGACAACTCTTCAGGGAATACATCAGTGTAATCCCCCATGATGGGAATGTATTCAAGCATGATTCTCTACATTGTATCAATCATTTGATCTAGATATGCTGGCTTATAAGGGAACAATATCCCGACTCGAGATGGAGATTCTATCGGAGATTCATGTTATTCCTTACACTTGTAATGAATTGGAGGATGCTTTATGATGTAAAAAGTGACATCCCTTTCCCAATAGTTGATGTTGGCTTTGTTCAAAGATTTCCAATCCATTCCCAATATTGCATCAAACTCCACTAAAGGATGTATGACATGATTTTTTGTGTGGTTTAGTACACAATCATTAACTAGGGATGAGTAATAAACCATTGATGCAGTGATTGCCCCATTTGTTGTTCTCACAGATAACATTTCCACTAAATTTTGAGGGGGTGTCTTAATAGATCTACTAAACATACAGGATATCAACGAATGCATAGAACCAAAATCAAATAGCACATCTGCTCTTCTTGAATGAATAACCAGTGTACCTGTCACCACATCATTGTCCAGATCCCCCTTAGCATAGAGATATCATAAGCCATTCCTTGTTGCCATGGAGGTTGTTATTGATTTCCTCTGAAAACCCTCATTGTAGGGAAATTGTTGGAAATAATGCCCATGATCCATGCAGTTGTAACACTACACTATAGGCTAATTATTTATATGAACCTTCATTCCCTCTTCAAGATTAGCAGGATTTTTCATATCCCTTCGACAGTCCTTGGCCAGATGACCAAAAATTCCTCATTTGAATAAATTCATGGTTCCCTTAAGATTCTTACCAAGATTCTTTATTCCATAATCTTTGCCAATTTTAAAGTGAGGATTCTTTCTAACATGAGATTTGTTTGATGAACCACCCATGTTACCACCCATTTTCCGCTTCATGATCCTAGGGCCATAAGACCACTGAGAGTCTCCAATCTCCATTTCGACATTGAGGGAACAACCTAAAATCCCCTAATAACTATCGAAGTCCCAAATTTCCAACACTTTTTATAGAATCAACTTTAGTCTGCTAAAGACATGATCCACCTTGGTTTCAGTGTTTATGAAAAAGACAGAGGCGTACTTTGCAAGCCTTGTAATGTCTTCTTCATTCTCCCCGATAGAATCATCAACCTTTTGCTTAAGTTTGAGGAACTCTCTTTCCATCTTGAGACAGAGGGTTCGAGGATAATATATTTGTTATAAAAATCCTCTAAATTCCTCCCAATCCGTGCAATCAATTTCTTAATGGTACTTTGAATTCTTGATTAGGGTCCACCACTTATCAACTTCCCCATAAAAATGATAGACTGCCAGTACAACCTTCTCTTCTTCCAAGCACTGGAGAACGGAGAATATCTTTTTAATGGAGTTATTCAATTATTCTATAAGGAGGGGATCAGAATATCCGCTAAACATGGGATGCATTTTCCGCATGAAAGATTCTACAGCAACTTGATCCTTCCTTGGAAGAGGAGGGAATTCAGCATGATTCATGTTATTATTAATAACTAAAGCCAGCTAAGAAAGTACTGTCATGAAGTTTTGAGCACCCACTCCTCTCATATCAGGCATATCGTTAGGGAAATCGTTAGATTGACTATCACATTGGATATTAGAATGTTTTCTTCTATTTCCCTCATTTAACTATGAAAAATATCGCATAATTAGTGGTTTTGAATATTTATTTATTGAGCATAAAAAAAGACACTTTCAACGTAAAAGTATAAACTTATAAAGAAGATGTATATCTTAACTTGTGATTTCTTATGTTAAAACCTAAGTTATCATTGAACTATTTCATGACATATATTATTATGGGCTTTTTGTCTCTTAATAATGGGTTTTACTAAGTTCATTGTTCTACCAAAGAATATCCCTCGGGCATGTCGTAACCAAGAGTACAGCAAGACCCATTGTCTTATACCAGGATACCCCTAGTCAATCCTGAAACTCCATGTCGTAGTTCTCACTCCTAGTTATATCTGTGCCAGAGCCTCCTCTACCTGCTCGTATCTAGATAGGTATGTATTTTCTAGATAAAACACAGACTCCATACTTATCAAAATTTACAGATGATTTATTATTATTTGTCTCATCCTTACAGTAATCACTATGGTTCTATAATCATAATCTCAAAAAATAATTAGATCATCCTCTGATACCAACTATAGTGACCCAAGACCTTTTACATATAACATTACCTGATTTTAATCATAGTTAATAATTAAAGTCAAAGCAAAGGATCATTAAGTCTAGTGTCTTTGAAGACTAGGTACATATAATATAAAACATGGGGCAAAAAAACATAATTATTCAATCTCTATAAAGAGATCCTAACTTCCTTTGATCCCTTACATCTGCATAGGGTACCCTAGGAAACACATAAACAATGGGATGAGCTAAAAAGACTAGTAAAGGAATGAACATAAGGATACATCTTATGCACATGATTTAGGAGGCATGAAATAATGATATCCAAAGCAAGAAACATATGAAATGATATCATATAAGAATGGGATCATATAAGAATGGGATCATATTAAAATGTTATCATATAGATGTGGACGAATCATAAAACATTTTTTAGTATGGATAAAGGCTAAACCCCAATCGTGTTTCCCATTTTAGTACAGGTCAAGGCAAACTGACAATCCCTTTTCACATCGCATCTCATGAGACTTAAATTTACCCAACACAATAGTGTGCTATCTAGGCGTATCCATATCAACATTTTAATTAATATTATTACCACATAAATATTCTTTCTAAATAAATATTATTTCCACATAAATAATCATACATAATCAATCGTTTATAATCATAAGGATACCCATGAGGAGAATTGTTTACTACAATCGTGACATAAAGCATAACCAATGATTGTATCATGAAAGTTTCCATGAAAGAAAGGGATTAGAACATAAAAGACATTAATAAGATAATATAGGCATGTATCATGGTAGGTGGTTAATAATATATGTGACAACATATAAGAAATTTATTTGAGATACATTAACATTAAATCATTTTTGGGCGATTTAAAGGAAAATACTATAGATCTTTTAAAATTGAAAAGGGAATAATCATTTATAATAATCCTGAAGTTAACCAAGAAGGTTATCATAACAAAAATAATTATTTTTTAATGAAAATCATGTCTTAAAAGAGAGGATACAGTTCCCTTAAAAGTGGGTAAGAATTCGAGAAGTTCCCTTAAAACGAGTGTCCTTATTGAGATGTATCGAGGATGGATTCACCTAAATGCAGGTATATCCCTGAAAGTGGATGAAGGATGGATCTTGAAACATGATTTTGAGAATATAAAAATAATTTATAAGTTTTACATAAAAATAAAATACTACTAAATTTTGGTAAAAAGAAAGATAAAGAAAGCTGAAAGAATAAAGGATGTTCGGGTAGAATCTATTATGGTTTATCAAAATGGTATCGGGTGTAACTAATAAGGATTTATGAGAGAGATAAGGGGTTAATAATAACTTATAAAACATTAGGTTACTATGGGAGAGGTTTATAAACATACTCCATCACATGAGTGAAAAGGAGAGGATCAATTACCTTAAATCTGTTGGTGTTCTCCACTTGTTATTAAAGACATTAATGAACAAATTATTCGTATAAAATAATAATTACATTACCTATTATATATGTAACTGATTTATTATAACCCTTTTTTGTTCATTAAATGCCTTCTTGAGTAGTTATAAGGATCAATTACTTTGTTCATGCTCGTTTGTTTACTTGGTTTTAAAAGACCGATTCACTTGGATAAACATGAAAGATGGAATTGGTTATACAGAAATGAAGTTATATGATATTATTGAACATCTATTAGATTACATTGTTTTATATTTAATTTGGTTACTTAGAGTGAAGTTGAATTTTTATATAAAACCCAAGTGATAGCCGTTTTTTGTTAATTGGTTGGTCTGATTCCAAAGAACATATTTTTCTTTATAACATAATACCATTTGTAACAAAAAAATTAAATATTCAAAAAAGGATATATTTCATATTTATATTCTGGTTAAACTATAACAATAATGGTTTCATGACCAGATTTAATTATGATAATAGAAATTGATAAATTTTTGTCTTTGAATTTTCTCTGTTAGCACATCTCAAACGGTACATTCATTTCATTCAAACAAAAGGTGGGAAAGGAGAACAGATAATGAATTTTCCCAATAGAATAATAGAAATATATTACATGTATTATAATGAAGTTATTATTCCATTTAGGTGAAGGGAGGTGAGGAAAGAAACAAAAACTATAGAAAATAAAATAAAAGAAGGAATTGGAAAGTGGAATTTACCTCTTGAGACTTCCTCCTTTGATAACCTCTTAAGGGGAGAGGTTTTGTTAATTTGAATAGTCTTAGAGAATTTGGGCGTGGGGAGTATTTTTGGGAGAGATTTGGGAATAATATTGACATGGAACAAGTCTTGAGAGGAGTGAAGAGTATAGGTAAGAATGGGTGGTATTTATAGTGGAAGAGAAGTGGGTTTTCACAATTTCTTAATCATTAGTTAGTTATTTCTTCACAAGACTAGGAATAGTAATTATTCCCTGACCAAGAATAGTAAAAAATGCGAGTTACTTCGAAAAAAATGGGATTAAATCAGAAGATCATCATCAATGACTCAATTAATCTATTATTTAGCATTTATTATGAATTATCATATTCTACTATTCATCAAAACATTCAAGTATTTCAGAAAAATACCAAAAATTCACCCTAACAATTTTTCGATGTGTAGAATCAAAAACTGAAGTCAATTTTTAAGAAATAGTTTTCTAAATATTATTTATTTATAATTTTATTAAAATCAAAATTTATTACTAAAAACAAGTTTTAAAACATTCATTTACTTATTCTAAAATATAGGTACATCATAATTTCACATGAATATTTTTTTTAATATCATAGTCAATGATACTATTAATTAGGGTATTTCACAATTCATAATGGTATTTTAATATTCATAATCTTAGGTTACTATTCCCCAAAAAATATGTTATTCCAGTCAGACTCCAAATAACAGACTGATTGCAACCATGTAAATGAAGTTTTTATAATTCCAAACACCGAAGTGAAAAACATAAGTTTAAAGGACACATAGAACATAGCAGTTCATTATGTTGTGTTTTCATGTTATTTTATGACATATTTATAAGAATGGAAATTTCCATTGAAAACATTGGGTCGTTACACTGTTGAAATTTTCATATAGAAGATGTGTTGCCAGGGGGAAGGATCAATTAATTAGGATTGTTCCCTTGTTATTTGTGATAAGTGTTGTTGGGAATGCTACATTCATAGGCATAATCCAGGACCACCATTGGAGTGAAAATCATGTGTCAAGAAGGGGAAACTATATTTGTTTATCTAGAACACATGATAAATTTGTAAGGATATGCAAACATGGAAGAAAAAATGTATGATTAGGGACCTTCTACGATGCATGAGTTGGGACCCTTGATTCTTACATGTCATGAGGGTTGAATTAGTGCACATAGTACATCATTGAACGTGATTTCATATAAGTAGTTTGGTTCAACTTAAGTGAATTATACTGTATCACATGGATGTTATGTAGGATAGTTTCATGGAATTCATCCTACATTGGTGGATATTAAGGCGAGACCATTGATGTTTTGAGAATCTATTCATATATACTCCAAAGTAGTTCATAACTTATTTGATACCAGACACTCTAATTGTTTCATATCTAAAAGAATAGTGAATGGTTTGATCATGTTGGTGGATTTTTTTGTTTCATGGTTATATATACACTTTTGGGAGTATTTTATAAGGGTAATATTTTTATTTAAGGGTTGTTCTATCATGGATGGGAAGTATAGATTCAGTTGGTATCTTTACATATTTGATGTGTAAGTATTTTACCTATTCATGGATACAGAATGTCTAGGAGCATACTGATCCCATATTGATTTATACTACAGAAGAGTTATTATTATGTCTCCTAATAGGGGAAATTTGGTGAACCCTAGATAATGGTATATTAGGGATGTCCATGTTGGTCCACATCATTAGAAACAAGGTTAGATGAAAACCATGATTGCTAGTTTGTTTTGAGATGATGGGTTGGTGAAACATGATGTTGTTTCACCCAATGTGTACAATTTCCGTGATTTATTCGAGAAGACTTCTAGGGATTTCCACCTAATATAGATGATGTTTTTTTGATGGAGCTCATGATAGGGGATGAGCCAGTTTCTATACCACCCTACCTAATGAAAAAATAGTTATTCATATTCTTAATAAATAACTAATATAATTTATGGATAATAGATGTATCCATATGAGTACGACTCCATGGGGTTCACCATACATTGTTTTCAAACAATGTTGATAGAAATTAGCACTACATTGTTGAATAACATAAGTTGAAATGGATGATAGTGATTGTTCGATATCCTCTTATTTGTATCACTGATATTTTTAACCTTTTTACAAGAGTTTGTGTTTTCTACATGAACAACAAGAGATCTGGGTATCATCAGTTCAGACATTTACCATCTGACATACCTTATAATGAAACCAAATTTTGGTATAGACTTTATGAGTTCTTCAAGTTGTCATTTGGGCCGACGAACTCACCAAAATTTTTTTGGCCTCGATGAATAGAATCTACCACCCATATTTAGATTGATTATTGATAATTTTTTTAAAACATCATGGTGTACCCCAGGACTAATGATGATCATTACCATAATATTAACATTGTTCTTAATACATTTAGATAGAATCAGTTATAAACCATTATATCTATGTGCGTATACTCGATTGATCCGGTACACTTCTTGGGTCACATCATCTCAGAGGAACATTTTTCACTGGAACCAAAAAAATTTCATGAAGTTGTTAATTAGTATTATCCCATGAATTATATGGATATATGAAATTTTAGTGATTTTTGGCCTGTTATCGGTGCTTCATCGAATAATTTTCTATATTGGATACTCCTCTTTATGGTTTCAAAAATAATGGAATTATTATTGATTATTAACTATAATGTTAGAATTAATTCTAAGGATTGATGAATATCTTGACAACAACAACAAATTTCTTTTAACCTGAGACATGTATAGACTATATTGTGTGTTATGATGCATATAATATCAGTATTATAGTATTTTTTATGTAGGGAGATTGGGTTTTGGTGAATGTTACATGGTAGTTGAGTCCACATGAATGATCATACCATATGAATAACCTTAGCTCAGCAGCTATTTATTCTGAATTAATGTTTGGGAATGATTATTTATTAGGTAAAAAGTTTATAATGTACAATGATAACAATATATTAAAGTATATATTTTCCCAATGATATTTGAATTTCTGTGATTGGAGTTATATTGAGTATTTTTAGTCATTTGATTGTACGATATCAATTACACTATGAAAGGAAAAGTTTTTGTGGACACATAAATCATAAAAAAACCTAACTATTTAAATTATGGAGTGTATTGATGAGTAGAAAATGATTAACAAGAAGGAAGAGGAATATATTGTGGCTCTAGAAGGCCATGAGTATATTCCAATTTTATTAGTTTTAGTAGAGTCTACAATTTTGTGTTGGCTGAGGGAAATATAGTGTCTTTATCCTGAGTATTTTTCTGAAATGTAAATCCATTACGGTGGGGATATGACATCTTATTTGGGCAATGATATGGATGATATCATAATTTTTATGATTTGTTTTTGTTCTTTATAAGAGCGTGTTAGAGGAGATAATGTGTAAATTTCATTCCTCGAAGTAGGATGTGCATCGAGGTTTCACCAAAATTTACTAAGGCCTATATCGAAAATATTTGTGGTCGGGAAAGAAGAAATAGATAGTAGTGTTTGGGATATGATTCTACATATTCTAATATGTGATTGATGGTAAACAATGACCTCGTGTTTTAATATAGTCATTTCCCATTCACTATTATAGGTGTGGAAATGATACTATGGATTTTTCCCTATATCTCCAATGGAAGTTTCAGAAGAATGATTCATTTTTGGGGAATGTGGACTACCTAACAATGGCGGTTTAATTATTTCCAATATGAGGGACTTTATTAGTAGATTAGTATCATGGAATGTGCATGCGAATATGATACCATTTTTTATCTCCATGGAGTATATTTTCAGACCGTAATATATATTTTACTTTACTCATTAGAATGCTCTTAAAGAAATCACATAGAACACATGTTTTATTGAGTATGGCCATAAAACCATAGATAGATGGTATGCCAGAACAAACCATACAGTTTCTTATAGATATAATTCAAGCATGTGTCATTTAATTCGACGGGTCGTAGGTTAAGCACCTAGAATTGGTGATGTTCACTTATTAAAATAATTATCATAAAAATAGTTTGATGGAAAAATATGAGTCTCTTTTTGGAATCCTGTGTAGATAACATCTATGTTAGATGGATCATAGTGATTTAGAGCAGTTGGGACTGAGTATCATGTAGGAGAAGTCAGTGTAGATTCAGCTTATTTGGAATCGTATGGAAACTGAACATAATTAACAATGTCAATGTTGATATAAGTTGATATCCCCTTGTGTTCGGGTAGATTGATCAGGTATTCCTCTTGGTGTCACCTAGATTGGGTCACAATAGGATACTATGTCACGGAAATTTTGAAATATGGTTTTCTAGGCCATTTGATGCTTTGGAGGGAATCGGGTTGGAGACATATTTATTTTATAATCCACTTTGGTACAATAATATGCATTATATATTTCATGTGTCATAGTTTGTCAGTATCCCTTTGAGGCTTATCATGTGATTGATGTGGATAGGGTTAAGTGTGAGACAAATTTGTCGTTTGAGGATTATCGATTATGTGTTTTGGATCTTGGTGAAAAAATGGTGATGGGAAATACCATTCTGATAGCTTTTGTATTGTTGAAACATATATTATTTCATAAGGAAACATGGGAGATAGAAGATTATATGAGGTTTTAGTGGACCATTCTTTTTACATAATAATCATAGTGATTCTTAGGATTATATGTCGAGGGAATGTTATTTTAAGGTGGGTATATTGAGATATCCAACATATTTTATGGATATTTCGATCTCAATTTCATATAATCATTTTTTTATTTTGATTATATAATGTTTGGGTCTTACCATGGTGAATTATTGGGTGAAATTGGAGAATTTTTGTCATAATAGGGGATCTATGTGGTTATTGGAAACATTTCCCAAACTGTGCACCCATGATAGTAAGCCATGAGAACCCAAACTGAGTGGATTCAAACATATTGGTAATGGTTTTTCAAAATGTATTTTTTTATTAATCTAAATAAATCAGTCCATGTGAGGAGTTTCAAAATTAATGGCACTGTTATGGAAAACTGTGATCTATGTGCATGTAATTGTGCACATAGAATTTTAATCCCTTGAAAATTAGATTAAAAATTCTTTAACCCCTAACCCAAAGTCATCAAAATAGGTTTACCCAAATCGACCCTAAACAATATCGATTTTATTTTTATCCTCCCAAGTTGATTACAATGATATATATCTGCCATTATGAATAAATCAATGCCAAAATTTAAGATATGGACATCATCATGTAAGATATTCTCATCCTAATGGGATTCATCCCTCTCTCCCATCCATATCTCATCTTTTCAAGTGATTTCATCCTTGTTTGATGGTATATCTATATATTGGTTTTGGTACACCTAATCCATTTGAAAATGGATCTCTATTTTGATATATATCTCATTTATCAATATGATATTTAGCTTTCAATATCAATTGGGAATTTATTTTGGTGTGCATTCATCAATTATCATGACATATGTGTTCTAAATTCAATTTCCATAGTCCATAATTCAAATTTTTTTGTATTGTGAAACTCTTATTTCCTTGTTTGATAATTGATTCTGGAATTAAATAAATTAATTGATTGTGTAATTTTTGGTATCATTGAATTGAATATTTTTGATTCCAGGTGAAAATGAGACTAATTTATCATGATTAAACTGAATTTGAAAATTGTGATTATGAAATTAGTTGAATTGGATTAACTAATTTGATTAATTATCAAAGGAAATGTTTTTGTTATTTAATTAACTTTAATTTGGTACTATGTATTTGGTTAGTTAATGTTATTATTAATTAATTGAAATTATGCAATATCATATATTTGACTAGGCCTTTATGGGTTAATGGGTTATATAAACTGAATATTGAAAATAGATTAATGATGAATTTATCTTATTATAACATGAGAAAAAATATTTAACCATGATTTATTTGATAATTGAAATGTTATATTTATTGTTGTGAAATATGATATGTGGTTGTGAATACACCTTTAATGATGTGATACATGTGATATATGTGTCATTGATCAATATCCAAGTTTGGGATACCGAATGAGGCTCCAAATACCTATTTGAGATATGGAGTGTGAGGTAGGGACTAGAGATCCAAAAATCAGAATCAGTATGTGAGTGTGGTATAAGGACCAAGTCATCAAATACCCAAGTAGAATTGTGGTGTGGTATATAGACAGATGCTCTAAATACCCAGGGGGTTTTATACATAATGTTTTAAGCCCATTTTATTTTCTTTCTATGATAGATCCATGTGTTCGTTCAATAAATAGTTATGGAATGGAAAAAAAATGAAAAAAAATTAAATTGAATTATGAATTGAATTTGTGTTATAGTTCAGATTATAGAATGAGACACAATAGGTATTGAGGGTTTGATTTTCATCCAAAACATGAGTGGTTATGTGGTTAAATAATGAATAGATGAATATTTGTTAACGGTTTACAAAATCTAATTTATATTTACTCTTTACTCATATCTATAAACTATTGTGTAGTAAATTTATTTTTTGATGATAGTAATGGTGGACTACGTACATGTACTCTCACACTATTCATGTTTCTAAATTGGTACCTAAATAGACATCATGCTTATAGGAAATGATAATGGAAAGATCACGATGATAAATGGTTTATTTGGGATAGAGCATGGGCAAGGGAACCATATATGATTCAGGACCCTCTTGGGAGTTGTATGTTTCAGTTTATTTTTTATATTGGATATGGACAATTAATACATATTTGGTCTCAAATTTTTAGTTAGTTGCTTTGGATACGGTATCTCTTATTCTAGTCATCATGAGAAACATTTTTGGTACAATTATTGTTTATATCATATTAATATTTTTATTTAATTTTTATGTTCTGCTACTATGAAATAGTGGTTACAGTCTCCCTTTGATTGATATTAAACTCTCGCTACTAGTAGTAATACTTTGTGGAATGTGGATGCATTCTTGGGACATGTATCCTATAGGACCTGGGAATCGATGTGTGGCACCTAATAAGAGATGTTATTGTTTCCAAAGAACAATCCACACATATTTTAGTAAGAAATCATAAAAAATTAGAGGAGTTGTTGAATATGATTATCCAAATAGTCGAACTCATTGCTGCATCAGTTGTGATAATAGAAATTCCAATAAAATATTTTTTTTGATGATCAAGCATGAAAATGGTTAGATTTTGTTATCCATGATAAATTTGAGGAATAAAGGAATCAATGAATTATATATAAAAAAATTCGACCCACACACTTTAAAATTCTTTAGAATATAATGTCATATTATATGAGTTGTAATGAAGAGTGTTCATTATATAGATCTTGTTCCCTTTGGTAGATATGACTATTTTTATAAATAAGTTTGATGATACTATTATTATTTCAATGGATACTCATAAATTAATTGAATTTATGATAATGAAACGAAATAAACATCCAAAAATCAATGATTAGTTTCATCAGTATAGGTGAGACAAATGGTTTCGTAGAATTTTCTTCTGATTCTTGCATCATTTATTGAGAGTCTAATAGTACAATAATCCAACTAAATACATCAAGAATTTTCATAAAAATAATAAATATATGGTTATTATTTTTGGAATTATTAGTACAAAAAATTGTTTTATGGAATTTATAAGTGAAATATTTCAGTGGTATGCATATTACATTGTAATGGGGTTCATTGATGGTATTATTCTATATTGTTAGACTAAATACATATATGATAAAAACATATAAATTATGTTAGATAACATATGGGAGAACTAGATTTACACATATTTAATCATATGTTTTATTTATATATAACAATTATGTTTCCTAGGTCTTGTCATTTCTTATAATATATTTTCCATAAACTATGAAAATATATATAATTTTATATATTGGAACCCATCAATTTTTTTTAATATGTAGTTTTCTTATATCACCATGGTACAATAGATGCTCCATTTCTGATTTTTTACAACATGTTTCACTAATGATAGATTTATAATATAATAGAATAAAATTAAAATTGAGTTACAATTGATTAAAATAATTCCAAAATAATAATGATCAATATACATTATCATGTATCCTCATGTTTCCAAATTAGGATTAAGGACCCAGCCTTAAACATTACATAATATTTAATTAAATGAATAATTCAAATTGAGGATCCTCTCAGGTTTAGAGTTTTAGAGAATTATGACATAACTATTACATTTCAAAAGATTAAAAGGTAGAAATATCTACATAGTATCAATTTTTTCATAAAATTAAAACTCTTGAAAAAAATATTTATGTCTATTTCCATGTTATAGATTGCATGACTTTTCCTCAATCCCATCCTTGACCCTATTTATCTTTATGTCATGTGAAAACATTTCAAAACTTGTGATGAACATAAAAAGTTCAGAAAGGGTTATAAATCAAAGAATGAAAAAATTTGTTCATAAATACAAACAAAACATGAAATCATTTACTTACCTCATGAAATCATATGATTTATGAATGATACGTGGAAATCATTAATAATAAAGGTAAATTGTAGCATCCATATCATGCTTACATTGTAGTAATAAAAACTAAATATGGAGTTACTTTGGAATAACCATCACAATATATTCCATAAATCTCTTAGGAGAAACATTCAAGTTTACCTACGTCATGTTACCCAATGCATTGGAGAGCTATCTCGGGCTCACCCACCCTAGGTTTATCATGTAACCACCCGCATACATAATAATTCCCAAGAACCATAACATGATCATAACACATAGCATAAGCATAATAGAAAGATAACATTTCCACATTGAAAAATCATTTCAAGATATTGAAATAATAAATCCATTGTCAAAATTATTTTCAATATCAAAATACATAAAAAGAGTATATGGTATTTATTTTTCCTTTTAAAAACATTTTGGCTTGTTAAGGAAGCCAACGATCAAATAATACTCAAGGTGGAGGAAAGGTTGTTGTCACTGATTACGTTAAAAAACATTCCATTTTGTCATTTAGTAAAATACTTCGTATAAAAAGATTCCCTTTGAAAAAAATGAAAAGTCAAAGGGGTTTATACACCGTATAAAAAAAGTCATGTATAAAACAAAAAATGCCTCAATAAAGGGAGATAGAGACGAAGTCCTTTACCTCATGTCCGAATTGACTCGATCGTTCTTTGATCTCCCGAATAATAAACTAAAGTTAATTTATACTTTCTTAAGATCATTTTTCAAGTTTATTATTCCTTTTATATCCCTTATTACAATGTTATATATATTATGCAATCATTTAAGTTAAAAACAATCATTTTGTCAATATTTGGTACTTAAGTAAAAAATGAACGCCTTATATTTACATGTTGTCCATGTGGTCATAGGTTCATTATATCTAGAATGATATTCATGATTTGGATATCATATAATCATATATATCCAGCATATACATGTTTTTATAATAGTACATAACATTTAGATGTAAGAAATGAAATGCATCGTTCATGGAGACGGTATTCCTTACATACGCATGAACGCTAATTTAATTTCTATTTATTATTTTAATGGAAATAAATCATAGTGATAAATAGTTATATTATAATTCCCATATAATATCATATATAATATTGTTAACTGAATCGTTTATACATCCCACATAAGGCATTAACGAATCAAATCACTTTGAGGGGAGGGTAGTCCGCACTTCCTCAAATGAGATTTTTGTATTTACCCTCTATGGAAACCATAAATGCATGATATAAATGGGAATTACAGAATCATAAGGAAATCATAAACATAAAATATATCATACATAAATACAGTTCCATCATAATGAATACCATGAGAGGCGGTAATATGTAATTGAACAATCATCGTTTCTTGAGGCCTTAGTATTCCATCCACAAAAACATTATGTTTTTAACCATTAGATGGAGCTGTGTGTAAGTGTAGTTAAAATACTTCTCATAAAAACATCCTAGTATATTGATGATACTAGTGTTGTTACAAAATAAAGGAATAAATAGAGTTTACGGGCTGGATAAGTAAAATAAAAGAAAACAATTTAAGAGATATCGTTACCTTTAATTTAGGTACCTTCCTTTCGTTTGAACCAAAAAAAATTTCAAAGTGCCTTATGCATAAGGTAAGGAATCTAGGGTGAGTATAGGGATTTTAGGAGCTAAATTGGGAAGAGTTTAGGCGAGCCAAATTGCCGGAGAAGTTTTTGGAATTTGTTAGAAGTTGTCTCCTTTTATAACGGAGAGGATGGGCTCTTTAGGAAAGTGTGAAAACATTATTTTATTATATAATGATATTCAGTTTCTAAAGATCCAAAAACCATTAAGGTTGAAGATAAGATGACTAATATTCAAAATAAAAGCATCTAATCCGAATTGGATATGTTATGGATAATATTTTAATCATTATAATCTTATTTATTAAAATCATTTATTAATGAGGTAAATACTACATCATTATTGTGTCATAAATAATTTAATTTATTTGAGGTCTAAAAATAAGAAAAAAACTATCATGTAGGAAGTATTTTAATATTTCCAATTAGTATTTATATCTGAAAAAAGGACTTATATAACACCATATAATAATAAATTACTATGTTTTTATGTTAATGTCAATTTTTTCTTTACATTAAACCAATTAATATAAAGTGTCATTATCTTTAATAAGTGGCTCCATGGGGTCCCAAAATCGACCAAAGGATTCCCATGGTCATCCATTACTCATCCAATAAGGTTAGGACATGTGTTAAGGTAATTTGGAATTAATATAATATACTTTTTACCTTGAATTAATTTATTTACCTTTAACCGCAGTAAATAAAGGGTAAAAGTTACTATTCACCAAAAATTATTTTAATATTATTGAACCAACTTTTACTTCTTGATAACAACCATGTATATCGGATTTTGGAAATTCAATTCACAGAAGTGGTAAAATTAAATTTAATTGAAAAAGTATGTTTTTTAACTACCACTAAGTGGTTTCACTATTCATTAAAGATTGAAGTTTTTTAGAAAATTATCAAAAACTCAGCCTAAGAATTATTTTATATTCTGAATTCAAAATTGATGTCTATTTTGACAAATTAAAAAAATATTATTGGAATTAATTAATTTAAAAATTAATTCCTGTTGTCAAAACAAAGTGTGTTTTTAAGAAACAATAACTATCAATAGATTGATACTTCTTTATATCCAATTTCAAAGTGAAATTAATTCCAATGAGCAACATTGGATTAAATGGTAAAAATATATTTTAATTTCACTTTAAATCCTACTTAAAATATAATCTAACCATATAAATAAATTAGATTAAAAGGCACTTTTGAATTAAAATACAACTTTTTCACTATTCATTAAAAAATGAACTTTATCAGAAAGCAACCAAAAAATTTTCCAAAAGTAAAATTTGATGTCCCCATTCTAAAAAAAGATTTTATTTAGTCAATTAGAATGTATTAAAGTTACCAAATCTATTATTAAAGAGGGTTCTCCTTTAAAATCCGATAAATCGGCATTATGCTTAAAATTTGATTCATTCACATTTTAAGCCTCTATCTTTTTATTGGATAATGTAAATACATTTAACAAACATGTATAATCATATTGAAGTTAGTTTCATTCATTCCCACCAATACAATGAGTAGGAGTTAACTACCATTTAAAATAAAAATATTATATTATTAGTGTGCAATGTATGATTCCAATGAAACCCGTTGTTGCGTACCAGGTACGCTATCGAACATATCAAAACCTTTTATGTAAAATTAATATTTAATTCAAAAATATTAATAAATATAAAATATGTCTTATTCTTCAATTACGTAGGCTGTTACATCTTTCCCCCCTTTTGGGAATTGCGTCCTCACAATTTTTATTCTCTTATCAAAATAAGTTGTGGTATTTATCCCTCATAGAATTTTTAGATTCCCACATTGCCTCTTCAACCATATGGTTTTTCCATAAAACCTTTACCTAGGGAATTACCTTATTCTGCAACACCTTCTCTCTATGGTCAAGAATCTGGACTGGTTATTCTTCATAAGTGAGATTCTCTTCCAACTGAACTACCTATGGGCTCAAAAAATGAGATGGATTCAGCATATACTTTCTCAACATCAAAACATGAAAAACATTGTGTGCCTAGGATAAACTTGGAGGTAAATCCACTCTATACGCAATTGATCCAACATTCTCCCGAATTTTATGAGGTCCAATGAAACTCGAACTCAACATTCCCTTCTTACCAAAGGCATCAAAATTTTTCCATGGAGAAACTTTGAAAGAGACATGTTCACCTACCTCAAATGAAAGATCCTTCCTTCGGTTATCTGCATAACTTTTCTATCTTCTCTGAGATGTTCTCATGTGCGTCTAAATCAAATAAACTTTCTCTGCCATCTCTTTAACCAATTCTGGTCTAATCAGCTTCCTTTCACCTAAATCATCACAGAATGCTGGAGTTCGACAATTCATTCCATGTAATTCCTCAAATGGATCCATCTATATACTTGAATGAAAGTTGTTATTATAAGAAAATTCAACCAAAGAACGATGTTAGTCCCAAATTCCTGGGTAATCCATCGAGCATGCATGTAACATATCTTCCAAGGTCTGAATTGTTCGTTCTGACTTCCCATATAATTGAGGATGAAAAGTTGTACTAAAATTTAAATTCAGTACCCAATGACTTTTGAAGGCCTTTCCAAAAGTTAGAAGTGAACCCGGGATCACGATTAGGCACAATGGAGAGAGGGACTCCATGAAACCTGACTATCACTTTAACATACAACTGAGCGAGTTGATCTAGAGATAAATTATGTTTAATAAGAAGTAAATGAGCAGATTTAGTCAATCGGTCAACTATAAACCAGATTTATTATTACCTCTAGATTTCTCTGGTAATCCCACATCAAATTCTATGGTTATATTTTCCCATTTCCAATCTGGCACCGGTAAAGGTTGAAGCATTCCTTTCAGTAACTGTTCCTCTGCATTAACTTGATGACAATTCAAACACTTCACAGTAAAATAAAAAATATCTCTTTTCATTCCATCCCACCAGTAATACTTCCAAATATCTCTGTACATCTTAGTACATCCAGGATGAACTGAAAATAGTGAACTATGTGCTTCACATAACAACTCATTCTTCAATTGTGAATCACAAGGCACACATAATCTCTTTAGAAATCTCAAAACACAATCATTACCAATGTCAAAATCAAAAAACTTACCCTTCTTAACCAAAACAACCTTTTTCTACTACTTACTATCATTTTTTTGCACTTGATTAATTCTATCGGATAGAGATGATTTCATGAACACCTGAAATAAAACAGATGAATTTACTGCAACAACAACTTCTATGCCAAAGTTCATCAAATCAAAAACCAAAGTATCTCGTTACAAACATAACATGGTTAATGAAATATTACTTTTTTTGACTCAAAGCATCAACCACTTTATTTTCTTTCCCCGCATGATAAAGGATCGTGCAATCATAATCCTTGATTAATTCCAACTATCTCCTCTGTCTCATGTTAAAATATTTCTAAGTGAATATATAATTCAAACTTTTGTGATCAGTAAATATTTCACACTTAACTCCCTATAAATGATGCCTCCAATTTTTTTAAGAAAAATCAATAGCAGCTAATTTGAAATCATGTGTAGGGTAATTTAACTCATGTGGTTTCAACTGATGTGAAGCATAAGAAATTACCTGATCAATTTGCATTAGTACACAACCAGTTCTTTCAATGAAGCATCAATTTAGATAATAAACTCCCCATTTCTAGAAGGAAATTCCAAAACTAGAGCATTCACCAATCATCTTTTCAATTCTTGAAAGAAATCATCACATTATTTTGTCCAAATGAACATAACACCTTTTCAACATAACATAGTCATTGGACTAGATAACTGTGAAAAATATTCAATAATCCTCTGGTAATAACATTCCAAACCAAGAAAACTACAAATCTCGGTTATATTTGGGGGTCTTTTCCATTCTTCAACAACTTCCATTTTAGCAGGATCAACAGTTATGACATTTTTTGAAATAATGTGACCAATGAAAGAAATTTGTTGTAACCAAAACTCACACTTTCTGAATTTCCCAAATAGTTTCTTTTCATTTAAGGATTAAAAGAGATCCCTTAAATGACTTTAATGTTCCTCCTTACTTTTGGAATAAACCAAAACATCATCAATGAACACAACCACAAAATTTTCCTAGGACTCACGAAAAATTTTATTCATAAGGTCCATGAATATAACAGGTGTATTGGTTAACCTAAAAGGCATAAATACAAATTGAAAATGGCCATATAAAGTTCAAAATGCGGTCTTTGGAACATCTTCTTCCTTTAATTTCAACTAATGGTACCCCGACCTCAAGTCAATAATCGACAAATACTGAGCTCCCTGGAGCAGATCAAACAAATCATCGATATGAGGCAAAGAATACATATTCTTAACAGTGATATTATTCAATGCTCTATAATCAATGCAAAGTCTCATTAATCCATCTTTATTTTTAACAAACAAGACAGAAGCACCCCATGCTGATGTTCTAGGTCGAATGAAACCTTTATCTAATAACTCATGCAATTGCTTCTTTAACTCTAAAAGTTCAATTTGAGCCATTTGATAAGGGGGTTTTGAAATTGGCTTAGAATCAGAAACTAAGTCAACAATAAATTCAACTTCCCGATCAATTAAAATACCTAGAATCTCATTAGGAAAAAAATCAAGGTACTCATTTACCACTGGCACATCATTAATCTGAACAGTTCCTTTGTTTTCAACAATATGCGTAAGGTAACATTCATTTCCATATTTTACTACTTTCTTAGCTTCCTAATATATTATCAACAACAAGGGTTCATTTTTGTATAAAAACTGAAAATCATTCTGAAAGGAAACCTATTTATCTCTACAGTCAATCGTAACATGATAAATAGAAAGCCAATCCATACACAATATAACAAAAAACTCTACTAGAGGAAAACCAATAAGGTTTGTAGGTAGATTCTTTCAACACACAAGGACATGGATGTTCTTATGTTTTATTTTTGTCTCAACATTTCTTCAAGGTGTTTTTACAGTAAGTCCAAAATTCATTTCATGAGATGGAATTCCCAATTTACTAGAAAACTTCTCAGAAATGAAAGAGTGTGTAGACCCTGAATCAAACAACACATTGGAATAATCTGAACAAACAAACAGTGTACCTGACACAACTTCATTTGATGTCCCAACATCTGCTGAAGTAGTTGCAAAGGATTTCACCCTACCTTTATGCTTGTATTCTATAAGATTTCCTTCAGTTGTGTTCTTTATTGGACACTCATTTTCATAATTACCCATTTCATTGCATATAAAACATTTTACTATCTGTAAATCATATTTTGTCTTACCATTACCCTAATCTTTTTCACTACAATTATGAGCCTTATGTCCCATTTTACCACATCGGTAGCACTTACCAAAATTCAAAAGACATTCCCCAGCATGCTTTGTACCACAATTTTCACAAAATTTAAACTTAAGTTTCTTACCATCAGACATTTTTGATGAGTTCTTCCCTTTTTCCTGCCACCTCGACCTCTTATTCTGTTGTTTGTCAAAAAATACATGATCATCATCAAACTCCATTTCCACCTTCTCCGCAAAATGAAATATTTTTTCATAACATTTGAACGCATGATAAGCTAAAGCCCTTCAATACATAGGCTTTAATATTGAGTAATAATGGTTTATTTTACTATCAATATCTCGTATGAAATTTGTAGCATACCTTGACAGTCAAGTGAATTTTTCTTCATAAGCAGCCACTGAGTCATCATCCTTCCTCAATTCCAGGAATTGTTTTTTTCATCCTAAGATGAACCAGCTTAGGAAAATATTTCTCAAGAAACATACCTTTGAACTCATCCCAATCAAGAGAATAAATCTCCCCACTATCCCTAATATTTTTCACCATCGACCACCACTGATCAACTTCACCATCAAAATGGTAAACAGAAAGACTAAACTTTTGATGTTCTAAACAACCCATGACATCAAAAATCTTTTCCAGTTCTTTAATCCACCCTTCTGCTAGCACCAGATCAGATGATCCTCTGAATGATGGGGGATGATTCCTCATGAAATGATCCACTAATGACATGTTCTTCTATGGTTGATCTGGCTGATCTCATAAATGAATACCACCATCATTTATAGCCTGAGTCAACTGCTCCATCGCTGCAACAAACTGTTTAGTTCCAATTCCTACCATATCAGGTTGCTGATTTGGAAGGTTGTCTTCCTCCTGATGTCTTCCCAACACAGCTTCCCAGTTTCCTCTATGGAAAACCATTCTGAATACAAAAATATCTTAGGCGAAGAAACACGGTAATATGGAAATGATATTTGATGTCAATATTAACATAAATTACTTTATGGATATTACTTTAACAATACCCTAACACCTAATGTTATCTAAACCAACCTATGATATCAACTATAAGGACCCATCCTTAAAAATTACATAATATTGAATTAAATGAATAATTCACATTAAGGATCTTTTCAGGTTTAGAGTTTTAGAGAATTAGGACATAACTATTACATCTCAAAAGATTACAAGGTAGACATATCTACAGTGTTTCCATTTTTTTCATAAAATAATATCTCTTGTAAAAAAGTGTCATGTCTAGTTCCATGTTTTAGACAGCATGACTTTTCCTTGATCCTATCCATGACCCTATTCATATTTAAGTCCTCTGAAAACATTTCAAAACATGGGATGAGCCTAAAATTCACAGTAAGGTTTATAAATCAAAGACTGAAAAAATTTGTTCATAAATACATACAAAACATGAAATCATTTACTTACCTAATGAAATCATAAGATTTATAAAAGATACGTAGAAATAATTAATCATAAAGGAAACTTGTGGCATCCATATCATACCTATATTGTAGCTATCACAACTACATAGGGAGTTACTATGGAATACCCATCATTGTAGAATCCATAAATATCTTTGGAGAAACATTTACATTTACCTCCGTCATGTTACCCAATACATTGGAGAGCTATCTCGGGCTCACCCGCCCTAGGATTATCACGGAACTACTTGTATACGTAAATAATTCCCAAGAACAATAACATGATCATAAAACATAACATAAGCATAAAGGAAAGATAAAATTTCTATATTGCAATTTCATTTCAAGATATTGAAATAATAAATCCATTTTCAAAATCATTTTCAATACCAAAATACAAAAATAGAGTATACTGTATTTATTTTTCCTTTTAAAAACATTCTGGCTTGTTAAGGAATCCAAAGATCAAATAATACTCACAGTGGCGGAATGGTCATTATCACCACTTACGTTAAAAAAAATTCCTTTTTGTAATTTAGTAAAACACTTAGTATAAAATTATTACCATCAAATAAAATGAAAATTAAAAGGGGTTTATACACCATATAAAATAAAGTCATGTATAAAACTAAAAATGCCTCAATGAAATGAGATTGAGACGAAGTCCCTTACCTCATGTCTGACTTGACTCGATCGTTCTTTAATCTCCTGAATAATAAACTAAATTTAATTATACATGAATAATAACCTATTTTATGTTTATTATTCCTTTTTTATCACTATTACATTGTTATAAACATTATGCAATCATTTACGTTAAAAACGTTCATTTTATCAATATTTTGTACTTGAGTAAAAATGAACACCATATATTTACAGGTTGTCAATGTGGTCAAATGGTCATTATATCCAGAACGATATTCATTATTTGGATATCATATGTATCATATATATCCATCATATACATTTTTTATAGTAGTACATAACATTTATATGTAAGAAATGAAATGCACCGTTCATGGAGACGGTAAGCCGCACATACGCATGGACGCTACTTTCATTTCTATTTATTATTTTAATGTAAATAAAACATAATTTTACATAGGTATATTATAATTCAAGTATAGTATCATATATAATATCTTTAACTCAATCCTTTATACATCCCACATAAGGCTTTAACGAATCAAATCACTTTGAGGGGGCGGTAGTCCACACTACCTCAAATGATATTATTGTATTTACCCACTATGGAAACCATAAAGGTGTCCTATAAATAGTAAGTATAGAAGCATAATAAAATAATAAACATAATATATATCATATATAAATATAGTACCATCATAATAGACACCATGAGAAGTGGTAAGGTATAATTTAACAATCATCGTTTCGTGTGACCTTAGTTTTCCATCCACTGAAACATTATGTTCTTCATCCATTAGATGGAGGTGTGTGTAAGTGTAGCTAGAATAAATCTCATAACAACATCCAAGTATATTGAGGATACTTTTCTTGTTACAAAATAAAGGAATAAAAAAATTTTAGGGGTTGTAGAAATAAAAGAAAAGAAAACAATTTAAGAGAAATCGTTACCTTTAATTTAGGTAACTTCTATTTGGTTTGAACCAAAGGACATTTGAAGTGACTCATGCCTAAGGTAAGGCTTCATGGGTGATTAGAGGGATGTAGGAATATTAATTGGGAAGATTTTGGACGATCCAAATTGCTTGAGATGTGTGTGGAATTGGTTAGAAGTGGTCTTCTTTTATAAGGTAGAGGAGGTGCTCTTTAGGAATCTGTGAAAACATTATTTTATTATATAATTATATTTGGGTTTTAAAGGTCCAAAAATCATTAATGTGAAATATGAGATTACTAATATTCAAAATTAAATCATCCCATTAGAATTTGACATGTTTTGGATAATATTTTAATCATTATAATCTTATTTATTTAAATCATTTATTAATTAGGTAAATAATGCATCATTATTGTGTCGTAAATACATTTATTTATTTGAGGTCTAAAATTATAAAAAAAATACTATCATGTAGGAAAGAATTTTATATTTCCAATGAGTCTTTATAGAAGAAAATAGTACTTATAAAAAACAATATAAAAATTAATTAATAATTTTTTTGCTAATGTCAATTTTTTCTTTACATTAAATCAGTTAATCTAAAGTGTCATTATCTTTCATAAGTGGCTCCATGGGGTCCCCAAATCAGCCCAAGGATTTCCTTGGTCGGCCATTACTCATCGAATACGGTTAGGACATGTGTTAAGGTAATTTTCAATTATTAAAATAGTCTTTTTACCTTGAATTACCTTATTTACCTTTTAACTGTTGTAAATAAAAGTCAAAAGATAATATTCACCAAAAATTATTTTTATCTTATTGAACCACGTTTTACTTATTGATAACTACCATGGATTTCGGATTTTTGAAATTAAATTTATATAATTGGTAAAATTTAATTTAAATGAAAACGTTATTTTTTTAAACTACCACTAAGTGGTTTCACTATTCATCAAAAATTGACGTTTTTCAGAAAAATACCAAAAATTCAGCCTAAGCATTATTTGATATTCCAAATTCAAAATTGATGTCTATTTTTTTCAAATTAAAAAAATATAAATGGCATTAATTAATTTAAAAATTAATTCCCGTTGTCAAAACAAATAGTGTGTCTTTAAGAAACAATAACTATCAAACGATTGATACTTGTTTATATCCAATTTCAAAGTAAAATTAATTCCAATGTCCATCATTGGATTAAATAGTAAAAATATATTTTAATTTCACTTTAAAACCAACAAAAAATTTTATCTAAACAAATAAGTAAATTAAATTAAAAGTCGATTTGAATTAAAATACAGTATTTTTCACTATTTATTAAAAAATGAACTTTATCAGAAAAATACCAAAAAAAATTACCCAAAGTAAAATTTGATGTCCCCATTCTAAAGAAAGATTTTATTTGGTCAATTAAAATTTATTAAAGTGACCAAAACTATATTTAAATATGGTTCATCATTAAAAGGTTTGAAATGAACCTTTTAATATAAATTATGATTAAAATGAGATTCATTCACATTTTAAGACTCTAACATTTTATTGGATAATGTAAATACATTTAAAAAACATGTATAATCATATTATAGTTAGTTTTATTCATTCCTACCAATACAATGTCTAGGAGTTAGATACCATTTTAAATAATATTATTATAATATTGGTGTGCAACGTAAGATTCCAATGAAACCCGTTGTTGCGTATAGAGCATGCTATTGAACATAGAAACCCATTTAGAATAAATTTAATATTTGATTCACAAATATTAATAAATATGAAATATGTCTTATTCTTCATTTACCTGGGATGTTACAATAGGTTTATGGATAAGTAGTCTTTTGACATGTTTTCATATATTGGTATGGTTTATTTCTTTTATAGGGAGATCATATTATTGGTTATACCACAAAATAGTTACGGTTCCATGATAATAAAACCATAATATGTTAATTTTAATAACTAGATATAGATCATTCCATAAAAACTTTGTGTTATTATCATTTAGAGGAGATATTTTTAATTTTCAAAGATAATAATATATTCAAAATAATTATCATAAATGGATTTCAATCAATAGAAATAACATTAGATGAACTATATAAAAATATTTCACTTTTAACAAATGTATCATCAAGGGAAAATAAATATTAACAATTATTGTTTGAGTAGGAACTCACATTCTTAATTGGATATTGTTTAATCATACTAATAGAATGCATTAATTTTTCTAATATATTTTCATACAGAATGATCTGATAAAGGTGATGGTGTAGTTTTCTTGCAATTTTATTTCATTAAAGATTTTATTGAGTAGTCTAATGTTTCTTAGATATCTGATTCCATAAGATTATACATGTTGAAAAAATCAATGTTGGTGAGAACATTTGGGGTGAGAATTCATATGCAAGATATGCGATTTGATTTAGAGGTTGATTTCTTCATTATCACAAATTAGGCATAAAATATATCTACATACCATGATCCATGATGATATAACCATAGATGAATCCTGATGAAATATAAAGCACCATGAAAATATTTTTAGGAGGCTCTACATGAATATGAATGTCGATGGGGTTTTTTTGAGATAACACACATATATGTTGTTCATGGAAGATCACTAAAGTTTATATGGCATGTTATATTTTCTTGAAATTAAATTTTAAAACTAGAGTAGATAGCTTTAGAATTTGTGACTTGTCTACCTTTAATGATTATAAATAATTATTCAATATCATTGATTTTTCATCAGTTCACAAATTACACTCACATCATCCATATTCTTGATTATAATATTGTGGATGATTTTTCTAAGTACAATATTAATGATGTTGAAAATATGAAAAAAAGATCAATTTTCAATTGGGTCTGATAGGGACCCCATGGTTACAAATTTGTTCTAAAGTCACTAAAATAACCCCTTAGAAATCATTATCACATGACCACAACTTTTCATCCTAGAATTAATGGACAATCTAAAGAGAAGATAAGATAATGAACGATATTTATAGAGATTATGTGATGGAATTTGTTCTATCAAGGGATGAGAGTACAAAGTTAGTGTTTTTAACATACAATAACTATTTTCACAATTTATATATATGGAATAAATACATTTATTGTAAGGTCTATCTTGGAAATATCTAATTTTGGTTTGGAATCAAGTGATTCTTCACTTATCAGACCATCCCATTTAACATATATATAAATAAAGATTCATATGATTTGAATGAGAATAGAGGTATCTATGTTTTTTTAGAAATCATATGTGGGTAATCATTACCAAAAAATAAATTTTCAAGTGGTGAATAACGTATTATTGAGAATATCTCCAAGGATAGGGAAGTATCATTTATCTAAAAAAGTAATGTTTTACATATATAAAATTTACCCTATATAGATGAATAAAATAATCGGTGATATGGATTATCAGATTATTTTATCAATGAAGTTATATTCATTTCTGAACTTTTTTCCAATATGTCAATTGAATATCAACCAATATGATCCAACCCATGTGATTTGGTGGGACCTTATTCATTTCAATCTATATGATAAACTTGTTAATGTATTAATATATATTTTGTATTAAATATAGATTTTCATGTGGGGGAAAATAAATATTTTATTATGATATTTATGGTTTAATGGTTTGATTCAGTATGATATGTGATAATATTAGAAGGTAATGTAGGTGTAATGGCTAGAGAACATCCAAGACAACATAGGAATTTTACATTTTAAGGATGGAGATTCCTATGGTGGGTATAATGTTACAACCGTTATTTTATGTTACATATAATTTTTTAATTATTTTCATGTTATAAAATTATTTGGTTATGTTTTATGATTTTTATGATGATTTAGTGATTTTATGAAATTATTTTTTGTAGTTCATAGCTTGATCATGATTATTATAAACCATGAACTATATCCATGATATCATGAAACACAGTTTAGGAGTCACATGGATGTTATATGATTAAATAATCATATAACTAAATTATTTAACTCCAAGGGAATTAATTTGTGTTGAGATAGTTGGAGAAAAAATATAGGACCATAATTTTTAAACAATATATTCCTATTTTGTGAGGTGTCTCTATTAAGAATGTAAAACTCCATAATGGTCCTATGTTTTCAAAAATATGTGGGAAAACCATTCTTACAAACTATGGGGATCTGAATATCTTATCAAATAACACATGAACAAGTGGTGAATGGTTTGAAAAACAATGCGACATAACTTTGATGCATGTACATAAATATCTTATAATTGCCTTGTTATATTAATATTAATGGATAAAATCATCACTAGTCACATATTATAATATATTTTTGGAATAATCATCATATATGGGAAGAATTTATAATTCCATTTGATACATAAGTGAATTTTTAGTTAATCAAATTGAATTGGAGATCCCAAATCCTCAATTGGTCCTTGTCCAATCTAATTTTTCCTTGTTCTTCATAGATATTCTCTTTTCCTCCATCTCAAATCCTAATCTATTTTCCACTATTTATCAATATATATTATATTATGTTAATTTTTCTATATATTTACATATTAATTGAATAATAGGATTGGTAATACAAAATAGATATATTCTATGGGTCGTCTTTCGACTATTCTACATGATGAGAGGTAGATGGATTTTTTCGGTTATCAACTTTTCTATATCATGAGGGAATATTTTATTTTGTTTATTTTTTTTTTGATTTTTTTATAATAAAATTTTGGACTTCATGTAAGAAACACTATATTTTTTTTATGTAATCCTATTAATATCATGGATTTTTTAAAATCCCAACGCTTATATGTTTTTTTGTGATCATTTCAAAATAATAAAATGATTTAATTTAATTATAGTGGTTGTTGAAACGATTTTAAAGAATTAATAAATCTAGGTGAAAATTATTGTATTGGAATTTGGAATAATTGGGTTTCTATGTTTTCAATGATGATTGTTTGTGATATGAATTTACATAATGATGTTTTGATGTGTTGTGGTGAGGGAGTACCACTAACAATGTTGACATGGGAATGATTGGACAGATGGATGGGTGTTTTGTGTGCGTGATCAAGGAAAATTATATTCCTAGAATTATAAAATGTTTAGTTTTAATGGTATCTTTTAGTTATATTTACAATGGGATTTTGTAAGAAATTAATTAATTACGTTTCCATTATTTATTGTAAAAATAACTAACTAGTTCACATTGTAAAGACCTAATGTTTTTAATGGAATTCCCTTCTTGTAATTATTCCGTATAGTATAATCACATTAGAAACCACAGTTACATATCATGATATTATATAATATGTGACCATTAAATATAATTTTTCAACTTCTATGGTTTGAATTTAAAAAAATATGACATACACGGCTGTGTTTCGGTAGATTTTTGGAGTCTAATAGAAATTTTTTTTTTGGTGAATACTAACATACCCTTATAAATAGTAATGTAATCCATATGAATAGTGATATACCCTTATAAATAGTGACCTAACCTATGATATTATATATGTAGGATTTATTTAGAATCATGATGAAGTTATGATATGGAATAAATAAACAATTTTTTAAAAAACTGTGTTTTCCAAAAAATTAATATTTGAATTAAAATTAAATTAATCATATTTAGAAATTTATTTTCTAAAAATGGAATTAATTCCTGGATTATACACATGGATAAATGGTTAGGGTGATTTTTTTGGATTTTTCTGAAAAACATGATTTTTTCTAAATAGAGAAATTCCATAATTTAATAAAAAAGATAAATACACTAATTATGGGGTCATGTATGATGTTCTGCTGATGTAAGACCAACAAGATTGGATTCACATGAAAAATTACTGCAATTATTCTCGAAAGACTCAATATTAAATTCTGGTGAAAAAATAATAAATTAATGAATATTATATTGAAAAATCCCCTCTCCCCACCACTATAAATACCACCCCTCACACCCACATTTCCTCACACCTCTCAATCTTCATGCCTTGACTATAATCTTCCCAACAATCATACCTAACCCCTTGCCCACTTCTGATAGATTCTGTACTCATCAAAATACCAAGCAGAGGTTTATTAAGGAGGATCTCTATAGGAGGATAAAGAGGTAATTCCACTCTCTCTTTTTTATTTTCCTTTCAAATTTATTTTTTTTCTCTTATCCTAAAATTTTCTTATCCAAATTTCATTATAACTACAATATTCTTGATATAATGTTATTATATAATTTTAATTGAATATTAGTAATTATACATATCAATCCCTTTCTTTGTCAATAAAATGAAATCATTGCCCATGTTGTGTTGATTTACCAGAATCATGTGCAATGCACTTTATTTTCCCTTAAAATTATTCATGGCGGCCAATAAAACCATCACATGGTTGAAAAATATTATAAAGTGTATTTCTTATCCCCTTTTATTTTCTAGATCTAAATTATTAACATCACACTTTGTGATAAAATAAAACAAGTTCTTGTGATAAAAAAACCAGAGAAAATAACCAAAAATAATAATCATTAAATTTTATCTAATGATTCATCCACATGGTACGTAATAAAATCAATAAAAGATCATTTATATCCCTTTAATTTCACTAATAATATATATTAACAATTCTATATGTTCAAACACATGTCGAATGAACATTTATTCATGAAGAAAAGTGAACCTTCCATAAAAGCCATGAAAATCAAGATTCCTGGAAAATGAAATAAAACCATATAACTCATCCAAAGGCAAAAAAATAACCTAATGATACCATAATGAACCATATTATTCTACCCAATGTTGGGTAATAGTTTATTAATGAATCTAATTTGGTTATACATGACATTAATGTGGTGAAATCTTTTAGATACTAGGTAAGGGGAAATTTTTGAACCCCACATTCATTCTTTAGTTTCTCCCTCTTTCACTCAATTTATGGAATGGTCACTCCTTAAAAGAAAATTGTTAATATTTATCTTTTATTTTATGGGATGTACATGTTTTATAATGTATATTATTTCAATCAAATTTTTTCCAAATGATCTTTTCATTCAAAAAAGAAACCTTTTATTTCTCAATCATGTTTGACGGTTATTATATCCAGTATGTTATTCAGAATTTTTTTAGGGACCCAAAGTTAATGAATGTGTTATTATGAGATGGAAACCATTATATTACATGGGTTAATTATTTTCATATTTGATTTATGTTCATTTTTTCATGTATGATAATCATAATGTTATGATGTAATGGGTGCACCTAGAATTATATAGCATAATATGAATGTTTGAATATGGAAGGTTCTATCGGAATTATAAAGCACTCTAATGCATTGGGTAATATTATGAATCTCATGAGTTAAATTGAAATTACGTGTTAAAAATATTATATACTTTTTCATTAGTATCTGTGGAATTTTACCACTAAGACATTGTTTTTCATTTCTATGCATTGCCATATTTCTAGTCTTTTATTAATTCTTACCCTTATGTTCATGATCCACTACCTATGTATTGTTTAGGCTCAACCCAAGGTATATTGTTATTACCTATCCTAATAATAGGTTTTTAGCTCACCCCTTTTTTTATATCCTCATCTGATTACATGTATTAAGGATAGGTCAAATTCAAATAAGATGATAAAGAATAAGGAATTAAATAAATGTTTATGTTTGATGCTGTAAATGTTAAGTATACTCCTAGTTTTTCCATGAAACTAATCCTCTGGATCCTCATGGGGTAATAAAATATTTTTTTTCTTTATAATGATGTAATATTAATGTTTGAAATTTCCTCCTCACTATAGTTGGTATCAAACGCAAGGTAATTTAATTTGGGAATTTGTATTAGTGAACCCTAGAGAAAACCTCTAGCATGAGACTAAGTACAAATATGCCCACAAGAAGCTGAACATATGGATCCAATATGATAGGATTTTTATTTAAATCAAACAAGTTAATATGTTACTCATGAATTGTTGACTTCTATTAGGTTATATCCTATTCTATTTTAAAAAATGGATGGAACCAGGTGAAGTCATCCCCACAACCCATGCGAGGGACAATGTAACGATTACCCAAACGACATCCCAAATTATTTGGGAGGTGGAGATCAATACCTCATGAATATGATTGCCCATATATCTCAGGTTATGATAAATAACAAGAATAATGTGGAATTTACTCCTTCACCACAGAGGGAGAAACCGACTATCGAGTATTTTATTTGTCAATGACCACTGACGTTTAGTGGATCTTCTGATCCACTAGTTACAGAACTGTGGGTCAACACCCTGGAGAAGATATTTTCTATTCTCAACTATTATAAGATAGAGAAGGTGAGTCTAGACCATTATCGTCTAGATAGAGAGGCCGATCAATGGTGGTATTTGATTTAGAACACCTAGCTAAGGGATGAAACTTAATAGATCGAATGTGAGGACATCTAGATCATGTTTGTTAATAATTATATCCCATTTAATATTTGTGCGTAGATGTAGAGGGAATTCATAGTGCTATATCAGAAAAAAGTAGAATGTTTCACAACTTATGAAGTTAATTTCACAAGGCTTGCATGTTGCGCTTTGGGTTATGTTATCAACAATGATAACTAGATTGATAGATTCTTTAGTGGAATAAAACCACACCTTCGAAAGTATCATGATGTTAGAGACTTTGGGAGATAAGAAATTTTTTTCAGTGTGCTCTAAAAGAAGAGATGGAGTTTGGAGAATTGTACCATATCTATAGTGATAAGAAATGAATGATGTAGTTTCAAGCTGGAATATTTAATGATTATGGTTGGAAGAAAACAAAATGACCTACATGACAAAATTGTGGGAAGTTGCATCATGGGAACTGCATCAATGAGATTGGGAAGTGCCTCATGCTTGTGAAATAAGGACACAATGATCAACAGTGTCTAAAAGGCATGAAAAGGATGTATAATGTGGTGGATTATTGAATGTAACCAACCATGGTTCAATTCTATAACTATAGGAAGCAAGAGCACTATGAATGAAAATGAAGTGAACCTTGAGTCTTTGAGGGTAATTAGTGTATGCATCAACCAAATCCAATGTAACAAGGGAAGGCTTACACCATCAATACTATAGATGTGAAGCAAGATAATGATGTCATTCAAGGTATAATTAATATTCAATCAATAATAAAAGAATTATTATTTTATTTTGGTAATATGTATTCCATTATATCTTGCATGTTTTCTAGAACTATAGAATCGAATCCCTGAATCCTTGAAGTAGAGATATCTATAAAAACACAAAGTGGTGCAATAATTGAAACCCAATTGATTGACTCTTCTCCTATTGGTGTTTGTGGGAAATTTATTTCAGAAAATATCATAATACCTCTCTTGGTGGAATTCGATGATATAATTGGAATCGATTGTCTCTAGTTATATAGATCATGTATCAATAGTATATAAAAGGAAATATCTTTTCATATTCCTAACTATACACTGTTAATCTACAAATGAAAGGAAAATCATGAATCTTCATGAAAATATCCTTCAATGGTGTGGGTGATGATTCCATATGAAGAAACATACCTATCCCAAATGGTATAGTTAATGAAAAGTGCAAACCTTGAAGAAATTCTCATAGTGAGTGAATACAATGATGTATTTCCCGAAGATTTTCCCCAAATTCCCTCAGATCATGAGGTATAGTTCTCAATAGAACTCATACATAGATCTACTAGTTTCTCTTAGTTTCCATATAGGATGGATCCTATAAAACTGGAGGATTTATAGAATTAACTGTAAGAGAATCTGGAAAAAGGGTTCACACGCCATAGAGAATCCCCATGGGGCGCTCCAGTTCTCTTTGTGAAGAAGCATGATAGAATAATATGGATGTGTATCAATTATTGGACAATCAATAATATCTAGATAAAGAAAAATAATCATCTTCAAAGGTTTGATGGCTTGTTCGATCAGTTAATAGGATCTCAATACACCTCAATGGTGGATCATCGTTCTATATATCATCACCTAATGGTGAAGAAGGAATATATTCAGAAGACAACCTTATGTACAATGTATGGGAAATATGAGTTTCTAGTGATTCCCTTAGAACTTACTAATTCCCTAGTAATCATCAAGGATTTTACCAATATATTATTTTGACATTACCTCTACAAATTTGTAGTAGTGTTTATTGACGATATTCTCCAATACTCCAAGAGAAAGGAGGAACATGAAGAATATCTAAGACTTCTATTAGAGTCATTGAGAAAGGACAATTTTTATACCCAGTTAATAACGTATGGAATTTGGATGAATAAACTCATGTTATTTTGACATGTGATCAAATGTGAGGGAATTTATGTGTACCCTTATAAAACAATGGCGATTGAGGAATAGCCCAGGACCTCTAGTGTCACAAAATTCCGTAGAATTCCTGGATTGGCAGGGTAATACCAATGTGTTGTGAGAAATTTCTCATGATTATAAATCCCACTAACTATGTTAACAAAGAAAGAGTTAAAGTATGTTTGGATAGAAGAATGTGAGTGAATATTCAATGAGTTAATGAGATGTCTAATCACTAAACATGTACTCACACTACCAAAAATTGGAGAATATTTTGTGATATATAGTGATTATTTAAAGAATGACTTGGGTTGTGTACTAATGAAAAAAGAAAATGTGATAGTCTAAGCCTCAAAATAGTTGATTATCTATGTGATTAACTACCTAGATAATGATTTAGAGCTTCCATTTGTGATTTTTGGCTTGAAAATGTGGCGGAACAACATTTATGGTGAAATGTGGGACATATACGCCGACCACAAGTGTCTAATGTATTTATTCACACAAAATGAGAATGAAATGTGTCAATGGTGATAGTTAGATCTAATAAAAGAGTATTATTTCTCTATTCAATATCATCATGGACCGATGTAAATGGTAGTTGATTCTCTAAGCAGAAAAGGACCCACTACTCTATCTATGCCACGAATTGAAAAAAACACTATCTCTTGAATATGAAAAGTATGGAATTAGAAATCATATGGCATTGGATAAATCCTAACTTTACCAAATAATATTACAACAATAAATACATGATATTATTAAGGAGGAACACAAGGAATATCTATAGTTAAAAATAAAGTGAATGCAGTAAAAGAAGGGAAGCAGTAAGAGTTCTATATAGATGATGATGGTTTGATTATGTTGGGAATATTGTATTATGTTCATTCATCACCCAGGTTAAAGAATGATAAATTGGAAAATTCACATATCCCAACATTATATATCCATTCTAGTGGTAAAAATATGTAACGTGATCTCTGAAAACACTTCTGGTGGGATAACATGAAGAAGGAGATTGGGGAATATATCTCAAGTTGCTTGGAATGTCAGCAAATTAATGGAGAGCAATGAAATTCAAAGGAGTTGGTGCAGATATTTCTTATAACCATGTGGAAATGAAATAATGTCACTATGGACGTTTTCATGTGTCTCACATAGATGTATAAGGGAAATAATGTGATATATGTTGTGGCCAACCAAATCATAAAGGCTTTATATTTAATCTCTACTCAGAAAGATCTATGACCTGAAAACATTCTCAGATATATGTGTAGGATGTGGTGAGACTTCATGGTGTTCCACACTCAATTTTCTATGTTCATGATACATGGTTCACATCCAAATTCTAGAGGAGAAGTCATCAACATGCCTTTAGTATTATATTGTATTTCGGCATGGCATATCACAACCAAACTGATAGACAATCTAAAAGGACTATTTAGATGCTTGATGAAATTCTATGATCCTTCTCTTTATAATTCAAGGGTCGTTGGGATATGAATCTCCCATTGGTTGAGTTCTTATACAAAAATAGATTCCACTCGAGTATTCATATGGTTCCATATAAAGCTCTCTATGGAAAGTGATGTAGAATCCCAACATGTTGTGATAAAGTTGGAGAAATAAAGCTACAGGACCTGGCCTTATTTAATAAATGACAGAGAAGGTTCAAATCATCAAGAACTCATCAAATATACTAGAAGTTGGTAAATGAGCTATTCTTGCAACCATAAAATGTATATGGAGTTTGATGTTGGGGATAAATACTTCCATCAAATATCTCTATGGAAGATAGTCATGCAGTTTTGAAAGAATGGAAAGGTAAGCCCAAGGTACATTGGTCTTATTGAGATCATTGATCGCATAAAATCCATGGACAATCAGCTTGAACATCCATCAAATATAGCTCATGTTCATGATGTGTTTCACATATCAATCTGAAACAAGTACATACCATATCCCTCGTGTGTACTAAACACTGAGGTGGTGAAGTTAGAAGATGATCTCACCTATAAGGAGCAGCCAGTAGAGATTCTGGATAGGAGAGATAAGGTTCTATGAAACATGAACAAACACCTTATCAAAGTGATATATAGGAACTATAAGTCTGAAAATACTTCTTGGGAACCAGAAGAGGTGATGAATTAGAATTACCATCCCATGTTTTTGTAAAATGAAAATTTGAGGGTGAAATTTCATAAGGGGGATGAATGTAATAACCCATTTCTTTTTCAATTGAATTCCCTTCTTTTAATTATGAATTAATGTATAATCACATTAGGAATTACAATGAAATATAATGATACTAAATACTATGTGATAATTAAACATAACTTTTCCACTTCTATGGTTCCATTTTGATTATTTGAACATACATGGTTGTGTTTAGGGTTATTTTTGAATTCTAATAGAACAAACATAATTTTTGGTAAATTGTAACGTATCCTTATGAATAGTAATGTTATGATTATGCATAGAAATATAACCTTATGTATATTAACTTCACCTATGATATTATAAATGTAAAATTTAAGTGGAATCATGATGTACCTATGTTTTGGAATAAGTAAATGAATATTATAAAAACTATACCTTTCATGTAAATTATGATTTTAATAAAAAATTAAATTATTCAATTTTTGAGAATTATTTTTAAAAATTGGTCTTTATTTTTGTATTAAACACATCAATAAATGGTTTGGGTGAAATTTTAGGATTTTTCTAAAATACATGATTTTTTATGAATAGTTAAACACCATATTTTATAAAATAAGAAAAACAAAAAAATTATAGTGTCATGTATGATATTTTGCTAATGTAAGTATTTTGATTCATATTCGTAATATACTATTACTATAATTAGTCATGGATGACTGAATATTAATTTTCTTGTGAAGAAATAATAAATTAATGAATATTATATTGAGAAATCCCCTCTCCCTGTCACTTTAAATACCACCCTTCACACCATCATTTCCTAACACTTATCAAGATTCATGTCTTGTCTAAACACTTCCCATGAAACGTCCCTAGCCCCTATCCCACGCACAAGATCTTATAGTCTTATAAATAGACCAAGGCTATGTTCATTAAAGAGGATCTCAAGAGGAGGATTCAATAGGTAATTCCTCTCTCTCTTTTCTTTCATTTTCATTTCAAATTTATTTTGTTTTCTACTCTTATATTCACCTTATATTATCCAAATTACATGATAACTCCAATATTCTTTATATAATTGTACTATATCATGTTAATTTTGGATTAATAATTATACTCCTCCCTCTCTCTTTTTGTTTATTAAATAAAATCATTTCTCATGATGTGTTAATTTTCCTAAATCATGGTTGATGCACTTATTTTTCCTTTAAAATCCTTTAAGGATTCCAATTAATCCATCAAATATTATAAAATATATTATAATGTGTATTTCTTATCCGCTTTTATGTTATATTTCTATCTTATTTACATGACATTGTGTGATAAAATAAAACAAGTTAATTGTGATAAAAAATTCAAATTAACCAAAAATGATAATGATTAAATTTTATTTGAAGATTAATCCTCATAATACATAACCAAAATTATTATATGATCATTTATATCATTAAAATTTCAGTAATAATATTTATTGACCATTATGGATGATCAAACACATTTCAAATGAACATCCGTTAATGAATACAAGTGAACTGTTCATAAAAGCGATGAAAATTAACATTCCCGAACAATGGATTTAATCACTATAACTCATCCAAAGGCCCATAAAATAACCTAATGAAACCATAATGAATTATATCAATGTAAAAAAAGTTCTCAAATTTTTATTTAATGAATTTAATGATGCAATATAGGACATTATTGTGATGAAATCATTCAAATACTTGGTAAGGGGAAAATCTTGAACCCAACTTTCATTCATCACGCTCTTCTTCTTTCACACTATTTTTTGTATGATCACTCCTTAAAAATAATTTTTTCATCTTTATATTACCTTTTCGAGGATATACATGTATTCCCGTAGTTGTTATTTCAGATAACCATTTTTCAAAAGAACTCTTCTTTCAAAAACAATCCATTCATTTCTCACTAAAGTGTTATGGTTATTGTATCATGTGTGTTATTCCCTAATTATTTTGTGAACCTAATGTTTATGAACATGTTCTTATGAGATGAAACTCATTCCTTAACATGGGTTAGTTAGGTTCATTTTTGTTATATGTTCAATGTGACATGCATGATAATGATAATGTTATGATGAGACGAGTGTGTACAAAATTATGTAGCGCAATATGAATGTCTAAATGTGACTCATGCCACCAGAATTATATAGCACATCAATGCATTGGGTAAAGTGACGATATAATTGGATAAAGTGAAATTATGCATGAAAAAGATGCCATCTTTGTTCACTGGTATGGGTGGATGTTAACCACTAAGATTTGATGTTTCATTTTTTATGAATTGCAACAATTCAAGTCTTTTATTAAAGATTCCCTTTATGTTCATTATCACATGCCTATGTTATGTTAATGCTCACCCCATGAAAAATTGTTCTTATCTATAATCATGCAGGGTTTTTATCTCACCAATTTTTCATGTATATCCCCATGTGACTACATATACTAAGGAGAGTTCTAGTGTCAATAAGAAGCTAGAGAAGAAGGAATTAATTAAATTCTTATGTTTGATGTTGTAAATGGTAGGTATGGTCATAGTTATCTCAAGAAACTAAACCTGTAGATCCTCATGGTGTAATACTATTTTGTTTTTTTATCATTGTAATGATGTAATACTAATATATGAAAATGCCTTATCACTATACATATCATTTTACTATATGTTTTTGGTATATGATAAATTAGTACGGTGTTTATATGTAACGCATTTTGGTTACATTGGTTTGTTTTCATATTTCTCATTCTGATATATAAGGAAGGGATTAATGACTTATTTATTTTGGAATAAATCTTGATAAATATTTCATTCACAATGAATCAGATCATAGATATTGTTTTAGTTAATTGAGATCTATTTTCATTGATGTCACTATATGTTAACATCTTTTATATATATTCCATCTTCCATAGTCACTCAGATATTTTTGACAATCGTTTCATTATTTGGGATTTATTACATATACACATTCATCAAAATGGAAGATTAGATATCTATGTTTTATATTGTTTGGTAGGATTATATTAATAGGGAAAATAATCAAAATTCTTATTACATAACTCAATCTATATATCTGAATCCATTGGTTACTTGGGGATGTAACCTAAACATATAGGATCCTTGTCTATTCAGAATCCATTAATTTGTGGGGGGGGGTATTACCAAAATTTTCCTATAATAACATGCCATAACATAAACATCAAATGGTATAAATAGATAAATTTTGTAATGTTTTAAATAATATGAAAAATGTTTTTATCAGTGGATCCAATAAAATATTGTGTATGAACTCTCCACAGAGTAGTATAGATATATTGGTTTATTATTGAAACATCACACTCATATTTTTGTGGTTCTTCGGACCAAATGAATTAATAATTAAACGTAAATACATTATAAGTGACATTTGATGAATATTTTATTAAATAATACTGAAAGATATATAGTTCTAAAAAATATAAGGTGGTACAGATTATTTTTTCACATAATTCATAATAATTTGTTAATGGATAATATTTGTTCCTTGGAGTATATTATCTATAATTATTATTTTTAACTTGAATTTTTTTGTTGATCTTATACATTGAATGAAACTATAATTCATATAGTTAAAAACATGGATGAATTCATATGGACAACATTTAATGAAAATTTTATAAGGTTGTATGGGTATTCATATAATCTCATTCCAATCAATAATGTTAAATATTTAATGAATTCTAATTTCACAAAAAAAATTCAAATATTTTTTGACTCTCAATGAATAAAAAATTATAGGGATCATGATATATGTCCTGAGAAGGATGAGATAGTTTTCTAGGATATTTCTTTTGAATTAATACAAAATTATTAAAGTGTCAATGGTTAAGTCATTAAAAACAAAATTAATAATGACAACAATTAGTATGACTACAAAATGTTCCAAATATGGTTATTAAATTTGAAATAATTTTTTATTTGGTTTGAAATGTGTCTTTGATTTGGTATTCTCAATCGATAGGCCCATGAATTTATGGAAATGAATAATGTTGTCATAATATTTGGTGAAATATATATTTTACCAGCAATATTATGTTTTAATTGAAAAAAATTTGTTCATTATAAAAATTCATCTTCAATTCATGATAATAATTATATAAAAAATCATTGCTTCATTATGAACGGTGTTTTAATTCCATTTAATAAAAAAGGGAATATTCTATTAAAAAAATATTTTTTGGTATAATTCATATTTATTAATATTATTCTAATACTTTTATTATATTGTTTCATTAATTTTTTTGTCATTATAATTTATATTAAAATAGAAATACATTCACAAAAAATTAATTCATAAATATGGGAAAAAATAATTGTAGTAGTATAGTGGAGAAAATAATTTATTGTATTATTATTATATTTTTTTAAAACAATTCTCTCAAGCATTACATTTATTACCCTGTTGGGGTTTTATGTTATTCAATGTATGTACATGGTTTGATTTTTTCACACTAATATAGTTTATGGATCTATATATGTTATTTTCAAAATCATGTTTGGTTTGTATATAAGAATTATTTTATTCTATTAAAAAAATATAAATATTCTAAAAAATAATTTTTTGGGAGTGAATAATTTTTCTCTCTTAATTTTGAATAGAACTATATTATTCAAATTACTAATGTTCTATTAGAAAAATAATATTTTGATGTATTATTTTTGAATAATATTTTCTAAATAGTTTCATGAATTTAAAATTGAAATTTTTTCATAATGATAAGAATGTTTAAATACCCATTTTCAAGTGAATATTCTATAACATTGGTAATCAAAAAATAATTTACAATATTTACATGACAATGATTTCACATGTCCAATCACATCACCTGTAGATATTATATTGTTTTAAATTTTATTAAATATTGTTTCATGAGTATTTATTTGATAATAGAGAACATAATAACATCATATTTATAGACATATATCTTTTACTAATAATTTATGATTTAATTGATAAGCTACATGATTCTATATATTTTCTAAATACTAACATAAGGTTAATGTATCACTATTTGAAGGATAAGTATAATGAAATTTTTATGATGATGTTATTTTATTGGTATTCCTATAATGAGATAGATTTGGAAAATCATAGGTTTAATAATTTACATAAATTTTTTATGGGTCTTATGACTTTAGTTTTACATGAGTATTTGTAATAAATAATGGTTATTTTTAAAAGGGAAATCATGTTTATAGTAACAATTTTGAGAATCATGAAAGACATCTAAAGATTATTCTTGTATAATATAAATAAAATGAATAAGTATTGATTATTTAGGATATATTGGTTATTTACTAATGGTTGTTTGAATATAATTACTATAAATATACCATACTGACTTGTCAACTCAAAAAGTAGTCAAATTCATTTTTAAATGGGATGGTAATGAATGGATTCAAAAATATAATAAAGTACTTGTTAATGGTCAAATTATTTAGTATGAAAAGGAATAGTGAATTTTGTATTTATTAGGGTTCATAATTTAAATGAATTTGATGTGTCTTAATGCACTATTATCTAGTAATTACATATTATTTATTCACAATGTTTCTCTATGAGAATAATTCCCTTAAAAATATTATTATTACAAATAGGAATTTATTTCATTAAAACATTATATGCATATCTTATATGAGGTTAAATAATAAATTTATGCAGATAATAAATTATTGGCATATATATATATTAAATAAAAAATTGTTGAAAATGTGAAAAATAAGATTGCTGGAACATATAAAGGATTATGATTTCAAAAAACATTATCTTATATATGATGCAAATAGGGTTGCCTATATGTTTTTCCAAAATGATAATATATTATTAAAAATTACAAATTAAAAACATGATAAAATTAATTAAATATTTATTTAATGATGTCCTAGAAATATTTTATGATGAAACCCCAACTCTTTTGTTTCAGGCGCTAGTGTAATTATATATTTATTATAGAGTTAATCACATGAAGAAATAGTCATGATTTTTTAGAAACTGTATAAAATATAAATATGCTTAACTATCATAACTTTTATAGAGAAATAGAATGTTATATTAAATTTAGATTGAGTTTCTGTGTTCCATGTGATTCCTATTTCAAAAATAGTTTTTTATGTGATGATCATAGGCTTATATTTTATATTCATACTACCTATACGAAAATATATTGAGAATATTAAGATTTTTATTAATGTGGTGTAATAAAGATGGAAATTTTATATTTTACCTAAAAATATATGATATATATTTATTTTATTTATGTATATAATATAATGAATGAGATACAATAAAATTATACAAAATTTACTTAAGGGAATATATCCATGGATTTTGTATTTGGATTATAGTATACATCTAATATTAGAATTGTGTTTTTTTGAAATTATTTATTTATTAAAACCTCTCGTCACTTTTTCATCATAATCTAGATATTATCTGTTTAGATTGACATTATATATGTTAATATAAAGAGGTAAATTTCTTACATAGAGTCTCTTCAAATATTATTCTAATTTGGATATAAAATTATCTTTTAAATTTAGTGGCGGTTATTTAATGTCATTGGGTACTGAATATTTCTTCAGTATATAATTTTAACCTCAATATGATTGAATATAAATGGGAAATAATCAATCATGAGATGATATTTTTTAATATTATATTTTGTATGACTGTGGAAAATTGTGATCAATAAATTTTATTGATGAAATTTAATATAATACTTATTTTCAATCCAGTATATGTATAGATAATTTTATGGTTTAATTTTAATTATATTATCGAACACATCAAAATTGGGATGAAGTAGGAGATGTGATATTGTTTGGAGTAGAGTATATAAAATATATACTTGATATTTTAATGTTGATTAAATTTTATACGATGAAATTAATGAGTTAAAGGAAAAATAAATAGACATAACCAAAATAACTATATCTCATTTGATATAAGAGATATCATTTTATTAAAATATCTCGTAACATTTTCACTCATTTTAGATTGAATTTAAAAATATTTCCATGGAATAATTTTCTATATAAAATGTTGTTGAAATATTGATTGGTTAATTTATAAGTTGATATGCATATGGATTTATATTTAATACATTATTTTATAAATATTTGGTATCTATTTAAATAATTTCACAATGAATCACAAATATTAAATCATGGTGTAGTATAGTTTGTAGAGAAATATTCAAATAACTAAATTCCAGGAATTTCTTTATCTAATAGTGTGTTGATTTTTCAAAATATATTTTATCTAATTTTTAATTTCTCAGTGTTACCCCATATGAATGATGTATCAATATAAAAATAATAAAATTTTACACATTATCAATTCTATAAGCTGTCTTAATATTGACTTATACTAAGATGAATGAATTAATAAAGTGGGTAGGAATTATAAAACACAAAAATTATTAAAAATAAACAAATTTTTTTTACCATAAAATTCATTATATTAGGGAATAATATTGACTAGATTGATATCATGAATATATTCACTGGAAAAAATATAAATATTTTTTAGTTTATTTATTTTGATTTTTAAAATAAATTTATATATATATATAAATTTCTTTCTATCAAATAGAAATTATTTTTTATAATAGTATATCAAATATATATTACGGAGAATTTTTGGGATTCGTTTAAAACTATTTATTTATTGAATAATAAAGGAAAATAGTGATTTTAATAAAATAATCTGCCTTTATTTTAATATATGAGTCCAATTCAATAAAAAATTGGTATAAATTTCCTGAATATCTACTTTTATAAGATAAAGAACAAATTTTGATTTTTTAGAATCAATATTATGTACTATTTGAGTAAAAAATATTTTTTGGACATAAATAATTTTTTTTCTAAAATAAATTGTTTTCAATTATTTTTATTTACTATATAAACCTTAATTTATCTAATATGAATAGAATTAGTTATAGAAATATTTAGGTTATAATTTTTATCAAAATATTCAAATTTTTACTTATCTAAAATTTAATTTTTTTTACATTAATAATTTCTAATATTTTCAGATAGGTATGGATAGTTATATTAAAATTAAACACTATATTTTTATGTCAACAACATTATCCAATGATAATAGAGTGGATCACAAGATTATGGGTTTTATTAGATTATTGAATATCTATAACTTATTAATTATTTCAAAGCCACATAGTGAACGCATGCTTTGTGCTAACTGTTAGACTCAACCATACAAGAACATGGTATATAGGAGGTGGCCTTATGGTTTTTGTACTACTATTTGTGGGATGACACACACAAGTGTGCTTGGTTTACATGTTGAAAAACCATGAGGCCATAACATGAGACCCCATATTAAAAAGTTAGATATCATTTTTTTCTAATAATATGCTTTTAAAACACAACTCGTCTTCCATTCTCCTCCAGTGGAAAGCCTCATAGTGTGAAAGCTCTTCCTTTATTCTAGGATATGGTTCTTTATTTCACACTCAGCATATCTTGGTTTTCATTTCCATCAGGTGAATTGAATTTCTAATAGTAATCCCTCCACTTTACTTCCATTTATATCATTCCATATCATAATATATTGTAGTAGGAGCACATGTTTCCTGTTTTTAGTAAATTTATATGTTCTTATGATTTCTCTCATTCATGTTTGATTCAAGGGTCTACACTATATGTGGATATTTCTATAGGGAGAATGTATGTGGTATAGTTTTTTCCCTCAACATCTACTGGTTTTAAACTCTGATCTATTGTAACATGTGCCAGGACCCCTACCATCACATCCTTTTAGTCTAATAAATTAATTAATATATTCTTTAATTCAATGTATAGTACCATCCAATGGATAATAAGAACCATGGTTTATTTAGTTGGTTTGAGACAGTTATGTGTCTTTCCATCACCACAAATGCCTAATTTCCCTTCAATATAGACTATTTAAACACATTTTGGGATGATTTTTTCCATTTTAATAAATTTATCATAATGTGCTATGAATTAAGAAAGATGTGTTTAAATGTGTTTGGACCTATGATATATGACATAGTTTAATTTCTTGAATTAAATTATTTGGAAACATTGATTTTATTGTTATAAGTTCAATGAATTCAATGAAATTATTGACTATTGATATCTGAGGAATAACTTATATCCAATCCTAATGAGATAATATGGTCTTCAAGGGATACAATGGACTAAATTGTCTATATTCATAATTAGAATTCAATAATGGATTATATATATTATAGGAGAAATATTATGCACACCTCAGACCTGCAAATCTTGTTGATTATTACCTCTTTATGGGGGATAGAAATTACTTATGGAGACCATGTGTGTGGTAATTGAGTCATGATCATTTTAACATGCTACTAGAAATACTAGTACCTCTATTAGAGATACATGGGATGGTAAATGAGTTCTTATCATTCACACTATGGCTGGATTGATACATTCGATTCCATTAATTGATCACCTTATATAGACTCTAATTATGTATGGTATTTATAGTTAAATTAAGCAATAAAAGGGGTTCCTTTGGGGTACCATGGACAGGATCTTGGTGGATCATGTCCGATATAAATAATGAATTTTATCTTTTTGAACTAAATTATATAGCTTATATAATAGAGATGGGACTTCTAAAAAAATTAAATTCTTTGGGTAGGCCCGAATATTATTCTTATTTATGGTAACCCATATGTTACAGCCATAAAATATTTTTATAGGTTCAAATAGATTTAGTGAAATCTATTGTAAACTTGAATAGGTAGTTTCGGTCCATCATCACATGAGAAACATGTTTCAATGTATTTATTTATTGAATACTATATATTACTATTTTTAATTAGCTAATTTAAAATATATAGACGGGATTTATTTGGACACTGTTGGTGGTTAAATACTAAGTATATCTCACACCATTTTTTCCACCTGTAGTATAAAACAAGACTTCATGATTATAGGTGTTGATAATTGGATGTCAATAGCTTCTGATTCCAAATTTCTTGTTTTAAAATGGACGATTGGAGAAAATGACAAACCATATTCTCAAGATGTTAGTAGTGGTAACCTTATGGAATATTTCTTTTCTTTATAGCATGTGTTATATGATTTTTCCCCATATCTTATATAATAATATTTTGGAATAGATACAGGAAAGCATAATCATCATTTTGTTTGTATTTATGATTCATCTTTGGCTAGCTTATTTAGGTATATGTAATTTTTTTATTCAACTTCTTCTTGTTTCATTCTGTTTCTTTTTAATTTTTTTACTTATCGTCCATATATATTATGACTAATGAGGGAATATTATCCCTATGGACACACCCTAGAAAATATATACATTTAGGTCACCTCTGGTATAAGGCTTAGTGCACTTGAGGTATTGTGGCCAACTGTCTCTGGGAACCTCTCAATGTATTTTCGGGAGAGATGCTATACTTTGGTATGAGAGAACCACTACAACGACCCATACATTTACCAATTGAATTTATCAATTTATTGTAGTATTTTTAATGTCATATAAGATCAAACATTGAAACACAATGCCACATCATGATTTAATGAACTACTATGTGACCATTAAAAAAACATTCCCCTTCAATTTTTTGAATTAAAAAATATGACATACACGGTTTTGATCAGTAAGTTATTTTTAGTCAGATTCGAAAAATAAATTTTTTAATAGTAACCTACCCTTATGAATAGTATCCTACCCTTATTAATTGTAATATTACCCTTACAAAGTGTAAATCGTACAAATTATTTTTAACATCATCCATGAATGTATAAATTAAATTTAGGCATCATATATATGATATTTTTACTATAGATAAGTATTTGTATTTTTGAATATTTTAAATAAATAATTATAAATAATTAATTAATATAAATTAAAACTTATTTTCATATTTTTATTTATATATAAACAATTATATTTCTACTAGTTTTAAGATAATTTTATAAGTCCTTATTTAATATTTGAAATCCATCAAAGACCATTTTTAAATTTAAAATTTCTATTTTTCCAAATAAATTGTGATTCTAATTGAAATTAACATATTTCATATTTATATATTATTATTTAAAATATTTTGTTCAATTTATAATTTTACACATTGAAAAATGTTTAAGTTGAAATTTATGGATTTTTCTGAAATACATCAATTTTTGGTGAATTGTAAAATTAATTAATTTACAAAATATGTTAAATAAATGAATTTTTACATATATTTTGAGTAATGGATGATTTAAATAGACATTGGTTTGAAATCAAATGAAATTATTTCCATTTGTATCCTCAATAATCCTGACTATTTCATTTCTTGAGGATAAATAATAAATTAATGAATATAATATTAAGAAAACCCTCCTCCTCTCCACTATAAATACCACTCCTCATGCCTTCATTTCATCACACCACTCAAGCTTCACAACATAAAAAATATTTCCCAATTATCCCCCAATATCTTTAATCATGCCCAATAGAACTGAGTCTTCTCAAAAGAGTAAATCCTCTCACATACAAATTCTCTTAGAAGAGATAAACTCAAGAGGAAAATTCCCCTTTCTGATTCATTTATTTTCATTCATGTTCTTTTTTTTCTATTTATTTCCTAACCTCATTTAACCAAAATGGTATGACAGCTATAATAACATACATGTACTAGAATAATTTTATTCTAATGGTTTAGGTCATCCAAATATCACCCCCCTGCTCCTCTAATACTATAAATAAAGACAACGTCTGGGATGTGTTAGTTTATCTCGTTCATGGTTGATGATTTTTCAATTGGCATTACCTTATTAGATAATAGTCACGCAATAATGTTAATTATTAAAACATATCCTTATATATTTATTTTATCTTGTGTATTTTTATGTAATTCATATACACTCATGATTCAAAATAATAATACAAAACATGTTCATTGTGGTGAAAACCCCAAAGTAATCCATGAATTTATCATTAAAATTTTATATAATGATTCATTCTCGTGGTATAAAATAAATTCACTATAGTATCATTAGTAACTATTAAATTTTAAAAATAAAATATATTAATAATTTTGGATGTTAACCACATTTCAAAGAACATCCATTTATGAATACATGTTAACCATTCATAAAATCTAAAACAATTAACACTCCCGAACAATGAATTTAAGCTCCGTATCTCATCCAAAAATCCATAAAAAACATAATAAAACCATAATTAATAATATTAATTTTAAAAATTCTATTTAATTTTTAATTAATGATATAATATAATTATACAGGACTTTAAGGCGACCAAAAATTTCTGTCAAATGTTAATGGGAAATTATCAAACCCAACTCTATTTCATTGGGTTTTCCAATTTTCAAATCCATTTTTTATGAATATGTATTAAAAATAATTTATTCATCAATATATTAACTATAATTTTGTTTTCATCTTCTCTGGTTTATTTTTAAAAAAAATCCAATGTTTTTTAAAAGAACTAATTATTCAAATAAAAACACTCTTTTGATTTCTCAATTATTATTTCACTCTTCACTTAAAGTTAATGGTTTTATGTTAAGAATGATATTCCATATTGGTTTTACAAACCAAATTTTTATGAATGTATACTCTATGATTTGAATCCCATTTCATTCCATGGGTTATTTTATGTTAATTATTAATAAATTTTCTATGTGGTATGCTTGATAATATTAATGTTATGATGTGTTATGTGTGCTCGAAATTATAAAGCACAATATGAATGTTTTAATGTTGTTAGTGTGACCAGAATTATAAATCACTCTAATGCATTGGGTAATGTGAGAATCATGTAAGTTAATGTTATATGATGCATGAAAATGATGCTAGATTTTTTCACAACTACGTGTGGTAGTTAACCACAATGACATGGTGTTTCATTTTTATGCATTTCCAAATTCCATACTATTATATAAATGATGTTATTCTTGTACACCCCCCCATGTTACATTATTTCATGTTTGTTTTATTCCTATTACTAGTATTTCAGCTCACCCATTTTTTGTATATCCCCAGGTGAAAAAATGTACTATGGAGTACACAAGGGCATATAATAATCTAGATTATAAAGAATTAAATTAATGTTTTTTTCTTTATATTGTAAATGTTATGTATGGACTTTGTTTCCCTAAGACACTAAAACTTTGGATCATCATTGTGTAACGTTCTTATGTTTTTTATCATTAAAATGATGTAAATTCAATGTATGAAAACTAGGGTCTCTATATTTGGTATGAGAGGTTTTTTTTAGTAAATTTGGCAATTAAGATTAGCGAACCGTAGAGAAAACCAATACAAAGAGACCAAGTAAATATAAGCACACAAAAATTTTCAATAAGAATAGGGACCCCGTAAGATTTATTTTTGTGTAAATTTTATATATGAATATTTTATTTATTCATGAATAAATTACTTATGTTTTTTCTAACATATTAATTTTTTTAAAAAGGTGGGAACAATGAGAATCCATGCCAACAACATATGCGAGGGAAAATTCAATGATTTCTAGAATGACATCCCCAATTCATTGTGAGGTGAGGAAAAAAACATCCTAGATATTCTTACCCAGCTATTTGTGGTTATAAACAATGACCAGAATAATGTTGAATGTCCTTATTCACCTAATAGGGGAAATTGGATAATGATTATTTTCGTGTCAACAACCACCGATATTTAGTCAATCTTTTGATCCAATAGTTGTGGAATAGTGGGTCCACTCCATGGATAAGATCATTAGTGTGCTTCACTATTCTATTATAGAGAATGTGATTCTGGCTTTTTATCATTTAGATGGAGAGTCCGATAAATGGGGGGATTTTATTAAGAACACCAAGCTAGCTAATGACATTCAAGTTATGGAATTTGAATAATCAAAGATCCTGATTCTTAACAAGTATTTCCTCTAAACACATTATTCAATTATGGAGAGAAAATTCATTGAGATTAAGAAAAAGGAAGGAGAACTGTCAGAACCTATAATGTGAATATTAGAAGGCTTTCAAGGTACACATTTGGTATTTTATCCACAATTATAGAAAAATTGGTCGATTATTTAGTGGGTTAAAACCACACCATCAAAAAGATCTTGAAATTTGAGACTTTCAAGGTTATAAAGAAGTTGATTGATGTTCCTTAAACATAGACATGGAGTTCACATAATTTTACCATGGATAAAGTGATAACAAACGAAAGGTGGAGTTTCAAGTAGGATGGTCTAATGATAATTGACAATCTAATCATGAGAGTTTCATAAAATGTATGGGGAAAGGGTTTATGTATCATAGACAAGGACACTATGCTCTTAAATGTCGAAATGAAATGAGATGGTAGAAGAATGTGGAAGAAGAAAGGAAAACCCTACCAATGGTTCAATGCTACTACATTAGGGAGAAATTGAATTATGAAAGACAAAGCAATAAAACTAGAGCCCTTGAGGTTAATTAGAATCAGAATCAACAAAAGACAACGGAAAAAGGTAATTATTATTCCATAACTACTATATAATTTGAGATGAAAATAATTTCTTATAAGGTACACATCATATTCCCTCAAAAATAAAAAAATTCCTCTTTGATTCTGGTTCTTTTCATTCCATTATATCATGTAAGATTTATAGAACTATATAAATGTTGCCTCGAAACATTGATGTATATATATCTTTTAAAACACCATGTGGTGAAATCCTTGTAACCTGAGCGTTGGAATCTTCTCTTATTGGTGCATGTGGGAAGACTCTTCCCGCGAATCTCATAATACTTCCCTTCGGGGAATTTGATTCTAAAATGGGAATATATTGGCTCTTCATATATAGAGCACATTCAAACTATCAAGAAAAGGAAATATCTATTCATATATTAAACCATACCGTGATCATATATAAATTCATGTAATATCATGAAACTCTTTTGATAATTCTTTTAATGGTGTGGGTGTTGATTCTTTGTGAAGAGGGAAACCTCTCTCTAATTTTTGAGTCAAATTAAAGCATCAACCTTGCATAAATGAACATCATTAGGGAATACAGTGATGTATTTCCTCAAAAAATTAACCAAAAAACCCCCATATAGTGAGGTATATTTCTCTATAGAACTCATACCTAGAGCTACCCTTATCTTAGAGTTACTATATAGGATGGATCCAATCAAAATTGATTAGTAAAAGAAGCAGCTGAAAAAGCATTTGGACAAAGGGTTCATATGCCCGAGTGCATCACCTTGGGTGCACCAATTCTCTTTGTGAAATAGAATAATAGATCAATGCAGTTTTGTGTCGATTAGCTAGAAATCAACAAGATCACTATAAAGAACAAGTTCATATACCAAGGATTGTTTACTTGGTTGATAAGTGACAAGGAGATTAGTATATCTCCAAGTTGGTCCTATGTTATGGATATCATCATCTAAAGGTAATGAATGTTTATTTTTTAAAGACATCCATCCATAAAATTTGTGGCTATTGTGAGTCTCTAGTCATTTTTTAGAATTTCTAATTCCCTTAAAATCATAATATATTTGATGAAAATAGTATATAGACATTACAACAAAAAATTTGTTGTACTATTTATCGATGATATAATCATCAACTCAAAATTAAAGTAGGAACTTGAAGAACATATAAGACATTTGATGTCTATATATAGAAAATAGAATTTATATGCCGTGTTTATCAAGTGTGACATTTTTATAAACCAAGCCATGTTCTTGAGACATGTGATAAAAAGTGAGGGAATCTTTGTGGACCCTTCAAAAACAATGGAGATTGTGGAATGGCCCAAACCCTCTAGTTTTAGGGAGTTATATAGTTTTATTGGATTTGAGGGGTATTACATATGTTTTGTAAAATTATTTACATGATTCTCCAGCCCTCTATGTTAGTTGAAAATGAAAGGGGTGTATTATGTCAAGAGGGAAGAATGTGAGTGACCCTTCAAAGAGATAATGTGTAGGTTGATAGATGTAATTTTAAACATGCTACTAAAGAGTGATTAATGATATATAGTGATTCTTAAAATAAAGGATATTGTTTTTTACTCATAGAAATGATAATATGATTTCCTACACCTAACATCTGTTGAAGATCCATAAGCATTACTATCTGATACATGATAAAAAGATAGAAAATGTGATTTTTTCCTTGAAAATCTTGCGGCACTAGCTACATGGTGATAAGTGTGACATATAAACTGATCACATGAATTTAAAGTATATATTTACACAAATAATTATCAACATACGTAATAGCAGATGGTTGGAACTAATAAAATTTTACAGTTGATCTATTCACTATCATTTTGGAAAGGTGAACAAGGTAGATAATGCTCTAAGAAGAAATGAACATGTTACTCAATCCATGATAAGGAATGAGAAAGATCCTACCTTCATTTATATTCAACAGATAGATTTTGAAATCATAACAACAAAGAATACAACCTACATTGCTCAAATGATTTCTAAATGATGTATCCCAAAGATGATTAAGGATTTAAAATGGGAGTATATAGAGATATAGAAGTGGGTGAATTCCGTAAAGGAAGGGATATTTTTAGATTTAAATATTAACGATGAGGCTATGATTCCATTTATAATTGGGATTTATGTTCCTTCATCTCCTTTAAAAAAGAAAGAGATATTTGATAATGCACATATATCACCTTCCTCTATACATCTCGTTTGCTGGAATATGTAATGTTATCATCGAGAAGACTTATTGTGGGACAACATAATGAATGATATTACTGAATATATCTCAAGGTTCTAGATATGTCATTATGTTAATGTAGAGTGATAAATTTCCAATGGGATGAGGCAACCATTTCTTATATCCATGTGGAATTGGTAGAATGTCACTATGGACCTTGAAAAAGGGATCCTAATGACATCCATGTGAAATAATGGGATATGGGTTGTGGTTGAATTACATAACAATTCTGCCCACTTTATCCTTATTCTGGAAGATCTATTGCTTGAACCACTTACAATGATATATTTGAAGGATGTGGTGAAACTGCATGGGTTTCCTCTAATTATTGTATCTAATCATGATTTATGTATTACATATAAATTATGGAAGAGTCTAGAACATTGTTTTAGTGAGGAATAATGTTTTTTCACTATCAATCACCACCAAACTCCTATCCAATCTGAAAATACTATTCAAAGGATCAAATAAATTCTAAAAGACTACTCATTATAATTCAATGGTGGATGGAGCAACATCTCCCATTGGTTGAGTTCTCATACAATATGAGCATCCAATTGAGAATTCAGAAGGCTCCATATGAAACTCTATATGGATAGAATTGTAAAACTCCAACCTGTTGTGATGAACAAGGGTACTAAAAGCAACAAAGACCCTAACTTTTGCAAGAGATGACAGAGAAGGTATAAGTCATCCAAAAAACATATCAAATATTCTCGTAAACAACAAAAGAGCTATGATAAATATCCTCTAAGAGATATATATTTTGACGTTCGAGATTAATTCTTCCTTAAAATATAACCTTGGAAGAGATTCATGTAGTTTAGAATGAAAGGAAAGCTATGACTAAGGTACAATGGTCCTGTTGAGATCCTTAACATCATAGTATCCATGGACTATCAGCCTACACTTCCACTGAATATGGATCAAGTTCAAGAGGTGATTCCTGTATCATTCATGAGGAAGTACATACCAGATCACTCATATTTACTAATCTCATAAAATGTATAGCTGGAAGACGATATCTCTTATGTAATGCATCCATTAATGATTTTGGGCTGGAGAGATAAGGTTTTATGCAACATGAAAAGCCACCTTGTAAAAGTGTTGTGGAGGAACCATAAGTATGAAGAAATTTTTTAGGGAACCAAGGGATGTGATGAAAGATATGTACCATCACCTATTTATGTAAAAATAATTTTTTCTGGTGAAATTTCAAATGGTTGGAAGAATGTAACCTCCTAATATTTTATCAATAAAATTTATCCCTTCTTGTAGTAATGTCGTAATCATATAAAATCATAGTAATAAACAAAATGCCACATCATTAATAAATGAACTACTATGTGACAATTTATCAAAAAAAATACACTTCTATGTTTTGAATTTAAAAAATCTGACATGGACAGTTTCAATTAGTAAGATGTTTAGAGTCTGAGAAGAAAAACATATTTTTTGGTGAAGATTAACCTACCCTTATAAATATTATCCTTCCCTTATTAATGTTAATATGATCCTTATGAATAGTTAATCATCCAAAAGAATTGTATCCCCAGCTATGAATGTATAAATAAAATTTTACATCTTATAAGTGAAAACATTACCATAGTAAAAGTATTAGGATTTTTGTAAGTCATAAAAAAATAATTATTTAATTTAATCGAAAATTTATTTTCATAAAATGTGTTTATAAATTTATATTTTTATGTATTATATAAATAAGATAACTTTATAAAACCATTTTCAATTTTTGATAGCATAATAAAATTAGTTTTATTTTATAATCTGGATTTTTCATGTAAATAATAATCTTAATTAGAAATTATATTTTTCTTATTTAGAAAATAAATTTATGAAAATTGAGTTCAGTTTTTTATTCTACAGATCTGAAAAAAGATAGGGTGATTTTTTTGTTTTATAACTAAATACATTAATTTATGGTGAATTGTGAAATTCAATATTTTACAAAATATGCAAAATAAATGAATTTCTTAATCATTATTGAGTCATGGATGAAGTAAATTGCAATTAGTTCAAACTCAAATTTACTTATTACTATTTCTATTCACAAAATATTCAAAATTTCTTGTATTCATTATAATTAATTAATTAATTAATATAATATTAAGAAAATCCTCCTTCCATCCTTAATAAATACCACCCCTCACACTCTCAATTATTCACACCTATAAATCTGTAATACTTATTTATATTCTCCAAAAATGTTCCCCTTGATCCATTACCTCATCCAGAAGCCCATGGTCTCTTAAAAAGGTCAAATCATCTCCCCTAAAGAGTCTCTTAGTGGTGAGAATCAAACGAGGTTAATTCATCATTTTGATTCTTTTTCATTTCCTTCAAGTTCCATTCATTTTTTTAATTCCTAACATCATTTCTGAAAAATGGTATTATAACTCCAGTAACATAAATTTTCTAGAATAATATTATTCAAATGAGATAGTTTACCATTATCTCACCTTCAATCTTCTTTTCTAAGATAAATGAAAACACTATCTGCAATGTGTTAATTTATCAAATTATAGGACGACATGATTTCAATTTTCATTACCATATTCAAGACTAGCCAAGAAAAATTTTTATTGTATGAATCTTATAATATATATATATATATATATATATTATCTTATCCGATGTTCGAGGATACTTTTACATTCATGGTATAAAATAATAATTCAATACATGTTCATTGTGAGAAGAACTGCCAAATTAATCTATGTGTTTATCATTACAATATTGTCTAATGATGTATTATCATTGTATAAAAAAATAAAATATAAGATAATTGATTTCAATGGAATGTCACTAGGGCTATATAATAAAAATTATGGATGTTTAACTACATTTCAAATGAACATCCATTAACGAATACAAGTGAACAATTCATAAATGCTAGGAAAATAAACACTCATATTCAATGAATTTATGAACCAAAAATCATTCAAAGGTATATAAAATTACATAATAAAACCATAATGAATAAAATATATATATAAACTGATACATAGTATTCAATTATTCAACCTAATCTCATTATATATGACTATTATGTGAAGAAGGATTTCAGATACAAGGTAAAGGGGAGATTCTCGAACTAAACTCTCATTATTTGGGTTTTCACTCTCCGACTGATTTTTAGTATGGTTATTACATAAAAACCATTTATTTTTTATTATATTACCCTTTTTGGGATATACATGTTTTATAATTTATTTTATTGAATATCCAATTTTTTCCAAAATAAGTATTATTTCAAAGAAAAACGAACATTTACTTTTGGAAGATTGTTTCACACTTCCCTCATGGTTAATGGTTTTATGTCTAGACTGATATTCTCTCACTGGTTTGGGTAAAAAAAATATAATGAACGTATTCATTATAAAATTAAACCCATTTATATACTTATGTTATTTTATATTCAATATTTATATATTTTATATGTGGCATGCCTGGTAATTTAAATGATATGATGTGACGAGTGTGCCCAGAATTATACAGCACTCCAATGGATTGGGTAATTTGAAGAGTCACATATGTTAAAGTCAAATGATGTGTAAACATGATTTTAGATTTGTTCCCAACTATTTTAGGTAGTTAACCACTACTAAATGATGTTTGTAAGCATTTCCACATTCCATGCTATATTATAAATGATGTAAGTTTTATGCATACCTCATGTTACATTGTTTCATTCTCTTATATTTCCTCTTGTTGGGATTTTTTATCACCCCAATTTGATGTATATCCAAAGGTGACTACATTTAATACATGGTATAAAAGGGAAGATAATAATCTAGAGAAGAAGGAATTAAAAAAATCATTATGCTTTATATTGAAAATGATATATATGGTTTTAGTTTTCACATGAAACTAATCCATTGTACCATCAATGTGTAAATTTTTTCATTTGTTTATAATTAAGATTTTCTAAAATTAATGAATGAAAATATTGGTCAGTATAAAATATTTATTTTTTAGTAAATTTCTTGTTTCAGATGGGTGAATATGATGTATGATAATTTGTAAATGAGAATTATCTTAGGAGTAGCTAACTGACATAGAGGGGAATCACATATTACCCTAAATGGGTTATTACTATTATGTGTTCATTTCTATTATAAATTCAATTATTTTATTGATGGATGACTCACATTATATGTAATGTTATATTATTTTTGATATTGTTATTATGGGTTTATTTTTTGTGGCCATGAATAAAATGAATATATCCTCTCATTCATCATATGAGGCACACTTGGTCATGTATTCAATATATTTTTCCACCCTAGGTTTACATTATGTGTGAACTTGATGGTGTATACATTTCATTATTGAGAAAATATAACTTAAAATGATAAAAAATTTCAATTAGGGATTAAATAATTACGTTATTAAAATTTTCTGCATCAATATAAATAGTTTTTTCTGCAATAGATTGATGAATAATCCTTAATCTTACCAATTAATATGTGTTTGATCCCAGAACCACTGGTTATATGAGATGAAATATTAGTTGATGGGATTAAATAAAGTCTAAACTATATTTTTGAATAATTTACTGATATAAATTGGAAATGGTGAATCATATAATCAAACAATTATATATGAATTGTTACCTCCCAATAACAGTTATAGAAATAAGGACTTAATATTCTAATGTTTTAATTTAAATGTATATTGTGTATGGATCCAAATAGATTTTGAATTGTTATGGAATAGACATGTCATTGATATATTTTTAGTATTATAAATGATAAAATACTACAATAACAATATTTAAATTGAAAATAAAATCTTTTTTATTCTAAAAGGGGATGAGAATTAAAAATTATAGTAGGCTTTCATATATACCCTAAAATTGAAACTACATATAACTAAACCTATGTTTTGTGGTCTAATACCATTAATTGGACCTACACATAGATTGGACTAGTTAAAAATGACACTTTTGGTCCATTGGGATAATTAATACCACCATGATCAAGCATTAGGAGAAGACATAGCTATGTTACTCATTCATAGGAAGGTTATGTACCTTTCCATTCAATAATTCATTGTTCCATATCAACTATTGTCTAATATTATATTATATTTTCATTTAGAATATATTGAGTGATTCCACCACAACTTCCTCATGTCATGCTCAAGGATGGTCGAAATGACCATTCTCCAACAGTAGTGGGCCCAAATCCACCAGTATTACCTCCATCAGTTCCCCTGAGCTACAAACATTTGATCTTCCATAGGAACTGGTGATCAATTTCAAGATATTATTAATGAAATTATATATTTTTTATATATTTATCCCTATCCTACCCCTGTTATTGTATAGCCAACCTGTGAATTCTAGTAGTAGCATCCTCCCACCTTTTCAGAGGATTGTGGTCCTTTAGTTGGTGAGACATTGATAAATGAGATATTTTCAATATTTTTTGAATTGGATATTCCTACAAAATATAGGGTAAATATCACAACCTATATGATGAAACATCCCTGTAAATGTTAGTGGGATTTCATAACATATGATGAAATTCATCAGGTTAAGTTCAAGGAAGGCTTATTGATGGTCTTTTATAACTAATTTAATCCCCAAAAATTGAGAGAATAACACATTCAATAGTTTATTCATAATCTATGGGGATTTATTTCGGTAATGGTGAATGAAATTAATTTTACCAAACATCACCATTTTTCTCCTACTATGAATAGTGGTGAGTTGATGAATACAAGACAATTTAGTGATGAGATATTTTATTATGAAAACTATTCAATTTATTTAAAATTAATAGTTGATTTATTATATAATATTACACCCCATAGAAACTATATAATTGAGATGTCTATAGTATTAGGGAATTTGGTACATTACATAAAAATATTAAACTTGAAAAACAATATGTTTAATGAAAACCTCCTTAACATGTTCTAACATAAAACTGAGTAATATAACATGGGGATATATATAAAAACAGGTTGAGATATAAATCCCATCAAGATAATAATTTTGTAATAATGTAAAACAAGTTAAACCTAGGAATATCAATTGGATTTAAAATGAACATGTACAATAAGGCTTGATATAGAATGAATATCATAACATGGTAAATGTGGAAAGAACCTAAAAAACATCATCATAAACAAAGGTCATGTCAAAATGCAATAAAATGTTTCCAAAAAATTACTATAAATTAATCTGGTTAAATACTTATCCCAATATGACATATCATTATACTAAACATTAACCAATGAATAAGAGAACTATATAACTTCGGGTACACGTATCACATTCATTTTATTCTAATGATTATTCTATCCACAAAGATCATACAACGTAGGTTAATTAATCATTTTAAATAATTCCATGACAAATTAATGATGAATAAATATATTTATATACAAAACTAAAAATTATATGTGCATAATGTTAACACCCATGATCAGAAATGGGTATGGTAATTACAATACACATTATTTGGTATGGATAATCCTAGTTAAATTTTGGCCGCATAACATCGTCACATAAAGATTAATAAAAAATGGGGTGATGAGATAGAAGGGGAACTCTTGTCATAAAGTTACCAAAAGGGATGTAATTGTGACATAGAAAAACATACCCCAAAATTATAAATTGGAAATTTAAGGACATATTTAAGGATGACACGTTTATAAAGAAAAGAATCATTAAAATATTTTAGTATTGTAATGGGTTTACATAAAGGATCATGGGAGGATTAATGATAGTTAATTTGAGTTATCATAATTTATATGTTAAATTTATAGTTTGGCAAATATTTAACAACATGTCCAATCATTAGTAATTTGAATTAATTAGACATTACATTAATAATTTCTTGAATGAAAATGAAATGAGACAAATACAATAATTATGTGGGGTACATAAAATATATTTGTGGGGATTCTTGAGATCCTGGGGGCACATTAGAAGGAATATTGAGATATCACGGGAGTGTAAGAACATTCTAAAAGTATTTTTAGTGAAAAAATGGAGGTTTTATAACACCCCAAGGTTTTAAAAATAAAAATAAATTCATGAAATGTAGATTATTAACATAATGAAAAATTTTGTTGAAGATATATTTACAAACTACCCATTAAACATAATTTTAATGCTTCTATCATTTGAATTTGAAAAAATAGACATCTATAGTTGTGATCAGTAAGTTATTTGGAGTCTGATAGGACCAACATTATTTATGTGGTAAATAGTAATATACCCTTATGAATATTCCAATATAAATAGTAATATGACCCTTATGAATATAAAATCTTATTACTATTTTCTTTTCTTTAGGATACAAGATAATGAAATTTTGATGAAGGTTTCAAGGTAATATAAAATATGTTATGGTTTTAAAATTGTATTTTTTTTTAAAAATAATAAATTTTTTAAAATTAAGTCAATCATATATAGAAATTTATGTTAGAAAAATGGACTTCATTGTTTAAATCTAAACATAAAAAAATGTTTGGGGTGATTTTTTTTTGAATTTTTATAAAATACATGAATTTTTAGTGAATAATGAAAATTTTTAATTATGAAATATGATAAATGAATGAATATCTACCTCAGGATTTAGTCATCAATGATGTAAATGGTCATTGTTTCGAACTCAAATTCACTTATTAGTAGATTGGATGATATTAATGAATATTATTCATAGTATTCAGAAATGATATTAAACCTATGATTAATATAATTTAAAACTCGTCCTATCATCCACTATAAATACTACCCTCACCCCCTCTTCCTCTACCACCTATAAATAGTTGTCTATTGTCTATGTTCTACCCTATACCCTTCCCAAGAATCCTACCCACATCAACGTCATTCTTGTCTCATCAAAATTCCAAAACCAAATTCTATAATGAGGATCTAAAGGAGAAGAGATAAATTGGTAATAATACTCATTCATTGTCATATGTTTTCTTTTCAAGTTATTTTATTTTAATATGATCCCTTACCCTCCCCATATAATAGAGGTCTGAAACCTCCAGAATCATATATATTTTATTTTTTATCATGTTTATGGAAAAATGTAAACTCCATTCTTCCTCTAATATTCCTCTTATTTTGAAAATAAAAACATCATCTCTGATGTGAGGATTTACCAAAATCATGGATGATGTTTTTTCTATATAAATTAATTCCGTAAATTTTTTTTATAAACCCATTTTAATGTTTGAAAAAGATATTAATTTTTATGATATATCCGCTTTCATGTTCTATAGTTAACATATATACATAATATTATGTTATATAATGAAACTAGTTCATGATTATCAAATAACCACAAAAATGATCTAAACGGATATTCCTAAGAATGTATCTAATGGTTCAACCACATTAAATATATCTAAAATTATATATTTATTCATTTAATATTTGAGTAATATAACAATACGTCTTCTTAAATATCATTTCTATACAAGGAAATCAAATACAAACTTCCCGTGGAAATCATGTAACGAATGCACCCAAAACAATGGATGAAAAAAAATAAAAATAATTTAAGGGTGAAATTATTTTATGAAATGTTTATATAAGGTTTTGTGAAAATTAATATGTTTATTTAATATATTAATAACACTATTTTAACCATTATACATGATGTTTAAACATGTTTTATGTATAAAAAATCTAGGGTAAGAGATTTGTTGACCCGGTTTCAATTTGTTGGGTTGACCTTGTGAATCTTTAATTATGTTTTATTAAAAAAAATTGTGGGATGTATTATTCTTATATATGGATAAATTATGTGTATTTATAGTGTATATAAATATTTCATCCACTCTATAAAGTCTCACTTCAATTTGATGATATTTGTAAGGGACTTTACTTATAGAATTCTTTTTTAATATTATGTTTTACAAAATTAAAAATCAATGTTTTTATGAAACTATTTATTTTTAATGATTATGTTATAGTTTGTTGTAATTTTTTATGATTAATTGGGGGGCCTATAACACCCTCCAATACATTTTTTTAAATGTTTGTTGGGGTGTCATCCATATGGTTACTCTTAGTGAAACTGAGACGGTTATGCAGTAAGGAAGCTGTGAGGGTTACATTGTAAGGTATGAGTGAGAGTTTCAAACCTTATGGTATCCTAGATGTGTAAGAATATTAGGTAGGAAATTCTCCAACATAACATTTTGGTTATATATATTTACTTTAGGTTTTGTGGAAATCTCATGGAAATCTTATGTATTACAAGTATGTATATATGGGTGTCTTGTATGTCATTTTTAAAATGATTTCATTTGTTTACAAGTATGCATAGACTAATGTTTTATTTAAATAATTTTATATACCCTACTGAGCTTTTCAAACTCATACCATGTGTTTAAATGATTTACTTGGGTTATAAGGATTTTTTTTGAGAATTATGGATGTTGGGTTATATTTTATGAAGATTTTCCTATGAAATCTTGTTGCAGTTTTGTGTTGAAAATTTAATGTTTTGGAATAACTGGATACTATTTTAATGTAACCACTTTCTATACTTGTGGGTTGATATGTGTGAGTATTTTAATAAATTAAAAAAACTCTAAATCAAAATGATCATTGGGAATGAAATTTATTGAAATCTAGTGGAAATCACTAGAATACATAATGATTAATGCTGGGACATTATAGTTGGCATCAGAGTAAGGTTTAGATAATATTAGGAGTTAGTATGATGGTCATAAAATACTATAATTGATTTAACTTATGTTTATGTTGAAATGTTATATCATTTAATGATTAACATATTTCTTCATTTATGATATGTCTGTTCATAGTGGTTTTTGGCCTAAGAAATAGGGAAGCTAAAGTTAGAAGGAACCAAAAATCTGATATCATTCCAAATCCACAACCAGTAGTGTTGTGAATTGGAACTGAGTAGTTTGTGATGGTAATTGATCATATGAAGTAAGAAATAAATGGTGTTGGAATCCCTAAATGATAAAAACTAGAGCTACCATAAAGGTTCATGGTGATAATATAACATTCAATGAGGAAACACCCACATTCATTTAGTGGATCTTATGACCCAATAATGGTCGAAGGATGGAATAAATCCTTTGAAGAGATATTTGATGTTATGGAAAGATTAGATAATAAAATGGAATGTCTTGAATGTTTTCATTTTGAAGGAGAATCTGATCAGTGGTGGTCAATGATAAATAATATTATGGATAGAGGGGACATTTATTCCTTAGAGTGGGTTGAATTTAAAATTATTCCCATTGAAAAATAATTTTCAAAGGAGGTATGACATTGGATGTATATAAATTCCCAGAATAGAGAAAAAATTAGGAATATCATGGTATATGTAAAGATAAAACATCACCCAACTAGCAAGATATGCTCCAAATTTTATTCAAGATCATGATAAAAAATCATCCATTTAACATGGGAGTGATTTCAAGATATCAAAGACCATTATTTTTATGAGAGTTAAAAAGTTATGAGAATTTTTTTTGATATGGTGATATTTTAGAACTGTAGTTCACTAATGATCACGTGTACTTTGAGAACAAAGATAATAACTGATCCACATGAAAATTGATGGGTATGAATCAATCAATGAAATATGAGGGTAAGAAAATTAATTTTCATGATTATGAATAATATTGTAAAAATAACCCTAGGGAAGGCCTTAAAAAACTAGGAAATGTTTTCTATGTGGTATGTTTGGATATATGGAAAATGATTTTATGAAAAATGATTCTATGATTAATATTATTAAGAATACTATAATGCATTTCTACTGTGGTGAGATGGGTAATTTTGAAAATTCATACCCAATGAAATGTATGTATGATGTGATGAAAGTATAATATAAGAATAATGGTGTAGTGATATCATTTGATATTACATCATTACATGTATAACCATTCAATTAAGTTTTATCTCATATATTGATTGTTTATAAGTATTTTTCTAAAGTCTTGTTTTATATAGGGTCAACACATTCCTTTATTTATATGAAATTTTAACTTAAATTGGAAATATCGACTCAAAAAATGACACCAAACATATTCTTAAAATACATAGGGAAATTTTACCAAACAATTAATTTTATAAATGTTTTTATTTTTATCTGTGAAAATATATTACCTATAAACATTATTGTTTTTCCACAGTATAGTTTTATGTCATTATGGTTATGTATTTTATTTATTTTTATAATACTAATATTTATTATATATCTAAGGATTTTTTTTCAAAAATAGTTTTAGTTTGTATATAAGAATTCACCCATACAATTAATGTCATATTATAATACTGAGAATCTTTTGACAGATGGAAATGAATTTCTCTTGCTAATATTTTTTAGAATAATGTAACTTTTTAAATTACAAATGTTACTGTTCTAAATGAATATCTTGATGTTTTTATTGTTGATTTACCCATTTATATACATGATCAGAAATTTTAATTCACAATTGACTTAGTTCTTGATGTTGATCAAATTAGAAATCCCCCTTATGAAATTGCTCAAATGAAACATATTGATTTGAAAAATAAATTGCAAGAGTTGCATGATAAATGATTCATTAATACTATCACATCAACATGGGTTGAACCTATTTTTTAAGATAATGATAGTTCCAAGAGACCTTTAATTGATTATTGGGCCTTGAAGAACATTTCTGTTATAAAAAGTACCATTTTCTTAATATTTGTTACTTGTTTGATCACCTTTAGGGAGAACAGTTTTTATCAATCGTTTAGATGAGGTTATGGTAACATCAGTTGAAATTAAATTAGATATCCCAAAGACTATGTTCCACACTAGATCTCATGACCCATCCCTTAGAGTGCATGACGTGACTACCCCAAGCCCACCTCTCATTGGCCAGGGGATGGAAACAAGCACCGAAATGGAATATCCACATAAACTAAAAGTCATTGCCTTTAATCATGCAAGCACACAGTCCAAGTACATAGAACGATACAAGCATAAAGTAAACTATAAATAAAAAGTGTGAGTAGTGTAAGTAAAGGAGATATAATTTAATCTCATCTGAAAAGTACACGTAAAACTAAAAGACTTCTCCTATGATCATCCTCTAAGGATCTTTATTGAAATTTAGGTACAACTCACGATTTGTCTTCTCTATGGCACATCACGTCAAATAGTCCACCTCTGAGAACCCTCCAATACTAGATCCTTCATCCTTGATCAATGATGTACGTCGTCTGCATATGACACATCAAGGTGTGGGCGTAGCTCGTGCTGGGGTGAGTATAACAGTACTCAGTAGGGACCCAAGACCCCAAAAGTCTCACAAAATCCACAATGGATAAACCAAATAGACAAACCACAAACAAAAAGAAAAAATAATTAATCAAACCTACATATTATATCCCAATACATAGACCTATGTTATCAAATATACTCTTCTCATTCATGAGGAAACAAAATGATCCAACCTTTTAGCCATTAGCACAACTTTTCCACGATGGAAGGAACACCATAAAGGTAACACCACCAAGGTAATCACCTCAATGGTAACATCACAAGTAAAACAAAAAAATAGTAACATAATGAAAAAGTACCAAAAAGGTAAAGAATCACCTCACACTAGGTATATCTTATGTATAGAAGTAGAGATGATTATATGTGTCACTAGATGATCGTACTATGTCGAGAATCTCAACTATTTTCCCACACATGATTCATATAAGTTGACCCACATTGGAATTGATGATGATGAACCCATATTATTTGTAGAAGATTACCGAAACATGATTCATAAAAGTTTACCCACATAGGATTCTTATATGCTTACCCACACAGGGTTTGTATAAGTTCATCAAGTACAACAAACCATAGGGTTTCTCGCACCCAGTGTGCTCTTGTTCTATAGAAACTTATCCTACAGTCATAGTTTATATGTCAACCACCAATAAGATCCACAAATGGGAAACTTATGGAACGCCATGTCGTATGGGTCCCAATGGGATAGACGACACATCAATCACTTGCCCTGATCTGAATGTTATCAGCATTTTAGTGTCGAGGTCCATGTTGGATTCGGGGTTGTTCGATCCTATCATATTCTAAAATTATCCAAAACACATGTGGAGTATATCAAAAAGACCATATCAATCCAATGATCCCAGGGATGTAGACGGTTTGTCAAAGGGATGTCCAGTTCTCATAATGTGTCCCTTTATGTGTTTCTAAGTCCGATAGGGTCCGAGTACCGTTCCAAACCGGTCAGAACAACTGAACCGATACAGTTCGAGTCAACCTAGTTTGGCAAGGTTGCAGTGGGATTAGACTACTAGGAATGTGGCCCAGCTATATGAGGCACGACCCGTGGTTGGGTGGAGCATCCCATTGCAGCATGGACCACCCTAGCCGCCACCCGGGGTAGTGACCCCTGGTTTTCCCGAGCGGCCGTGATAGCCATTCGGTATCCTCCATAGTAGTGCCACCACATGGAACTGCCTGGTGTCAATCAAAACACATAATAGCAGGTCCTTCCTCATTTCATGGCTATCTGGTTCCAGCTGCCATCTTTTGCAGCGCGTGACGGTGCGCTGCTCCGCCACCCGTTATCGACTAGTGTGTATGCCGCGTCCTTTCGTCCACCGCGACTGACGAGATAAGACCCGCCTCTTCAAGTAGCATTTTGGTAATTTTTTCCTCCTCTATAGTGGACAACCGATGTGGATGACTCTTCCTATGACCACCGCGGCTGATGAGTCATGTCTGGTTCCTCTGGTGGTGTGGGTGTGCCACCTCCACCCTCGCAGTCAGCCGATGCTGGCTGCCGCCGTGGTCCTTGGAGGTACCACCGCACCGACAGCCTTTAATGGGTCACCGGGTGAGCTTTGGTGGCCAATTTTTACTTTATATGGAATTGTTGAACCTCTTGGTACATCATCGTCACGCAAGCCCATCAAAAATTGGGTTCGGTCCATCCTGAAAAATATCACGCAAAGAACGCACAAAATAATCAAGATAGCATCACGTCCTCCACATTAGCATGATAGAAATAGGATGAAATGATCGAGTCATCCATACATGAAATTAAACTAGTTTAAATCCCTACCTCTAATTGTTAGAGAGCACTCCCTATTGAAGATGACTATTCAGTGTTTGTTGTTCCACAAAAAGATTCAATGGTTGCTCGATCACCGATCCTCTATTCTTTGCATGGTGAATTTGTTCTTCCAATGGTTCTCCAAAGTCTCTCCAAATTTCTCACTAATTTTCTCTCATCCCAATTCAAATCATAGCCAATGAATAACCAAGAGGATGAAGGGAAGCCTTACTCATTAACTTATTCTAATGGATTCTTCAACATGTCATTAATGAGATTTCAATAAATTGTGTGTTTATTTCTTGAGAAAATTGTCTAACCAAGAATTTAATGCCCAATATTAAATATCCAATCACCCCCGTGTGGTCACCGGGTTCAATGAATTAAAAATTATGTAAGGATTTTTATAAAACAAATTTTTTTATTTTATACTCCATGAAAACACCGCAAAACCATATCTTCCCCTCGACCTTTTGCAATTAAAGTGAAGTCTCATTTACAATAATCTTGGCGCTGAGAGATTAATAGTGCCCCAAGATTTCAATTCCAATGACCGGTTGAAAAGATATAAATTCCCACTCGGTACATTTACAAAAGGTACCTAAAATAATGTTAGGAAATTCAATCTGGGAACACCGGTCCCAAGAAGCAAGCGCTGTCAATTTTCCAAACACGTAATAATCCCAAATAAAATTAATAAAAAAATTACATGAAAAAATCTGGGTCTTTACGTTCCCCCCACTACAGGGATTTTCTTCCTTGAAATCCACAACACAATATAAGGAAAATGTGGTGGTACTGATCACGTATCTTTGCCTTTCTCTCCAATGTGCTATCATGGAGTTTCCCATGCTTGAAACATACACAAACCGGAGGTATTTATCATCCAGGAAGGACCCTCTCTTATCGATCCTCAATCTTCACTAGAACCTCCGTAAATGCCGCCGCATCGCCAATGTCCATCTCTCCCCAATCATTGTTGTGTGATGGATCATGCACATCCCTCTTCAACTACGATATGTGAAAAATGTCATGCACACGGTAAACATGAGGGGTAAGATCTCGGCGATACGACACCTTGCCAACTCTGGTGAGTACCTAGAGGGTCCGATGAACCTTAGAGATATCATGTCGCCCAGGAAAAATATCGTCACCCCTCATCGAGGTGAGTCCCATAGAAAGACATTGTCTCCCTCCTCGAACATCAAAGGTCTCTATCACCTGTCAGCATAAGACTTATACCTACTCTGTATAGTCTTCATCCGCTCCTAGATGATATGAACCTTTCAGTGGTATCCCATACTGACATTGGACCCATGAGTGTTGACTCCCCTTAGTCTATCTAGCATAGAGGTGATCTGCATGGTCGACCATATAAGGCCTCAAATGGTTCCTTACTGATGGTAGAGTGATAACAATTTATGAATTCAAACACCACCAATGGCAGAAGTGATCCTCCAACTAAAGACAAAATCTAAGATACAATCACGTAGAATGTCCTCTTGCATCAGAATGGTATGCTCCATCTAACCATATATCTATGAATGAAAGTCGGTGCTCAGACTCAACTGATTCCCGAATGCTCTCTACAACTTGTTCTACATATGGGAAGTAAAACATGTGTCATGGTCAGACACAATCATCAATGGCACCACATGAAGTCGCACAATCTCCTATATGTAGAGGCGTCCCAAGCCCTCTACTGATCCTTGATATATGATATGTTGGAAGTGGGATGACATGATGATTCACTCAATGATCACCTATAAGGAATCATGGCTTCTGGACATACGTGGAATCCATGTCACAAAGTCCAAGTATATGCCATCCCACGTCCACTCTGGAACCTCTAGTGGTTGTGATAAGCCTGGTGATACCTGATGCTTGACCTTCACTTTTAGAAAAGTGAGGCATTGTGAAACAAACTCTGCCACTAGTTTCTTCATTCCTGGCCACCAGTGCTGACGATGAAGGTCCTGGTACATCATTACCACTCCAAGATGAACTGCCAGAGGGGGCATATGGATCTCCCTCAACACCACCACCTGTAGTTCCATCATTACCATGGTTCATCCTATGAAGAGGATGATTTGGTCCCCACCATTTGAAAATCCATCATGTTCATGTGCTATGGATATCTGAGGACATCACGCCTCACAGTTAATTTCCCCAAGCTTTGCCTTCGAACTAGTTGAAGAAGTGTGTTAGTGACATTAAAAGACAAGAGTCAAGCTGCTCCATCTCTATCTATGAGGATACCTACATCACAACTAGTTGTTTTATGGCCTCAATAAACAACTATAGGATAAACCTCATGGTGAGTTCATATGTAACCACATTCCCCTTCCTATGATTATAGAATATCTCAAAGTCATATTCTGGGAGGTACTCTAGCCATCCCCACTATCTCAGGTTCAGGACCTTTAGATAGAAGATATACCTGAGATTCGTGTGTTCTGAGTAGACTTTAAAATGTTTACCCATTAAGTAATGTTGCCACATATTCAAGGAAAAGACCATTGTTGCTAATTATAGATCGTACGTAGCATAGTTCTGCTCATGCTATTTGTGATGTCATGATCCACAATCGATCATTGATCTCTCCTACATCAAGACACACCAATATCTAGTACCAGATGCATCATAGTATAGTACATACCCAACACCCTCTTCTAGTAGCTTCATGATGGGGGCACTCATCAGTCTCTTCCACAGCTCCCGAAAACACTACTTGCATCTCTCCATTCATATGAAGTGATGTCCCTTCTTGTTCAATGAAGACAAGGGTGTCACAACTCTGTAAATGTGAGACACGAATCTATTGTAGTATCTAGGAAACCCCAAGAAAATCCACACCTCGGTCACAATCTTGGGTACTTCCAAAGCCAGCACAACCTCTATCATCTCCATATCCAATGCAACTCCAGCCACAAAGATAACATGTACAATAAAGTGGACTTGTAATATCCAGAACATGAGCATTGATAGCATAACATTATGATAGTTCTCTTAGAGTGTATCCAAAACTATCTGTAGATGATTGTAATGATCCTCCTCCGACGCCGAGTATATCAATATTTCATTAATGAAGAACACCACAATGCGATTGAGGTGTGGATGAAATATCATGTTCATGATTCATATGAACACTGTTGGGGAATTGGTCAAACATATTTTCATAACCAAGAACTCATAGTGTCCAGAATTACATCTAATGGTCATCTTTGGTAGATCCTCATCTCATACTCTAAAAAGATGGTAACCTGATATAAGGTCTAACTTCGAAAAACAATGAGTTCCCTTCAGCTAATCAAAAAAATCACTAATCCTCAGAAGTGGATACTTGTTCTTCACGATCACCAATTTGAAGCACAGATATTCCACACAGAGTCTCATAATCCTGGATGCTTTATTGGAGATCAAAATTGGGGCTACCTATAGAGAAAGATTGGGACTTTTGAACCCCTTTCTCTGGAAGTCCTCCAAATGAACACATAACTCCCGAAGCTCCACGAGATCCATCTGATACGATGGCGTAGATATTGGTGTCATTCCAGGGTATAGGTCGATGTAAAATTCTACCTCTCTAGGTGGAGGTTGTCCTAGAAAATAATCAAAAAAGGCATCATCATACTTTTCCACCACCATAGCATAAATTAGACTCCTCATTTCAACTTCTCCGAGGGTAAGGCTAGCGAACTGATGAGTGATAAGATGTACCCTCTTTTAGGTAAGTCCATCATTTATGAAAATGTTCCCTTTTAAATGGTGAAGGAAAACATGGTCTCACCTCCATGGACACACCACACATTGCCCCTAATACAATCAATCTGAGCATGGACTGTGGATAACATGTCCCTACACAAGATGAAGACACAAGGCCTCAACGCTACTACTTGAAGATTCCAGCTAAAGCTCTCACTTCCTAGAGTAAGTTCAAACTATTAGAACTGGTGTGTAATCATTGAAGCATCTTCCATTTAAGTCTCTAGCTGTATTGATCTAGCAAACGACTCCACCGGAATCTTTGAGATCCGAACAAGGGACATGGAAATAAAATAATGTCTGAACCTATGTCGATAAGTACCTTTTCTAAGGTTGAGTAGACATAGATTGTAACTATAATATTATATGGAGCATTGTGGTCATAGGCCTTAGCTTTCTGTACCTGAACTCACCCCTTTAAACTAGATCAATGTGGTCGGGGTGGACTACCTATAGTTGGTGGTGGTAGAACCTCAAATAGCCGACCAACTCCTCTACCATGTTCCCATGTTCCCTGCAGACATCCCCTATAATACCTCCACATCCACCTCAGTGGTACCTCGAATATATTCTCGTCATCCATACGAAGGGTTGGGAAGTCATGAGCCATGTTATCCTGCATGTCACGCAAGTAGCATTATAGGCTTTTCATCAGTCCAACTCTATCTCGGGATCCCAACACCACTGAGCATGTATCCTGAGGGCATCCACCTAAAGGTCTGGTTTGCTTGGATCTATGTGTCATCTGTCGACTACTAGTTGTAGATGACTCTGCAACTTATCATCTAGTGGTGGGTCTCAGTGATGGTGACTGCTCAACATGGTATCTCTCCACAAAGAGTGGTCGCTCTAACAACACAGCCTGTATTGGTATGTTGAGAGATTTCATTGATGATCTGATCTCTCATTGGAGACCCTACTAAAAAGTCTGGGCCTGGAAGAAAGGGTCATGTACCATGTCGGTGGAGTATCTGGTGAGATTAGTGAACCTCCCTGAGTACTGCTCCACAGTCATGCTTCCCAGCTACAAGTGTAAGAGCTCGTGTATACGTGTAGTGCTTAATGTCACATGGATGAAATCTGCCCGGAAATTTTTATTGAAGTCCACCCAGATGAGGGTCACCTTGTGTTTTATCAGGAGCATCAAGATCCACTATCTCTTTGATGCTTCTTGTAAAAGACTGGCTGCTAGGTTCTCTATATGGTTAGGTGGTGTCCCAACCATGAAGAAATCTCTTTCTACAGCCTCCTGCTAGTCCTCAACCGCCGGTTGATCTGTCTTGTCTCGAAACATCAGAGGCCTCGGACACTGTTACTCATGAAACATGCTCAGTCAGCATACACTATCTGTTGTTGGGGCTGGTCGAAATGGCTGCCCAATGGGTAGTGGTTACACTAGTATCCCACTCGATGGCACAACATCCATGAAAGGGCCCTTCACCAAAACTATTGATCTTATATGCTCAGTATGCACATCTTTAATAGTAAGAAATTATAAGAAATATTATTTTCATTTGAATTTAATAATTTGATATTTTTTGATACACTGGAAACTAATTTTGACTTGAACTAATAGTAACACTAAGTTTTGACTTTATTAAAAGAATCACTATGATTTGATTGTGTTACACACAACGTCGAACCTATATTTCTTTACACGCGACACTATGATTAAACCTAACGTGTCATATTGATAAAATATTATTATTGTTATCACATAGATGCTAGAATTATATATATGAAATAGGTAAACATAATTATCAAAATATGGTTTAAAAATTTTAATAATATTAATGAATTTGTACCTATTTTATTATAAATGAATATAATTACTATTTGAAAATAATGAAATTCATTATATATAAAGTAATTTTATATGTGAAAATATGTTTTATCTCAATAAATAAATCAAACCAATTATCATGAATGGTTATAATAGTATAAAAATATATATTATATTAAATAAATTATTCAAATTTCATCGTATGTGTTTAATAGATAATATATTATAAATATTAAAATATTAAGCATAAAAAATGTATTTTTATAAAATTTATTTTCATATATTTTGGAAGAAAAATTATTTAAGAAAAAAACAATCTAAATATAATTAATTATATATGAAAAGCTAAATTTAATTTTTTGAATCGGGCTGTCAAAAATTTCATGGGGTAATTTTTAATATTTTTGTGAAAAGAATATTTTTCATCGACATTGATAAATTCGTATTTTTTTAAAACAATTAATGTTATTTAATTTGTTATATTATATTTTATATTATTTTTATTGTATAATTAGATATATTACACAAATAATAGTCTTATTTATGTTATTTAAATCTCTTTAATATTCAAATTTTTTTGTAAATTTTTTAAATATTTTAAATATTTTCGATGCAAAAATATGTATTCTCAATGGGTATATGATGTTAATTTTAATTTAATTATTTCAAATTTTATGAATTTATTGGGAGAATATTAATTCAAAATTTGTAATTAAGATTATTTATTTATTTATAATAAAGATAAATTAATTTTTGACCTTAATGAGTATTTAACGAAGTAAAAATTAATTAAACCCATTACATGAAAAATGTGTTTTCCCAAGGAATGAATCCTTAATCCTAAGGAGAAAATTGATGAAGAAGGTTTTAAAACATATATTTTATAGAAATATAAATACCTTATATACTTTTTTATTCATATTTGTCAATCATTGGAGCCAAATAAAATTGGATAAACATTGGTGGAGCTCGCAAATTCATGAAAATTACAAGAGTGACACTCGCCTCCCTTATAAAAGGTCCATCCCTCCCTCCTTAAAACCCATTTGGATCTAAAAATATATTTAAAAATCACATAAAAACATCCCTCATATAATCTTATATTTAATAAATTAGGAATAAATCAATCAATGTAAGGCTAATTTTGCAATTAAAAAGTAGATACCTGAAAAGGAGCCTATATTCATAAATGGAATTTTTTTACCTCTTCATCAAACCCATTAAATTATATTATGTTCGTGTTTATATATATAAATAATTATCATAAATTTAGTTATATTTTTTTATGTTATGATTATTAGCTAAAACTACATCCACATCAATAAAATGGGTTAAGAAATTTTCATCCCTGTGTACTACAAATTACCAATCGATGAAAAGATGTCATTTATTTTATCATTTTGAAACTATAGAGTTAGATATTAATGATTGAATTTTTTTATGATATATAATATATATATTATTTTATTATAATAATTTAAATCTTATTCCACAAATCACTTCTTTATTTCCATTTTTGGAATATGATAACAATATTCATCAGTACGATAGACTACGTCCTCCCAATGTTACGTGTTTCATTCAGAATATAAATTAAATGCCTTAAGTATGGTTTTATAAAATATTTTTAATATATATGACATAAAAATGGTTATTTATTGAAAATATATATCATTTACATTTATTTCATTGAGAATAGAATATTGAAAGTCAGGTAATGCATACTTATGTTCTACCATCTCCCTGAGTGGTGTATTTCATTTCTTATTTTAATATATTGGTGAAAATTATAAATACATTAATAATGAATATATATTAATTTTATATAATTATTATAGTTCTCTATATTTTTAAATAATTATTCATTTAAATAAAAATCTTATTAAATAAATCAAAACATATAAAAAAGATATGGTTGCTCATACCTGAAACACAATTTTAAAATGGAATTATTAATAAATGGGTAATAAAAAGCCACAATAAAATCATATAGGGTATGTAATGTAGTAATATAAAACATAAGTATATTAATAATAAAAATATAATTTTTATAAAGGTTTTCTACATTAACACAAAAAGAATCTAGACTTCATGTAAGGGGATTTCTAGTTTCACATTTATTTCTAAGTGACTTAAGACACATTTCCCACTTGTTTTATATCATTGGTGTATATGTTGTCATATGGAATAAAATATCATTAATATACATAATTTAATTATATTTAATGTATCATATGATGTTTTTCTTTCTTGGGATTATGATTCAATTGTTACTCCAATTGTAAGGGGTTTTTGTCTAACTTTATTTCTTTTTAGAGACAGATTTTATATTCACCCCAGATTTCTTGTATATACATTATATACATACCATATATTTATTTTAATTTTTTTCAAATAATATATATTTATACTTACATATCTATATGATGACCTAACATTCTTGGGTTTATAGTTAAAAATATTACAAATCGGTAATAGGATTTGATGTCTCAATTTACCACCATTGCGATGTTTGTTATGATATGAACCTATATACACTAATCAGGTATATATAAATCTCCTTTAACATTAAATATTAATAATTTTTCTATCCAAATTTAATTTTAAATTCTATTTTATAATAATTTATGGGGAATTGGATTCAGATTTACCAATGTCGTAATGATTTATGTTACAATCTCATCATTTATCACAATTAGTTTGGATCAAGTATAAATTTATGAAATCAAATGATTTAACTCTAAATATTATTCATTAAATTTATAATAACATGCATATTATTTATATAATAATTTAAAGGTACCATTATTATAGTTATTTTTTTATAATATAATTCAGAACATGTTTTTACCAAAATATGACAGTATTTTTATCTTTGGACGAAAATATTTTTTCACATAAAAAACATATTTTAAAAATGATTCCAATGATTTTTTAAATTCCATTTAATATAAATTTCGAATAAAAGTGTGTCAAAAAAAATTTCCTCTTGAAAAGTGTAAGAATTTTTTTTTACATTTTTATATATATGTTTTCAAGTCTATTTTAGAATAAAATCTTGTTAAATAATTTTATGCTTTTTTAGATTTTATCTATGTATAAAAAATAAGTTCTATAATAATTTTTATTAATTATTTTTAATCTTACATTAAATATTTTCTTTTTGGTTATCAAATAAAACTATTTTTTATTTTTTTTCTCTAATTAAAACATATTTTCAATGAAATATTATTTTCCTTAACAAATGTTCCATGGTTTCTTTCAAAATCCTACTATATCTAAAATTATTTATTCTACATATATTTTTGTTTTAATGGGGATATGATCCAAAAATACCATTCTAATTATATAATTGAGTGATCTATGTTTTGATGGCATGATTTTTTTGAAATGTATTTATCTTACAAGGGTTATAACTTGATAAAACGCTTATGAAACCCACTTAATTTAATTGGGTAGCCCATGATAAAATTTTGAGATGATTATAAAAACAATCAAATATACATGGGTTATGATATAATGAAATTTTGATAATAGACATCACATTTCATGTGTTATGATATGATAAAGATATATGATTTTATAGAATTCAAATATATGGTCTTCATTATGTGAAAAGTGTGACCTTTATCTCCCTCCATTGCATTATTTAATTATGAATGTGATATGATATCATAGGTTACACTAGTGTTCAGATGAGTCCCATAAATGAGGGTATACGTGTTGTTTCCCACAACCAAATATAAGGGTACTGTAGTTTTTTACTGAAACTCAATGATGAGGATGCACCTGTTTTTATCCCAACCCATGACATGCAGTTTCAAAATTTTTAGCCCAAGACAAAATAGAAGGGATCATGGGTTTTTATATCAATCTATATGATGATGGTATAAATTTTGTCATCCCATACCTAAACATTTGTGTATACAAGTGGTAATCTCAAGCCCCAAGAAGATACACATAATGTTATCCTATACCTAATATATAATGAACATTATGTTTGATATCATTAAAAGATGATTTATATTATAATATATATTCCATAAATTTCATGTTTTATGATCTCATGGATCAAGTCCATCCATTCCAATTTAACTCATGTTAAGTGAACTACCAACCATTACTCTAAGAAAGATGATTATGATCTTTGATATAAAAGGTATGGTTTTCATAAGTCAGGTTGATTTTCTCATACACCTATGTTTATATTATTTATAAATATGTTTTTTTACATACCCATACTGAGAATTTGATCTCAACCTTTATTATGATTATTTTCCCCATTTTATTATTAATGGATATATGTGTGACTAAAAAATGGGAATAATATTGTGAAAATTAATGAAGATCATTCACTATATTAGAAGATTATCTTTCATGTTTTTTAATAACAATAAATTAATAAGGTCTTCAAGAGTGAATTTATGTAGATTTATTTAAATTTATAAAAAATATTATAATATCATTATATGTAATGATTGGTTCACAATTGTTGGTTTCAATTTAATGGTTTAGTTGATCTTTGGAAGTAATAACAGGATATCATTACTACAATCACTATAGACATTTTTAAGGATATGTTAAGGGTTGTATCAATGCATAAGTCTATCTATGTGTTAGATTATATAGAAGTGTCCAATACTTTTGGAAAATTATGGAGAAATATTTTTCCTAGAAACACACCCATTTATGTATAATTCATGTTGATGTGGCTCTGGAACAGATGCATATAGGTGAAAAAACCATGAAATCATTGTACGAGCTAGACACAATCGAGAATTGGTGCAAAAATGGTACTTATTGCGCACTAGGTTTCATACTCTCAAGGGATATTGATTTGAAATTTAAAAACAATGTATGACCCATTTTGAAGGATTGAAATAAAATATGACTTTGAATATCCATGGACTAACCTAAGGATGTACATATTAAGGAATAATGTGTCATGATTTAGACATCTAATAAGCTATATTTTACGATTATGTGTTCTCGTTGTGACTATTTTTTCACACTATAGTTTTGGATAAATTCAATGAATAGAACCAAAAGGTACTATTCTATGGAAGTATTTAATGAAAAAGGAAAAGATTTACCAATTGGGAAAACCAAATTTATGGGATCTAGAATTAAAATCATTGTTCATATACTCATATAACATTATCAAGAAATGAACAATAGTGAAAATCCAAAAATTAATAATAGGGAAAATATTCTATTGAGTCCTTCATGATGAATATCTTTATCCCGACCAGACCCACCACGGCTCTACCCAAAAATACCACAATCCCTCTCATAATTGTCCAAAGGAAGTTAATGGGAAAGATGTAGTAATATCCCAAAAATATGAGTAATTATCCTAATGCACCTTAAGAGGTTTTTACATCAACAATCCCACCCAATGATGAAATGTAAACCAACTAAAAGAATGCATGAAAACATTTAATATCACAAAAATGATTATAATAGTAAATAAAAAAATGAAAATTCGACAAAAACAAGCTCAACCAAAACCGTGACATTTCTAACCTCTCCAAGGTAAAGGACAATGTCAATATTATACTCCCATTAAATACCTTGTTGTGTCAATATCTATAGATTCTCCACCCTCATCTAATCGTATATGGACACAGTCACAAATTTTGTCGTACGCACAAGACACAACGTGTATAAGAAAATCTAGTTGAGGTGTGTCTTTTAAAATACATAGTAGGACACCCAAAAAAACAATAATCATAATGCACCATGTATAGGTTGGCCAATACAATATATAACAATCAATGTATAAAATAAACAAACACCATGATAAAAACAACAAATACACCATACTATCAGGTAGTCATAACGAACTATCAACCACATGATTTTGATAATGTTAAACCTATTCCACAAGAACTCACACGAGGAGTCAGTAAATAATATACGAAAAATGAAACTGAAGTCTACCTCGTTGGCCGTGTACAATGACAATGAACTTGTCTAATAAGACAATGATTCATAGAAATGGGGCCACATAAAGAACCCCTAGGGGACACCACAAACCCAATCTGGATAAACCTTTTATATAGTGTGTCATTCAACAATGATTACACAAACGCTACAAGTACAACCTGCTTTATTATTGATAAACACCCTGCTCAGGGAGGATAAACTGATTCTAGAAACTCCAAATATGGAAGAACATATGATATAGGATTGCACGTTAGTCTCATGGAGGAACTCCCTACTCTATCTGAGATTCAAAATCTTGGGGAGAAAATAAATACAATTATGTGGATGTAATGATGCATGGTAAAATCCAAGAAAATGACTAAGGGAGAATAATCAATATATAATTAACCAAACTAAGGAATTGAAGAGCCTCCCAAAGTATTTTTTGTGAGAACATGGCATGTTTCTAGGACTACACAACATGGATAAATATCCCAATTTCTTCCAGTGTGGAAGCACATCTCACTTCATGTAGAATCAATATAAATAGCATGTATAAGTGTAAACATCGTGTACAATGACACAAAATATTCTTTTTGTGTTGCTGGCCTTTGTTCGAGTACCATTGTCTTGTCTGTTTACATGTCCCTACACACGAAGTCGCATCTATGCTAGAGTGCAGGACATGTCCATCCTTATATAATACAACCTATGTCTATGTACTCTCTTTATTACATTCTAAGTAAACTATATAGGTCCACATGTCATGGGAAAGGGGACTCCCACCCTATGAACCTTATCTTTGACCAGAAACCCTATCCATCCCAGAAGGGGGCCCACACACTATGTAATTTGAATTACTCTCCATTCTCTACTGGATTTTTCAAAACCCATTATTCTTCATCATTGTTTGATTTGTCACCTCTTTCCTTCAATGTGGATTTCATGCCTCCATGAAATTTGATATCCATTTTTTTCTAAGAATCTTCATCATTGAGAAAGGTCGCTCATAGTCAGATTTTCTTGGAATAGGGATCGAATCATTGTTCTTCGATGTGTCATGATGAACCTTGAGAAACATAAATTTCAGAATCATCCATAAAAAAAATCACATTGTATCTATTTTTCACCACAATCATTCTATTAGGATCCTAGATCTATGATATCTTCTCATTATACAATGAAATGAGTTTTGAATAATCGATTGATCGGGAATAGTCACACATCTGGCCAAACACAGATCTCCTATAGTGAATCGCGAAATTGGTGGATAAAATAACTAGAAAATTTAAGGGTACTAATCTCTATAAATGTTAATTTTGATCTCGATTCATTTACGTATGATAAATGATGATGATATTGGTAATCATAAGAAATTCTAAAAAATAAACCCTATTAATATAATGATGTCATGTAAGCCAATCTATCTACAAGTTAATCAGTTTTTTGATAGTTATACTTCCATCATTGAAATTAAAAATAGGGAACAATCCAATCTTTCCAGACATCCAATTTTTATAAAATTCTAGTACTGGAAAATAATAACATGTTATCTTCATTGTTGGATGATATTCGTCGAATCTATTGTGCACTGATCATCAATCCAAGATTGTGCCACCATTAATTAGAGAGAATTATTCATAGATCTCTCCAATGTTCCTACATCATCTCCATGGTTATGTGTAAACCCTTTTATTTCAATAAAAAATGTATATTTAATGATTGAAAAATCACTACATCAACGAAAGAAAATAAAATAAGTCTATTAAATAGATTTATTCATTTTATCACCCATGGAATGTTTTCCAAAAATGTCATGTGACAACAACTTATAAGATACACCTATATAAAACCACCATTCTAAACCCTACCATACCTCTATATTTCTTGATTTGATTAACTATTTATATGTTATTCCACTTTTTTAGGAAAACCCCATGTGTGTGTCATCAAATATATTTAATATTTTTCAATCATTTATACTAGGTGAATAGGGACTCATAATTTCATATCATATTAGTACCTGGTTGAAAAAAAATCCATAAAATATTTAGAAATAATATATATATAATATGAGACCTTTCATTCTACCCACAATTCTGTATTACATCCCTAAAAATAAAAAACATGGGCTACTCAAAATTATGTGGGTACTGAGTATGAATCAGAGACTCCTGCTCCAATGTGCTCTTCTAGAGATCCACGTGTTGAATCGTGACACATATAAAGGTAATTGATCACCCACGATGGATCCTTTCCTTCCCATCCATGACATCTGTAGTTTACTCCACAATGGTAACTCTTTCCTTAACGGAAAACTCCCCTAGTTGATAGTGTGCGATGGGCCATGCATTTACCTCCACAACTGTGACATGTGGAAGATGTTCTATACCTGGTCTAACATGGATGTAGAGATACATAGTATTGCACATATCCAAATTTTCACAATGTATAAAATGATAAAATTATCCTTAAAGATATATTGATTCCCCATAAAAATCATTACAATCCATATCATGTTCAGACCCACAAGAATACAAGGAATCCTTCCGAGACCTCGAATTGACTATGTCTCATGTCGACAAAAGAAATTAAATGGATTTTTGATGTCTTATTCTTATCCAACATGATCTGCACCCTCTCGGCTATACCTTAGACCAATTCTATTACCTTGAGTGATAACCTTACCAGATGATTCAATCATGAGGTTGACCTATAGGGTCACCCGTAAAATTCCTCGAATGGTTTCATTCCAACGGTGAAATTGTAGCAGTTTTTTGTACCCAAAATCCACTATTTGTAGGTGATCCACCCAAATATGACCAATTTAAAACATGAAATCTCAAATAATATCCCTGAGATCCTAAATGGTTCATTTATCTTGGCCAATAATTTGTGGTTGAAACATGGTGCTTAATCATAAATGGGTACCACATTCCTCTTGTATTCCCTTCCATAATGATGATGTAACGTGAGAAGCATTATTATAAAAATTAATTGATTAATTTACAATGAAGATGTATGAAATATAAATATAATCTCATCATACATCTTTAATAGTACAATCATGAATCATTTGATGTTAATGACATGCTCCCATCCTCAACACATAATTTATAAGTGTTTCATCTGGTTATCTGACATACCTGGTCTGGCAGTTAGTATATCAATGTTGTGCATCCATGACTCATTGTAAGATTTGAGGGGTGATAAACATATACATGAGGTAAGATACTACATATCTATACAGAAAGGAGGAGTACAATAGGTCTAACTGCCAGGATAAATTGTTTAGAAACATTGAACTATATCATGTACTGTTTGAATGTTATAAAATGGTCTCCTTCCCGAAAGTATATAAAATATATATGGAAAAGTCCTAGAGGAACTCTATCCATAAAAGTTTTCTAATTTTAATATATTTTTAATATAAGTTAGAGTTGGGACTCTTGTGGTCTGTGTACATAATAAACCACTCATCCATCAGTTAGAGTTACTTCATCTTCAATGCGAAAACTATTTCTACTATTTCAATGTCATGTGTCACATAGTTATACTCATTTTTTATCAATTGTTCTAAACCATATTATATAACTTCTTTCCTATACAAAATAACAAAAAATAATTCAATTCCTTGATGCATAATAAAGCAATATACTTGACACCCTCCCCCAGTAACCTCAATATGGGAGCACTCATCCCGATCTTCATAATCTCTGGAATGCACAACCTAAACCTCCTCATCCAAACGAAAAAAATGTCCTTTCATGTTTAAGGATATCCAATGTCCTTCCACTCTATTGATGTTGGGTAACAACCTCCAATAGTACCTAACCAATCCAAGGAAACTCCACACCTCGTTAACACTCTTAGGTGCCTCCCATGAAATCACTACCTCAACCATCACAAGATCCACCACAACTCTATTCTATGAGATGATGTGTCCTAGGAAATGAAAATCTAGAATACAAAACTAACACTTAGAAATCTCACCATAAATCAGGTTCCCTTTTTGTGGGTCATAGACCATCGTCCAGTATCTTATATGATCTTCATAAAACATTTAGTATACTATGATGTCATCAATTAATACATCCACAATCAAATCCATGAAATAATGAAAAGAATAGTTTAGGAGTTTGATGAAAACATTGAGGGAGTACATCATTCCAAACAGTATCATCATGTCTTTAAGATGAATGTAATTACATCTAACAGTTGTCTTCAGTATATCCTCATCCCATACCCACAAAAGATGATATCCTTATCTGAGATCAATATTTTATAACCACCTTTCCCATTTCAATTGTCGAAAGATGTCATTGATTCTTAGTTGTTCATAATTCTTCATGGGCACATTGATCATGCACCTATAATCCACTCAAAACCTCAAACTAAATCCATACTTCTTGGAAAATAACGCATGGATATAGACAAGAGAAAAGATGGGAATCATAAATCCCATCTACAGCAAGTCCCCCAACATTATCCTGAACTCTTGATGCTCTATAGGATCAATATGATATGTTGGATTATATATCAAGGACATACCAGGATGCATGTTGATGTAGAAATATACCCCTCAGCTGGGTGGTAAACCTGGTACGCACTCAATAAAGTCATCCTCAAAATCTTACACCACTATAAGAAACTGAAAACATGAATCATCCACTACACATGGGGTTAATCATTCTATATATTTAGAAATCAGTTTCATCCCACTATACTCGAGTCCATCTTGCCGTTCATGTGTTTCCCTTCAAATAAAGAATGATAATCTTGTGTTATCACTATAGACAGACAACACCCTTAACCGAAAACAATAAATTTGAAAAAAATATAGATATCCATTTCATAGATTAGATGAGGTCATAAAGACTCATTTATATATAAAATAGATCCAATCAAAAACTCTCCCATCCAGGAGTCTGGTCACACTATCGACATAAGTGTACAGTCACTAAGTCACCGCCAGTCGGAGTCTCCAACAGTAAGGGTAGAGTCAAAATCTCACATGGAGTCTCTAAGTATCAATGAATTGATGTTGAATGGAAGTATTTTCTTGAATATATGTCTATAAATATTGCATCAATGGTATAAATAACACAGATTCTGCATCTTAGAATCCCTGGAGCCTCTGGGTGATTTTCTTCTATATCATCATTCTTCTCTCTTCCTTGTAAACCAGATCCCTGAGCCTATCATGGAACATCTACGGGTGGTAGTGGAAATAGGTTGAACATCCAACCACTTTATATTTCCCTTCCAGGCCCTCTTCCATGTGTGTAGCCCTATGGACCACCCATATATTTCTTTTATCAATATCTCTACAGTCCTTTGACCACTTACTAATCTATTGAATGACTTACATGAAAATATCATTCCATATGTCCTTGAACATCACAAGATAAATACCACACATCCCTCGGTAGATTAGAGTTACCATGAGATCCTAGAACATCTAAAAAAGTAATAGGATCGTCTCTTGAATCCTCTGACAAACCTGGATTATTGTGAAAACAATTGGTTACCGACTTCCATGGTTTCATATATTGGTTTCCCACTAATATATCCCAATATCATTGTCTGTTCTTGCATAAGACTAATTACCAATAGGTCCATCTCATGAAAAATTACATATGTTGATTTTTTAAGAGATACCATTAACAACCAAATGTCCCAATAGAATCCCAGCTTAATGGTATGAGCCCTGAATAACTGTTCATGTACCATGTCCAAGGAGTATCCTGAGAGATCAGCGAAACATAGTGAATACTCTTCCATAGTCACAATGACTCACAATAGATTCAAGTGCTTTTTGTGCATAATATTCATTGTTTTTCCGGATATAACCCTACTACGATGAGATGCTCACTGTCTGTCTAGAAGGGAGTTGTCTTATCATTTAACTATGTCACCAAGATGCACCAATGCCCAAAAAATCCAATAATAAAACTCACTAAAAAACTCCAACATACTGACATGAATCCTGGCAAGGTGGAATAAGAGAATGAATTCCTCCAACTAGTCATCATCCACTTGGGGTTTGGGATCTCACTAAAACATTGGAGTATGATGCCTTTAAAACACATGAAATTCACTCAATATGCATTCATCCTTATCTAGTAGAACTATTGTTAGCTACTTCACAATAGGAGGGGAATGACAAGTAAACCAACAAAGGGTGCTATATCCTGTCCAAGTTGTTGTACTGATGCCTCATCCATTAGTGGATCATCTTCATGATCAAATGGTTGAAGCCATATTTGATGTCTTTATAGAGGAATCCACTTATAAAATAGTTGTACCATTGTTAACAGTGTATATCTATGAATGGGACTTAAGAATGATATCAAAACCACAAACCATTACTATATGATGCATGTTCAACATTTTTTCGTACCACTAATTATCACATGAATTGAGTGGAAAATTGGTAATTAGAGTCTTTGTGTGTTCAAATGCCATCCATCGCATCGACAATGGAGTCCATTACCAGAAAGAAAAACTCTAAACACTTAAATTTTTTTCCAAAAACCAACACATTGAATCCAAGTACTAAAGTATAACTAACCACACTATTACAACTCTATCATGACCTAATCCATCGACATATGACCTGTAACTACCCCAATCCCACCCCCAATAGGCCAGAAGCGGTAGACCAGTGATGGGTAAGAATATCAGAAAGAATGAGAGGCATTACTGAAGAGTACATGTACACACTCACAAATCTCTTGTCCCATAAAATTTTGTAACTTAAAAAAAACTAAAACAATTCATGTATATATCTAGGATCTCATAAAAGAGTATGATATTGGAGTTGTGAAAATAGAAATGGGCCCAAAAACAAGCCCAACTAAAACTTTAATGATTATGGCCTCCTAAAAGGGAGATCATTAATTAAAATATATAATCCCCAAACTAACCATGGTATTTAATGTTACTACTAGGCTCCACCTACTCCATGCCCCCCAGGCCACCTTAAAAACGTTCATCGTCTACATAAGACATGACATGTGCGGGCAATTCCGGTGAAGGGATGTGCATACCAATACTCATCAAGTCACCCAAAAATTAGTAAAAATGAATCACCATGTATAGACAACCAAAAAATATATATAACTATAAATTTACAATTGAAAAAAAACATATATACTCTGGAAGTAAACCTCTCAATGAGGTGGTCATAGAAAACTGTCACCCACATGATTCTGATCGAAGAAATGCTCATTTTGAGAGAACTCAATCTATTAGATACAATTTCATCAGAGACACTATATGGATATTTCTATCTCATTGGGCCACTCCAATTGAGAACATGATGGTCTATGAAGACTATAGTACACATATAGGTGGTCTATCCCAAAACAAATGGGGGAAACCACATACCCAATCTGGATCAACCTCCTAAGTAGGGGATCATACATTACAAAATTCACAAACCCTACCAATATGACCATCTATAAAGAAGATCAATGACCTACTCAGGGATTTCATTCATATTCCATTAACACCAACTATTGAATAAAGGATTATAGGGGATTTCACTCCAGTCTCGTTGAGGGCCACCACAAACCAGTGTTTTTCTAGTTTGGCCCATCTTATATCTTATTTGATGTAAACCATGTTTCATGCCTACCATATGAATTATTAAATGTGTTTCAAAGTATATAAATTATATATAATAAAATTACATGAATATCATATATTTATATAGATGTGAAACTATTTACACAACTCATAGATTATGTAAAAATGACAATCAACACAAAAAATATCAATTCATATATAATGAAATTACATGAAGATGATAAATTTATATTGTTCTTATAATCTCATAGAATTATATAAAATGAATAATATATATTTTATTATTCCTAGAGCCATAGATAGAAAACACTCATATTTATATGCATTGCATTTACCCCAAATATATTGACTATTCCATACGAATGTCCCCCAACCAAGGTTTTCTTTATTTAGTATTAATTCCACTTAATGTAAAATAATATCATTTAATAAAAATAAGAATAAAAATATATTATAATTATATTTCTAATTGAATATCAAAATTTAATATATTGTTATACTGCTGTTGATAAAAACTAAATCAATTACCGTACATTTTAGGAAATTCTATATATTTATTTATAATGACATAGTAGTTGTCTGATAATTTTTAATATCAATAAAACTATTCATATTTGATAAATTAAATCTATAAATCAATAATGGGAAAATTAATAAATGATCTATTTATAGATTTTATCAAGAGATAAAATAATTATAATCCATTAAAAAATTTAGAATTTTAATGAGATTTTAATTTATCCATATATGATAGATATTCTATAATATAAATTTCAAAAGAAATAAATATGATATCTTAATATGAACTCATTCATCGTTATCATTATTTGACATATTTAATACAAATATAAAATTATATTAATTATAAATATTTTAAAATTGCCTTTAATTTTTTATACTTCATATAAAATACTAATTTCATCCATTTTTCATTTAAAACATGAACCTATAATATATTTTAACCCCTTTTCATGTAATTTTATATAAATCTTAGATAATTCATTTCATCTCAAGAAAAAAGATCAATATAAAAAATGTATAAATATAAATACATAAATTTATGGTTGGATTCATAGTGGAGTTTAAAATATTTATAAAATTTGAGATAATATTTCTGAAAAAATAATAATATATAATTTTGCAAGACAAATAATTTTAATTTTAAATTTTTATATTAAAACAAAATATTAGTTATATTGGAAAAAATAAAAAAAGTAAATCTATTGTTTGGTAAAATTTTTAAAAATAACCAACTTATAAAAATATTTGTAAATTAAATAAATATCCATAACTACATCTTCCATAATATATAACCATTTAAAACAATTTAATAATAATTCATTTTAAAAAAAGTTTAATTTTTTCTATAATATATCTTATATAATAATATGATTTTAATTGTATCAAATTTTTTATAACTACTAGAATGGAATTATATATCTACACTGTGATTGTTGACTAAAATTGTTATTTGTGATATATTAAACAACTAAGTGGAAGAAAAATAATCCACTCTTGTATATGTATGGTGATTGAGGGAGAAAGAATATTTCTATATATGGTCATCAATATCTCTTCGATTAAAAAATAATGTTCTAGGGATCAAAACTAGTGGCCATTTATATTATCTTACATTAATTACATTACTATTTAGGAATAATTAATTTGGTTTATAATGTGATAAACTTCATAAAATATGAAATTGACTTAAAAAGGCTAACTATGAAGACAATCTAATTTTGAATAAACACTACAATAGAATAACATTATCAATGGAAAATAATCATTGAATTTTATACCAAGACCTCTAATTGGTAAAATGTTTTGGGGCCCCAATAATCATTTTTTACTATAATCATTTATATAATAATAATTATACGAGGATATATTATTAATTTTTAATTGTAAATATAACTCCCAATATATATTATTATATGATAAAAATAAATATTAGTTTCTATAAAATGGAATGATTTACTATATCCAAAATTATTTTTTTTCAATCAAATAATTTGACAAACAATGTCTTTTATTTTATATAATTTTTAACCAAACATAAAATATGATTGTTAGGTTATTAAATTTGATATATTATTTCAAATATTTAATGAAATGTTAGTAACATTATCTAAAAGTTGAATTTCAAATTGTAATATGATAACTAAAATAAGAATCATAATAAATGGGTTTTGAAAAAATAATTTACGATGCATGATACATCAATCTGTGAAAATAAATAATTTTTTCAATATTTGAAATTAATTAATAAATTTTTTCAAGAAAGAAAAGTAATTTTATATTAAAAATGATTGTTATAGAAGAGAAAACAATCTAAACTCCTCTCATAGGTTTTATCCTTGGCATCAATTTAATCCCTTTCAATTTGGGTGAGAATGAAAATATTTTAATCCATATGATGGTTCATATCAAGAGATAAGAGTTTATGGGATATAGTGATTCATAAAAATATAAATATTCCTCATAATGTACTTCATGTTAATTCATACCATCATAATTTTTTTTTCATAATTAAATTTTCATCCCAAATATGCATGGAAATTAAACAATATTTGAAATAGTACATGTTTATGCCTTATTAAGTCATTTCACTATTCTTGTTATTTATTGACACATGTCATGAATATTATCATTTAAAACATCACTAATAGGAGATATAATCTTTAGACCCTGCATGTAACTATTTACATAGAAAAACCATTTTAAATAATGATTCACACAAATAAAAAATTATATAACATTAGCATTCAATATATTTAATATAAATTTCTGCGATGAAATTTAAAATTTTTGACTTATCGAGTAGTCCCAATCATAACCTACCCTCTATCCATAACATAAAATATTTTATTTGAATTACTCAATATTTCCATTATATTAAACATTGAAGAAATTATGTATTATTATTTTTTCATTGATCAATAAATACCAAATTTAAAAAGATTTTCAATTTGTTAAATTTATTTATTTTTAATCAACTTTATATTATTTGATTATTATGGAGTTATAAAATAATTATATGAGTTTGTGATTATAAATTTATGTTAAGTTATGATTGGTGTCTATTATGTATATCAAATAATTATCACTTATATCACAATTATTTTACAATTTATATAATACCCATATTTAAAATTATAATCAAACTAATAATAATATAACGATATTTGATACCCTCTCAAATTTTTATATTATAATATTATATTTTACCTCAAAAATTTTATCATGGTATTTTAATGGATTTTATATTACTACCTTTGAAAAATGTGTATCAGGGTCTCTACTTTTCAGTATATAGAATGTTGATTTGGTTTATTAGTTTCTTCCTTGTTAGATATTATAAAATATATTTACTGTCATAGTTCAATAAAATATATATTTTTTAAAATTTGTTTCAAAAAGTAAAATTAGTTTTTAAATCATATATGTGATATATTATAGTAATGGTTCTAATTCTAGAATTTGAAAGATAATTTCAATGAAATATCACAATGATGTTTTCAAGGTAAGGTAAAAAATCTTTCCAATAAAATAATATAAAGTAATGATTTTCTATATACTTTTCAAACAACATAATGATTGTGAATTTTAATAAATAAAATTATATGGCTAATATCTCATTTGAAATCCATAATTTGAAAATAATTAGTAGTATATATGTGAAATATAATAAATTATATTTTATATTTCAGTTATATTTTTTTAGTAATGTGTGATAATAATGGAATCATTTATTAAGAATTACTTGGGTGATTTGTCTTTATGATTTTATGGAGTTATTTGGTTTCTTTCATGATGAATGATAAAAATAAAAACCATAAGATAACCATGATGACGAGATTGGTAAATTAATCATATGCATAGTAGTTATATTATTTTTATTTACATGGATCAAAAATAAATACACTCAATAGAAACATTTTTGTAGAGATATTAGTATGGGAAACAAAGGGGAATGGTTAAAGAAAATGTTAGTTAACATATTATATATTAGATAATGGAACATCATATTTTTTAAAACCATTCATATCAAGTTATGTTATAGGGTTATCTAGTCAAGGACATAATTTTATGTAGATTATTAATGTCACGACCCATCGTCGGGGCCCGTGCCGTGACTACCCCAAGCCCGCCTTCCATAGGCCAGGGGCTGGAGACAAGCACCAAAGGCGTAAATCCAGATAAGTGGGAAGGAATTGCCCTTTATAAAAGTAAATAAAACACCACAGAGTACAAGCGTAAGTAAAACACTAAGTACAAAGAGAAGTTATGAAAGGTAAATGGGCCAGAATACAAACCCAAAGGAATGTACAACTAAAACTGAACAAAGTACAACAGAAAAAGACAATAGCTGGAAGAACAGAAGCGGCTCTAGGGTCATCCTCCTCGGATCCTACCTGAAGGGTAGGTACAGATGGAGCAGGTCCTAGATCATCCACCACGGATCCTACCAGAAGGGTAGATACAGATAGCCTCCACAACGCTCTCTCCCGTCAACCTCCTCCGTGTGTTGTCTCGCCGTGAAGTCAACCTCCGGATACTGAATCGTTGTGTTGTCCACCTCTGGGTAATGAATCATCGTGTAGTCCACCTCCAAGTACCGTACAATCCTCGAACACTCAGCCTCCGTCAGCACTGCCCATCGTCTGAAACAAACACAATGAGGTGTGGGCATACCACGTGCAGGGGTGAGTATAACGATACTCAGTAGGGACCCCGAGACCCTCAAGGTCTCACTAAAACCAACAAGGATAACCACAAATAAGATCTCAACAGATAAACACTGCCTAGGTATATGCCCATACATATACCTAAGTTATCAAGTAACCCATATCAATCATGAGGAAACACAAGGGTTATGAAATCAACGGATAACCACTATCCAGGTATATGCCCATACATATACCTAAGTTATCAAGTAACCCATCTCAATCATGAGGAAAACACAAAGGTAAAAAGTATCATCTCAAACAAGGATTTTCATGATCGAAACCGTAATTGCTGAAGAGCCCCGTCTCTGGAGTGTACAGTGGTCCTGTCACGACTCTGAGGTACTGCTCACTAACCTAAGACTTCTGAGGTACTACTCCTGTCGAGTACTGTGGGCCTGCTGCGACAAACAAGCGCTTCCCACCATGGGTCTGCCGCTACAACCAAGCGCTCCCCCTCATAGCCTCAAGAGATACTCTTTCTGTTGAGTACCGTGGGTCTGTCGCTACAACCAAGCACTCCTTCGCCATGGGTCTGCCACTACAACCAAGCGTTCCCCCTCAAAGCCTCCAGAGGTACTCCTTCTGTTGATTACCGTAGGTCTGCCGCTATAACCAAGCGCTCCTCCACCATGGGTCTGCCGCTACAACCAAGCACTCGCCACTGGTCTATCTGAAACACTTCGAGTCGATCGGTCAAGCAGTCGTCAGGTCTCAGCCGGTTACACGGTCTCCGTACTCCGCACGCTCGTCTCCGGAAGGGTCCGCTCCACGAGCTGCTGGTCGATACTACAATTATCACAGAGTTTCACGAAGATGAATCTGAATAGACCACCTCGTCACAGAGTTCTCAACGCAGTAGACAGCGCATCAATCGGACACCTGGTCTGTGAGTTACTAGCCTTTTTGTCCCCGGGGCCTGGTTGGTTTCATGAGCGAACCAACCCGGCCGTAACTCAACTGTACCCCGAAATCTCATAGGGTATACTCATAGGGACCGTTTCTCAACGAGATCACCAACGCCGCTGATGGTTCGTCAAAACAGACGTCTGGTCTAAAAGATAACAGCTTTCCCATTCCAAGGGCCCAGTTGGATTCTGGGTACAATCCAACCCGGCCATACTCCAACTGCGTCCAAACCTCGGGTGGGGCATGCAAAAAGTTTCGTCTCATCAATAGGATTCCAACGAGACAGACGGCGTGTCAATTGGATGCTCGGTCTGTGAGTTATTGGCCTTTTCATTCTAGGGGCCTGGTTGGTTTCGTGAGCGAACCAACCCGACCACACTCTGACGACATCCAAACCTCGAGTGTAGTAAGCCAAAAGATCCGCCTCACTTAGAGGAATCCATCAAGGTCGACGTCATGTCAATCGGATGTCCGGAGCTCAAGATATAAGTTTTTCCACTCCGAGGGCCTGGTTGGTTTCATATCCGAACCAACCCGGCCGAACCCAAGGTATTCGGAAACCTTGTGTGCGACACACCGAAATGATCATCTCGTTCCAAGGATCTCCACACAACTAACAGTACGTTGATCACAGGTCCGTAGCCCATGATATGGGAAAAATACCAAAGAGGGTCCGAAAACAGGTGGTCCCGGCCCGGACCGGCCTGGGCCGGCCAGCGCGGCCCGGCTCGGCCTGGGCGCGACCCGGCCCGGCGGGTCGGGTCGGCTCGGCTCGGCCCGGCCGAGCGGCCGAGTGATGGAACCGCGGCCCCCGCGCGGGGCCGCTCCGCGGCACCCGGACACGGCATGCCGGCCGCGTCCCGCCTCCCGGTTCCGCGCTACCGCGGAACCACCTCGCCGTCACGGCTTCAGCCGCGACAAGTTTTGCTGGTGGCGTGCTGGGCGCCGGCGTGGTCCGCCGGCGTGGGATTCCGCGGACCACCAGACGCACTCCAGTGGTCTGTTTTACATGCGGTCTATGCCAGTGGTCCTCCTCGGACCCGACCTTCACTGCAAGGCCCTCAAATCGCCCATTCGGCCCAGTTTGTCGTCGTCCACCATTCCGCAAACTAAGAACAAGAATGAATGCGGTGGTTCGGACCTGTTCGTTGGTCCGCACCCACCGCGTTAGCAGTTTGAAACAACACCAAAATATTTCCCATAAATTTGATAAAACCCGAACCGCAATAATAATCCATGGACCAACTTGTTAATTAGTTAGTCCGCGTTCATTCCTTGAAGGGATTCAAACATGGAGTATTTCAAAACAACCCCTACCTCAACGTCGTCATCAAACGCGAGTTCGTCGTGGAATTGACCGTCGCTGAAGAAAAGGATCGTCGCGTCGTGGAAGGGCGTCGCTGTCGCACAAAACTCGGCGTTGGGCAGACAAACTCCAAGGATCAAGAACATACCGAATTAATTATAACAATTAAATCCATGTTGATGTTTTAATCCACAAATAATTAAAAGGATCGCAATCCCCTACCTTGTTGTTGTCGATCGAATATTGTCGCGTGGTAGGATCGTCGCGGAAGAAGTGTTGCAGAGAGAGAATCGTCGGCGTAAATCCCCAGGGGTCTGGCGTTCTTCGTTGCCCTTCGTCGGAGGTCGGCATTCTTCACGTTCTTCGCGTTCTTCGCATTCTCCGCGTTCTTCGCGTAGGAGGGTGAAGATCATTAGAGATTCTCCAAAGGTCTAACACAACAAGAATATATTAAAATATGTCCTCATCTTATTTTATTATCAACTGAAGAATTTAAAAAACAAAGATAAGTAAGGAACAATTAATTCATAAAATTAATTACAACGAACTAACAGCCCAATTAATAGGGGCGTTAAGAATTTAAGAAATTCTTCAGTTGACTTTCATTTGATAGGGGATTTTGCGGCTGTGTTACTTAGCAGAAAAGAAACGATGGGGATCGTGTGATCCCCACCTCACAAATATCCTACTAAGAGGGTAGGATATTTTGGGTTCCACCCTATCCGCTTCTACTCAGCTCAAAAATCATTAAGTGGCTTTAAGTGACTTTAAGTAAAAATAAAATAAAATTTGTCGTACCACATTATTTTATTTCTTAACTTAAGGCCCAATAATTTAAAAACCACACCCGAGCAAACGCAACTCCGGCAGAGGGGTTTCTATGCAATTACCGGTGCTGTGATTCCATCAGTTCCCTCAGAATTTGATTTCGAGTACCAGTTCAAAAGTTATAAAAACCCGCTTGTTCGTTCACTGAATGTACCCGAGCCCAAACTTCGGAAAATGATTCTGGGCACATCGGGCCTCGGAATCAGGCGCCATCAGAAACTGCATTCTTGTAAAATCAAAAATAAAATTTAGAAAAAAAATTCCCTTTAAATTTCTGGGTCATTACATTACTCCCACCTCAGGGTTTTACGTCCTCATAAAGCTTTAACACAAACTAGGGTCACAAAAGCGGTACAAAGAATGCATATGAGCCTTCCGCTCCCTTGTGCTCACCCGGAGATTCCCGTATTGCCATAGAAAGTGCACCCGAGGAATCGGTCGTCCTCGTAGGATCTGATCCTGTCGATCCTCGATCCCCACTGGAACCTCTGTGAAAGACACCCCATCTCCATCATCTAGCTCCTCATGGTCGATGATATGCGAAGGGTCGAGCACGTATCTCCTCAGTTGAGATACGTGGAAATCGTCATGCACCTAGTGAAACTGAGGTGGATGGGTCAAGCGGTAAACCACCCCGCCTACCCAGCTAAGGACCTAGAAAGGTTCGTTGAACTTCGGAGATAACTTGCTGCCTTGGCCACATCTCCATAAACCTTGTCGAGGTGAGACCCGTATAAGGACGTGATCGCCATTCTCAAACTATGAGGCCTCCAATTCCTGTTAGAACTGAAACTCAAAACGAATGCTGCCACGAGGGTAAGGTTGACCAACTCAAGAGTGATCGGTCGCACCCTCCTGAGCATGAGTTTATCCTGTGATGCATGGGGTTTCCTTTTCACCAACCAAGAAAAACCCATCCCGACATCATAGTTAAAACACAAACTTTTTGACTAATACAGTCAATCCGTGTATAAACTGTGGATCCAATCCATACTCAGACCAACGTCGTACGGACTCGATGCTGCTACCAAGAGATTCCAACTGAAACTCTCGCCTCGAGGGTCTGACCACACTATTGGCATAAGTGTGATTATCGAGTCTTCTCCAAAGGTATCTCTAGACGTGACGGTCAAGTCCATGGCTTACCTGAAACTGTAGTTCTGGATCAAGATTTGTGAAAGCAAGGAATGATTCATATCGACATCCGTTACTACAGCAGCTAGTAGTGGACACAGACTATCCCTTGAATCATTTCTAGAGCCATTGGGTAACACTCCTTGACCTCAAGCAGCAGCACTCTTCCTCCGCCCTCCAGCTCCCTGGCCTGGTAGGGATAACTAAGGTGAGTGGTTGTAGCATGTTAAGATGTACACCACCTCATGATGCTCTCCTAGCTCTACCTCCACGTCTGCTGCTCCGCAGACTCATATCTCCTTAATGCTTCCTATTCTTTAAACATTTAGCATGCCCGAGTCTCCAAGACTAGTGCCCGTTTCCGGTTCATACTGCACTATGCAGTCTTCATCCGCTCCTCGATGATCTGTACCTTCTTTGCCTACGATCTGAAAGAGCTTCTAAAATTTCTCCTCTGCCGAAAAGAGAAAATCGGTCTCATCCCCTAGATGAACATCTCCCATTACCTAATACAGTAAATCCTGACATGAATGATGCATTCATTCCATGGATGACGTCGTAAGGCCTCGACGTAACTACCAAGAGATCCAACTGTCACTCTCGCCTCTAAGGGTCGAGTCACACTGTCAGCTTCAGTGTGAGGTCACTGGGTCTCCTCCGGTAGAAATCTAGAACGATAGGGTCAAGTCAACAGTCTTAACCAGGACCACTCAGTATCATCAAAACAGAAAGGAAAGGAAAGAAAACAGCACAGGATAAGTGTCTTTTTATTATTGTAGCTCATAGAACAAAGACACAAATACAACAGAAACATGGAACTAGAAGTACAAAGGACGTATCCACTAGTTCCTCTCCTGTCCACCTGCTCTTGGAGCTCTACTGCCTTGCCACTGCTCGGATTTTTCTCAATCACGCGCCGCTGCTTCTGCTTCGGTGGCTCCTCCAAAGCCTGCGGATCAACTGTACGAGGAGTCGGATAGTCACGTGCCAGGTGACCCTTCCAACCGCATTCACTACACATTCTGCTCCTCGTACGGCTGGCTCTGGTCCTCTTGGAGCTCTTCATCATCTGTCTACTTCCCACATATGACTCGGCTACTGATCGAAAACCCTATGGCAAAGGCAGATGCACCTATACACGCTCGGGGTGTAGAGCTACTGACACAAACTCCACCCTGAAGAAGGTCTCTAAGTCTTCCCATGCGAAGGTCATCCCATCGCAAAACTGGAACAAGTGGCTCCACCACCTGCCTACTGCTGCCTAAAGAAGGTTGGTAGCAATGATCACCAGGAAGTCTAATGGATTCCCCACTAGCTTGAAGACTCTCACCACAGCCTCCAGCCAATCCTAAGACGCCTACGGGTCCGTCTCTCCCCGGAACCTGGGTGGCCTCGGGTGCTGGAACTCGTGCAGTGCACTCAAGTGGAATGCATCGCCTACTGTTGGGGCTGGTGGCATCGGTGGCCAAACGTATGGTAGTACCGCTGGTGCCTCCGATGGTTCCTCAACTACAAGAGGGACCTGTACCGAAGCCTCGTTGCTCGGCAGGATGTCAGTACGCACCTCTCTCTTGGCTGTAGCTGTTCGTCCAAGAAAAGGCATCCTGAAAGAAACAACGTGACACAGTCAAATGATTATACCTAGTGAGCTGACCTGGTTTAAGCTGATATTTAAATAAAACTCTTGGAAACACACATGCAATCAGTTTTTTCGTGCACAAGTCGGAATTTAGTTGTTAGGGTCATGGTGTATGGATACGTTAGCCGCCCGCACCAACACTGGACTCCCTGAACTGAAGACCACACTCGGTACCCTTAACACTATTGCTTCACAGAAAGAAAATATCAGAGTTATAAGTTCGGCGGTAGAACCGACTCCTCTGATACCAATTTGTCACGACCCATCCTCGGGGCTCGTGCCGTGACTACCCCAATCCCACCTTCCATAGACCAGAGGCTGGCGACTAGCACCAAAGGCATAAATTCCGATAACTGGGAAGGCATTTCCTTTTATAAAAGTAAACAAAACACCATAGAGTACAAGTAGAAATAAAACACTAAGTACAAATAGAAGTGCTGAAAGGTAAATGGGACAGAATACAAACCCAAAAGAATGTACAACTACAACTAAACAAAGTACAACAGAAAAAGACAACATCTGGAAGAACGGAAGCAGATCCTTGGTCATCTTCCTCGGATCCTACCTGAAGGGTTGGTACAGATGGAGCAGCTCCTGGATCGTCCAACATGGATCCTACCTGAAGGGTAGGTACAGATAGCCTCCACAACGCTCTCACCCGTCAACCACCTTTGATTGTCGTCTCGCCATGAAGTCCACCTTCGGATACTGACTCATCGTGTAGTCCACCTCCGGGTACTGACTCGTCATGTAGTCCACCTCCGGGTACCGTCCAGTCCTCGAACACTTGGCCTCTGTCAGCACTGCCCGTCGTCTGCAACCAACACAACAAGGTGTGGGCATACCCCGTGCAGGGGTGAGTATAACGATACTCAGTAGGGACCCCGAGACCCTCAAGGTCTCACTAAAACCAACAAGGATAACCACAAATAAGATCTCAACAGATAAACACTGCCCAGGTATATGCCCATACATATACCTAAGTTATCAAGTAACCCATATCAATCATGAGGAAACACAAGGGTTATGAAATCAACGGATAACCACTATCCAGGTATATGCCCATACATATACCAAAGTTATCAAGTAACCCATCTCAATCATGAGGAAAAAACAAATGTCAAATGTCTCATCTCAAACCAGGATTTTCATGATCGAAACCATAACTGCTGAAGAGCCCCGTCTCTGGAGTGTACAGTGGTCCTATCAAGACTCTGAGGTACTTCTCAATAACCTAAGACTACTGAGGTACTCCTCCTGTCGAGTATTGTGGGCCTGCTTCTACAACCAAGAGCTTCCCACCATGTTTATGCCGCTACAACCAAGCGCTCCCCCCCATAGCCTCAAGAGTTACACCTTCTGTTGAGTACCGTGGGTCTGCCGCTTCAACCAAGCGCTCCTCCACTGTGGGTCTGCCGCTACAACCAAGCGCTCCCCCTCATAGCCTCTAGAGGTACTACTTCTGTTGAGTACCGTGGGTTTGCCGCTACAACCAAGTGATCCTCCGCCGTGGGTCTACTTCTACAACCAAGCGCTTCCCACCGGGATATCTGAAACACACCGAGTCGATCGGTCAAGCCGTCGTCAGGTCTCAGCCGGTTACACGGTCTCCGTACTCTGCACGCTCATCTCTGGGAGGGTCCACTCCACGATCTGCTGGTAGATACTACAAGTATCATAGAGTTCCACAAAGAAGTATCTCAAAGGACCTCCTCATCACATAGGTCTCAACGCAAAAAACGACACATCAATCGGACGCCCGGTCTGTGAGTTACTTGCCTTTTCGTCCACGGAGCCTGGTTGGTTTCGTGAGCGAACCAAACTAGCTGTAACTCAACTATACCCCGAAATCTCAATGGGTATACTCATATGGACCATTTCTCAAAGATATCACCAACGACGCTGACGGTTCGTCAAATGGACGTCTGTTCTGAAAGATAACAGCTTTCCCCTTCCAAGAGCCCGGTTGGATTTCGAGTACAATCCAACCCGGCCATACTCCAACTGCATCCAAACCTCGGGTAGGGCATGCCAAAATTTATGTCTCATTAAGAGGATTCCAACTAGATAGACGGCGAGTCAATCGGACGCCCGGTCTGTGAGTAATTGGCTTTTTCGTTCCAGGGGCCCGGTTGGTTTCATGAGCAAACCAACCCGACCGCACTCCGACGACATCCAAACCTCGAGCGAAGTAAGCCAAAAGATCCTTCTCACTTAGAGGAATCCATCAAGGTCGAAGTCATGTCAATCGGATTTATAGAGCTCAAGATATAAATGTTTCCGCTCTGAGGGCCCGGTTAGTTTCGTATCCGAACCAACCCGGCCGAACCCAAGGTAATCCGAAAACTTGAGTGCAATATACCAAAACAATCATCTTGTTCCAAGGATCGCTATGCAACTGAAGGTACGTCGATCAGAGGTCCGTAGCCCAAGATATGGGCAAAAGACCAAAGAGGGTCCGAAAATGGGGGGTCCGGGCCCGGACTGACCTGGTCCGGCCTGGGCGCGACCCGGCCCGGCGGGTCGGCTCGGCTCGGCTCGGCTAGGCTGAGCGAAGGAACCAAGGCCCCCGCACGGGGCCGCTCCACATCACCCGGACACGGCATGCCAGCCGCGTACCGCCTCCCGGATCTGTGCGGCCGCGGAACCGCCACGCCGTCACGGCTTCAGCCGCTACCGGTTTTGCTCGTGGCGTGCCGGGCACCGCCGCACCAGCTCTGTGTGCCATCCTGGGATTCCGCGGACCACCGGACGCGCTCCGGTGGTCCGTTTTACGTGTTGTATTCACCAGTGGTCCGCCTGGGACGCGACCTTAACTGCAAGGCCCTCAACTCGCCCTTACGAACCCGCTTGTCATCGTCCGTCGTTCCGCACACTTAGAATGAGAAAGAATGCGGTGGTTCGGACCTGTTCGTTGGTCCGCACCCACCGCGTTAGCGGTTTGAAACATCACCATAATATATTAAATCAATTTTATAAACCCCGAACCGCAATAATAATCCACGGACCAACTTGTTAATTAGTTGGTCCACATTCATGCCGTGAAGGGAATCAAACATAGAGTATTTCAAAACAACCCCTACCTCAACATCGTCGATGGATGTGAGTTCGTCGCGGAATTGACCGTCGCGGAAGAAAAGGATCGTCGCGTAGCGGAAGGGCGTCGCTGTCGCACGGTACTCTGCGTCGTGCAGACAAACTCTGAGGAACAAGAACATACAGATTTAATTATAACAATTAAATCCTTGTTTATATTATAATCCAAAAAGAATTAAAAGGATCGCAATCCCCTACCCTGTCATTGTCGATCGAAGATTTTCGCGTGGTTGTATTGTCACGGAAGAAGCGTTGTAGAGGGAGAATCGTCGGCGTCAATCTCCGGGGGTCCGGCATTCTTCGTCGCCCTTCGTCGGAGGCCGACGTTCTTCACATTCTTCGCATTCTTCGCGTTCTTTGCGTTCTTCGCGTTCTTCGCGTAGGAGGGTGAAGATCTTTAGATATTCTCCAATGGTCTAACACAACATGATGATAATAAAATAATCCCTCATCTTATTTTATTATCAACTGAAGAATTTGAAAAACAAAGATAAGTAACGAACAATTAATTCATAGAATTAATTGCGATGAACTAACCGCCCTATTAATAGGGGCGTTAAGAATTTAGAAAACACGTCAGTTGACTTTCGTTTAATAGGGGTTTTCGCGGGTGCGTTACATTGCGGAATTGAAACGGTGGGGCTCGTGTGGGCCCCACCTCACAAATATCCTACCAAGAGGGTAAGATATTTTGGGTTCCACCATATCCGCTTCAACTCAGCTTAAGTAGCTTTAAGTTGCTTTAAGCGGCTATAAGTAAAAATAAAATAAAGTTTGTCATACCACATTATTTTATTTCTTAACTTAAAGCCCAAAAATTTAAAAACCACACCCGAGCAAATGCAACTCCAGAAGAGGCATTTCGAAGCAAATTCCGGTGTTGCGATTCCATCGGTGCCCGAAGAATTTGATTTCGAGCAGCGGTTCAAAAGTTAGAAAAACTCACTCGTTCATTCACTGAACGTACCTGAGCCCAAACATCGGAAAATGATTCTGGGCACACAGGGACTCGGAATCAGGCGCCGTCAGAAACTGTGTTCTTGTAAAATCCCAAAGAAAATTTAGAAAAAAATTTCCCTTTAAATTTCTGGGTCATTACAATTAACATTGGATGATTTAGAAGCTAGTATTTTTGTTTTTCATATTTATAATATGTACGGATTTATTAACAGGAGTCATATTTCTATCATGATCATTTGAACAGTTGAGGCTTCAAGAAAAAGGGATTATGTTATATTACTTCTGTTTATATTAGATTTCATATAATGTGAAAAAATTGACTTGAGATTTATTTTTATTATACATTATATTTTCATAAAGGCCACCTTAATGAGATAAAATATACTGTTTGGTGATATTTGGGATGACTATGTATTTTTTATTTTCGATATGATGACTGTGTATTTGTTAAATAATAATTATTAATTTTTTATTTTCATGGATTATTATAACATACATTTATCCCATTTTCTTGGGTTTCTTGACATATTATGATCGTATATAATTAACTAGTTGAGATCATGTCATGATCACATTGTGAGATTTTTGAAATGATAAAATAAGTTTTAGATTATTCGTAAGAGGATCCAATTATTTTTATAACAAGATATAACAACAAGAAATATGATGTTGAATTTCATATATGATATGAGTTATCAGTGAGAATTCAAATTTTCAAATTTTACTAATCAAACACCAATAATGTATGAAAATTTTATTTTTTATTAAGAAAATAGTGTTAAGGGGAAAATGAGAAAAAAATTCCAAAATTAAAATAACAAATAACCATAACAAAATAAAATGAAAAGATAAATACAGGATCTTCCAATCCCCATCAATGAACTTGTGTTGAAAAACCCTCATCAGTGCATGTCCACTTGGTTAGTTGTCCTTTGCAAGAATACACGATCCTAGAACCGATGGCTTTTCCATAACCTCGTAGAATTTCAAATCAAAATTGCTTGTATAGTTGAATGTTTCTTTCTCTGAGCCCCATCAAAAGAAGATCCATGTAAAAAAGATGGATACATCATACCAAAATCCTCTTCAAAACACACTAATAACTGGTCTAAAAGAAGATGGAAAACAAACCCAAAAACCACCCAAACCTCGAAACAACATCCACCAATTTTATCAAGAGTCATTGAATAGTACTTTAAAAATAACAAAACCACTTTCCCTTAAAAATACCAAAGGATAGGTATTAGATGGATGCTAGGTGCCTCACACATCAGATTTTCAAACTCAATGGAATGCTGGTCCTTGGACAGTATGTACACCTCAAGGCTAACCATTCCTTTGAGGAAACCACATACAAGAATTTTGTCATGTTTTTCAACCCAAGAATATTTCTCTTCTTTAAAGGTCTACCACAATGACCTCCCCATCATTTAGTAGCGTACTCCTTAGAATAATTATGTAACAAGACGTACTCTACAACTTCTTCCATAAATCTTAAAAATAATTCGAAAGGATGATCACCATGGACCTTTGGATTCTAATGCCTCACATAATCAGAGTAAATCATTTTGGTGTTTATCTTCCAGGAAGTTTGAGTCTTTAGAAGAGGTGGTTGGTATGAGTAATCCACCACTTATAGTTTCATGTGAAATAAAAAACTATTTAAATTATTATCTTTAATTATTATAGTTTGTTATTTTTAAAATTATTATTGAGAAATTATGGTTTATGGTTTGTAATTATAAATCTTGTCTCACAATTTTGGTAAAAGAAAATATTTTTTATTGGATAAATTATAATTATATAGAGATTTAGATACTTTTTGTTTCTAGGAAAATTCATTTACCACAGATATTATTGAAAATGTTTTTTTAAATATAATGATTGCTTGAACCTAAATGACTTGTTTATAATGTATACCATCATACAATATTTTTCAAAACCCCATTCCTTGAAAGATACCCCTCTGGGATAACAAATGATAAAATGGAGATATTAACACACAATTACCCATTACAATAGGTACTGGGGTGGTGAATGACACCATGGGTATCCAAATCACACAAAATGGGAGGACTAACCTATTTTATTGGAATCAAAATCATGATATAAGATCTTTCATCCTCAAAACAACTCTAATACATAAATCACTGAAATCCAAAATATATCCCATAATCATTACCTAAAGTAAAAATTTTTAAAATTGAAATAATACTCCAAAGCATATACTAAAATTAATGATATTCCGTGAAAAATCAACTATACCAGGGTTTGAGGTTGAAAGGTCCATCCTGGTCTATGTAATACTTCTAGGAACCTTAACGAGGTTTCATATACATACGATGAGCATACAAGTATACACATTTTGAAAAAACTAATTCTATTATGCTCACCTGAATGGAAGGTAACCAATTAATCTGTAAGAAAACAATAGAACCAAATAACACCTAACAAGGTATACTATCCATCCCATCCTCTCTAATGAATGCTCACTAATAAATGAAAGTCAGGTAAAGTAATATTGTAATCCCATCAATGATTTGGGTAACATGAACAAATTGTCCCCTATTTAACCTCTCTTTCCTAATGTATATCATCCTCAAACTCCCTCATATCCTGAAAACCCATGTCCCAGCCCACCCACAACCTCTTGGGACCCACAAACCTAATCTTGACCAATCACTAGGGACCTGAGCCAAATCAAATTCTATCCAAAGATGCATAGTCCAAATACACAACACATCCCATGATTAGACACCTTGTCCGCAACCACATCACATCCCACCCGCAAACCCCTGATCCCCAAATAACACCAAATCACAAAGAAACCAAGGAAATCACAAAACATGTCATTCCAGAAACACGTAAGGAAGCACCACATTTCAACCCACACCATGGACTCACTAACCACAACATGGCCAATGAATATAGATATATCACTAACTAAAATATGGAGAATGGAATAGTGGGTTTCTAGCCAACCATCCTCCCACTGGGAGGTTTGGGAAGGACACCACACCCCATGATGATGGAGGTAATCAGTACATAGTTCTCATTTTAGGTGGGGAGAATATAAAAACCCCATGTAAAATATAATAATATATATACATATATACATATGATACCAAGAACTCATCCCAACCTATGGGTTTTCAAATAAGTGACCAAGACATAACACATCACCATTTAGGCTACCTCTATATGAAAAACAACACATGACAAGATAAAAATCACAACCAAATTCCTATCCAATTCTGTTAACAAAGTACACACTTCATCTACAAATTTATCTATTTATTCTGTTAACCGCATTAACTAAATACAATTATGTACAATATTAATCAATAATTTATTCATTTATTCCATTACGATCTATGAAACTACCCAGAACATCACATGAGAAATGACATACCAAAAATGAAAAATGGAGAAACATTGGGTTAATCAATCATACTAACCATCATTCCACTTCTTCAAAGTCATTCCTTGAAAACCATACACACACACACACTTTTATCAACACATATTGTACAATCCTATAATAGGCCTACTTCACAACACATCCAATCCATTCCACTATTATCCCACCACTCAAAATGAGATTCCATCACACCATTAAAACCACCCCACAACACAGAACTATAATCATAGATACAACACCAAACAAACAAAACAAACCAGTATTTCATATTTATAAGGCACTCTATATTCAAAAATCAACTTGTCAATAATGTTGTTATCACAAATCAGGGCAATATAAGGGAATTTTTTTATTCTCTATGCCTATGTGATTTATAAATATTCATATAGAAAAGATTAACAAGAACAAACTAATATGTAATGTCTTTAGTGAACAAACAAGGACATCCAATGGACATCATTTTCAGTGGGGCATGTGGACCATACAATTTACAAAATCACAATCACATCATACCATAAAACATGTGATCTGAATCCATATACACCATTCAATTTTATATACTAAATTATAATCTTTGATTAGTATGGCAGAACCATGATCTACTAAAAAGAAAATTTATATCTCTCCCACATGATGCAAAATCAATGAAAAATGAATGTCAATCCCTAACTCAAAGGGTTTTCAACATTCATTTGAGGAAACAAATCCTTCATTGGTCCTTAAAGTTCCTATCCCTTGAGATCTGTATCTAACTAAGGACATGGACCATTAAAATATATTTTATGAATGGATTTCCATTATCATGAATTATAAAGAAATGAAATAATTTATGAATGGATTTTCATTATCATGAATTTGAAATATTTAGGTAGATATTGAATGGAAAAATAATCAACTTATCATGCATCCACATGATCACTAAGAGTTATTGGGTTTAGTAAATTATTATTATAAGTGAATATTCTTTTACCTCCAAAAATAAAATATATTTGATTAGTCAACATATGTTAGTAGTAGACCTTATGATGATATATATATAAATATGCATTTTTAATAGATCTGAATAAATTAAATGAGGTATACTATCTCAAAAATACCATGATTGATTAGTGGAGTATTTCAAATGTGACAACATGAATATTTTAATTTTAGAAAGTAAATTATTCAAAATTTTATACATCATATAGTGGATAATTTATTTTATAAATTAGTTTTCATATATAAATTTTTTATTTTTTAATTATTTTATTTCCATAATATTATGTGTTCTAAAACATTTTTTGTTCTCCCTCTTGAACATCTATTTATATTTATCGGATCTTATGGTATATTGGGTATCAAGATTGGTTATAATAAATTTTTAATAGACACGTTTATAATAGACTTGTATTCTGTTTATGTGAAAGTATATTTCAGACATTATCTATACATTTTATAAGGATTGCATCCCCTAGGGTGTGTGGTAGAATTATTTTGTGATTTTGTTTAATAGACAATTCCCAATTTTTTTTAGCCCAATAAATTACATGGAGGTAAATCCACTAGATTTTAGGATATATTTATATGAAATAAAATAAATCTAAAAAATATATTATACTATTTAAAACTATTTGACTTGGAAGTAAAATCATTATGTTCCATTATTTATTCGGCATATAACAATGAGCTTAAATGACTTCTAAAATATATTATATAAAAATTTTCATAATAAATTATCTATTCAATTGGAGTATATTAAGGGGATTAATTAAATTTTGATATATATATATATATATATATATTGTCTTCCAAATCAAGAAAAATTGATTAATAATAATCACTAAAATTATAGTAAATCCAATTTATTCATCATGAAATATGTATTGGTGAAAAATAATTTTTCACTTCTCTTTCTGAGAAAATAATATAAATTAAATTTTTATCATTATAAAAAATTAACTCTTAATGTGAATTTAATATTTTTTATAAACTTATAAAATTCAAAAATATTATGTAATAAAAATAATTTTTTTATAAATTATATAATTGAAATTGATACTTAATATTTGTTGATATAATAATTTAAAATTTTCTCCTAATTTTTACTATTCAAATAGTAAATATAATATCATATTATGCTTGAAAAATGAATTTTGTGAAATCAATTTTTTTTCGACATGATAACGTTTGTTACCAATAATTAAATAATTCCACATAAATTATATGTAATTGTAAAAGTGGATTCCATATTTATAAAAATCATTTATCATATTATATATTAATGTAAACAATTTTTTTATTTTATTTATAGTATAAACTGTAAAAAATTCTTAACATGGCTATGATTAAAAGGGGTTTATCATGTGTTCAGCTAAGAATATTTCAATTAAAATGACCTAAAACTAGGTTTAGTTATATTTAATAGCCATATTTAAATCTTATCAAATATTGTATCAATAATACTCAATTTGGGATCAGTTTTGGATGTGAAAAATATGGGTATAATAAATTAATTTCAAATTATCCATGGTTTTCCTCCAGCTTATTAATTAAATAACACTCTATATTGTTAATTTTTCACTCCTCTAAATACATTCCATCTTAAAATAACATACCAAAATATATAAAAAATATCCTTATAAATGTAATAGAGGTTATGGAATTTCAAAAATACCATCCCTTGTTCTTTCGAGAAGAGATACAAAGGAGAGTTCTTTAAGTGAATGTAATCTTGTTAACAATCCTCTTTATTTTTCATTCCTTTTTTTTTCAACATTCAATAATATTTTAAAAATTAGAATATTAAAAAACTAGTATATCATTAATAATGTGTTTATATTATGTAGAAATATAAATACAAATCCATCTCATCCTCTATTAATTAGAATACAGTGAAAACACTTTTTCGTTCAGCGAACTACATCTCTGTGAACTAAATTAATTTTCTTCAATCACTTAGCCACATGGGATATCATAGTGATCAAAATAATGAAACTAAATAAAAATATTACATGATATTACTTATTTAATAATAGTATAGCATCTGATTCCTTAACATATCACCCATTTATGGAAATAAATTACCAATCGTGCATAGGTGTACCCTCACATCTCAAAAAATGATGTGACTCATTTTCTAGGTCCAAACATCATGAATTTCAAAAATAATGTCACAAATAAGTTAATTTTATGTTTTTACATTAATATAAATATTTAGATGATGGAACTATATCATATAACTAAGAACCAAAACACTCATGACAAAAAATTCTTGAAATTAGAAGGCAATTAACACTCAAAATAATAATAACAATGAATGATAATTAAGAACAAATAGTAATATTTAATAAGATGATAATATATTATTTTATAAACATTAATTTGGTTTAGATAAATAATAATAAAATGGGTAAACTAATATAATGTAGGTTAATATGTGTTTATCTAAATTAATGATTGAGGAATGTATTTTGTTTCAATATCTGTTCATGATGCATGTTGTAATGATCTGAACCCAATCTCGTTTTAATGGATTATATATGTATCATTTTTCATATAATATAATTAATAAATCATTATACATTGTATTTTATTTTTCAATTGTATATTTTATCCATGGTAATTTTTTTAGATAATAAACATGTTGTAAAGAATTAAATATATAAACTACTTTTCCTTGGGTTATATTACATCTTCATTTTCCATTTTATTCTTTGAATATGAATGTAATGGATTTTGAAATTTTTTTTATTTAATATTTTTTCAATTTGAATACTTGATATAAATATTTTAATGTTTTATGATTTTTGAATTTATAACATGATCATTATAGTGGGTATCCCTCTCAAATTGTCTTCTTTTGAACAAATGTTTTTTTATAGACATATAATATTTTATTATGTGTATATACATCCTATTTTATATGTTATACAATAAAAATCATTATATTTATGGTATTCAATGTTTATTTTATTGTAATTTATGTCATCCTTCATTTAATTCAGATGTTACCAAAGTAATAATTTATTTATGTTTCAATATAATTTTAATCATGATTGTTTATATATGATTTTATAACTAAGGATAATATTTTTTATTTTTATAGTGAAACAAATTAATTTAAATAACCTCTATTTTTTTAGTATTTTTTCACTTCATTAGAATTTTTTTTAATATATATATATTAAAATTATTATGAAATTCTGTCCTATAAAATCTCTCATAACTTCTCCTTTTGTTAGAAAATAATGTTTTATCTAGATAATTTTTTCAAAATAATATTTAAAATAGTATTTTACTATTTTTAAAACAAAAAATCTATTTTAGCCATAATTTTTTTTAAATGATTAATGACTTTTTTCTATAAAATTTAAAAAAAAGGATACTTATAAATATTCAAACATAATGTAAAAGCGATCATTGTTTTATCTTACTCCAAATTAAGGTAACGCACAAAATATCATCAAAATATATTTTTCAATGATTCATTGATATATTTAAAACTATATTTTTAATGAAAATTTAAAACCTAATATTCTAAATACTTATTTTTATTTATTGTGATCTTCAAAAATAAGTGGATTCTTAAAAAATGTTCTAAATGATATTTATATTCTATTTATATTCATAAAATAAATTTATACATTATCTACCCTATAACCCACTAGGTTTATGTTTTAATGATACCATCCTTATCCATTCATTGTTTTTTTATAATAAGATTGACAAGGGAATGACTTGAAAATTAGTTAATTGTTTAATTTTTATAGTCACTATCTTTTCCTTTAAAAATTCACATTCTCCTGATTAGTGGACACTAAATTTTCAATAATTATCCATATTATATATCAAGGATTTCATTATTACTCAAATAGGAGAACATTTCAATTATCAATTTTATACATTCAATGGTATATGATTGACTGGGAGAAGGATAAAAATTATTATTATTTATTTATAATGATTATTTATTGATTGATGATATTCTTAAAGAATTAAATATTTAATAATATATATAATTAATGTGTTGGAAATATATTTATTGTGGGTTTAGTTATTATATATCTCCTTGATATGTTGATAGATTCATATGGATAATCGGTACGCTATAATTAAATGGGGGTTTTATCCACATATTTTATCTGACATGTAACTAGTATTGGGAGTGTAGATAATATGTTTCGTTATATATCGGTGTAAAATATTAATTAATTTATTCATTGTGAATTTAGTTATATTTATCAATCTGGTTGTTTTATAGTTGTTATACGTGGATTCTTTTTTATAAATTTTATTTGTTTAATTTCATGTCAATTCAGTTATTTTCTATTCCATACTGACTACAAATTATCTAATCCTAAAAGAGAATTTATTTATTAAATATTATTTCAGTTTATATTTATACATTTCAATATTAATTTATTTTTATTTATTTTTATTTATTTATTTAGAATCTCTTCCCCTTTTGAAATGCTTATTGAGAATTTTAGCTCATTGTTGTTTTTAATACATTTCCCAAGTTATGTAAGGGAAATAAGTGTATGATTTAACTGATATTAATTTTTTTAAATCCACTACTAAGTATTTGATTTTTCCAAATATAATGTGAGTTTTATATAATTACCTATTTTACTAATAATACTAAAATATTTGGGTTTTTTACATGTGATAACTTGTTTGTATAACCAATGTAACAATGTAACCAATGATATTGGGTTATAAGGGTCAAGATCATTATATTTGGTATTGGAGTCAAGATTAGTGTAATCAATGGGAGATAAATTCCTGAAATAATTGATTAGGTAATATAACCTTGTGATATAATTTTAGTATAATTATATAAGAACATAATAATTTTTTTTGAGGAAGTTAATATGTTGTTTCCCTTGAAATACATGCCTATATGAATAATACTAGTGGTTGGGGTTCTCCAAAATTTGTATCATGGTGTAATAATATAAAAAGGGATTAAATGGAATTTTACACGATCTTCTTATAATTCTCTCAAATAATTATTATTGGGTAGATTTTTTGACAAAACCATGTGATATTTTTGGGACAATTCCCATTTTTGTTACTAACCATTATGTGTTATTTGAATACATGATGAAAATGATTGACCTAGGGTATACTTAACATTTATTATATTTATACTAATTTTTCATGATTCATATATCCTATTAGTTATTGTTTTGTTTCCCACAATTATAAATATTATTCACACTATTCATTTTGGTTTCCATTAATAGAGAAATCCTGATGGAATCATGTTATTAGTCAGTATGATGAAATATTTTGTGATTATGAGAAACAAAAAAGAAGTTATTATATGGGTGAAATATATTAATATTATTCCTAGTCATGTATCTTGATATATGATCATCAATCCATACGTAATATAACTCTCAGACTCCCTTATGAATTTTGGTAAAAAGAACACTAATAACTCAGTGTTGTTGACCATAGAGCTAATTAAGGTCGATATCAATAATGTTAAAAATATTGGACAAGAACCATATGAATTTTTATCAAATGAAAATGAAAATATTTTATGTTAGTAATTTTTGGTAATAATGTTATTAACTACTAAGAAAAAGTGATAAGATTATTAATGAAAAATAAGATTCATCCTTGTTATCAATTTATACTTCATTTTTCTGAATATTGGGAAAATGGGAATTATATGAATTGATTCCATATTTTACTGTATATATCATAATATGAGTAAGGTGCTATGTGGAAGTAAAATTATTAATATATTAAATTAATATAAAAAATGAATAAAATTGAACATGTATTTTTATAATTTGTATTTTGTTGATAATAATCCAAGAAATTACAAGTATTATGTTACTTTCTAAATCATTTATGTCTTCATTTATGATAATCAATAAAATTATTGGCACTATCATTAGATTATGTGTTCTTGTTATACCATATGATAAATGTACCTAAAAATTTTATTTTATATTTTATGGGACGATATATTATCATGAATAAGGATATTTTTAGATATATTTATGGGATTATAACCCATTAGTTAAGTGTATTGAATAATTTTTAATGAATAATCATAATACACTATTTAGAATTATGATAATATGTATTCGTAAAATTTACGGATTTTCCTATCATTTATGTTTTATTAACTATGAATCTTCATTATTTAGTAAAATTATATGAATTTTATTAAAATAGAATTGGAAAATGTGAATCTCACATGTAGGGAGACAACCTGTCTCATCTAGAATGCCTATAGTGATTGACCCCACAACCAATGGGATATAAGGTTTTAGCACCCACCACTAAACTATGTAATGTAATTTTCAATATTTCATTTTTTTAAATAAAAAAAATGATAGATAATTATTAATTATGAACTAGTGGAATAAACATTGAGGTTTAGAAATTAATGTATTATATTGGATAATTTTTTCTAACCATATTACATTTGGAAAATATTTTGAGGAAAATAAAATAAAATGTCATTATTTTATACATATTATTACCCTTTAAATGTTTAGGACCCCAATTTTTTGTTATAGGAAGATGAATTTAAATTATGTCTAATTCAAAACAATGGGCCATAAATGGATTTCCAATGAGGTTAGTGATGTTTCAAGTAATTATGATGCATGTTAAGAGATCTAAATGCATTTATATAGAAAATGAAATTTGGCCAAATGTTAAGAATACATCATGAAACCATCCTATATGGACCCTATAAATAATGAGAGGATAGATATTTGGGTGAATCATTGCATAGGGTATTCCCAAACCATGTTATAGGGACAACAAACCCATAAAAATTGTTTGTTGTTTTTAAGAATGGTGTTCCACGAGGTGGGTACATGATTTGGTAATTGTGATTATAAACTATTTGGGTGCCCCCCTCGACATATCAGAAGGTGCATGGTTGGTGCATTGTTTGTCCATCAATTTTGTCAAACCATACAACCATGATTTTTCATCAAAATGAACTTTAGGGACTCAATGAAATGTTTTAAACATAATTGTATCTTCATTATTCATTTAAATCGATATTGCCATCTCTTTCCATATTTTATCTCCTTTGAATCTCTTTTTTGGAATTTGATCTCTCTCATCCATTTGATATATGATTCCTATTTTATTAGTCATATTGCATAGTCACTGGTATGATCTTGGTTACTCTTTAGTCATTCATATTTTTATTCTCCTAGAGAGAGTTATTAAGTTTCCATATCATATTCTCTATTTTTAGGGCATTGGTAAATTTATTATATATCTTTTAATGGAGAAAAAACATAAGGAAAATACTAGATGAGGAGTGTAGTATAATCCAATTATTAGTTCTATATAACACAACCCTTGCATTTTTAACATTTTATTAATTTATATGTGTGAAAGCTAGTTTCAATTTGTGTGGAAATATTAATTAATGGGACATGATTATAGTAATTATAATCATGTTTTAATAACCTTGTTAAATATTTTTTCCATCATTGTAGGTTATTACATCAATGTCGACTTCCCTAGTAGGTTTTCTCTATATTTATAACTTCTGGGATTGTTAGTATTATTATCACCAGCGTTTAGGTATGACTTGAATTTACCTTGATAATTAAACGTATTGAATTAAATATATAAATTGTTATCATCTAGAACATGTATTATTACCAATTAACCATCCTAAGTCAATTTCTTCAACCTAATAATTGAATACTATATAGAAATGGAATATATGTTATATATATATGACTTGGAATAATTAAATTCAATTTAATTACTTGTTTGAGAAATCATATTTCCACATTCTAGGATTAATGGAAGGCATCAAAGTGACCCTAATTAATTAAACATCACTTATTTGAATTAATAAATGGTTTCATGTGATTTATCTATGTCAGGCTAATGAATGGTGTGGGATAAAACCAATAACTTGTTAAATGGATTGATTATTAGGATGAATTAATTAATTTAAATAATCCTGTATATGGCTCATATTTTATATTCAAATTCAAATTATTATAGGGGTTTTCATACTTGATCTCTCCTTGGATTCACGAGGGAATTACGTGGAGACTCATGGATCTTGTTATGTTTCGTTGATGCTACTTTAAGAGGTTTACAAAATCCATGGAACCTGATCCTTGACTACAATTGGGTTCTAGGAGTAACCCCATAAGATCCCTTTACCTTCACAGTATGATTCATTGGAGACTTTATAGGTATCTAGTGTGACATCCTTAAACATGTGGTTCCATGGATGTATCATTGGTCCTGGTCATTAATTATCCCATTTTTTCATTTATTTATATCTTGGAAATAGTAATAATAATATTATTGTGGAATTAATTGGTCGATGAACATTGGATTACACTCCAAAACCATTGGAATTCAATAGATTATTACCATGTTGGATCAATACATGATGCCAATGTTAACTTTTTTTTACCCTGGATCGTCTCTATTTTTATCATTATACTTTATTATATGTTATATAATGGATCCTTTATCATTGTTATTATTATTAGAAAATTTCATTTATGGTTAATCCACATATTTATTACATATATTAAATAGAAAAATTATTAAATTAAATGGTTTCATATTCATCCACTAGTATATGATGAATATGGTACATGATTATATTCATTATTATACTACATTACAATGATATGTCTAGTTTTACACACTTTTTTGTTTATATTACACGGAATGAATGTTCTTTATTCCATTAGGGTGGTCTAATATGATTTATTTCACAGCCTATATGGGTCTCCAGTAGAACACTAGATGGTTCAATGTATGTTTCTATTGAGAAGGGTATTAATCCCTCATTGGATATTTAATTTATTTCATGCATTAAGATTGATATGGGTAGCATTAGGCTGGGATAGATCTCATGATGCCTGGATATTTTTTGTATTTTTTTCATTTATGCACACAATTTATTTTATGATACCTTGTATCAATGTTTTCACATTTAATTGTTACTTGAAATGTATAATCAGTATTTGAATTTTTTTCCAAATGTTCCTATTCCTTATTATTCTGTTTTTCTAATATTCCATATGAATATATTACTTCATAATTTAATCATTTTTAACTTTTATCTTATTCCACACTCCAATTATATGGGAATAGTCTCTTAATAGACAAGCCCAAGGCCCTCAATGCTAGTCAGAATCTTTAGGAGTTCCTGAAGATACACGTGAGTCCTAATGAGCCACCATTATTTGGTAATGTCTGAGTGTCAACCAGGTCCATGGTGTTAAAAATACTTATTAGAGGTGTTCCTTTCTTTCATTAATATTTAGATACAATAGAACATATATTAGATATTCTTTGGGATGTGGTTGTGATATCTTCTTGGGTGTAGGTTACCTATGATTTCGGTAAATTATGATTTTTCTTAATTAATATATTACACATGCTTTTGATAATTATATGTGATAACATTACCCCAATGGATGACACACATATTGTGATGATGTTTTTATTATTATTATTGTTATTGATGTAATCCTTTATCCTTATCCCAATGTTCTTATGTCCACAATTATTGTTACATTCATCATTGTATGAAACTCTAATTAACATGCCTTGCATATTCTATTCTACAGAGGTTCCTTTCACTGCATGAATTTTTTAGTTTTTCCTATGATAGAGAGTAACATTATATTTTTTACATTATTCTTTACAAATTTTTGGTTGTGATTAATTGATTACTGTATCCAATTCACGAGTTTTATGGGACCTTGTGGGTCAGAATGTGTAATTTACATAGTGAAGGAACTTTATATGACCATTTACCTTCTGTTAAAAAATCTATAAATGTAAATTATTAACTAAATAGGTTTTGATTGTATTTATATGGTTTATGGTAACAAATTCATTTGAAATGGTATTCAATTTTTATTGTCTTATAATATAATTTTATAACAAAGTGAAAATCAAAAGGTAATTAATGACTTATGAAATGAAATTTTTTCCAGAAGATGAATCGAAAGGGATGTATTTTCCATTATCCTACTAAAATCCAAATAACTTTTACATAATAATGCACCAATACAGGGCCTTCTATGAAACTAGTTTTGGTAGAATAAATTGTTTGTGAGAAATTATCATTTTGAGTTGCTTTCGCTAGAGTTTCTATCAACATAAATGATTTTTTGAGATGTTATTTTTGAATATTTGGACAAATTATGACACAATGTATGCCTAATTTGTGCGAGGAGGTTAGTGACGACTATTATCTAGATGTGGTGGTCCTAGAGATACTAGTCATACCACCACAAACTCCAAATGTGGAAGTACCTATTATTTACCTAGATTGTGAATGGTAAAAAATAACGACTTCACCGTACATCCACATGATCACTAAGAGTGATTAGGTTTAATAAAATTATGTTATCATATAATATTATTGTACCACCACTAACAAGATAAATTTCATATTTCAATATTTTTCACTACTAGACCATATGATCAAATATATTTAAGGGCATTTTTAATAGATCTGAATAAATTGAATGATGTGTACAATCTCATAAAGATCATGTTTGTTTGGAGGAATATGCAAATTGAGATAACATTAATTTACTAATTTATAAAATTAAATATTTTAATATTTTATACATTAGATAGTGGTTAATTTTATTATTGTGTTTATATTTTAGTTTTTATATTTATTCATATTTTATTTACTAAATTTTCATAATATTATGTGTTATAAAACATTTTTTGGACCCGCTCTTGAACTTTTATTTATAATTAGAGGTTCTTATGGTATTTTTCATATCATGTAGGGGTATAATAACTTTTGAATATATTCATTAATAATACACTTTTATTCCATTTATGTAAAATTATCTTCCACACCTTATCAATACATCTTCTAATGATTAAAGCCTCTTGGGTGCGTAGTGGAATGATAAATCATTTCTGTTTATTAGACAGTTCTAATATCTTTTTATTTACCCAATAAATTAAAAGGATGTAAAAACCCATTAATTTAAGATATTTTTCTTAAATAAATCCAATCTCAAAAAAGTATTTTATTATATAATTGTACTAGAAATTGAAGTAATAACATTACGTTCAATTATTTATTTGACAGGAAACAATGATCTTTATTGAATCAGGAAATATATTACTTAATTTTTTTTATAACAATTATCCATTAAATTGGAGTGTATTAATAGGATTATCTACATTTTGATATATATGTATATATGGTCTTCCTAATCAGCCCAAATTGATTAATAATAATCACTCAAATTATAGTAATGACAATTTATTCATCTTAAAATTTGTTTTGGTGAAAAATAATTTCTTACTTCTCTTTCTATGAAAATAAAATATATAATTTTTTCAATTTTTAGAATTGTGAATTTTTAATGTGAATTCCATTTGTTAAATACCAATATAAAATTGATTCTATGATGAAATTTTAGGATATTTATGAAGAGAATGTTTTTTAGTGAAGAATTAAATATACAAATATTTGTAAAACATAATTTTATTTTTAATATATTATGTATATATAATGTAAAATTAAAATTGAAAACAACATGTAAAAAATTATTTTTAACAAAAAATTTTATATTTAAGTAATAATTATACTCTATTTTGAAATATTATTATTTTTATGATTAATATTATAATTTTATGAAAAATATATTTAAGTGAAATATGTTCATCCATATTAAATAATATAGAAAATAATTAATGATGCATTATATAATTGAAATTGAATCATTATATATATATAGATATATTAATTTATATCACTCTCATGATATTTACAGTTTGTATAGTAAATATAATATCGTATTATGCCTGAAAATACACTTCATGAAAACTCATTTTTCAACATGACAACTTTTTTCAATTTTAATAAAATTATGCCACATAAATTAATTGAAATAGTAAAAATGGATTCCATATTTTGAATAAAAATTTATAAAGTTATATATTAATGTCAATATTTTTTTTTTAATATAATTAAACTATAAAAAACATTATGCAGGTTAGAATTAAATGTGGATTAATTGGTGTTGAGAAAAGAATATTTACATTCAAAGGACCTAAAAACTAGGGTAAATGATATTTCCTATTAATATTTATACCTTATCAAATATTTTGTCGATAATGATCAATTTTGGAAATGTGTTAGATGTGAAAAACTCAGGAATGATAAATTATTTTTTAAAAATCAATGGGTTTCCTCTAACATAATTAAGAAATATCACTCCATAGCATCAATTTTTTACCCCTTTAAATACATTTTAACTTACTAGAACATAAATTTTTTTTAAAAATATCCATATAAAATTAATACAATTTCTGGCCTTGTATAATGACTATCCCTTGTACCTTTGAGAAGAGATCCAAAAGGGAGATCTTTAAGAGAATGCAATCATATTACAAAAGCTCTTTCTTTTTTCATTCATCTTTTTCAACATTCTATTATAACATAATAATTAAAATATAAATAAACCAGTATATAAAAAATAATGATATTATATTATGTTTAAATCCAAATATCAATCCTTCTCATTCTCCACTAATTGGAAAACAATGAAAACACTTTTTTCGGTGATGTAGCTCATCCTGAACTGAAGTAATTGTTTTTTCAATCATAGACCCACATATGATTTTATAGTGACCAATGTAATGAAATTATATAAAAAATATTACATAATATTAATTATTTAATAATAATATAACATCCAATTCCTTGACCTATCACCCATTTATGGAAATATATTATCACTTATGAATATGTTTTCCCTATCAACTTTATAAAACGATGTGACTCATTTTCCTTGTCAAAAAATCATGATTTTTTAAAAATGAATCCAATAATTTAATAATATATTTTTATTGTAATTTGATTTTACCAATGATGATGATATGTATTATAAATAGGAACCTCTCACATTAATAACAAGACATTCATGAAAATACATGGTAATTAACACTCAAAACAACAACAACAATAATAATGATGAATGATAATTAAGAACCTAAATTAATATTTTAAAATATAGTTGTATATTATTTTATAAACATGATTTTTTTGAAAAAAAATAACACCATTAAACCATTTTAATGTAGGTTAATGTGTGTTCATCTTAAATAAATCTTGAGGAATGTTTTTTGTCTAAATTCATGTTCACGAAGAATATTTTTATGATATGCTCCCAATTTAGTTTATATGGTTTAAATACATCATATTTTACATATAATGTTTGGAAAATATCCATCAAGGTAACAATCCAACATTTTTTAGGTTGCCAGTGTTTATTGAAAATGCAGGTTTCCTTGGTGAACTGTCGAGTACCAGAGATGTTTTTGACAATCCATGTAGACAAAGAACCATGAGTTTCATGAATATAGGCTTCACGGTGATGGCATGAATGAATTTACAGGATTCTCTACAATTACGACATGATCCACAATTGGAAAATTACTGTGGTGCTTCACGATTTTGAGATAATTTCAGTGGGAACATTGGAGCATCCTGATTTGACCTCACGTGGCATTGAGTTCATGCATAAGGTTCGAGGGTTAGTGAAATCACGTATTAATAGATCTCAATCTTCTTGGGAGATGTATAGAGTTTTAGAAGAAAATATTTTTCCCTCAACTCGCGAAGGATGTTAGCAAAAGCAGTGTGCTTCGCAAAATGAAGGAGCTTCGGGATGACTAATTTATCTCCATGAAAGTAGCATGCTCCGCATTTCCTAGGTGAGATTTGCGAGGGAAGTCAATCTGTGATGAAATGAGCTCTACGACGGTCGGATCTCTACGAATGTGTGAGCTTCACAAAAAGGTAGAAACTTCATGATGCCTTGTTTGAGACTCATGAAATTGGCTGCTTTGGGATGTAGGGTGCTTTGTGAAGGTACTTTCTATAGGTTGGGGCCCAGTGGTCACGAGAAATTGGGTATTTATCAGTGGTTGAAATTTCGACTTCAATAGAGCATCTACATACAGTGACATATGCATTAATTAGTGGTAATGAAGAGACTGACAGATCTATAAACTGTGAGTGGATCTTCTGAGAAAGAAGTGAGATCACTTTATATGAGAGAGAAGTGAGTTTCCAAATTAAGAGTGGTTGTAAACCAGGAGGGATAGTGAGTCCGCTTCAAACTTGTAAATCGATGTGCACTTATAGTGGAATTGGTACATCAACACACTACTAGTTTATGATCCTTGGACATAGCCCAGTGAGGTTGAACCAATAAAAATATTGGTGCCATGTGCAAGCATTAAGGGTTATTCCTACTCGGAAATGGGAAGGAGAGAGAAGAGAGTTTTTTCAAACAGAGAAACAAGATAAAACGGGGTATTTGTTTTAATCTATCATACCCTGATTCACCCCCTCCCCCCTCAGGGTTTCATGTTTTGTGGACCTAATAATTGGTATTAGAGGGGATTTTTGAAACCAGATTCATTCTCAAATGGAGTCCATCATTCATAAAGGGATTCTGGTCTTCGATGGGTATAATTTTTATCTATGGAATAATCGGATGCCACACTATTTATCATCTTTGGTAATGGATGTCTTTACAGAATCAATGCATGGTATCATAGATGATATTAATATTGGTGCATTATCAGAAGACGAGCAAAGAGAATTGAATGGTGACGCAAAGGGAATCAATGCTGTAGTGGGAGCCCTATCCAATGATATTTATATGAAGGTGATGTCATTCAAAACCTCACATTCCATGTGGGAGAAATTATTAAATATATATGAAAGAGATATGAAGGTCATATAAGTTAAGCTGCATGTGATGTGGAACTAGTATAATGATCTGATATTGAACCAGAATGAATCTATTGATGCATTCATTGATCGGTTAAATGTATTAGTGGTGGACACGCGAGGTCTTGGATATGTTATTGAAGGAATTAGGATTGTGAAGTTCATCTTGTGGAATCTACCACCTCGGTTCAATCTGAAAGTTTCAGTTTTAGAAGATAAGGACCCAAAGGTCATGACATTGGATAACTTGCACATCACCCTTGTCGCATATGAAATGAGAAATGATGATAATGATGTTGTGGAAAATGGGATGTCCAAATATGTGTCAATCAAGGAAATAAAGAATCTTTCCACTGAAGATTCTCAAGAATAAGAAGATATAGATGAGGTGATGCCATTCCTTTTGTGAAATCGTTAAATATGAAAAGAAAAGATTAAGGGGAAACTTCCACTAGCATAATTTTGATGTGGAATGATTAGAAACATTGTGAAAAGGTTCCCTACGATGTTCCAAGAAGATAATGAGGACGATGTTGATACTCCCAAGAAGAAGTCTTCATTCTATGTGAAAGGTACGAAATAGTTCAAAATAAATTTCTTCAAGAAGAAGAATATCCTTTCACAAGAATGTGAAAGTTCATATTAGTCTGAGGTTGAGGTGGTTGTAGAGATGGGGAACTGAAAGGATCATGGAGAAAATGCAATGGCAGCAGTTTTCTAGAGTACTCGGAAAAGGAGGAAACCGACATTCATGAAGAAGAAGAAGTTAACGGAAGAGTTGATATGCATGCGGAGATAGAGGAAGCTTATAAAGAAATAGATGTTTGGATATCCAAAAAAGGAAAGCCAAGAAAGTAGTTCATGAGGGCAGACTATATATGCACTAGCAAGAACAAGAGAAGTCTCAGTTGATGGTGTCACAACCCATCCCCCGGGACCCGTGTCGGGACTACCACAAGCCTGCCATCTAAAGGCCAGAGGTTGGAGACTAGCACCAAACGGGTAAATCCCTAAATTGGGAAGGCATTGCCTTTATAACTGAAAACAAACACAACAAAGCACACAGTTTGATACAAAAAACTATGATAAAAATATAACAAGATAGTTCTAAAAAGTAAAGGGGCCGGAAATACAATCCCAATAGTAAATTACAAGTACAATGGAAAAGGAAAAAATAACTTAAAGGTGAAAATTAACTCCTAGATAGTCCACCACGGATCCTATATGAAGGGTAGGTATAGATAGCCTCCTCAGCACAACACTTCCATCAGTCTCCTCTAGGTACCGACTCGTATTGAGGTCCACCTCTGGTTACTGTCAGTCCTCATAAACTCATCCTCGGTCAGTGATGTCCATCGTCTGCATCCAACACAATGAGCTGTGGGCATATCATGTGTAAAGTTATGTATAACGACACTCAGTTGGGACCCAGAGACCCTCAGGGTCTCACAAAATCCAAAAAGGATAAACCAAAAGGTATGAAATCAATAGATAACCCCGCTTAGGTATATGCCCATACATATACCTAAGTTATCTATTAATCCATCTAAATCACGAGGAAAACACATGTTACTGACTCAGTTCACACAAGTATACAACTTCTGAAAATAGATAGAGATGATTAGGTGTAGCCACTTAATTATCTATTCGGTTGAATAGACCCAGGATCCAGGAATAGAATTCAGTACTATCAAACCCACAAAGGATCCAAGAATAGAAGTCAAGACTATCGAACCCATACAGGATCCAGGAACAGTAGTCAAAGCTATCAAATCCATATGGGATCTAGGAATAGTTGTCAGTGCTGTCAAACCCATACAGGATCTAGGAAAAGTTGTCAGTGTTGTCGAACCCATACTGGATCCAGGAATAGTCATCAGTGCACATCCAACCACATGGTTCTGCACAAAGCATACTTGATTCCAAGAGGGTCTTATCCTAAAGATGATTGTTGTTACATCAACTACCAAAAAGTCTCAAAAAGAAGTATCTCAATGGTACGTCTTGTCATAGGCGTCTCAACGCAACTGATGATGCGTCAATCGGATGCCTGGTCAGTGAGTTATTGGAATTTCCGTTTTGAGGGGTTGGTTGGATTTAGGGTCAACCCAACCCTACCATACTCATATTTCGTCCAAAACTCAATTGGGGTATGCCAAATGAATCATCTTGCTCCAATATTTCCGTCTCTATAGATGGTTCATCCATCAGACACCCGTAGCCCATGTTATGGGTGAATAGTGAAATCGGGTCAAACAGGTTCGGGTTGGGTCCAGCCTAGTCGAACCGACCCGGCCTGGGCCGACCCAACCGAATAGAACTAGCCATGTCTACTAGATCTGGTCCACCTCGTGGGTAGCGTGGCCCATGTGGCCTGCGCTGGCGGCCCGGCCAGACAGGGCCTGCAGGGGAGGCCCGCCTCGGCTGGGGGGCCAGCGGCACCCTACGGGGCCCTCCCTAGCTGCGTAATGGGGGGGGGGGGGTTCATGACCACCATCTCCTGAATGGAACCGCTTCCTGGCGCCGTTTTGGTAGCCCTCGGGACCCAAGAGGGTCCCGCCTCATCCGGCTCACTGAGCGGCCAACCGCATCTGCTCTACCGGCAGCCAACATAATTGGTCACCTCTACTCCACCGCTATGGTGCCCCTGGTCACAACTTCTTCCTCTTCATGGAACAATGGATCCACGCCCCTCCGGTGGCCTAGTTACTGCCCATGTGCACTACCACATCTAAGGGTCGTGGCTTGTTCCTTCGTGCATCTAGATGTTGTTGTGCCATTCTGGAGACCTGACGACCCTACACCACAGGTTTCCTTCACAACCAGCCAAAATTTGGCCATCGTTGCACTGTTGTGGCCCATCGTCCATGACCCACTCCTACGGTGATGCTGTTGCACCGCCATCATCTTCAATCATGCAAGGAAAAATAGAGCGGGGTCGGCCCATGTGTGTTCAGCCCACACCCTCGATGTTATGGTGATTACAATTGGCTAAACATAATCCAAGATTTTATGATGAAGAAAAAGAAAAAAAATTATAACTCGAATCTCCTACATTTGTTCATCGTTCTTCATTCATTGATAGAGTTGCAGAAAGTAGACGATGATGTTCATCATTCATCGTGTCCACCGCACGCTTCTAATCCCGTGTTGTGTCAGCTCATGGAAGACTGTCCACATCGATAGGAGTTCGAGGAAGAATTTCGAAGAGGATTGGCATTCTTCGTCGGTGGAGCATTCTTCATTCTTCATTGGGATAGTTTCTCCATAACTCTCCTCTTTTCAAGTTCCACCAAACAAAAAATTCCAACCAAATAAAATATGTCCCCCAAAAATAATATATCATCTATTATTTTAGTATATTAGATTTAATATTCAAAATGGGATATTAATTAATTGCATTCACCCAATTAATATGGAGGATTAGGGAAAGATATAACAAATTAATTAAAGGGGAGTTGAAGAGGCTCCCATATATTAATTTGGTGCTTGAGAGTTTCTCCACTTTAATGGGGAGTTTAAAGGGGTTAAAAGCCTAGTTGGTCCCCAATTTAATTAATCATCACATGGGAGGTTGAGTTCATGTGGGCCCCACCTCCAACCTCAAAATGGTGGATATAGAAAATTAAATAAATTAATACATGAACATAAATTATTTTATTATTCCCATGTATAACCCAAAAAATAAAATTCTTCCTCGATATATTATAGTCGAGGTGAGAGTCTTCTTAAGCGAATACCGTCACTGTGAGTTCAACAGTGCCCTCAGATTTCAATTTCGAGCATCGATTCAAATGTTATGAAATCATGTGTGTACATTTACTGAACGCACCAGGACAAAACATTAGAAATTGATTCCATGCACACTGTGTGTGGGAGTCATGCACCGTCAATTTTCACGGACTCTTAAAATTCCCATGTAATTAGGAAAAAAAAATCCATAGAAATTCTGTGTTTTTACATTCTCCCCACATTAAGGATTTACGTCCCCGTAAGCTACAACTATAACTAAGGGAATAAATGGGTGGTACAGAGCATGCATCTGAGCCTCCCAGTCCTATGTGCTCTCCTGGAGGTTCCCGTGCTACCAACGAATGCGCACCAGAGGTATCGACCATCCATGAAATATGGATTTTGCCGATCCTCAATCTCCTTTGGAACCACTGTAATAGTCGCCCCATCGTCGACATCCACCTCCCCATGGTCGATGATGTGAGAAGGGTCATGTGCGTATCTCCTCATCTGGGATACTTGGAAGAGGTCATGCACCTGGTGCAACTGAGGTGGAAGAGCTAGGCGGTAATCCACCTCGCCTACTCTGCCAAAGACCAATAAAGGTCCGATGAATTACCGAAATAACTTGTTGCCTCGGTAAATTCTCCATAAACCTCATTGGGGTGAGACCCATAGAAAGGCGTGGTCTCCATCCTCGAACTCTAGAGGTATCCGTCTCTTATCAGCATACATCTTCTCTCTGCTCTGTGTAGTCTTCATCTGCTCCTGGATGATCTACATCTTCTATGTGGTAGCTTATACGATCTCTTGTCCCACTAGTGCTGACTCCCCTAGATCTGTCCAGCATAATGATGATCTGCAAGGTCGACCATACATGGCCTTAAAAGGTAAAATTCCGATGGTGGAGAGATAGATATTGTTGTATGAAAACTCCAACAAAGGTAAGTGATCCTCCCAACTGCGACCGAAGTCGAGGACAGATGCACGCAACATTTCCTCGAGGGTCTGAATTTTCCGCTCAGTCTGACCATCTATCTGAATATGGAAAGTGGTGCTCAGATGAATCTGTGTCTCAAAAGCCTCTTGAAACCCTTTACATGGCTGGGAACTAAATAATGTGTCACGATTAGAGAAAATAGAGGAAGGTACTCCATGAAGCCTCACAATCTCTTGCACATAGAGGCATCCCATGGTCACTACTGAATCCTGATCTCTAATTTGTGGGATGTGGGATGACTTTGTGAGTCGGCCGACGATCACCCTGATAGAGTCATGTCCCCTAGACGTATGTGGAAGACCCATCATGAAGTCCTTGGATATCCCCTCCCACTTCCACCTTAGGACCTCTAAATGCTGAACTATGCCTACGGGTACCTGATGCTCTGCCTTCACTTTCAGACAAGTGAGGCATCGAGAGACAAACTTTGATACTGCCTTCTTCATACCTGAACACCAGTGCTGTTATCGAAGGTCTGAGTACAACTTCGCCACTCCTAGATGTCCTGCTAGGGGAGATGTGTGGAACTCCCTCCACACTTCCTCCTAAAGTGACTCTAGAACCATAGTACATCCTCTAAAGAGGATGATGTGCTCCCCACCTTCAGAAAATCCATCTGGTGCCTACCCTATGGATATCTTAAAACGTCGTGTCTCGTAATCAGCATCCCCATGATGTGCCTCCCTGACTCACTGAAGATGTGGGGGAGTGACTGTAATATACTGAAGGAAAACTACTCTATATCAGTTCCTAAAGGATATCTATAAAGCAGCCAGCTGCTATGTCACCTTTCCTAGGAGCGGTATACAAGATCTCTTACTCAATGAATCTGCTACAATTTTCCCCTTCCCAAGAGTATACACTATCTATAAGTCATAATACTCGAGTAACTCAAGCCATTGCTGTTGTCTCAGGTTCAGGTTCTTTTGAAAGAAGATATACCTGAGACTCTAGTGGTTAGAGTAGATTGTGAAACACTCTCCCATTAGATCGTGCCACAACATTTTCAATGAAAATACCACTTCTGCTAACTACAAGTCATGGGTATCATAGTTCTACTCATGTTGTCTCAATTGATGATAACCATAAGCTATCACTTCTCACTCCTACATCAGGACACACCAAAGTCGGGTCCCTGATGTCTCATTGTAGACTACGTACCATATTCCCTTCTCTGGAAGCCTCAAGATGGGGGCACAAGTCAACCTCTACCTCAGATCCTCAAAGCTCTGCTGGTATCTCTCCGACCACACAAAGGGTTACCCATTCTTCGTCAAGGTAGATAGTGGTTCAAAAACTCTAGAGAAGTCTGGTACGAACCTTCGGTAATATCCAGCCAAACCCAGGAAACTCCATACCTATGTTACACTCCTGGGTGGCTCCCATGCAAGTACCGCTTCAATATTTGATGGCTCTACTACAACTCCAGCCTCCTAGATGACATGCCCAAGAAATTGAATCTCTCGAATCCAGGACTATCACTTAGAGATCTTACAATAAATCTGGTGATCTCGGTGTGTGTGCAATACTACCTACAAATGGTAGGCATGCTCTTCCATAGTAGTCTAGTAGTTTCGAATTTCATCGATGAAGAATAAAAAAAGCAATAGAGGTATGGATAGAAAATCCTATTCATAAGACCCATGAACACTACTAGATTCTTGTTTACACTAAAAGGAATAACCAAAACTCAAACTGGCCATACCAACACCTGATGTCCATCTTCTGCACATCCTAATCCTGAATTCTGAGATGGTGATAGCCTGGTCTAAGTTCTATCATCGAGATCCACTGTGCTCCCTTTTGTTGATCAAAGAGGTCATCAATCCTCGATAATGGGTACTTGTTATTAACGGTTATCTGGTTTAGAAGTTGGTAATCGACACAGAGCATCAAAATCAAATACGCCTTCTTAAAAAAACAGAATCGGGGATGCCCAAGGGGAAACACTGGGTTGGATGAATCCCTTCCTTGAAAGTCCTCCATCTATACTCGCATCTCACGAAGCTCAGCGGGAACCATCCAATATGGTGGTGTAGATATCGGTGTCATCCCAGCGTACAGATTAATGTAGAAGTCCACCTCTCTGCAGGGAGGTAGTCCCAGAACATCGTCAGTGAAAACATCCGCTTACTGGTCCACCACTATAGGATAGCACAGACTCTCCACATCAACTGCTCCGAGGGTAAGGTTGGCCAACTGATTATTGATCGGAAGCACCCTCCTTCGAGTAAGTCCATCCTGTGATGCAAAGGATCCCTTCATACTGGTGAAGGTAAAACATGTTCCATCAGTGTGGACACACTCCACTTTACAACTAATACAGTCGATCTGAGTATGGGCTTTTGATAACTAGTCTATACCAAAGATGACGTCGTGAGGCCTCGATGCCACTACTAAGATATCGCAGCTAAAGCTCTCGCCTCCTAGTATAAACTCACACTTATGGAACTAGTGTGTAATCATTGAGTCTGCTCTTGTAAGAATATCTAAGAGTAAGTATTAAGCCAACGAATCTACCAGAATCTCAAAGCATTGAATGTGGGAAGTGGAAATGAAAAAGTGATTGGAACCTTTGTCTATGAGAACTGTAGCCAAGGTAGAGTTGACACAGATCTTACCTCGAATCATCTCTGATGCACCGTGATCGTAAGCCTCAGCTGCGTAGAGTTGAGATCCCCCCTGTCCACTGGCTCCCTACGGTCTGGGGTGGACCTCGTGCTGGGGGTGGTGGCAACACCTAGTAAAGTCGTCTAATGCTAGCTGCATGATCAGATCCTCTTCCGTGTTCTCATGCGCCCTACAGATCGCCTTGATTGTACCTCTGATACCAATTTTCATTACCCATCCCCCGGGGCCCATGCCGTGACTACCCCAAGACCGCCTTCTAAAGGCCAGGGGCTGTCGACTATCACCAAAGGCGTAAATCCCTAAACTAGGAAGGCATTGCCTTTATAACTGAAAACACACACAACAGAGCACACAGATGGATACAAAACACTAAGTAAAACTCTATAACAAGAGTGTTTTGAAAAGAAAAGGGGCCTGAAATACAAGGCCAACTATAAAGTACACGTACAACTGAAAAGGAAAAAATAGATGATAGGTGAAAATAATCTCCTGGATCATTCACCACATATCCTACATGAAGGGTAGGTAAAGATAGCCTCCTCATCACACCACATCCATCCGTCTCCTCTGGGTACCAACTAATCTTGATAACCACCTCTGAGTACCATCCAGTCTTTGTACACTCATCATAATTCAGCTCTGTCCATCGTCTACATCCAACACAATGAGGTGCAGGAATAGATTGTGTAGGGGGTGTATAATGATACACAATAGGGACCCTGATACACTCAAGGTCTCACAAAATCTAACAATGATAAACCACATGGTATGAAATCCACATATAACCCCACTTAGCTATATTCCCATACATACACCTAAGATATCTAGTAATCCATCTCAATCATGAGGAAAAATAATGTTACTAATTTAGCTCACACAGGTATACAAATTGTGAAGAGAGATAGGGATGATCAGGTGTATACACTGAATCATCTATTCTGTCGAACCCACAAAGGATCTAGGAATAGAAATCAGAACTGTCGAACACACATAGGATCCTGGAACAGAAGTCAGAACAATAAAACCCACACAGGATCTAGGTATAATAGTCAGAGATATCAAATACATATGGGATCTAGGAATAGTCATTAGTGCTATCTAACCCACACAAGATCCAGGAACAGTCATCACTAATGTCGGACCCACAGATGATCTAGGAACAGTTGTCAGTGCACAACAAGTTGTAGGGTTCCGCACAAAGCATGCTTTATTCCAGGATGGTCCGATACTCTAGCCAATTTTCATCACATCAACAGCCATGAAGCCTCACGTTGAATTATCTCAAAGGCCCACCTTGTCATAGGGGTCTCAATGCAACTGACGGCGCGTCAATCAGACACCCAGTCTGTGAGTTATGGAAATTTTCATTCAGAGGGCCTAGTTGGAGATAGGTTCAATCCAACCAGAAAATACCCCAATTTCATCCAAACCTCTATTGAGGTATTCCAATAGAACTTTCTTACTCCATGATTTTCTTCGCTATAGATGATTCGTCAATCAGACACTCGTAGCCCATGTTATGAGCAAAAAGGTGAAATCGAGTCAAATGGGTCCAGCCTAGTCAGACCGACCTAGCCCGACCCAGCATGGGCCGACCCGACCCACCAAAACTGGCCTGGTCTGCCAGAATAGGTCCGGCAGATGGTGGCGGCCTTTCCCAAGAGGGATTGGGTGGCCAGCGGCTGGCGGCGCCCGGAGGGGCCCACCCCTAGCTGCGTACGTGGGGGTGGGGGGGGGGGGTGGGGGGTTCCCCCCCGTCTCTCGAATGAAACCGGTGCCCAGCGCCGGTTTGGTAGCCCACAAGACCCTAGAGGGTCCCTCCTAGTCCAACTCATCAAGCGGCCCACTACATCTGCTCCGCCGGCGTCCGACCCATCTGGTCACCTCTACTCTACTGTTGTGCCCCCCCCCTAGCCGGGACATCATCCTCTACGTGCCTCGATGGCCCTGCGCCCCTCCGGCGGCCTAGCGGCCGCTCGTGTGCACCACTGTGTCCAGTGGTCATGGCCTGATCCTCCACGCGGCGTGACGGCGCTGCACCCTTCTTTCGACTCAATGTCCTTGTGCCACTGGTTTCCTTCATGGCCAGCCCGACTCAGACCGTTGTTGCACTGCCGCCGCCCGTCAGCCGCAGCTCACTCCTCCGGCGGCGCTGTTGCGCCACCTCCATCGTCAATCATGTGAGGAAAATGGAGGGGGTAGGGCTATGTTTTTTCATCCCACACCCTCCCAATTATGGTGAAATTAATTGGATAAACATAAACTGAGATATAATAATGATGAATGGGAATAAATTCAAACTCGAATCCCCTACCTTTGTTCATCATTCTTCGTTCGTTGATGGAGTCATAAAAAGTAGATGAAGAAGTTCGTCGTTCGTCACGTCTGCTGCAGGCTTCCAATCCTGTGCTGCGTCTGATTGTGGAAGACACTCCACATCGGTAGGTATCTGAGGAAGTAGTTTGAAGAGGATTTGTGTTCTTCATTGGTGGAGCATTCCTTTTTTATTATTGGGTGCTTTTCTCCCTAACTCTCTTCATTCCAAGTTCCACCAAATGAAAATTTCCAACCAAATGAAATATGTCCCCCAAAAATAATAAAAAATATATTATTTTAGAATTTTGGATTTAAAATTCATAATGGAGTATTAATAAATTTTCCCCACCCAATTAATGTAGAGGATTAGGGATAGTTGGAACAAATTAATTAAAGGGGAGTTGATGAGGCTCCCCTATATTAATCCGGTCCATGTGAGTTTCTCCACTTTAATGGGGAGTTTCAAGGGGTTAAATGCCCGAGTAGTCCCCACCAAATTAATCCTCACCTAGGAGGTTGAGTTTTGGTGGGCCCCATCTCCATCATCCACATGGTGGATATAACAAATAAAATAAATAATGACATGCACTTAGTTTATTTTATTATTCCCACATAAAACCAAAAAACTAACTTTCATCCTCGACCAACTGTCATCGAGGTGAATGTCTTCCTAAGAGAATATTGGCACTGCGAGTTCTAGGGTCCCCTCAGATTTCAATCCCATGCACCAGTTTAGAAGTTATAAAATCACACTCATACGTTTACTAAATGTACCCGAACAAAATATCAGAAATCGATTTCGGGTACACTGCGCCTCAGAATCATGTGTCGTCAGTTTTTTCGGACTTGTAAAATTCCATTGGATTTAAGAAAAAAATTCCATGGAAATTCCTTGTCTTTATAGATGGGTGAAATTTGGAAACTCAGATCATCAACTCTAGAGGACAAAAAATCAAATAGGGAGTATAAAATCAATATTGAAGAACATAAATGGGAGATCGATGGCTTGAATAACACAAGGAAATATCAAATCAAGTGTATTAAAGAACTTGAAGAAGGAGATGTTGTTGGTTTTTTGAAAAAGGTTGAAGATCAATAAAAACTATTGACTCCTGCTGGGACATCAGGAAATTAGATCACTCAGAAAACTGAGAAGCTGAATGCGAAAAAATGTGGTTAATCAAAAAGGAAGCATCAACTATGTTTAGATACTAAGGCTAATAAGGGGCTTGATTAAAAACAGAATGTTGTAAAAATTGAATTCATACCACAAGAACCCATTCTGAGATTGAAGGTATATTTGGGCACAAATAAGAATCATAATATTCAAAGATCCCAAGGGGAAATAGTTGTTCAGAAGTGACACAAATTATTACACCATATATCAGGAGTTATTGTTGTGGGATGATGGGACATTCATAATATGTGGGTTACATAGCCAAGATATATCGAAAGGTACAAGAATAGTGGTGGTAGCCAAATAAAGAATAGTTCTCTAGAACATAAATTGGTGGACACTTTTTCTTGTGCATAGGATTTGGGTACATGGCTAGGTACTATACTTCGACCATATAGAAGAATTTTCCACATCTGAGTCAAAACGTTCAGAATCAGCAGATCAATGAACCAACTGGTTAGTTAAAAATGAAAAAAATATTTCAAGCTTTGCAACATAAAGTTGGAACATCATTTTTTGATAAATATTAGAAGTCTTAATCCATGACATGTTTGATGGAAATAATATAGACCAAGAAGAAAAATGATGAGAAGTTAGTGGTGGCAGAAATTCCCATAAAGCATCATATCACATTGGTGTGTAGATCCAGGATAGCGGTTTCACATCTCACATGAAAGGTAATAAAAATATTGTTACATTCATAAAATATAAAAAATAACGTGCTGTGAAGTTTGGAAATGATGAAGGCCTGAAGATAATTGGCACAAAAAGGCCATTTTTTGGGGAAAAGAGACGAGACGTGCTGATGTCTTAGTAGTATAAGGCCACATCCAAAACTTCTCAGCATTAGTCAACTACGTGACTCATGAAATTCTATAAGTTTTACTAAGATGGTGTGTATCACCAAAGGAAGATATGAGGTAGTTGTTCTATATGGAAAAAGGGAAAAGGTGAATCCCTACCTAGTATGTGGAAATGAAGATATGTTCTTTCTGTCCATGGAGAAAGAAAACAAGCTGTGGCATAAACAACTTGGTCATAATTTCCAACAATCCCAGGAAGATTTGGTAATGTGTGATACAGAAAGAGACCTCTCTCATCTATCAGGTGATCATACTCACACATGACATTAATGAAAACAAGGTAATATCATCAGAATGACATATAAGGAAAAGGAAAAGGAGTCAACAAGAGTGCTCGAATTGGTTTATGCAGTTGTTTGTGGGCGTATCACACCAAGAGAAATTGACAAAAATAGATGACACAAGTATGGAATGGCAGATTAATTTCTCAATCAAAATATTCCATGGAGGCTCTGAGAAGATTTATAATGGAAAATTCCAAGTAGATGAAGTCTCTAGTTGCAACCCAGATGAAATTATGGAAATATGATATTGGAAATTCAGATAATATCACATAATACATGCATATTATTAGTATTTTTCTGTACATGACTGTGATGTGACCTGATATTGGATTCACCACATGCCATGTAGCATGATATCAAAGTAATCCCCAAGAAAGCCACATGCTTGCAGTAAAAAATAATACATTGATATGTCAAGGGAATGGTGGATTTCATCTTGATATATAGTGGAAAATCTCAATCAGAGTTATTGTGAAACACTGATACAAATTAGTCTCATTTATCAGATGATAGTAAGTCAACATCAGGAGGAGTTTTTTATCTTTGTGGACTATGTATTTCTTGGCAGAGAAAGAAGAATTATTTCATTTCATTAAGAATCACAGAATCTGACTATATTGGGGCCACTCAAACATTAATACAGTTATTATAGGTGAAGTAGTATGTTGATGATATGGATGAGGAAGTGAAGTCTCTGATCAGAATCTCTTGCGATAAATATAGTGCTATAAATCTTAGAAAAAATCTCGTCCATCACTCTAGGGAAAAAAATATTCAAATAAATTATGTTTTTATCAAGTAGATGATAGAGCAGGGAATCATGAAGTTAGAGTATGTCCCTTCAAAGCTAGAGGTTGCAGACATCCTGACAAAGGTCATACCTAAGGAAGATTTTGAGAGGCATCGACTGGCTCTAGGAGTTCAGTCAAATCCCCACACTTGATAATGTCTGGATATGTACGCCCCCCCCCCTCCTTGCAGAATTTTGTGTTTTTACCTAATTCTATCATAGGTGTTATTTCCAGTGTCACAAACCATAGAAAAGTGACATTTGGGTCTATTGACAAAGGGATAAAAATAAATACTTCTCAAGGGGGAGACACTATGGCTAATTAGGGGACGAAATGTCTTAGTCAATGACACAATGATAAGCTGATAGGTGGAGAAATGATATAGGGTGAAAGTAATAAAATAGGGGTATAGTTTTTAATATGAAGGTGCTAGAAGTGATTGATCAATGAATAGATATCATGACAGCTGAGGATCGTGATAAAAGCCGAAGAGTGGTGTTGGAATGGTATCAGATTGTTTCCGGCTATCACGAATTGGTATCAGTGTGGTATCAACAATTGATATCAGTTTAGAAATTGGTACCATAAGGGTGCCAATAGTTGGTGGTAGAAATTAAGTGATTCATTGATGATATTTTCATTTTCTCTTGTTTCTCGCAACAAGCATTGCCCATGTGGGCTTATAGTTTATGGTGAGTGAATATTTTGTCCCTATCTGAATGGAAAGAGCCTAATGGTGGTAGATTATGGAAGGAGACTCAGTGAGCTATTAAATTGCATAAAATCATTCTGGGAAGAGTTTTCAACAAACCCATAGGTGGATATTGTTGGGAGAAAACCTATCAAGGTAACAGTGTAGCATTTTTTGAGTTTCTTGTGTTTGATGATAATGCATGTTTCCATGGTCAATTTTCAAGTTCCATAGATGTTGTTGACATTCTATATAGAAAATAAACCATAGAAAAGAAATGGAATATATGGAAGATCACCTCAAAATATATCCCATGCATTAGTTTCGTGAAGATATTCTTCATGGATTGGATATCGTGAATACCAGATGAAAGCTGGTGGTGATTCTTCACGATTATGTCAAGCTTCATGAACAGAAGAGCTGAAGTCCATTGTATCAGAAAAGGCCATTGCGAGTGGTGATTTTTGGAGAAGGTGCAAAGGAATTGACATGATACTCCGCGATTACAACGAGCTCCACAATTGGAAATTTTATTTGGTTCTTTACAATATTCAGGGAATTTTGGCATGAACTTTTTAGATTTGCAATTTGAGCTGATGTGGCGTTGAATTCACGCTGAAGTATCAAGGGTCGGTGGAATCACCAATAGATAGACCTCGATCCCCTATGAGATGTAATGAGTTTTTGAAGAAAATATATTGTTCTCATCTCATGATGATGGTTCGCGAAGGCATTGTGATTCACAAAATAATGGAGCTTCGTGGTGGCTAATCAAGCTCTGTGAAAGTTGTGTGCTCAGAGTTCGCTTAGTGCGCTTCGCGAGAGAAGTTACTCTATGATGACTTGAGCTTTGTGACAGCCTGAGCTCTACGAAAGTCTGAGATTTCTGAAAAGTAAATAACTTCGTGATGGTTTGTATGATATTCATGAAATTTAATGATTTGTGATGTAGGATGATTTTTGGAGGTACTTTCCAAAGGTTGGTCCCCAGATGTTAAGGGAAAAGTGGTATTCATAAGTGGATGGAATTTTTAGTTCAATAGAGCATCTACATATAGTAGAGGATGCATTCATATATGGTAATGGAGAGACCTACATGTCTCTAAACAATGAGTGGATCATCTGAGAAAGCAGTGAGCTCACATCAGTTGATAGAGCAGTGAGTTCTCAAATTGTGAGTAGTTGTAAACCAAGAGGGATAGTGAGTCTGTTTCGAACTTGTAAACAGTAGTGCTCTTAGTGTGGAATTGGTACATTGGCACACTGTAGGTGAATTCCCCCATAGAAAAATCCCAGTGAGGGTGAACAAAGTAAAATTTTTTGTGTCCCATGAATGCTTTAAGGATTATTCATAATATGCAACATGAAGGAGAGAGAATAGAGTTTTTTCTAAAAGCAAGACAAGATCAAACATGGAAGTTATTGTAATCATTCATTCCCTAATTCAACCCCACTCTCAGGGTATCCTACCCTATGAATCTAACTTATAATATAATTAATACTTCATTATTCATATTATTTTATGATTCAGTTTGAATATTTAATGAGTGGTCATTTTATTAGATAATTACCATGCTGAAAAGAATTTAATATTTCAACCACTTTTCATTGGGTTATATTACATCATCATTTTCCTTTTTTATATTATGATTATGAGTGTAATGGATTTTGAATTTTTTTGTATTTATACTTTTTTATATATTTACATTTGATACACATATTTCAAAATTTAATTAATTTTCAATTCCTCACATGATCATTATTAGTGTTTTCCGTATCAAATTTCCTTCTTTGGAACATATGATTTGTTAACAACATATACAATTTTATGATGTATATATAAAACAAATTTTATATGTTATATAATTAATATAACAAAATTAATCATGACAAATTTTAATATACTTTAACAAAATATATTACTTTTCCAATGAATGGATATGTGGTTTGAGATTTTTTATGTTTTTTGTATTTGTAATTTCATGTTTTTTAAAGTATTTTTATATGTTATATTAATATTCCAATCTAATATTAATTATGATTATTTATGAGTGAATTTATATTAAAGGAATTTATTATTGAATTTTGTTGTAAACAAAATTAATTTCAATTTTCTATGGTTATTTAGTATTTTACTATTAATTTGACCATTTTCCTTTATTTATTACAAAAAACTGTTAAAAAATTTGTTTATACAAAATTTCAAACCAAATATCCATTCATGGGAAAATCATTTTTCAATTATATAATATATTATAAAAATACTTTAAAAAATATATTACTATTTCATTTTGAATCAATTTTTAGCCATAATTATTTTTTAAAAAACATTTAGAATATTTGTTATATCATTTTCAAAACAAGATACTTTTTACTATTCTAATATAATATAAAATGATTCATTGTTTTAACATAATCCAAATTAAGGGAACATAATCACTATCCTGAAAATATATTGTTTTAAATGATTTATTGATAGTTTTAAAAATATTTTTTAACGAAAATTTAATTCCTTATATTCGTGATACTTAATATTGTTATGTGGATATTCCAAATAAAAAGTTTATTGTTTTTAAAAAAATTTAATGCTAATTATATGCTATTTCTATTCATCAAAGTCATTAAAAAATTATCATACCTATACCCCACTATGTTTTTGATATAATGATTCCATCGTTATCCATTCGTTTTTTGGGTGAAAATTAGTATGACATGGGAAGGAATTGACATTCTGTTAATTGTTTATTTTTCATAGTCATTGAATTTCCCTTTAAATATTCCCATTATCATGATTATTAGACACTAAATTAACAATAATTATCCATATTAATTACGATGGATATAATTATTAGTCAAATAAGATAAAATTTATATTTGTAGTGTTATAATATGAATGATATTAGATTGACAGGGAAAATGTTAAAAAATATTTTTCATTATTTAATATGGGTATTTAGTGATACTTTACATTATTAATTTATTTAATATTTCATTATAAATATGACTAATGTGTTAGAAATATGTTTATTAGTGGTTATTGTTATTATATAGCCCCTCGATGCATCAATGGATTCATATGGATTATGAGTAATCATGCATTAAATGTGGTTTTATCCATAGTTTTAAACAATCATGAGATAGTATTGATAGTGTAGTTAACATGTTGTGTAATATCATAGTGTAAAATATTAATAAATTCATTCGTTAAGAATTTACTTATGTTTATCCATGTGATTGTTTCATATTTGTTATACTGGGATTTGTTTTTTTGTCCATGTAATTTATTAAATTCCATGTATATTTAGTTATCTACAATTCCATATTTATTACACATTATCTAATCCTGAATGAAATTTTATTTATTAAATTTAACATGTGTTCATATTTGTACAATTCAATATTAATTACTCATTATTTATTGTTTTATTTATTTTTTATATCTTACCATTTATGAAACTCTAAATGATAATTTTATCTTATAATTTTTTTAATAATTTCCCTAGGTTATGTTGAGGAAGTCATTGTATGAGTTCACTGATGTGAATTTTTTAAATTCACTCTAAAATATTTGATGTTTTCAAATTTAATTTGTGTTTTATGTAATTATCTGGTTTAACAATACTAGTAAAATATTTTGTTATTTGAGATATGATAACATGTTTGTAACAAAAATGTAATAATGTAACCATCTATATTGGGTTATAAGAGTCACGACCATTATAATTTTGTTAGAGATATGATTAGTGGAATGTGTGGGATATAGATTTAGGAAACAATAGATTAGGTAATATAACCGAGCGATAAAATTTTAGTGAAATTATATGAAAACATAATAATTGTTTTGCAAGAAGATATTATGGTGTGTTCGTTGAAATACCTACATATATAGATATACAAGTGGTTGGGGTTCTGGAACATTTTGACCATGGGTAATAATATCAAAAATTAGATTTTGATTTTTTAATTGATCTTCACATAAATCCCTCAAATAATTCTTATTGGATTGCATGTTTGACACTCCGAGAGGACATTCCTTGGAAAATCCACATAATAAGTTCTGACCATTATGAGGTATTTGAAGACACAATAATAATTAATGACCTAGTATTAACATAATGTGTTTAATAATTATAATAATGTATCATGGTTCCTACATCTTATTAGTTATTATTTGGTTTCCCCATAATTATAAATATTATTAACACTATTATTTTTGGTTTCCATTAATAGAGGGATGTTCAAGGAATAAAGTTATCATTAAATACAGTTGAAATATTTGTGATTATGTAAAACCAAAAGGTGTTATTACTGGAGTGAAATATATTCAGATTATTTCTAGTCACATATCATGATATATTATAAAAAAAACATTACATAAATAACTTGCAGACTCACAAACGAATTCTGGGAAAGAGTTCACTAATATCATATTAGTGTAGACCATGGAGGTAAATATGGTCTATTTCATCAATGTTCATAATATTGGAAGAGAATACAAGGAATTTTTATAAAATGAAAAGGAAAATGTTTTATGAGAGTACAATAGAAGGAAATAGTTATTAACTACTAAGTAAAAGAAATTAGTTTAGTGGAAATAAATAAAATTCATCATATAAATGAATTTATAGTTTATTTTTTTGACAGTGGGGAACTTTTAAATTAAATGAATTAATTCCCTATTTAAAGGGATATCTCCTAAAATGATGAATGACCAATGTTACAGTAAAAGTGTTCGTTTATTTATTTACTATGAATAATGAATAAAATTGAACATATATTTTTATATGTGGTGTTTTGTTGATAATAATCCTTAATATAATAAGTATTATGTTACTTATTAAATCATATCCATATTCAGTAATGATAATACTCAAAATTATTTTTAGTATCATTAGATTCTGGTGTTATGTTTTACAATATGATTAATTCTTTTAAAAAAAATTATTTTTTATGTGAGAATAGTTTATCAGGTATAAAAATATTTTCAAATATATTTAAGGAATTATAACCTATTAGTTGAGTATATGAAAGAACATTTATTAAAATATGAAATTACATTACATATAAGTAAATTTGGAGGTATTTATATGATTTATGGATTTTCCAATCAATTGTATTTTAGTAACTATGGATCCTCACAATATCGTGAAATTATAAAAATTATATTTATTGAGTTTTTGTAAATTTGAATTTCACATGTTGGGAGACTACCTGGATCCTCTAGTAAGGTTATAGTGCTTGATCCCACCACCAAAGGGAGATATGGTTTAAGCTCCCACCACTAGACTATGCAATGTTCATGTAAATATTTCTATGTTTTAAAATAAAAAATTTGATATATAAATAATATGTATGAACAAGTGCTATTAATATTGAGGGTCAGAGATTAATGTATTATACTCGATAAATGTTTCTTACCATATTTTATATGGGAAGTTTTTTTAGATAAATAAAAATTCTTTTAACTATTTTATGTATATTATGAGCCATTAAATGTTTGTAACCCTAGTTTTTTCATTATATGAAGATCCATTTAAATTATTCCCAATTCATAAATTTGGACCATACATGGATTCCCTATAATGTTAGTAAGTATTTGAGGAATATTGATCTTGTTTAGGGATCTAAATGCATGTCTATGGATGTTGAAACAGGGATGAAAACTAATCAGAAATCATGCACTTATACAGTATAGCCACTCCGAACTATGAGGTGGTGGATAGTGGGGTGAATCAGGGAACACTGTTTTCCTAAATGATTTAATTGTGACAACACACCCATATGAAATTATTTTCGTTTTTATGAATGTTGTTTCATGTGCTTGGTAAATGATTTTTCTAATTGTGTTTTCTAACTGTTTAGGTGGCCCTTGACATAGAAGAAGGTGCATTATTGCTACATTTTTTTCCATCTATGATGTCAAACCATAAGACCAAGGAATATTAAGGGAAATTATCATTAGGACCTTAATCAAATGTTTTAAACATTTTTATTTCAACATTATTCATTTAATTCTATATAGCCTTCTATTTTCCATATTTTATATCATTTGAATCTCTTTTGTAGACATTGATCTTGCTCATCTGTTAGATGTCTAATTCATGTTCTGTTAGTTGCGTTGGGTAGTCACTAATATGATCTCTGTTCCCCATTACTCATTATTAATTTTCCTTCTCCTTGGTAGAGTTATTTTAATGCAAGATCATATTATCTATTTTTTAGAAATTTATCAATTCAATATATATCTTCGAATCGAGGCTAAACTGATGGCTGACCCTGGAGGAGGAGACTTGTACAAGCCTATTATTTTTGGTTTATAACACATATCATAGATTTTATCATTCTATAAATTCCAATGTTTTAATACAAATTTCAATAGGTGTCTCATGATTTATTAATTTGACTTGATTATCGTAATGTGAATCATGTTCTAAGACCCTTGTTAAATATGTCATCAATCGTTGGATAATATTAAATAAATGTTGACTGCCCATAGTAGGTTTTTTCCTTAAATATGATATAGCAGCCTATTAGGATTAATCTCATAAGAATTTAAGTACAACATTAAATTACCTTGATAATGAAAAATGATGAATTATGCCAATAAATTATTTTCTTCAAGAATTATTCATACCACTTGACAGTCCTAAGGAAATTTCATCAACCTGATAATTAATTATTATACGAAAATTGAATGTATGTTATATAAATATGACTTGTCCTAATTAAATGTAATATAATTACATGTTTTAAAATTCATTACATCACATTCCATGGTTAATAGAAGGAATCATACTGAAAAAAATTCTTTGAATATCTCTTAGATTAATTAATAAATATTTTTATGTGCTTTATCTATGTCACACAAATGAATGGTGTGGAATGAAACCATTGACTTGTTAAATGGAATTATTATTACAAGGCCATAGTTAATTAAATTAATATGGTATATGGCCTATAATATATTTTTAAATTCACATTATTATTGGAGTGGTCACTCATGAGCCCTCTATGGATTCCCAAGGGATTACCTTGGGAACTCATGAATCTCTATAGTATTTATTGATGCTAGTTTTAGAGGTTTACACCAACCTTGGGACTCGATCCTTGAATACTTATGGAATCAAGTAATGAAACCATATGATCCCTTTATCATCACCATAGGATTCCATGGATACATTCCTAGGATCCAGCTAGATGTCATTACACACGTGGTTTAATGGATTCACCCTTGGCACTAGTCATTTCTAATACTGTTGTACCTTGTATGTATATCATGGACTTAGTTAGAATATTATTATTGTGGAATACATTCATCGATGCACCATGAATTACACTATTACACCGTTGTAATGATACATATTATAACTAATTTTGATCAATCATTGTGGCCAAGGATGACTTTTTATTACATTGGATCCTTTTTATTATTATCACCATACCAGATTCAATGTTATATCATAGCTCATTTACCATTATTGTTATCATATCATTATTTTAATGATTCTTATTCCGCATCTGTATTACATATATAAAATGGAAGAAATTAATTAATGAAATTGTTTCATAAGAAAAAACTAGAACATGATTAATTAGCAACATTCTTTTTTACATTGTTGTCCTAATTTACAATGATATGTCTTTTTTCAACACTGATTACATTTATATTCCATATAATGGATGTTTTGTATGACATTGAGTTATTCTAATTTGATTTATATCACACCCTATTTGGGTTGATACTAGTACCCTTGATGATTAAATGTAAGTAGATCTTTATAAAGTGAAACATCCCGCATTAGACAGTTTATTTCTTACTTTCGGAAGGATGGAGTAGTAGCGTTAAGCTATGATAGGGGTCACGATGCTTTGAATTTTGTGTAATTTTTTTTATATTTTTTATAACATGTATTTTATTCTTCGTTGTATCCATGTTTTCACATTATATAATGATTTGACATATATCATCACTATTTGAATATTCTTACCAATTATTTATATTTTCTATTATTTTGTTTAAGGACCCGACCCCAGTTACCCAGACTCAGTGTATTATATTATTATGTTGGAATATATACAAGTAATACGAATCCCGAGGGAATAATTATCTTTTTATTATTGGAAACAAGATACATACATAAGTTTAACTTTATATATGGAAAGAAAAATACAAGACTTAGCTATTACACTAGAAACATCAAGTCTCCTAGATTATGCTTGCATGTCACTCATAATTTACTCCTTCATGTCCTAGGAAAAATGAAACATAAGAATGGGGTGAGCTCAAACACTCAGTAAGTAATACAACGGAAGATAGAATAAACAGAAGACATGGAGAATAATTGAAAACAATTGTCTTTAATAATGAACTTGAAAACATTATGGCAGAAATATGAGATGAGTAAATAATGCCATAATATAACATAATCATGGGTATTCTACTAGTCGAATAACCACATGAACTTCAAATACTAGCATCATAATGAGGTAAGTGCATATGCCAAAAATCATAACCAAACCGTCCATGCTTCGAGCAAGGACCATAAATAATCATCTTGTTAGGGCCTCGTGCCAAGACTATACTTTGTCTCATGAGACCTACCAATGCATCAAGGGGATATAGCGGGCCCCAAGCATCACATTATAAGTCCAATGCATTCATCATATGAGTGGATATAAACATAAACAATATTTACATTCATATTGAAACTGTCATATGAAATGTAACTAACTTACCCAAATCATTAAACATAAAAACACTATCCATTCCGAGTAATATAGGGAATGGTTTTCAAATAACTCATCCACAATAGAGATGGTCATAAACAATTAAATAAAATATGGTAGGTGAATTCATAAATTATTAAACTCAATAATATATAATAAACTACAAGAGTGTTGAATCAAATGAAAATACTCTTATAATCTAATTTAACAGTCTTGAGATAAATATTCTTTTATTTGAAAACAAGAGTTCATTTAGAAAAATATTTATATAAAACCATAAGTGAAGTAAGATATTATTTTAATAATAAAATGAGTGATTATATAAATATACTGGTAACCAAAAACATATTATAGGTTACCCTTGATAATTGGTAAGAAGTTCAGACATTCTCTTGAATCAGGTTTGTATTTTGAAATCAATTTTGAATGTTCCTTTTACAACATGTAACTATCCATAAAATAAGGAAGGATTATTGTTTGTGTACATATATATAATACCCAAACAGAATTTATTCATAGTAAATAAGAGAACATAATAATTTCATTGAGGTAATTAGACAATGAACATAACTAGAATGAAAATGGACGTTTGGGTGAAAAAACTGTTTCCTTAACTCCAAACGTGTTACTCTCTCGAACATAATCTTCTAGAATATGAAATTATACTTATTAATAACATATTTTAAAAACTTTTAGACATTTATTTAGTTTATCATAGTTCTGGTTAGTTCATTTATGTTTTTGTTGATATGTTATTGTATTGAATTCTGTAGCTTCGGAGTGTTAATTTTCTTTATTTTCATCTTCAGTTTACCTAACTTTAAGTATGTGGAATTGATGTAAATCATAAGAATTGAAATTTTATATTATTTATGAACATAAATAGATGTTATTGGTCATTTATATAACTTGGTTACATAGAAATAGGATGAATTATTATATATAACATTGATGATAATTGTTTCGATTAATTGGTGGGTTTTGATTACAACGAACCCATTTTTCTTTATAACTTAATAAAATTTGTAAAAAGGGATTGTAGAAGATTAAATAGGTTATATTATATATAATAATCTTTTAAAACCATAACATTAATGGTTTCATGAACATAATTGAGAATGATAACAAAAATTGAATGTCCATCGTCCTTGAATGTGTAAAATTGACAAATCTCAGATGGTGTTGTTGCTACTAGTATAAAAGAAGGTAAAAATGGTGAGATGATGATAACTTATTCCAATATCATGAAAAAATTCCAGTAAATATATGTTATTTGAGTCGTCACAAAATTTGGATAAGGAGAGGTAATAGAAAAAGAAAACAAAAGAACATGAAAGGAAATCCAAATAATTGAAAAGAGGAATTTACCTCTTGAACCAAACTTCGTTGAGAACCTCCTTAAGGAGAGGGTTTGGTCCTTTTATGAGACTAAGGCTTTTAGGAATTGGGGGAAAAGGTTGGAAAGGTATTTGGATAGAATTTGTAGAAGGAACAACGATTTAGAGGATAGAATGGAAGTGGGAGTGAGGGGGTTTTTATAGTGGAGGAGAGAGGGGATTGATTAATATAAAATTCATTAATTTAATATTTCTCCTCAAGAGAATGAGAAATTTAATTATGTTGTGATTTCATGTGAATATAAAATAATTATAAGAAATGAATTTCCAATAAAATATTGGGTTATTACATCCTCCCCTCCTTATAAAAATTTCTCCCTCAAAATTTCATTTTACAATATCATCCCAGAATAAGTGGGGGGTACATTTCATTCATTGATTCCTATAGTTCCCAAGATGCCTCTTTCTACTTATGATTTTTCCATAGTACCTTCACCAGATGAGTAGACTTGTTGCCTAGAACTTTCTCTCTATGAACCATGATTTTCACTGGCTACACCTCATAGGAAATATCATCCTCCCACTATACAACTTCAGAAGAGAGTACATGTGAGGGGTTTGGTACATACTTCTTTAAGAGAGATACATTAAAGAAATAATGTACATTAGACAAGGTAGGTGGAAGTGCCAACCGATAAGCCACATCTCCGACTCGATCAAGGATCTCAAAGGGGACAATATACCTGGGAGTTAGCATTCCTTTCTTACCAAACCACATGATCTTTTTAATGGAGATATTCATAGAAATACTAGGTCTCCAACATTGAAGTCATGGTCTCGTCAACAGTTATCCACATAACTCATCTGTCGACTTTGGGCGTCCTTGATAAGTTACTGAATGGTTTTCACCTTTTCCGCCATTTCTTCAACCAACTCTGGTCCCAGTATCTTTTACTCACCGACTTCATCCCAACACACCGGTTTTCTACACCTTTTTACTTTTAATTATTCAAATGTTGTTATTCGGATGCTCGAGAGGAAACTGTTGTTGTAGGATAATTCAACTAGTGGATGATGTTGGTCCTATCATCAATTGAATTCCATAGAACATGCTCTCAACATGTCTTCTAGTGTCTGAATAGTCTTCTTAGATTGGCCATCAGTTAGAGTATGATAGCCCGTACTTATGTTTAGTTTAGTACTTAATTCATGTTGGAGACTTTTTCGGAACTTCAATGTGAATCTAGGATCACAGTTGGATACAATAGAGAGTGGTACTCCATGCAACCTTACCACTTGGATGTAAATCTGTGCAGGTTGATCCAATGAGAAGTTCTCTCAAATCTCTAGGAAGTGAGTTTTCTTTGTAAGACTATCCACAATGACCCATATAGCATTATTTCCTCTAGATGTCCTTTGGATGCCAGTGACAAAGTCCATGGTATTGTTCTCCCACTTCCTTGAAAGTATGAGTAGTGGTTGCATCATTCCCTTAGACTTTTTCATCTCAGCCTTCACTTGTTGACATAACAAAAACATGGATGTATACTCAGAAAACTTCCTTTTCATATTGTCCATCCAAAAGTTTTCTCAGAGATATCAATACATCTTTGTGCTACCCGGATGTATAAAGAAATTAGAGCTATGATCATCATCCAATAGTTCCCTCTTTAGATCAGGAATAGTGGGAACACAAAGCCTCTTTCTTAATTTCAAAATTCCACCTTCATATGAAAATTCTGTCAAATTCCCATCATTTATAGCTTCAATTTTTTTGAATCTCCTTATCATTATCCTGAGAACCTTTTATTCACAACAGTAAAGATGGTTGGGAAACAATTAGAAAAAGTAGTGATGTTCTTCCTTCCTTGATAATTCTCATATCCATCTTTACTAGATCCATGAACATAGGATCCCTTTCAACTCTCATATTGTTTATAATTTGGTGGTCCTTTATACTCAAAGTGTCTTCCACCTTATTTTCCATCATCAGGAGGTAGTGTATTGTGAAATCATAAGCTTTGAGTAGTTCAACCCACCTCTTTTGTCGCATGTAGAGTTCTTTCTATGAGAATATATACTTCAAAGTATTATGGTCTATATATATCTCATATTTTTCTCCATAGAGGTAATGTATCAATATTATTAGGGAAAATATTACCACATCTAACTCAAGATCATGAATTGGATAGTTTTTTTCATGAATTTTTAGCTGCCTCGATGCATAGACAATCACTTGATCATTCTGCATAGGGACATAGCCAAGTCCTTTCTTTGATGCATCACTATGGATCAAAAACCCATCATTCAACGATGACAGGTTTATGATCAGAGTATTCACTAACCCCCTCTTCAATTCATCAAAACATTCTGCACATTCCATTTTCCAAATAAACTTGACAACTTTTCTTGTGAGATTCGTCATTTTGTTGGCTAAACAGGCGATGTTCTGAATGAACCACCGATAATAGCCTATCAAACTAATAAAACTACGTACCTTAGTTAAATTCGTTGGAGTATGCCATTCTTGAATGGCCTTTTTCTTCGTAGGATTTAAAAATATTCCATCCATAGAGACAATGTGGCCAAGAAAAGAAACTTATTGGAGCCAGAAATCACACATGCTAAACTTCCCATATAATTTATTTTTTCTCAGGGTCTTCAGAATAATGCGTAAGTGATATTCAAGATCTTCATGGATTTTATCGTATACCATAAAATCATTAATAAACACCACTACAAAATCCTCAAGATATTCCTTGAATACTCTGTACAGGAGATCCATTAAAATAGATGGTGCATTAGTTAGTCCAAAAAGCTTTACTATAAACTCATAATGCTCGTACCTCGTTCTAAATGTGAATATTGAAATGTATTCATTCCTCACATGCAGCTGATTATATGTAGATCATAGATCAATATTCAAAAACTATTGGGCTCCATGAATTTTATCAAATAAATCATCAATTATTGGAAGTGGATACTAATTCTTTATTGTAATACATTGATTTCCAGGTAATCAATGACCATCCTCATGGGCCCATATTTCTACCTGACAAAGAGGATAGGGGCTCCACATAGAGAAAAACTAGGTAGAATAAATCTTTTATCACTCAATTCCTCTAGTTTCTTCTTTAGTTCCACTAACTCCATAGTGTTCATTCTATAAGGGGTCTTTGATATTGGCCTTAAACTAGGAAGTAAGTCTATGGAAAATTCAATTTCTCATACTAGAGGATGTCTAGTTAAATCCTCCGGAAAGACATCAATATATTATTACACAACAGGTACATCTTCTATTTGAACATTATTTTCCTCACCCACAGTTATTTCATTATTTTCCACCCCAATAATTTAATTTAGTTGAGCTATTGGGGGTGGTTCTAGAAGAGAATCTGCTGGAGAGGTTTCTGTACTAAAGACAAGAGATTCTACACCATTATCCAAGATTGTTACTTCCTTCCACTTGCAATAGAACTTCTCATCATAAATTGATATCCAATTCATACTGAGAATTATATCATAGTGAACCATAGGTATGAAGATAAGGTTTCCAACTAAATCATGTTTATGTTCCATGAGGGGGACTAATCAACATTCCTTTGTTGTAATGATACATCCACGATGATTTTTGACTGATAACTCCATTATTAAATTAAATTTGGCATATGTAATTTTCTTGGAAAACTGGGAAGATATAAATGAATGAAACGATCCAGAATCAAATAATGTATTGATTAAATTTGAGGAAATGAAGTACCTGCCACCACATCATTATGAACTTCAATATCAGAAGTTTTGATCACATAAGCTTGTGTCTGCTCCCTTGGAATTTTATGTGTCATGTTTCCTTGATGCTTTGGAAAATTATTAGCATATTTTCCCATATCTTGATATATATATCATTTAACATCATTATCCTCCTTTTTCCCTTACAATCACCACCAAGATGGCCTTTTTTTCACATTTGAAGCATACAACTTTTCCCTTTAAGAAGGAACCATGGTGTTTCTTTCCACAATTATCATAGTTTGGAAATTCAACTCTTCCCTTCCTCCATGTTTCCTTGTTTCCTTTACCAGATCTTTCTGTAACCCTCTTCTTCACTTTCATTCCCTTAATTTCATAAGAATTTGATAATTATATTCTTGTCTTGATATCACATGAAACTATATCCTCATATGATAAAAAACTTTTGTATACCAGTGCCCCCTGGAGGAATGGTTTAATGCCAACAAAGAATCGATCAATTTTTTCATTGGATTTCGTATATAGTCCACAACATGTCTTTCTATCCTTGTGAAGTTGGATTCATACATGGAAACATGTTCATCCTCCTTCTGCCTCATAATCAAGAATTGTCTCTCCATATCTGCTCGCTGCTCATGAGGGAAATATTTTACAACGAAAATTTCCTTAAAATAATTACTTTTCATCTCTTACATCTCATCCTCCTCTATGTTTTGGATTAATGACCACCACAAAACCACATCTCTAGATAGATGATATAATGCCATGACAACCTTCTCTCTTTCATTACATCCCAAAGAGAGAAATATCTTCTCAAGGGAACATATCCACTTATCTGCTGGAAATAGGTTTTTAGTCCCATTGAATGATGGAGGCTATTGTCGCATAAAGTGATCTTGAATGGATCCCCCACATGGTGGATCTGGATGCTCCATATGGGTAAGGTTATTATTCATAACCTAAGTATGTTGTCCTAGTATAGTTATGATTTGTTGAGAACCAGTCACAACACTAGAGAGAACATCATTATCGTTCGTCAAAGGAAAATCCCAACATGGGACACGTGCATTCATGCGGTTTCCATTTTATCCATTTGGCACCATTTCTAAATAAAGGAATACACTTGAATGGGGTATAAATCATAATTTATAATCTCAATGTAGAATAATACTAAGCATAAATTGAAATTCTATGCATATCTAACCTCTTAATCATAAACATGGTATCATTGAGGATAAATTTAAATTTAAATCCTGCATTATTACTTGTAAAGAAAAAATGAATTATACTAAGCATATCCCCCAGGAGTGTTGTAGCCCAGAGTTTAGAAAGGCCTATTTTCATATACTAGGATACCCCGGGTCAAGCCTAATACTCCTTGTCTGAGCATTCACTCATTGGTATATCTGTGCCAGAGCAACCTCTACCTACTCGTATCGAGACAACTATGTATTTCTTGAATGATCCACATAATCTATTCCTTACCAAAATATAAGGATGTTCTTGTATGTTCATCTTCAAAGACCATCTTAGGGAATCTTCCCTAATATATTTTTTCTAAATCTAATTTCCATGTTTTCTACTATACATCCTCTGATACTAACTGTAAGGACCCAACCCCAGTTTCCCAGAGTCGGTGCCTTATTTTATTACATTGGCATACATAAAAGGAATATGAATCGCTAAGAAACAATTAGTTTAGTGTTATTGGAAACAAGATGCACACATAAGTTCAAAATTACATATGGAATGGAAAGACAACACAAAATTATTCCACTAGAAACATCATGTCTCCTAGATTATGCTTGCATGTCATTCATAATTTACTTCTTCATGTCCTGAGAAAAATTATACATAATAATGGGGTGAGCTGAAATGCTCAATAAGTGTAAGAAATACAATGGCAGATATCATAAACATAAAACATGGTGAATAATTGAAAACATATGTCTTTAATAATGAACTTGAAATCATTTTTGGAAGAAATATGAGATGAGTAAATAATGCCATAATAAAACATTATCATGGGTAATATACTAGTCGAATAATGGGACGAACATCAAATACTAGCATCATAATGACATAAGTGCAAAGGCCGGACAACATAACCATACCGTCCAGGCCTCGTGCTAGGACTATAAATAATCTTCTTATCAAGGCCTCTTGCCAAGACCATAGTTTGTCTTATGAGACCTATCAATTCATCAAGGGGCTATAGAGGTCCCCACCCATAACATAATAAGTCCAAAACATTCCTTATATGATCGTCGATAAAGATAAACAACATATACATTCATATTCAGACTATCATATTAAATTTATCTAACTTACACCAAACATTAAAAATATAACAGTAACCATTCCGAGTAATATGGAGAATGTTTTTTGGATATCTCACCCATAATAGAGTTAGTCATAAACCATTCAGTGAAATATGGTAGGTGACTTTATAAATTATTAAAACCAATAATACATAAGAAACAACAAGAGTGTTGAATCAAATAAAAATACACTTATAAACTCTTTTAGCAATCTTGAGATAAATACTCTTTTATTTTAAAAGAAGAGTTCTTTTGTAAAAATATTTGTTTAAATCTAGAAGTGAAGAAATATATTATTTTCATAATAAAATGTGTGATTTTATAAAAATAATGGTTACCATAACATATTAGTGGTTACCCTTGAAAATAGGTAAGATGTAGAGACATTCCCTTGAATCTGATTTGTATTTTGAAATCAATTTTTAAAGTTCCTTTTAAAACTTGTAACTATCTATTAAATAAGGACGGATTCTGGTTGGTGTACATATATATAATACCCAAACAGAATTTATTGGTAGTACATAAGAATACATAATAATTTAATTGAGTTAATTAGACAATGAAAGTAACCTGAATGAAAAAGGAAGTTTATGTGGAAAACCACTTACCTTAACACCAAACGTGTTACTCTCTCGAAATTCATCTCCTAGAATATGAAATTATACTTATTAATAATCTATATGAGAACCTATTATACATGTATTTAGTTTATCATAGTAATGGTTAGTTCATTTATGTTCTTATTGATATGTTACGGTATTGAATTCTGTCGCATCGGAGTGTCCATTTTAATTATTTTCATATTTGGTTCACTTGTTATTAAGGATGTGGAATGGATGAAGATCTCCATAATTGAAATTATATATTATTTATGACCATAAAATGTTGTTATTGGTCATTTATATAACTTGGTTACATGGAAGGTGGATGAATTATTATATATAACTTTAATGATAATTGTTTTAGTTAATTTTTGTGTTTTGATTACAATGAACTCATTTTTCTTTATAACTTATTAAAATTTGTACAAAGGGATTACAAAATCTTTACTATGTTATATTATATATAATAATTTGGTTCAACCATAACAAGAATTGTTTCATGACTAGAATTGAGAATGATAATATAAATTGAATTTCCATCGTCCTTGAATGTGTAAAATTGACACATCTCAGATGGTGTTCTTGCTACTATTATAAAAGAAGGTAAAAAAGGGGGAGATGATGATAACATATTCCACTATCATGACAAAATTTCGGTACATATAAGTTACTGGATTCATCACAAGATTTTTATTATTAGAGTTAATAGAATAATATAACAAATGAACTTGAAAGGAAAGACAAAGAATTGAAAAGCAGAATTTACCTTTTGAAAAAAAAACTTATTTGAGAACCCCCTAAAGGATAGGTTTTGGACTTATTATGAGACCAAGTCTTGATGGACGTGGGGGAGAAGGATGGGAAGGTATTTGGATATAATTTGGAGAAGGTAAAAGTCTTGAGATGAGTGAATCGAAGGGGGAGTGAGAGGGGGGTTTTATAGTGGAGGAGATAGGGGATTTCTTAATATTAAATTTACTAATTTATTATATCACCTCAAGTAAAGGAATATTGAGTATTATATGACCAAGAATAGTAATTTTATCATGTGAACCTGAACAAATTGTGCTTACACAAGAATAACATCTTGAAAAACTCTATCATTTTTCAATGTGTAGAATCCAAAAATGATTTCAATTTTTCAAAAATAATTTTCTAAATATTATTAATTTCATATTTAATTAAAATCAAAAATTTTTCTAAAAATAACATTTTAAAAAAATTTGTTTACATATTTTAAATCATAGTTATATATTATATACACTTTAATATTATTTATATACTATTATAGGTAAGGTTACTACTCATTATGGTAATCCACTATTCAAAAGGGTTTGATACTTTTCATAAGGGTAGGTTACTATTCACCAAAAATTTTGTTTTTCTTATTGGACTCCAAATAAATTACTGATCACTACTATATGTCATATTTTCAAAATTAACATCAATGAAGTTATAACTTATGTTTTCAGGGTCATATAGAACTTTGATGTTAATTATGTTGTTATTTCATGTTATTATGACATATTTATACGAAAGGAATTTCCAACAAAATATTGGGTCATTAAATTTTTTGTTTCTACTTATCTTGATGATTTTACTGCTTTGTCATTTTACCTTTTTTTAAATATTATCGGATGCCACACTCTGGTGATGAGTGAATTGTCTCTTCATGTACATGCCTAAGTCCCTCGATGTTAGTCAGAATCCTATGGTGGTCAGGAAGATATGATTGTGTCCTAGTGACCCACCATGATTTGGGAACTTTTGAGTGTGTTCCATTTCCATGATGTCACAAATCATTATTAGAGGTGTTACTTTGTTTCATTAATATTTCAAGACAACATAATAGATATTAGTAATTATATGGAACATAGTTATGATATTTTTATGATTGTAGGTGAACAATGTTTTCTATAAATTATGAGTTTCTTAAATTATAATATTTGACATTCTTTTGATAATTATATGTTATAACTTTACCCCACAGGCTGACACACATATTATAATGATGTTTTTATTATTGTTATTTTGATTGATTTTTTCCTTTATCCATGGATCAATGTTCTTAGGTCCAATAATATTGTTACATGCATCATTGTATTAATATATAATAAACATTCCATTCATATTCCATTATATATAAGTTAATTTCACCACTTTAATTTTTTAGTCTTTCTAGTTATTATTGTGTGACTTTATTGTAGTTATATTATTATTTTGATACTTTTTTGTTACGATTAAGTGATTACCTATTCCAATTCATGAGTTTTATGGGAACCGGTGGGTCTGAATGGGTAATTTACCAAGTCAAGGAATTGTATAAAACCTTTTACCTTATAATACAAAATATATCTAATTTAAACTATAAATTAAATGAGTTTTGATTGTCATAGTAAGGTTTATGGGCTCTAATTCATTTTAATTGGTATTTAATTTCAATTGTCTATAATATAAATATATAATAAAATGAAACTAAAAAAGTAATTCTTGACTACTAAAATGAAATTTTTTTCAAGTTAATGAAGAGGAAAGTTTCTATTGACACCTCACCTAATGATACCCAAATATCTTTCATCTAATAATGTAACAATACATGCACTTTATGCTAATAGTTGGGGTATAATACATTGGGTAGTTAGAAATTATCCTTTTGAGTTTCTTCCTCTACCAACATCAATAATTTTTTGAGCAGTTCTCTTTGAATATATTGACCAATTTTGCCATAATGTATTATGTGTTCGAGGATGGAAGTAATGACAATTATCTAGACATGGTGGTCCTAGAGACACTAGTATTACCACTCGGAATTCAACATGTTGAACTATCTATTATTCCCGATATAGGAATTAAAACTCATATTCTTCTGAGATTCCTACATATGATAATGTTTTTAAACTATCTCAATAACCTATACCTACAATTTCTAATCTAACACAATATTTCCAAGAATAGTATCCTCTTATATTCATTGGATATTGATGTCCCCATGAAACTTAGTCTTGAATATAGGTAACCCTATCTATATTTTATAATTTGGAGTATCCTCTAGAATAGTTTGTTGATATTTATACTTATATTCAACGTAATTTGTCCAAGATCATATGGGATGTAGTTACCAAGGCTAGCCGAAATCAGGGAATGTTATGTGATGATTTACAGACTACATTCTAAGAAAAAATATTTTCTCAATTGCTGAGAGATGGTATTTAATGTGAATTCCTAATTCCAGAGAATTCTGTAATGTATTTCATGGAGTGTTTAGCTTGTTTTCTGTATTTACAAGGCTTTTCACTACTTCTTGATGGTGATGATCTTTTGTGTTCTAGACTCTTTGATGATATGATTTAGTATGACAACCCTACTTTGGTTAATATATTTCTCCTACCTTCCATTACTATGATATTCAACAAAAATCATATCATTTAGGTCAAACAGAGGGATGAAAATAATACCCAAAATATATGATCAATGATGAGGAGGGCTACTAGTTCATCTGGTAGCATGAAATGTTCAGTAATGCTTTCATCAGATAGGAGTTGTGGTTAAAGTAACTGCATTGGTTACTCCATTTTTTTCCATTAGTGGGGATGATGAGGGAATATGAATCCTTAGTGTGATATAGACACTCTATAATGTTGGTCATGTAACTATTTGGGGAATACTCAGAGATTCAGTCAAACCATTCTATCGGCTTCTAGTGGAAGAGGATTATCACCAGCCCCACATTCATGGGAATGTTATTTTAGATCATATCAATTTTGGAGTCAGAGTGTCACAGATAGGACTGACTAAGGAGAAGTTGACGGTTGAAGCAGACATATGTCATTTTATTAGCAATTCCAGAATAGTTTTAAGGCTCAAATATGTACAACAACATCATAATACAGCTGGCAATGCCAGTTTCATGCTTTACAATAGCTACCCAAGGATTAGAGTGACTAACCATATATATTATTAGGCTCTATTCTTGTAGCCTATATTATAGTATCATCTTTATTCGATACATTTTACTCACAATCTTGTATAAATTTTTCAATCATGGAATGTCTTGACAAAGGAAGAATGAAATACTATGGTGTAATGACTGTATACAATTTGTTTGGATTGTGGTTATAAGGAATACACAAGTGGAGGGACTACATCCTTAAGGTAGGTAGTTATGCTTTTAGGTGGGACCTCTTTTTAGTTGATATATAAATATTCAATTTACATATCATTATGTATTTTTTTGACCCATGTCACTCCTTCTTATGTTGCTATCACTGTAGGTTATTATTTACATCACCATAGGGTAGAAGTAATCTAAACAAGGGTGACTGTGATGTTCCGGAGGGTTAAGCTGGACCAGATCATCATGAGCTAGGAAGAGTTGCTTCCTATATTGTTAATATCACCATATATGATTATTTTATACATCAGGCTAAATTCATTCATAGAAAAGTTTGATTGAAGGTATTGTCTAGCATATTTTTTGGACTTACTTCCTGAAAGATAGGTACAATTTTTGATTAAGCTCATTTATGGAGAAGATACAGTGTACATGATCCATACATGATGGATTTAATTGATCTCTAGGAGATTTATAAATATTTGGAAGATCTAAATGGAGATGTTAATATATGGATTAATGCATCCTTTCAGGGTTCAAATGTTCTTGTCACTATGAAAGGAGATTGGACCCTTCATATATGAACTGATTACAGAAATTTGAACCAAAATACAGTTAATAATTAGTATATACTAACTATAATAGTTGATCTCTTAGACAATCTCCAATGATCTATCATGTTTTCTAAGATCAACATAATGTTGGGATATAATTTGGTGTGAGTCAGGACATTAGACATATAAAATAATTTATTTTAAAAGGAATGGTTTGTATGAGTATCTGTTTATATTTTTCACTCATTTAAATTCACCATTTGTTTCAATGTATTTGATGTATAGGTGATTTCATTCAAATATATATTCATTTTTATTGAATTTATGGGTGTAATACTTGTATTATCACACACTCCTTGTGAGAATACTACTATCCTTGACATTGTTTTCAATACAATGAAAATGCACAAGGTGTATGAAAATATAGTTGAGTTCTGCCTCTAGATGAAAATATTTCACTTCATGTGTAATATTAAATCATAATTAGGAATCTCTATTGACCAAGTGAAGGTGATATTACATTTTCTAGAGATTCACCCAAGAGTTTGTCTGATTTTTAGAGTTTTTTATCGATGTAAGAATATTTCATGAATTTTATATGAGATATATCTGGCCTTGTTTCATATATTACCAGTCATTCAATGAATGGTGTTATGTTTAAATGGCCATAAGACTGTAATAAATACTTTCAATGGGAGAAAGAAATACATTCTCTAGAACTAATTTTGATTCATTCGGATCCTAGGAAACTATATAGAGTTTTTTGTGATGAATATGGCGTTGGTTTAATTGTAGTGATGATGAATAATGATAGAGTAATAGTTTACAGATCTCAAAATTTTACCACTCATGAGGGGAATTACCCAGCACATGACCTTCACCTAGCTACATATGTCCATTTTTTATATTTCTGGAGAAACAAACTGATGGATGGTAACTTTTTGGTGTAGATGGAGAATAAGAGCCCAAATATATCTTAAAAATTTGTGACTTGAACCACAAATAGTGATTATTTATCAAATATATTCAGTCCATTGATTTTTAGCATGCCTATAATCATAAAACAAGAATACATTAGTTTATGTGTTTATTTGGAATTGTCAATCACAATTTGTTGCATCCCAAATTCTTAAAAGGATATACTACAGTTGAGAGACTACTTGATAATCTTCCTTGAGTTGAAAAAAATAGATAAATATAATTATTTAAATGATACTGTCATAAACAACCTATTAAAATGGTGGGTATGAACAAGATTAACTACATTATGAAAATTGGGTTTACCAATGTATATTTAATTATATCATTATTGACCAATTAATTATAAATTAATATAAAAACACTTTGAAAATAAATGTAAATATTTTTCTGGAAAAATAATTACTAGTTAAAATGGTGTTTTATACTAATAAAATAAAAAAGTAAAACTTTTTGGATTATATTTATAAAATTTATATACAATTATTTCAATAAAATTGTCAACATTATAACTATGTGATTTCACATCATGATATAATACTAAATTATATTTTAGACATAAAAAATTAATATGTATAATTATTATTTTTGTGTCCTTTTATTGGGGATCTTGTTTTAAATCATGTTTTTTGAAATTTAAAAAATTATTATTTATAAAATAAAAATAATATTAGAAAACGGAATAGTAAAATTTATGTCAGTTGATTTTTTGATATTGCAATGATATGTATGATTTTTTGATGAATTGGGAAAAAATTGTATATTTTATTTGAAAACAGTTTATTCAGCTAAGTTATTTATATTGTTATATTAAATATTAGATTTTGTTAAATTATAAACAGTTCAACTATACAACAATAAATCAAATTTGGATCACTGGTACAAATATTAAAAATAAATAATTTATAAAAACATTTCAAACATTTGAAAACTTTTACACTAAAACCATGTTGTTTCCTTCAGTATGTTGGATTACTTTTTAACTAATTTATTAATAATCTATTAATATAATTAATAAAAATTGATTTGATATTTTGAATCATGAAACAAAATCTTTTTTGGGTTCTATTTATTTTTTTAAATGATTTATAAAATTCATGAATTTATTACCATGATTAAGGGTAAATTGGGTAATTACGGTCAAAATAATATTATAAATATAGTTAATTACCCTCACACATGAACTAATATTATATTATCAGTTATTTTCAACTAAAATCATCCTTTTTCCAATTTAAAAACCTCTTTGAACCTCTTGGAATATATTAATCCTTTAATGTAGTTTATTTTAAAAAATGTTATGGATATCATACTTATGTTTTAGTAAGTATAACATTTTTAATATATGATAATTTATAATATATATTTAACTATAAATATTCATTGGAAAAATAAAATTCTTATATTCATCTTGGAAATTTATTTTAAATGTTTATAAAATAAATATTTAGCTTAATGGAATACACAATATTGATGTAGTAATTGTTTAATTTATAGAATTATAAAATAAAAGATAATAAAAGTATTAAAATAAATATAATTATAAATAATTAACAGAATCTTATAATTTAATATATGAGTTTATAATTTATTTTTTTGTTCAAAAGAATTGTTTTAAATTTATCTTATTGTTTTTCTATTTTTAAAAAAGTCATGTAATGACAATTGTCAAATTTATATTAATGTTATTTTAATATAAATAATATTTTGTTAAATGATATAAATTTTATAAATTTATAAATTTCCTCTAAATAATTGATATAATGTCTGTAATTTCTTCTATAGTCTATTTATTGATTTTTTTTATATTGTATTGTAAAAATATGTACCCTTAAAAAGTACAAAAACATGTTATCACAATAAGTGTTAAAGTGGTTAAATAAGGGTTGCAACTGAAATATAAAGATTAAAAAATTGATAAAACATATCAATATTTCATTGTTAGAATGTATTTAGACCAATAATTATACTATATTATAAATAAATCATCTTGGCTACAATTGGAATATGATTGTATTTATATTAATTTAATATTTTGTGAAATTAAAAGAGTGAACCTCCCCTAACATATAAACTAGAAACTCTTCATGAATATTACTTACCATAATAAAATCTTTTTTTCCAAAAATATATATAAAAGAAAATACAATAATCTCTTACCACATTATAGGGAAATAATATCAGGGATAACACCAACCATAGTTTTCATAAGGTGGTAGTAAATGGAGGTGATCTGAGGAAGAAGTCTCGTTTTCAATCAGAAATTTCTTTTCTATTTATAATTTTTCTTCCTTAAAATATAATTCAACCAATATGAAATAAGAAATTCAGTATACTAAATATGTTTATAATTTAATATGTTAATATAGTCTCCTAAATCTATCTCCATTTCCATAATAAATTAATATAAATATTCATTCGTGTGTATGGTGGACTACGACCTCAAAAATCAATTTAATTCATTTTCCATCATCATCTTTCAAGACTATTTATTATGATTGAATTAATGTTTGTATATGAAAATAATGAAATATTTAACTTCATTAAATAATATTCTACCATTTATATTCATACATTTCGATTCTCATAAAAATTATAATTTCTTTCCTGTGAATGTGTAAATTATCATATCAATGAATCGAAGTGATTCATTTTTCCTCACCATACCACATGGATAATATATAGAGGTTTATTTTAATAAAAAAAATATAAAAACTAAATTATTACCAATTTTTTATGTTAATATGATATTACTCTTCTCATCATAAAGATAATTAAAAAATATAAATATTACTCATGCATATATCTGGCTTACCATCTATATGACTGTAACATAGTTCATTATTCATATCCACATTTAATGGATGGATTTAAAAAGTATAATTGATTTATATTATTTATAATTATTTCATTATTATTATTCTATATATTTTGGACTAATGACAACTTTTAACCATTTACATCATCATAATGTCATTATAGGCTCATGTACAGAATATCATCAAGACATCCAACGTGAACTTAAATAATTAAGTAATAGTTATAACATGAAAATAATTGTTATAAAATAAATAATATATATGAAAATGGTTCTCTTAAAATTTTATAATTAATCATATATTACTATTCAATATATTAATGATTTTAGATGACAATTCAGACTCAACATAAGGGAATTCATCTCAATCCCCATTCATTGAGGAATATCTTGATCTTATAAAACAAACATCATTTATGAGATGTATATTCATTATCATTGACATATAATATAATAAATTAATTTAATCTAAATTTATTTAATTATTTATTAAAATATATTCATTCATGTGGCCTATGATTCAAATATTTCTATATTTTATAGAACACAATGATTTAAAAAGATTCGTTTAAATGATTAAATATTTAATTTCAAATAATTTTCCACCATGTTAGTAATCATGATTTTATATTATATGTTCATTTAATAATAATATAAAAGTATTATAAGATTAATTGTTTTCCTATTATATATTTTATTCAATTTTTTTCAATGATAATATCATTACAACAATTATACTTAATGTTTTACCAGCCGACTAAAAAGAATGTTCAATTTTTAATGTACATAGAGACAATGATTTTTCATATATCTTAAAAATTATTTAATTTGTAGATTCATATATATATTATACTTTTTCCAAAATTAAAATAGTTATTTTAATTTTATGGTAGCTTTAAATGAAAATATTTTTCTTAAAACAAAATTTATTCTTTTATTATTGTTTTATTATATTGGAAGAAAAGAGTTTTTTGAAGAGAATTAGGATGAATGTGTTTCATTAATTATATGGTATGTCAGAATTATATGAATCTAGTGAAATTCACAAATAATATACATGGGGTGGATCATATATCAATGGGTTAGTATTTTATATCATAACAATGGGTTTTCAAGATGAAGATACGGAACCCCATTGTAGATGAACATTCGGTGCACATATAGTGTTGGTTAATCCCATTACTGCTCAACATGGGGGGGATCTTTAAAGCACCAAGTAATCTCATAATAGCATAACTGGATATTGGAAATATAGTTATTAAAATTGTAAGGGGTTATAGAGGGATTTATTTTATATCATAATTTAATCCCCCAAAAAAGAGCTTTCATTTCATGCTACTAGTTTTAAATATATTCTTTCAGATAAAATATGTGTTTTCTCATGTGACAACGATTTCCTTCATATAATAAAAGAAAATTTAAAATAATGGTAAACATAATACTTGTTTTTATGTTTTTCTAGAACTAAAATATTACTTTTTTTATTATCTAATAATGAAATTTTATTCTCATACATCATTTTTAAAATGTCTTTTATATGGTTTCTAGGGGAATAGACATAATGATTAGATAAGTAGAAAACCTCTAGAGATTTTTCATAAGTAAAAAAATCATGTTTTATTTTAATGAGTTTTGTAATGTGGAAAAAATGGAAACTGAGAATAAGTTTCCACTTATAATATCTAAGCTCTCTTAGTAAGAGTTTGTCATAATTATCTAAAATAAAAACTGAGAGTATCCTCGAATGTGAATCCTAGTTGAAATACATAGGATTTGTAATGTTTAAGGTTGAGTACTTATTGTTTGTTTCAAAATAATGGTTTAGACTAATATATGGGTTAGGACATTGGGTTAAACATTGGTTAATGTGACATGTATATTATTTTAGTTAAATCCATGTTTTAAATGGAGGAATGTCAGTTAAAAATAGAATGGGTAGGATATAAAACAACATTCATTTCTATTACAAAAGACATAATGGAAATATATTTTGTGAATTTCATTCATTACTATTCTAAATTTTTTATAGCATACTACTATGTTAAAAAACAAAATAAAAAATATCAAACACCTCATATATAGCACGATACAAGAATTATCAGTGGGTTGTTATTAATCCATCATATTTTCTCAGTATTAGAATATTTAAAAAATATAAAATGTTATTATTGAATATTTATATATTTTATAATAAAAAATTATTTTGAAGATTATTTTGTTTCAATTCAGTTAATGAAGAAGGATTACATTTGAAACCCAATTTATATTTGGTTTTAACTTATATTCTTCTTAAAAATACATTTGGTAGTTTAAAAGTACCCCTGATTGAATGTTTTAAAACAAACATTGTTTTAATATTTTATATGAGTAATTTTTTATCCGTTTTGTGAAATTAAATGACATACAAAATTATTTTCCAAAAAAATTATCAACCATAACCCATACAACCAATGTTTTACAATGATTATTTATACAAAATATTAATTATAATTTGGGTAAGATCAGCAGAATTATTTAAATTCATGGACCTTCTATCTAAGTGAAAATATGATAATTCAGTCATGTGGACACCATAATCAAGGTACACTGTTAATTATTTATAGAATAATATTATTTAAATCAATGGGTGATGAAATTTTAAATATCATAATAATAATGAATTCATGATTTTTGATTATGAGTGAATTATTGGTTAAAATGCCAAATGAAAGGTATATAATAGCCATTGAAGTCAAAGTATCACAATAAAGGATTTAATTCAACTGTTCAGGTAAATATATTTTCTAAAGTTATTTGACCAGGTAGTAAAATATCACATCAAATCTAATAAAAGTAGATTTAAATAAAAATATTATTAGTTATCCTTTGATACTGGTATATTAATGACCGTTTAACACATTACTAATTTATAGTTTCTTTATTTTTAACATTCTCATAAGCATGTTCTCTTGCACTATCTATTAGAACATGATAGTCGGTTTTCTCTTATGTTCACATGTTTTCCTACATAGAACCCCAATATGTGTTTTCTCAAGGGACCATAATAATTCCCTTTCATTATATTAAATTGTTATTTTAATTTACCATTTAATGATTAGGAATTTAAACAATGGTACTTGGAAAATACAAAACCATAGTTTTCTATTGTGAGTTCAAATTCTATGGATGAAATTTAATCATGTTGGGAAAATGTGTAATCTAGATATTTTAAAAGGAAACACTATATTTTATAGTGTACATTGTACACCACCTCAAGGTCAAAAAATAACTAAATTTTATTATTTAAATGTTATCAATATAACCTACCTATTATAATGGATTCTTAGAACACAATTAAATAAATTATTAAAATATATTCTACACATGTATATATAATTAAATATTTGGTATCTAATTTGTTATGAATACAAAATTATTGTTTAACATTTAACCTTTTTTTTCAATTATTGATATAATAATAAATAATGTTATATATATAAAAATATAATTTTTCTAAAAAACATTTTAAAAACTTTTTATGGAAGTTATAATTTAAATATAGTTTCTGACTATTTGGTAAATTTTATACGATAAAAGAATGTTCTTATTTGATTTATAAACATCAATAATTTCATTTTGATTTACTTTTTTATATTATTTTGATAAGTTTCATTTTTTAATGAATACGGAAACAAATATTTTATTTTAATTGAAAAACACATTTTCAAACAATTTATTTGTATTGTTTGATTACATTTTATTTTTCTTTTAAGGGATAAATAGTACTAATATACATCAATAAATCCAATTTGGGTCATTTTAATCATGTTCACTTTGAAATTGGATATGAATTCATTTCAATCCTTTGATTTTTTTTACAGACTCATTGTTTCATCTCATCTACATGGTTAATATTTTTAAAAAAATTCTTCATATTATTAGAATTTTATTTGAAAAAATTTGAGTCCAAGTTGTGAAAAATACGATCTATATTTACTATATAGGTTCATTTTTTGGATAAAAATAATATAATAATTGGTAATTATTTAAAAAAGTTTAGGGCTAATTCATTAAATTAAGGGTAATAATAAATTTATAAATATTAATAAATTAACATAAACAAGTCCAATTTTTATTGCATGAGATATTTTCGATCAATATCAACCTTAAATAGTTTTTGGAACTCTTTGAGTAACATCTATGAATTTATCCATTTCATAGTATTTTATTATATTGAAAAGTCCTTATTTTCATACTTATTTTTTAATAATTAAACAATGTTAAATATATATTTATTTATAAATTGAATTTTCGTAAAAATTAAATTGGGATATATAAAACATGTATTTTAATCGGGGAATTTTTTTTTTTAAATTTTTTGGACATAAATAATTATTTATACCATTACAAATTCTTGATTCAACAATTGTTTAATGAATGGAAATATGAGTGAAATGATATTAAAATTATTAAAATAGATATTTTTGAAATAACTAATGTCATCCTCGAATTTGATTGATGTGATTTATATGATATTGATTTTTATAGAAATTTAAATGATGATATCTTGTATTTATGATATTTTAATAAATTAAATTAAATAAATTTTTAAAAATGAGAATAATGGTTTTTTAAAATAAATAATATTCTATTAAATGAAGTAAAATTCATAAAAAAAGATAATTTATAAAACTGATTTTTATATGATATAAAATACCATAATTGATACTTTTATAGTTATTTTGTATTTTTAAATAAATTATATTAACCATTAATGATTAAAACACATGTTATTACAATAATATTTAAATTGGTTATATAAGTGATTGAGCTAAATGATTAGGGGTAGAACTAGTAATAATATATCTATTTTTCATTATATGATTTTATTAAGAACAATAATAATTAGATAATCTAAATTAATTAGTTGGGGGATAGTTTATACTTTATATTAATTTATATTAATTAAATATATTTGTGATATTCCATGTGGGGCCCTCCCTACTCTTTTATAAATGGACATCTTATTCACTATTCCTCACACTAAAAAAATATTTAGTTCAGAAAATATCTGCTAAAATCCTTTCTTAAAACACATCTTTACATTATATATATATATTTTAAATATAGAACCATTATTAGTGGTATAAAGATGATAAATAATAGAGGTTGTCTGAATAATAAATATAATTTTTAATAAAGTAATTCTATTTTAAATCATCTTATTTGTCATTTAAATATTATTATTCCATGATGAAAAAATAATAAAAATATATTAAATATAATAATATTTTTTTATTTTTTTATCATCACTTAAATATATATATTCTTCCATCAAATTGGAAGAGAATTAATTGTTTGTGTGTATGGCAGACTACCACCTCAAGAACTGAAATAATTCACATTCAATAAAAATTTCTCCACACTTGTTATAATGATGTAATTAATTGATATATATGATATTAATTACATAATTATCATTATTAAATAATAATATAACATTTATTTTTGTACATTTCAAAGCACCTAAAAATTAAAACATCATTCGTACATACGAGTGAACTATTTAATTCATGAAGCGATGTGATTTATTTTTAATCACAATATCACCTAGTTAATATATAAGTAGATTTTAGAAGATAAAACTATATATAAATTATTATATCACTAAAAAACATAAAAGTATATTTACCTTTTCCCAATAATGATCATTGAATAAATGGAAATGTTACTCATGCATATATATGACATATCATCTCCTTGATTATAGCATAGTTCAATTTTCATATCCTTTCTTAATGGAAGGATTTAAAATTATAATTGAAATATAAATATTTATTTATTATGTAATTAATATTATTCTATATATTATTCTATAATGAACACTTTATAATATAGAAATCATACCAAAGTCATTTTGGACTCATGTACTGAATATCATCAAAACGTCTGACATGAACATAAATAATTATGTAATTGTTATAACATTGTAATAATTGATCTAATATGAATAATAAACATGAATTGGGTGATCAAAAAATTAAATCATTTGATTACGTTTTTTTATTAATTGAATGATTGTATGTGATGAGTTTAGAAAATGGTTAGGGAAATCATCTCAATCTTTTATCATTGAGGAATATCGTGATATTATACACCCACCTTCTTTTACAGTTTATATACAATACCATAAATATAAAATACCATGAATATAATTATTTTCATGTAATTGTTATGTTTTTAAATGTTATTCATATATGTTTTTTATGATTCAAAAATTTCAAACTGGGGTGGGTCATTTTGATTTAAAAATATTTTATTTTATTGTTAAATATTGCATTTCAATATCATTTCCTCCATGCAAACAATATTTAGATTATCTTATATATTAATTAATATTAATTAAAAGTATTGTATACGATATTTTATATCTATTTTTAATTTCATTCAATGGTTTTAAAAAGTATTATTTTTAAGTTCTTTATATAAAACACATTAACAAATGACTAAATGAATATTCTATTGTTAACAAACACAACAACAACAAAATTTCCACCATTAGGAATATTATGATATTTATATATTTCATTTAAAGTATACATTGGTTGGCCTTAATTGATGTATAGAATTAAAAGAAACGAGTTATCCCAATATATATTATACATTGGGCAGATGATATATTGTTTTACATGCCTGTAATATATAATCATGTGGTGTACCAGATAGCATTGGGGAAAATCATTAGAAATTAACATGGGGTGGCCCTAATAGTGATAGGTAAGACCATTAAATCATAATATGGGGTTGAATAAATAGAACTTTGTGATCATTTCTAGATTAATTGGGTGGAGGTGATATGGTTATTCCAATTGAAAGGGTTTTGAAAAGGGTTTTTTAAATGATACTTTATGTCACATACATGAGTTCTAATTACATTTAATAGATTTTGATGATTTTATTGGTTAAAACAGTGTGATTTTTCATTTCAAATTTTTATATTTTATATTATATGAAATCATTGACCATAAAGGTAAATGTTAGATGATACCTTTTAATGAAAAAATGGTTTCATTTATTTTTTAGGTCCCATAATGAAGTTTTTTACACATCTTAAGAACTTTAATTGCCTTTCCCAGTGTTTACGGTGGAATATAGGTATGATGACACCATGGGGATAATTGTGATGATTTTACATAATGATAAAATATGATTTATTTTAAAGAATGATATATTTTTTAACTATTGGAGAATGAGTATAAGTGTACAGATGGAATGCATGGGTTTTCATTGTTAGATTATGTATTAAATATCTAAAACATTAAACTGAAAATATTGTAGAATGTGAAGTCTTATTCATAGACACTAGGAAATGTTATGTTTATTGCTGGATCCATATACATTTTGTGAGAAATCGAGTGATGAATGAAAATTTATGGCCCTCTTTTCTAGGTAACATTTAGATATTCATAATAGTTAAGACCAACACTACCAATCACCCTTGGAAGTTTCCTCTTCCATCATTGATGTTGTGAAGTGTAAGGAATTTTCATATCCTAATGGATTGGTTCTCATTGAGAGTACATTTGTATTTGACCCATATCTGGATAGGTATATTGATAGCGACAATATCTTATGTATACTAGGATGCATTTGTGATCCAATAGATATTAGGGATGATCTAATATCAGAGTAACATGCTTATCAAAGGGAAGCTAATTCAAGCATGTTAATGATTTATATACATATGTGACAATAGTATTGGTTTATTATGATGTTAAGTAAGATAACATGATTTATAACATGGTTTTTAGCCAATAAAAAGGTCATAAAGGAGCACCAGGGACTTCAAGTTGTGTCACATCCTCTTCTAAATGCATAATAGATATGTGAATACATTTTTAGGTTTTTCTTATTTAGCCTAATAGGATCAACTATATATAGTGAAGTTGTATAAGTAGTTATTGACCAACTGGAGAATGTATCCACGTTAATTCACATCTGTTAGACAATCTCTATTGAAGAGTTGGGAATAATGTATATCTGTTAGATCATCCTAATATATAGGGTTCTTAGTATGATAATTTCATAGAGGGTTTCCCACATCACATCATTATTCTGGTGGGGATTGTATAAGGTTATGGGAATAAAGGGTGATTCTAAGAAAAAACCTTCACTGTCACACTGGTGGTAAGTCAAAACGGATTAAAAAGTGTTACAATACATGATACACGCATGTTTCTAGGATGACAGTGATTAATGTTAGAATCATATCATTACCATTGAATTTTCATATAATAATCTATTTTAGTTGATAATACAGATGGGACTTATTGAATCCTTATAATAATGGGCATTCCACACATCCCCGTACATACTAGAGGTAGTATACACTACCCTACTAATTACTCATCTCATATATAAGGCTTAAAGGAAGGTTCAACTGATGAGAGAGTGCATAACTACTCATCATTCTAGATGTCGATTTTATTTTCATCTCAATTGAAAAATATATAGATTCATTTTAGGGATCAACTTATGCTGATCATATCTCCCAAGATTAGAAATAAATGGATATAGTGGAACTGGAAAATTTCACCACATTGTGTAGAGATGTTTGAGATTCTATATTGAGTTTGGGTGACAACCTATCATTTATTTACTACCTCATATGTAAAATTCGATGAAATACATTTTCCATGTTTTACAAATTTGTTGATATCTTGTTGACCAATATTATTTATTTGATCCTAAAGAGGATGTGTTAGATGTTGATTCTACGTTTATGGATTATCTTGTACAATTTTTTTACTAGATCTCTAAGGATCTCTAAGGATGGTATTTCCCTGAAGCATGAGTATTATGAAAGTATGGTTTTGTACATGGTGAGACATGGGATCAGAAGGTTGAAAGACATTCCTAGTGGTAGAAGTTGTTCTCAGAATTTGTTTCACCACACATGGAAGATAAAATCAGGGAAAAGTTCCATTATTTTTGGAAAACTATAAGAAACACTTTTAATATTAGGAATAGTTCCTTTTATATTTTTTATAACTATTTATTTATGTCCAAATATTGGTTACTTACATGGATTGAAAAACCTAATGTATGTATGAGTCTTGATTGGAGTTTTGAAACCCATATGGTGGAGGAAGACACAAATTTGAATAGTATGTATACACCATTACACCCATCTGACACGGTCTACCCTAACTATATAGGGATGCATATTGAGGTGATTCAAGAAACATGGTTTCCCTAACTATGAAACATGAGTCACACATCCGAGAAAAATTTCTGTAGTTTTTAATAGATGCATTTTTCAAGAATGACAATTGATTTCTATAATAGTGTGGCCAATTTTTGGAGAATCACCCTTAGAAATGTATAATGTGACCAATTGAAGAATATATTATATATCACGCATCCAAACCATGAGACACATGAATTTTATGAGAAATTACATTTTCTCCTTTCATGATTTTTATAAACCTTATTTCATTTTTCATTGGTCATTCTAGTCATAAATTATATCTTTTTCTTTTCTAAGAATCTTTTTGGCTAATTTGTATAATTGGATTCCATTCATCCAACTGGTGTATGATTCAAGAAATTTCAGCCTCATTGTATATCCACCAGTCTGATCAAAATAGCTTTTTATACAGTCTTCATTCCTCTTCTCCTCAATATTTTTATTGAGGTGGTTACACCAAATCTATATTTTTAGAAAGGTATATATATTTCAGATCTATTCAATCATAGGAAAATGAATGATTGATATTATAACATGATAATCATACTATTCTGAGCTTGGTGTCTTAAAACACATCCCTTAGGTTTCTTCATTTTATAATTGTCCTTGTCTTGGCGCTGATTTCAACGGCCATCCCTTTTCTAAATCATGTGTCTTGCTTATAGTCATTATAACTATGTTGTAAGATCTTTGTTAAATATTATATCCATTTTTAGATGTTTCTACATCAATGTCGACATCACTGAGTTGGGTGTTTCCTTAATTAAGATTTTATTTTCTTGTTTAGATTATCTACACCACTATTTATGTGTGAAATTTCTTAGTTTAGAGAATGGTAAGTTTTTAATTGAATTAATGAATTTATAATTTCTTCCACATTTATTCTCAGTACCCGTTACTTTTAATTTATGTGATTCAACAAGATAAATATACCATATTTGGAAGTGGAATGTATATTATATATATTTATATTACTTGGCTTAATTAAATACAACTGAATTACATGGTTTAACAAAAGTAACACACATTTCAATGATTATTGGATGGAGGCTATGCAAACCTAACAATTTGAATATCACATTTATGAATTAAAGAATAGTTGAATTTCTATTTCAATTTATTACACTAATGAATTGTATGAAATGACCCTTTTTGAATATTAAATGGAATACTTATTACCTGGAATTAAATAAATAAATAAAACATGTATATGGTTCCAACTTAACGTGGACCATGAAATTATTATAATATTTGTAAGAATAGATATTGCATTGGATTCCTATAGGAGTGCCCTGATTAATCATGTACTCCATTTCAATTCGGGATTGTTAATTTATGATTTGGATACCCACCTTGAAACTCGATATTTTTCAACATGTGGATGTCAATAATGACAGAATAGGATACAATTATCATCTACATAGGATTCCTTGGATACAATCCACATTTGTAGCATGGCCTCTATAAATGTGTGCTACCTTTGATACATCCTTTATCCTACTAATTTCATATCCCATTTTACGTCTGATGTATTTCTTGGGATCATTTAGAATATTTTTATATTGAAATTTATTAGTAGATTAACCTTGGATTATCGTATTACACCTTAGTCCAGCTACAAATTATTACTAAGTTGGTTGCACCCCTGAGGTCAAGGATTCCGCGGTTATTACCTTAGATCCCCTTAATTATTTTCTATATACTTGATGAATGTTTATATAGAGGATCCTTTTTTAATTATTTTTATCATAGAAATAAGTCAGTGATGGTCATACCTCATTTGACATATTTATATAAACCGGAACATAATTAATTAATTAATGAAATTGAAACATGTTCAGATCCTAGTTGAAGCTCATGTAGGTACATTGGTAATTAAATTATTTCAATGATTTACTTTATTATATGCTACCATGCACACTGTATCATTTTATATTACATAGACTCGATGGTATAGGTGGCATTGATGGTGGACTACATATATTTATCTCACATCCTATCTGGGCAACCAATGGTTTTTGGACAAATAACTCATAAGCAATTGTTGACAAATTATTATCAATTAATTATGCAACTTTGGTAAAATGATCTTGGATATAAATTATTATCCCATTAACATCATCTCTTTTACGTAAAATGGTATTTTAAATCATCACATATTTAATATATTTTATTTTACCACACCATCTTAAACATTCAAATTCTTCTAATCAAGGATGTCTATCATATTCTACAATTATTTACCACCTTCATTATGGTCCATATTTTAACGTCCCCAATATTGTTAATTAATTTTAAATAATGTTATGTGTTATTCTAGATGAACATTAAAAATTATTTTCCTTAATATTAATATAAAAGTTTCATTTTCCCATTTTAAAAATTGGGATTTCAATAATTAATATTTTATCATTCAATTACATGATTTTAATGGGTATGTTTAAATTGCAAGGAGGCAATATAATGAAGTTGAGGATAATATAACACCCAAAAATATAAATTTATATTTTTTTAACAAATCTAATATATGGTATTTATTTTTATACATAAATTATCAAATGTTTGAAGGAGGACCATTGCGTTAAATAACATATACGATATGCAACACAGAGCATAACCAAATTGTGAAATATATTATTTAATATATGATCGTTATAAAAAAGATATATAATTAAAAATATGAATATAATTAACATTATTTTAATATATATATATATATATATATATATTATTCATAATAAGTTAAAACATATTTATAACAATCACACAATTTTAATAATTGTCAATTTATTGAAACAATAATTTGTTTTCATAAAAAATGATATTTTTCAGTAATTTATGATCATACAATCTAAAATGTATTGGCAATTTTTTAGTATTTATTGGATAAAATGAAACCATATATTAAAATAATAATATCAATATTATCTTAATTTTAACATGATGAATTTTTGTCTATAATAGTTATATTATAGTAAATAGTGAAAAATATATCCCTTTTTTAGGCTATCATTTATTTGGAATGAATTCAATAATTTTTATGTATCATTAAAAACAAAATATTAATTTTTTTCATAAAAGGTGTATATTATAAATGTTAAAAAAATTAATTAATTTGAGTAAACTATATAAATAATATATATATATATATATATATATTTCTAAAAAAACACAACCTTTTAAAATATTAATTTTGATGCCCAATGTTCATCCATTTTAATTAATTAAAATAGTACATAATGGTGAATGATTTATATTATATTTATATATTATATATCTAAATATAATAAGTTTATTCAAATCTATAATCCTTACTAAACATGTAGTTAAAAAAATATCATCTAATACTTCAAAATGGAATATCACAAATACACATTTTTGACATGTTTGCAAGTTTTATTTGTAATTAAATTATGAAAATTGTATGAATTTAATTTCGAAAAAAGGATTAATTGTTTTAAAAACTAAAAATATTTTATATATAATGTGGTCGAATTATAATTTTTTTAATGAATGGTGAATATATAAAAAATATTTTACCATAGTTATGGTTAAATTGGGTTAGTCGTACATTAAGTAAGATAATAAGTGATTAAATTACCTAAAAAATCCATAAAATATTTAATATAAATATAATAACCTTTTCAGATTTATGGTTCACTAATGAGAAACTTTTTTGAATTTTATCATGTGAAAATTTGTAGCTCTCAGCTATTGTTATAATAAATTAAATGTGTGTACTCCAGCACAATAATAAAATGGGTATCTCTGACCCTATAAAAACACTCAATCAATTTGGATTGATCAAAAAATATAAATATATATCCCCAAAATCATTATCCACATTTTATAGGTTCAATTATTTAGTAAATTCCATCCCTGGGTTCATTGAGAGTAGATAACCCCAAATGCTCTCTAAGAGAATATAATCATCTTTTTGGTGGAGTTTGTTTTTTTTCTTCTTTCCAATATAAAATATTATCATTAAAGTAAAGTTATTATAACATAGATATCACCCATTAATATAGATTTAATTATTTTGGTTCCCTAATATCCATTTATTTCATCGTCCTACTGATGAGAAATAATGTCATCACTCGTATGTACGGTGGACTTTTGCCTCATGAACTGATGTAATTTTTTTCCATCAATGTCTCACATGGGAGTTTATAATTATTGAAATAATCAAATTAAATAATAAATATGACAAGATATTAATTTATTAAAATAAACATACCTTACACTTGTTGACCCTTTAATATATTAAGGGAATGATACCATCACTCCTGTGTATATATAACATACTATCATTGTTAATAAATGTTACTAATTTTTTGATGAAAAAAAATTAAAGATTAGTTTTAAAATGAATCCCATAAATAAATATTATATATATTACATTAATAATATTTTGGTGTTAATTGAATTGTATCCTATTTGCAGGAATCAGAACATTCATGATTAAACAATGATTAGAAAATAAGGTTATTAACACATGAAATAATAATATTATTAATAGGATACTGGGAAAGATTTTTTAAGATTTGATAAATGAATAATCTATGATAGTATTAACATGAATAAAAATTATTTTTTAAATTAATAACCTTATTAAAAAATTATACACGTGGTTAATGTGTGATCCTCAAAAAAAGGAAGCTTGAGTTAATGTATTTTGCCTCAATTTCATTTCATAGGGAAAAATTGTGATTTTATTAATCCAATTTATTTTATACGTTATATAAAAAACACCATTAACAATTAATATCAGGTTTCCTTCAGGCGTCATGGTATTTAATTTTTCAATTTGATTTATTTTACCCATGTAAATTCTATTGGAAAATTATCATGTTGTAAACAATTTCATAGGTCAACTTATTTTCATTTTGTTATATTACTTGTTAAGTGTATATAATATTCATTGATGATGTGTGTATAAAAATATAATTATATAATTTAATAATTTCACTTATGTTATATTGAATAAAATTTAATAAAAAACTAATTTATGGATTAATTTTCATATCAATGTATTATCATTGTATGGGAGGCTTGTCTCCAAATTACTTCTTATGGAAAAATGTTATGTTATACAACTATATTATTTTATGTGGTGTATCTACTTAAAATTTAATAATTTATATGATGAATATATTAATAATAACTATATTTTATGTTCCATTGGATTTTTTTTCATTTAATTTTTCTTACAAAATAATTTTACCAATGTGATTAATGATTTCTAATCTATTTTTGTTTTGATTGCGATTCTTTTTATTTAATTTCCATTGAATGAAGTTGTCTAACAATATTCTTCTGAAATCATTTATTTTTATTTTAATATGGCCATTCATGATTTTATCTAGAAATAGTACCATTTTCCTCAAATTGGTACATAATATAATTTAGATAATCTTTTTAATAAAACATGAGTTCTATTATCTCTTAGTTTAAATTAAAATATCATCCAAATATAGATTTTTAAATTAATAATCAAATATTGTATTAATATAATTTAATTTTATCATTTTATCATTTATTTCGATTTTATAAAATTAAAAATATATCCTTGTAAATTTCCAAACAAGTTACATTTTATATCTCTTACAAAATGTGAAAGGAAAATTGGTTTGAACGTACCAATGAATAATGGGAAATTATAACACTCATAGAAACTCATTTTTCTAATGATAAAAATATAAATATAATTTTTTATTTTTTTAAAATAATGTTCCAAATAATCTATATTTTTTTAGATTTTTAAATTTATTTTCAATTTGATATGATTGTTTTTCATCAAGTATGATTTTAGAATTTTTTTTGTAATTTATATTAATCAATGACAAAAATAGAATTTCCCATATACTTCACCGGGGTTATGTTCTAAACTTTTCGTAGTTATTCTTTATTTTGATTGTTTATAATCATTTTTACCTTACATTTTATTGAAATTATTATTCTTAATTTATTTTTTAAATCATTAACATTCTATTTAAATATTATCATTTTTTGACTAGTGGACATTGCATTTCTTTTAAATATCAATATTATTTATTGGGTATATTTTAATCACATAAATCATATATCATTTCTACAAACATTTTTTTACTTTTTAATTAATATAATTCTTTTGGAAATATAGATATTATATATTATTTGTTGAAATCTGGCATTTATTGATTTGGAATATTCCTCATGCATTAAATAGATTAAATGATATTAAAGGACTGTGTTGGAAATGTAGTGATATGTTGATATCATAATTATATAGAACCTCTATGCATTGATAGTCCCATTAAAAGAATTAGTAATCTAGCATCAATTGGGTTCTTACAAATTTTTATACCATCTTGTCAATTGTCTTCAGAATGTAGATATCCTGATTTCATCCATCATAAAGTATAATATCAATGATTTCCATCATTAAAATTTTAGTTGTTACTATTCGTGGGATTATTCCATGGATATTAGAAAAGGATTCATTTCTTTCTCATGTTATTAATTAATTGAAATTTTTATTATTTATTAGTATATATTTATTATTCATTATATAATTAGGATAGTCAAGTTATTTATTAAATCGAATGATGGTCCAGATGATTACCATCCTACGATGAATAGTTATTATTGATTATGAATAATTTACTCCAGATAGCTTCGACATTACGTAACACTAACAGATTATTTATCCTCACACATATTTTTTTATTTACTATGATATGAATAATGAATATTTTAATGAGTTTTATGATTTGGAATTTTTTCATTCACTATTAATTATTTATATCAAATTTGTTGTGAGATAAAACGTTATTTCATGTTTAAACTGACAACTAAAATATTATAATCTTTGGGGTGTGATCATTTGTATCCAAAAAAGAGTGTAATAATGTGACCACTAACTCTTGGTTAAGGGGGGTCAGTTAATTTACAATGGAAATTCAATAATTGGGTTTTAAACATTATAATTTATTTTACTAAATGTTATGTGTTTATAGAATTTTTATACCACATTAATGAACTGAGGGCCTACAAGTGATGAATTATGTCTTTTTTAGTATATTTATTTCTTATGTACATCCTAAAATATTTATTATACAATTATATTATCATAATTTACATTAAAAACACTTATATTTGGGTATTTAACTCCATTCATTATTATTCATTTGTTAAAAATTTGATAATGCAAATTATTATTAAGTGTTGTAAATTTTTTTAATGGATCACATATTGAATGGTAGATTCCTTGATCTATGTGTTTGTTTGTGTCTTTTTTTTTGAAAAAAACAATTTTTTTTTTCATTTTTGTGATTTTTAGATCAATTTATATTTGGATAAGATGATTTAGATGTGTTTTTCAAATAGTGAAATTTTTATAAAAAATTATCCATCGAATATTTACTCGCACATAAAATTATTGACTTATATATTCTTATAGATGGTTTCAATCAAGTTAAAATTAAATGAATAATATTTAATCACATCAATGAACTATTATAATCATATGTTAAATAATATGAGTTATTTAGATTAAAATAATTATTATGGTATATAATTGTTTTCTATATAATTGGTTTCCAAATTCTTTCTATTTTACCACATATGCCTCACTAGTTGTTAAAATGTTAAAAAATAATTATTAGAAATAACTTATGGGTTTTTTCAACGGATTTTTTTATATTAATATGTTTAGGATGATTTTGTTTAATGTATTATTATTATATGGATTATTAACAGATTTTTTATCTGAGATATATTTATATATATGTTATAGAAAAATAAATGGGAAATGATTTAATAATACTATAGGTTTCCAATATCTCATATTTTCACAAATAAGTTTCTTAATATTTTGAAAAATAGATGTATAGTGGATATCCAATATGCCAATATCATTATAGACCCTATTACATCTTTATTTTTGTCTAACTAAATATATATACCTTTGACCAATAGATAGTGTAATATACAAACCCTCCAAATATATCAAAATTATAGGAGAGAGATAAAAACCCCTAACTCCCACCACTAGTAGGCCCTGGGAGGGATGCAAACACCAAGTGTGTATAATATCACAGTGTAAGAGGAATTTCCCTCTAAAAGAAGACAAGACTGGGATATAAAATGAATAATCCACAATAAACTTTTAGAAAAAATCTAAAATAGAAACACTAACCATCCCACATTTCTTCATATATATATCTAACTGAATAATATCCTCTAACGTAAACATCCAAAATAAAAGATAGTGTAGGGACACAACATCAATCCAAAAGCCTGAGCTAGTAATTCCTATCACGGTCCACATGAACCTATTTGAAACATCAATAAAATTTTATATATGTTGGTTGAGTATAGAAATATACTAATTAGGGAAACTAACTAATCTTCAGCACATGTGAAAGAAACATACTAATGCACCTGTGATAAAAAAGCAGTAACAACAAACACCTAAATGGTTATACTAACCATTCAATATTGACCAATGAATGATCACCAAAAAAATAAAACCATTTAATACAATATAAGGTAATGTGCATCTATTATAGGGATCCTCGCACCACTTTCCCACTACTAGGACACTCTTACCCAATCTCCCATGTCTGTGTGCTATCATCTCTTCCACACACCACATCACATCCCACCCGCACACAACTAGGCCCCACGACGCATCCCACCCAAACACTCTGGGTCCACACAACACATATCTCCCACATACACCCATTCCTCATAACACATCCCTCATACAAACTCATGGTCCATACAACACATCCCACCTATAGACACCTAGGAATCTCAACACCTCACATCACATCCTGAAGACACCTCAGACATCACATCACAACACATCTCGATGACACCTGATAAAAAACATCACAACAACCATCTAAGGAACAATTATACCTTCAATCGTCACAAACTATTTAATACCTACCACACCTAGAAGATAGATTAGAACAGACTTGGTAAATATCCATCTGTAATTCCCAATGGTTGTTGAAAAATCCCCTCATGTGAAGATGTGGGTGGTCAGCTCATAGTGCTCAACATGGGAGTGTGTGTGTATAGAAAACACAATGAAAAATACAAGTACATATATATTGTATAATACACTCAATCCCAACCTATGTGTTCTTCAACAAAAAATATTCTCACAAAATAGTTTCATTTTTACCACCTCTAAATGTAATTATTAGTATATGCATCATTTATTTTAGAACATGTAGACCCCTGATACAATTAAGTGGCATCAAATTTCTTCTATGTCTAATAACCATTCAATTATTTACTAAGAATCATTAAAATTTAATCACACAACATATCATTTAATTTAATTTTAACCATTTACATTCCATTAACCACACAACCCCATGCCATTCAAAACATTACTAAATGTTCTTTCATTTATTTATTCCATCACAACTCATGAATATTGAAGAACACAACCACATATCTCAATTGGAACAAAATTCACATCCTTCCATAAACTTTATTTCCTAAAATCATGTCCAAAAAACCACTAAGCTTCCCAAAAAGTAATGTCATATAACCACACATTTCCCCACACCCAATTGACAACACATATCTCAATCCAATAAGAACAACCACAAAACCACCCCAAAAGATCATTATAGATATTTAAAAATGGTATTTTATCACATTCAATATTTTGTTTGGGGAGTTATCCCAAAAACCAAAATCCTAGGGAAACCATTTAAAAATCCCAGTATAAGTAATTAACAAATTTCAATTTAGGGTTATACAACAAAAATCACAGCCAAAAGAAGAAAACAGAACAGATCTATCTAGTGCAAAAAAATCAACCAATGAACCTAATTTTATATGGGAATACAAAACCCATACATTTCCAAATATCACACACAATATACAAGTTTTAAAAGCATGCAAATTAAACTTCATTTCCCAGTACAATTAAATTTATAGATGTTCTAATCATTGATTATGTCAGCAACCACATGATCCATATGTAAATAAGAAGTAACCCACCACCCCACATGACTCAAAAATAACGATAAATGATGGAATTCACTGTATCACAAAGCATTCCAAATTGTTGCGCACTACAAGGTGAAAACAATACAACCTGAAAAACCAATTTTCCCCCATAAACTAGTGGATCACCCAACTCCACCCCAAAGTGTGGTCAAAACACAACCCAAAATCACCCTCACCAAAAAAACTATCATATAATATCCACAAGATAATAATAGAAACGAATTAATTATAACGATATGAGGACATACCGCAAATAAAACACAGATCACCCACTAAAAACCACTGGGATCTAATTATCAAATAGAGAAGAAGATTAATTCTATGAAAATTTTGAGGAACATAGGGTTCACCTGAAACGATAGGATGAAGGAACCATATCATGATGAATTACTGTCAGGATAATAAAAAAATTAAAAAATGCACTGGATCAGCGTATTTAATGATGTGTAATCTCTTTTCACATTATCAAATACTTGGGGTATAGATTCATCTAAAAACGTATCAAATATTCTCTTTATTATTTATTCAAATGAAAAAATTATGTATGTCATGAAAAAACCATGAAACCAACATTAATGTCATGTAACTCAGATACACAATGTGTAAATCCTACATTAGTCCCACAACTCACCTATATTTCACCAAAAAATCTATGAACCTCCATCAAACACAATAAAAATTTCAAACCGGCAATATAATAGCCTGAGAGAGCACATACCATTACATCAGATACATATCAAATGATTCTTTACCTTGAGAATCCAAAATCATACCTAGAAGAAAAGGGCTCTGAACAACTACAATGTGAGATACCTAACAAGGACGTCATCATACCTCTAACTCTATCCCCAACCAAACCATAAAAACAAAACAACCAAAATCACCACAAAATAAATCATCCCAAAAAAACCAAAAATATAAACCATTCCCTCTCAGACCACAAAATTTCAATATCACCATTGCACAAATATCTAAACCATGATAGAGCACAAACCATAAACAGCTACAACTAATGGAAAAAAATTTTTGGAATAATTGTATAAGAACCATGTTCTTACATTGAAGAATTTTTTATATTATTATTTTTTGCTTTGAGATTTCTTAGAAAACAAGTGATTGCTAGACATGTACAAGAATCATAGTGTCACACGAGCTAATTTAGGGTTACATGCTATGTAATACTAAGTACATGCCATGTAGTTTTTCTGTGGATGATGGGAATATGTGTTTTATGGTCATATTCATTGGAAAAATAGAGAAAACCAACTACACACCATGTACTTAATAGTACATGTTGCGTAGTCATGTCGGCGGGTTCTGGAAAGTATCTCTGTGGAAGTTAGCTTCCAAATGAAAAATAAAATTATGTAAAAGCTGTGTATATGGACTTACAACCCATGTACTTTTTTTCCCTTAAAACATGAAGTATCCCCATTTTTATGTCATTTGGATAAAATCATCTCCAAGGGAACTCATAGGAGAGCCGGAACTTCAATATCATCCCGATTGATCATCCAAACTCATAATCAATCACTTTTGGTGTCATTTAAAAACAATTGGTCTGCTATCAATTAAACTAGAGCCATTCATAGGGATTTTAGTACTCATCTTGTTAATTAAGGGTGTGTAAATACCATTATTTCATATATATTTTATGTTCTTCCTTAATTTTTATGTCGAGTATAGATGAGGAGAGTCATACAATGATGAGATAGGTGGTCTCGCGAAAATTGTTCAATGTAACGTTTTTATATGTGTCATTATGCCACACTCCCATGTTTAGGTTATAAATTAATTGATAATTCAACCCATGTTAATTCTTAAGGTCTTATAGGTGATTGAGTAAATTAATTGAAGCATGATTAAGCTGATTTTGCTTTCATATGGGGATATTGCATGGGTGCACTTCCCCAGATGACCATTATTTATCCTTTATTCCAAGGATTCCAATTGGGATGCCTTTGATTCCCTTTTGGTGGGTTTATTATCATGAAATTTTTTGACTAAATGGTTTCCATGGGAATTTGGTTGTTAATTCTTTGTGATAGTATAATTCACATATTAGTCTTGTTATATAAATTTTACAATGTGAGATATTATTTGGTTAACCAGTTAAGAGTGAAATTTACTTGTTTTGTTTACTATTTTAAAATACTAATATACTAGGCTTGGACCTGAAACATGCCAAAATGATGACACACCGATGTGGTCCCTGAGTTTATTATGAAAAAATGATGATACAATGGGCTATGCCCTGAGACATGCTGAAATGCTAATACACCAGTCCTTTTTCCAACATTGGTAAACTAAAATACATATACACCCTATTTTTTGCTGATAAGAATACCATAAAATTCATAAACCACAACCTTATGCCTAAGAGATATTAAAATTTAATTAATGTAAATATATTATAGTACATGTTGGATTGGTTACTTTTGTGTAAATATTAGTTTACTGCATTTTCACTATTTTGCACTACTATTGAATATACTCACTAAAAGATTGGCATTGACAGTCGGTTGTATCCTATTAGGATTTCTTTCTCAAACCCTATTTGGGCCATGTTTTTATTCCCAAAATAAAATATATTGATGTAGGTGTCGATAGGTGAAGGGTACCTTATACATGTACTTGATTGTTGTTTAGGAATAATAGAGCACGTGACAAAACAAGGGCTTGCGATGGTGCTGAGTTTCATATTGTTTAACCGTACATTGGTACTGTGTTGTACACTATTGTAGTGTATCCTGATTATTCTATTTTCATAGAACATGTGACATACAACATCATTTTGATATTATATGTCTTATTCTTTTCATTAACTTTTAGACATTATTATTTTACTTTAGTTGAATGTTACTTAATACATCAGCTATTTTTATTATTTATTCTACTAGATTACACATTTCCAATGAGAGAACAATTTCCCACTATAAAACTATAGGCCCTTACATGGATTAATAAAATAAAATAAGTGACAACTTATTTAATCTTTGTTGAACCCACTCCATGTGGATAGTTTTGGTTAATAGCTCTATATGGGAGTTGGTGTAGGGATCGCCACACCCTAACCTCCCATGTGAGGATTATTAGGGTGGGGACCACCCGAGCAGCATAACCTCCCACAAGAGGTTATGACATGGGTTCTACACGGGGCTTAACCCCCCATTTAATGGGAGGGGAGGAAATCTCTCTACACTCCCCCATTAATGAGGGAGATCCTCTTGGACTCTAACTCCCCTCTTAATGGAGGAGAATAAAACCTCCTCAAACCACCCCCCATTTAATGGAAAAAAACTCTTTAGCCCTCTCCTTGTTAATAAGGTGGGGACCACCTGGGCCCTTAAACCCCCCTCGAAACACCCCAAATTAATTATGTCATCCACTTGGACAATAAATTTGGCTGAGCCTCTCCACTATTTGAATTTTGAATTGTTCCAACCATCATGAACTTAATTAAGTGGGGGCCCACTTAATTAATTTCCACCACCAAGAATAATAGATTATATTCTATTATTTTGGCACGTTACTGTGACTTTTGGAGGATAGATTGAGAGAACTTCTTTCTCTAGTGAAGAACATGAAGAACACTGGCGACACTTCTTCCCGACCTTCTTCGGCCTTCTTCCTCAGAGCCCTCCTTTCTGACGTGGTTCTTCTCCGACGATCCTCTTCTACCTCCACGACAATGGAGAATCCGCCAACCACGGTGGTCATCACTAAAGACAACGTACCTTCTTTCTTCATCTCTGTAATAAGTGAGGAGACGTCGTTTCCTCCTTGGACGCAACCCGATGTCCACAGAATCTACGTCCGACCCCCGCGACGCCGTTCTCTGCGACGTCCGACACGCGACAACAATTTTCCAGGTAGGGGTTATTTTCTTGTTCGTGAATATTTTCCTTACCTTTCATCATATTATTCTTGCGCCGCCTATTATCATTATAATGGGAGGAGGTTGGACCGCATGAACACGACCAAATATCTTCCCCCTTCTATGTTGTGTTTGTCCTGGAATGAACGAAGGAGACGTGGTGCCATCACAACGCGTGGAAACAATTAAGAATGGGCGAAGAAGAGTGGCGCCATCGCGCCGCGCCGTGGAGGCCGAACAAAGCCGTGGCGCCATCGCACCGCGCTGGAATACCACGGAGAGGCCATTTTTTTTTTATTTGACGTGCGGATTGATGGGTGATTACAGAACAGTCTACAGAGGCGATTCGAAGCCATCTTAGTGAAGATCGGGTCCCAGGGGGATCGCTGGTGAAGGCGGAAGGCGAAATGGACCACCGGAGTGCGTCTAGTGGTCCGCAGAAGGCGGTGGCAGCGTGATGTCAGAGAAAACCACCACGGCTGAGCTGCAGCTATTGGGGAAGAACCGGAACAGCTTCATCCGTTCAGGATTTGGGGTGTCGTGGCTTATGTCGTGTCGGTTCGTCAACCGCGGGTGGTTGTAAACCCCCCCCCCCCCCCGCACCCGCTGGTCACGCGGGAGCCGCACCAGTGCCAGGCCAGCCGGGCCGGGCCGAGCTGCACCCACTGGGCCGGGCCACACCCTATTGGGCCAGACCCAGACCCTGGTCGGGCTGACCTGGAGGGGGGGGGGTAATGGGTCCGGTCGGACCGGGCACGAACACCCAATTTTTTGAGAATTTTCCGTTCAAATGCTCATATCATGGGCAACAGACCATTTATCGACGCAATGTTAGTTGTGATGTGATTCTTAGATCGAGACAGTCATTTCGGTATATCACACTCAAGGTTTCGGTGAACTTTGGGTATGGTCGGGTTGGTTCGAACATGAAACCAACCGGGCCCTCGGAGCAAAAATGCTTATAACTTGAGCTACGGACGTCTGATTGACTGCCATCGACTTTGATGGATTCCTCTTGATGAGACTGAACTTTTGGCATACTTCTACTGAGATTTGGATGTAGTTAGATAGTGGATGGGTTGGATTGTACCCGAAATCCAACCGGGCCCGTGGAATGGAAAAGCTGATAACTTTCAGACTGGACATCCGTTTGACGAACCATCTGTGGCATTGGTGATCACGTTGAGAAGCGGTCCCTATGAGTATACCCTATGAGAGTTCGGGGTACAGTTGAGATATGGCCGAGTTGGTTAGCACACGAAACCAACTGGGGCCCTCGGACAAAAAGGCTAATAACTCACAGACCGAGTGTCTGATTGACACGCCGTCTTTTGTGTTGAGACCTCTACGATGAGGCAGTCCTTTGAGATACTTCTTCGTGGGACTTCGTGATACTTGGAGTATCGACTTTTATCTCTTGGAGCGGACCCTCCCGGAGACAAGCGTACGGAGTACGGAGACCGCGTAGCTGTCTGAGACCTGAAGACTGCTTGTCCGACTCGAGTCGGATTGACATATATAGCCTAGTGGGGAGCACTACTGTGTTTGGGTGGCGGACCCATGACCAGGAACACTACTGTGTTTGGGTGGCAGACCCGCAATACTCGACAGAAGGATTAACTCTACAGGCTATTGGGGGGGGGGGGTGCACTACTATGTTTGGGTGGAAGACCCCGGCGGGAACCACTACTGTGTTTGGGTGGCTGGCCCGCGGTACAAGATAGGAGGAGTACCTCAGTAGACTTAGGTTAGTGAGCATTACCTCGGATTCGTGACCGGATCACTGTACTCGTCAGAGACGGGGCTCTTCTGCAGTTACGGTTTCGTTAATGAAAATCCTAGTTTTATCTGAGTCTACGTCCTTTGTGTTTACCTCATGATTGAGATGGGTCACATTATAACTTAGGTATATGTATGGGCATATACCTTGGTAGTGTTTATACATTGATTTCATATAACCTTTGTGTTTCCTCATAATTGAGATGATTTACATGATAACTTAGGTATAAGTATGGGCTTATACCTAAGTAAGGGTTATCTGTTGAGATCCTCCATTGTGGTTATCCTTGTTGGATTTAGTGAGACATTACGGGTCTCGGGGTCCCTACTGAGTACCGTATACTCACCCCTGCACGAGCTATGCCCGCACCTCGTTGTGTTGGTTGTAGACGACAGGCAGTGCTGACGGAGGCCGAGTGTTTGAGGACTGGACGGTACTCGGTGATGGACATCACAATGAGAGGATACACGGAGGAGGTTGACGATCGAGACCATTGTGGAGGCTATCTATACCTACCTTTCAGGTAGGATCTGTGGTGGATGATCCAGGAGCTGCGCTATCTATACCTACCCTTCAGGAAGGATCTGTGGTGGACGATCCAGGAGCTGCACTATCTGTACCTACACATCAGGTAGGATCCGAGGTGGATGACCCAGAAGCTGCTTCTATTCTTCCATCTGTTTGTCTTTTCTGTTGTACTTCCTTTCAGTTGCAGCTGTACTTTTCAGTTGCATTTGTATTCTAGACCTTTTTACTTTTCAACACTTTCTTTTGTACTTAGTGTATTACTTCCGCTTGTACTCTATGGTGTTTTTTTACTTTTATAAAGGAAATGTCTTCCCAGTTATCGGGATTTATTCCTTGGTGCTAGTCGCCAGCCCCTGGCCTATGGAAGGCAGGCTTGGGGTAGTCACGGTACAGGCCCCGAGGACGGGCCGTGAAAAATTGGTATCAGAGGAGTCAGTTCTACCACAGAACATATAACACTGATATTTTCTTCTATGAATCAATAGTGTTAAGGGTACCGATTGTGGTTTTCAGTTTAGGGAGTCTAGTGTTGGTGCGGGCGGCCGACATATCCACACACCAGGACCCTGAAAACTGATTTCTGACATTGTGCATGAAAACACTGAATGCGTGTGTGTTTCCAAAATTTTTTAAAGTAATCTCAAACTAGGTCATATCACCAGGTATAAATCGTTTGACCGTGTCACGTTTGTTTCTTTCAGGATGCCTCCCCACAGACGACCAGCTAGAGCCCTGAGAGTTGTATATACTGACAGCCCGCCGAGCGATGTGGCCTCAGTACAGGGCCATATCCCAGTTGAGGAACTAGTGGAGGAACCAGTGGTACTACCACCCGTTGGTCCACCGATGCCACTAGCCCGAGCAGCAGAGGGTGCACGTCGCTTGAGCGCACAACACCAGTTCTAGCACCAGAGGCCACCCAGGTTTAGGGGAAAGACGGACCCGCTCGTGGATGAGGATTGGCTGGAGGCTGTGGTGAGAGTTTTCAGGCTAGTGGGAATGCCATCAGACTTTATGGTGATCCTTGCTGCTAGAATTTTTCAGGAAGCAGCAGGCAGATGGTGGAGCCTGATGCTCCAGATTCTTGACGAGGTGACACTTCTATGGGAAGACTTCGAGAGCCTATTCCGGGTAGATTTTGTACCAGACACCATTCGAGCGGTGCGTATATAGGAGCTACTACATCTTCAGTAGGGTGGCATGACGATGGCACAGTACTGAGTGAGGTTCATAGACCTCTCGCGCTACTCCACAGATATGGTACGGGACCCCTTCTTCAGGGATCGAACCATCGATTAGGGTTGAGGAGGGAGATTAGAGCTTCTGTTGTTTCTCACAGCATCCCGACGCAGACAGGGGTGTTGGAGCATGCCCTCTTAGTGGGGAGTTTCTTTGCTGAGCAGTCTCCAGCTGTAGGACCCACAACTAGTCGACATGCGGTAGAGTATTCTGCAATGGGAAGTAGACAGATGATGCAGAGGTCCAAGAGGACCAGACCTATAGGTGGTTGACCGCATGACTCAGGGTGGTTAGTGAGAGGCACCACGGGTGGTGATAGAGCCAGACCTACTATGCTATGTTAAACGTGGGGCAGACAACATCACATGGCTCGTGACTGTCCGACCCACCACTCAGATGATCAGCAGATAAATGAAGGACCTCCCATTCAGATGCAGAGGTTCGATCGAGGTGGAATGCAAGGAGCAGAAGGCCGATGGAGGGGAGCTGGCCCTGTAGCTGGATATGTATGACACATCGAGATATTGCCACCACCACCACCAGGAGGTCCACCCCGACCGTAGGGAACAGGTGGACATGTGAGAGCTCTGCTTCAGGAAGCAGAAGCATATGACTACAGAGCTCCGGAAGTATGTGGATTGGAGCGGAACAAGTGGTTCCCTTTTGTTCTTCGTACTTCAAGTTCCATGTTGTTGTTACATTTGTGTATTTGTACTATGAGATTAAATAATAAAAGACACTTACCTTTGTGACATTTGCTTCCTTCCTTTTTGTGTATTGAGAGGTCCATGTTAAAACTGTTGACTTGACCCTCACTTTTGAGATTCCTACTAGAGGAGACCCAGTTATCTCACATTGATGCCGATAGTGTGACACGACCCTTAGAGGTGAGAGTGACGGTTGGGTCTCTTGGTAGCAACGTCGAGGCCTTACAACGTCTTCCATGAAATGAATGCATCACTCATGTCCGGATTGACTGTATTAGGAAAAGAACGCGGTTCATCCAGGGGATGAGACCGGATTTCTCTTATTAGAAAAGAAGAAATCTTCGTAGATCTTATAGATCGTAGGCAAAGAAGGTGCAGATCATCCAAGAGCAGAAGAAGACTGCACACTGCAGTAAGAAACAGGAAGCTGGTGCCAGTCTTAGAGACTCGGGTGTGTTAAATGTTTCAAGAAGAGGAAGCTTTAAGCAGAGAAGAGTCTGTGATGCAGTAGATGTGGAGGTAGAGTTGGGAGAGTAGCCTGAGGTGGTGTACATTTCAACATGCTACAACCAACTGCCTTAGTTGTCCCTGCCAGGCTAAGGGAGCTAGAGGGAAGGGGGAGAGTGCGGCTACTTGCGGTCAAGGAGTGTGACCCAATGGCTCTAAAAAATTGATTCAAGGGACAGTCTGTGTCTACTACTAGCTCCGTTGTAACAGAAATGGATATGAATCATTCCTTCTTTCCATGAATCTTGTCCCAGACCTAGAGTTTCTGGTATGCTATAGATTTGACCCTTATGTCTGGAGATACCTTGGGAGGAGACTCGATAATCACACTTATGCCAATAGTGTGGTCTGACCCACGAGGCGAGAGTTTTTGTTGGAATATCTTATTGGCAGCGTCGAGGCCTTATGACGTTGGTCTCGGTATGGATTGGATTCACAGTTCTTGCTTATATTGATTGTATTAGGTAAAATGGTTGTGGTCTAACTACAACGTCGGGATGGGTTTTCCTTGGTCGGCAAAAAGGAAAACCCAGGCAGCACAGGATGAACTCATGCATAGGAGGGTTTGGTCGATCACTCATGGGTCAACAAAACATACCCTTGTGGTAGCAGGAGTTTTGTGTTTTAATTCTAATCAGGGAGTAGAGGCCTCTAGAGTTCGAAGATGGAGACCACGTCCTTAAACGGGTCTCACCTCGACGAGGTTTACAGAGATGTGGCCGAGGAGACAAGTTATCTTTGAGGATCAAAGGACCATTCTAGGTCCTTAGTAGGGTAGGCAAGGTGGTTTACCGCTTGATCCATCCCCCTCAGTTGCACCAGGTGCATGAAGACTTCCACGTTTCTCACCTGGGGAGATACGTGCTTGACATGACGCATATCATCGACCATGGGGAGCTGGACATTGGCGATGGGGTGACTTTTGCGAGGTTCCAGTAGAGGATGAGGATCGACATGAGCGGGTTCTACGAGGACGTTCGATTACTCTTGTGGGATTTTTTTGGTAGAATGAGAACCTCCAGGAGATCACATAGGGGCAGACGGCACAGATGCGTGCTCAGTGCCACTTTTGTATCCCCAGTTTGTTTTAAAGCTTTATGGGGACGTAAAGCCCTGAGGTGGGATTAATGTAAAGACCTGTAAATATCAAGGATTTTTTTTATTAATTTCATTTGGATTTTTATGATCTAAGTTTCTAACGGCACCTGATTCCGAGGCCCGGTGTTCCCGGAATCAATTTCCGAAGTTCAGCTCAGGTACGTTCACTGAACGAACGAGCGGTTTTTTATAACTTTTGAACTGGTGCTTGGAATTGAAATCTGAGGGCACCAATGAACTCCCAGCACCGATTTTCACTTAAGATGACATTCACCTCAATGGCAGATGATCAGGTTTGAGAGTTGGTTTTTGGGTTTCATGTGGAATAATAAAATAAAATAAGAGAAAACTTATTTTATCTTTGTTGAACCCACGCCATGTGGATAGTGTTGTTTAAAAGCTCCACATGGGAGTTGGTGGTGGGACCGCCACACCCTAACCTCCCATGGGAGGATAATTGGGGTGGGGACCACTGAGCAGCATAACCTCCCACGAGAGGTTATGACATGGAGTCCACATGGGGCTTAACCCCCCATTTAATGGGAGGGGAGGAAATATCTCAACACTCCCCCATTAATGAGGGAGAGCCTCTTGAACTCTTACTAGCCTTTTAATTGAGCAGAATAAAACCTCCTCATACCCCCCCCCATTTAGTGGGAGGAAAATCCTTGACCCTCTCTTTGTTAATTAGGTGGGGACCACCCGGGCCCCTAAACCCCCCTCCAAACTCCCCAAATTAATTATTTCATCCACTCGGACAATTAATTTGGAAGAGCCTCTCCACTATTTGAATTTTGAATTGTGATAAACATCGTGAACTTAATTAAGTGGGGACCACTTAATTAATTTCCTCCACCAAGATTAATATATTATATTATATTATTTTGGCACGTTCTTGTGCCTTTTGGTGGAGAGCTTGAGAGAACTTCTTTCTCCAGTGAAGAACATGAAGAATGCTGGCGACACTTCTTCCCCTACCTTCTTCGGACTTCTTCCTCGGTGCCCACCTTTCTGACGTGGTGCTTCTCCAACGATCCTCTTCTTCCTTCGTGACAAGGAAGAAGTCGCCAACTGCAGTGGTCATCTCCAACGACAATGTACCTTCCTTCATCATCTCTGAAATAAGTGAGGAGACGTCGTTTCCTCCTCGTACGCACCCCGACGTCCACAGAATCTACGTCTGACCCCCGCAACTCCGTTCTCCGCGACATCCGATACGTGACGTCAATTTTCCAGGTAGGGGTTATTTTCTTGTTCGTCAATATTTTCCTTGTCGTTCATCATATTATTCTTGTGCCACCTGTTATCATTATAACGGGAGGAGGTCAGACAGTACGAACATGGACGACTCTCCTCACCCTTCTATGTTGTGTTTTTCATGTCATGAACGAAGGAGACATGGTTCTATCGCACTGCGTGGAAACATAGAAGAACAGGTGAAGAATTGCGGCGCTATGGAGGCCGAAAAAAGCCGCGGCGCTATCACGCCATTCTGGAATACAACGAAGATGAATTATTTTGTTTATTTGACATGCGGATTGAAGGGAGAAGACAGAATAGGCCACATAGGCAATTTAAAACCATCGTAGTGAAGATTGGGTCCCAGGAGGACCACTGGCAAAGTCGGTAGGAGAAACAGACCACTGGAGCGCATCTGGTTGTCCGCAGAAGGCGGTGGCAGCGCGCCACGCCGACATGGTGACACCGAAAATCGGCCATGGCGGCACGCTGCCGGAGCAAACCGCCCTGGTTGAGCCGTGGTGGTGGGGGAAGAACTAGAACGGCTTTGGCCGTTCCGGATTTGGGGCGGCGCGACTTATGCCGCAGTGGGTTGTAACCCCCCCCCCCCACACCCACTGGTCACACAGGCGCCGCGCCAGTGCCAGGCCAGCTGGGCCACGTTCTATTGGTCCGGACCCGGACCCGGGTCAGGTTGACCCGGTTCGGGCCGACCCGGGGGGGGGGGGGGGGGGTATCGTGCCGGGTCGGACCAGGCCTGAACCCCCTTTTTTCAGGCAGTTTCCGTTCAAACGCCCATATCTTAGTCTGCAGACCTCTGATCGACGCACCGTCTGTTGCGATGCGATCCTTGGATCGAGATGGTCGTCTAGTTATATTACACTCAAGCTTTTTGAGAACTTTGTGTATGGCCAGGTCGGTTCGAACATGAAACCAACTGGGCCCAAGGAGCAGAAACACTTATAACTTGAGCTCCGGACGTCCGATTGACGTGCCATCAACTTTGTTGGATTCCTCATGATGAGAGAGAACTTATGAAATATTTTTCCTGATATTTGGATGCAGTTGGATAGTGGCCTGGTTGAATTGTACCCAAAATCCAACCAGGCCCCTGGAACGGAAAAGTTGATAACTTTCTGACTGGACGTCCGTATGACGAACCATCAGCGGCGTTGGTGATCACATTTAGAAACGGTCCCTATGAGTAAAACCTATGAGTGTTCCCAGTACAGTTGAGATATGGTCGGGTTGGTTTGCACACGAAACCAACCAGGTCTTTAGGACGAAAAGGCTAATAATTCACAGAACGGGTGTCCGATTGACACACTGTCTATTGCGTTGAGACCCCTATGACGATGCGGTCCTTTGAGATACATCTTCATGGTACTTTTTGATACGTGGAGTATCGGCCTGTAGATCATGGAGCGGACCCTCCCAGAGACGAGCGTACGGAGTACGAAGACCGTGTAGCTGGCTGAGACCTGAAGACTGCTTGTCCAACTCGAGTCAGAGTGACTTGTATAGCCCAGTGGGAATCACTACTGTGTTTGGGTGGCAGACCTACGGCGAAGAGCACTACTGTGTTTTGGTGACAGACCCGTGGTACTCAACAGAAGGAGTACCTCTATAGGCTATTAGGGGGGGTGCACTACTGTGTTTGGGTGGCAGACCCCGGCGGGAAGCACTACTGTGTTTGGGTGGCAGGCCCGCGGTACTCGATAGGAGGAGTACCTCAGCAGTCTTAGGTTAGTGATCATTACCTCGGAGTCGTGACAGGATCACTGTACTCATCAGAGACGTGTCTCTTCAGCAGTTACAGTTTCGATAATTAAAATCCCGGTTTGAGCTGAGACTACGACCTTTGTGTTTACCTCATGAATGATATTGGTCACTTGATAACTTAGGTATATGTATGGGCATATACATAGGTAGTGGTTATCTGTTAATTTCATATAACCTTTGTGTTTCCTCATGATAGAGATGAGTTACATGATAACTTAGGTATAAGTTTGAGATTATACCTAAGTAAGGGTTATCTGTCGAGATCCTTCATTGTGGTTATCCTTGTTGGATTTAGTGAGACCTTGAGGGTCTCGGGGTCCCTACTAAGTATCGTATACTCACCCCTGCACGGGCTATGCCCACACCACGTTGTGTTGGTTGCAGACAACAGGCAGTGCTGATGGGGGCCGAGTGTTCAAGGACTGGACGATACCCGGTGGTGGAATTCACGACTAGACGATACTCAGAGGAGGTTGACGAGTGAGATAATTGTGGAGGCTATATGTGCCTACCCTTCAGGAAGGATCCATGGTGGACGATCTAGGAGTTGCGCTATCTGTACCTACCCTTTAGGTAGGATCTGTGGTGGATGATCCAGGAGCTGCGCTATCTGTACCTACCCTTTTGGTAGGATCCGAGGTGGATGACCTAGGTGCTGCTTCTAATCTTCCAGCTGTTTGTCTTTTCTATTTTACTTCCTTTCAGTTGTATATGTACTTTTCAGTTGGGTTTTTATTCTGGCCCTTTTTACTTATCAGTACTTTCTTCTGTACTTAGTGTATTACATCCCTTGTACTCTGTGGTGTTTTGTTTACTTTTATAAAGGAAATTCCTTCATAGTTATCAGGATTTACGCCTTGGTTCTAGTCGCCATCCCTTGGCCTATGGAAAGCAGGTTTGGGGTATTCACGGCATGGGCCCCGAGGAAGGGTCATGACATTTAGAGGCATCAGGATTCAGGATGTTAGAAAGTGGTATCAGATGGTTTCAGTTTTCATTGTCTTACTACTTCGAGACAATATAATAGAAGAGGAAGGATATGGAATTATGTAAATAGTTTTTCCTAGGATTAGCTACCTCTTGTATTCGAGAAAATCCAAATTTCCCCGAATTAAATTATTTTTTTCATTTTTGAGCTATTATTGCCTATATGATTTCACCGTTGGGTGATGTACATGATTTCTGCTATTACTATTGATTCACTTTTAGGTTCTCTTTCAGTATCAACCAAAATAGATTAGGGTTCACCATAAAATCCCTCATATAGACACTATATATATTCACATCCCTTGAATTATGCCATACAATCTAGGATGAATCAGAAATTTCATGTTGTTGTGATAGTTGATGTGATATTTTTGCCTACTGTTTAGTGTGATTGGTGTAGTAGATAACGATAGATGTCATATTTCAATTGATGAGGATTATAGGCTCTTAAGAATTTGGAAATGACACGCTGATTGAATATAGATGTTAAATGAACTTCTTTTGATATATCCCTTACATTGGTATGAAACATTAATTCGTGGGGATTATGGTCCCTCACATATCATAATTTGGAATCCCACTGGTTAGTATTTATTATGAACATCGGTATTCTAGGATATCTGGAGTATTTTTCATGAAAAACCAAGAATACTAGGCATTTAGTTATCCTAACACACTATGAGTTCATTCTATTCAAAGAACATAGTGTTCCATATTTTGAGTCGTACACACTATGTATCACATGCGAACACCATGCAGTAATAGACCGTGTAACGAGCTATATGTGAGGAAAAACGGACTACTGAGTTTTAATAAAAACATACCATGTACTCTTGGTACACACAGTGTAGTCTACCCAGGTAGAACCCATGTAGACCAGGTCATGTGGGAGTACATGGCCAAGAGGATGGGCCTATGTACACATTGTGGGTAGGTGGAACACACCATTTACTTGGGGATGATACATGCCCAAGCCGATTGTAGCACCCAACCGTGTAAAAACAAAAGGGTACACCCCATGTATTCTATTTACACATTGTGTAGTCTCTTTTTTACAAACACTGTGGGTCATATTTTTTATTTTTTTGGAACTACTAAATGGAAAACCATGATGATGAGCTTGAACTAAGGCATGTTCTTGTTCATGTAGAGTCATTCCACCTTGAAGAACATCAGTTGTATTCTTGGAGAGTGGTGATGATCATACTTCGGATATGGTAGGCCATGGGATACCTATGGACCTTCTAGTTGTGCCAGCAGTGAAACCAGTTATTATACTGATATTATGTGTTGATGCACAGTTCCCTGGAGGTTTTGTGGGGTTCATGCAGACCTTTAAAAGAGAACCATAAGTTGTCACATCTATGGAATTGCTGATGCCTGTATTACAGTAGCAACATCCACCTAACTTTTAATAGGATAGAAGACTATAGGATGTAGAAACATGGCTGCAATCAGTGATCACAATGTTAGAGAATATATTGACACCACTTGAGAGGATGGTCAATCTCATGACTTATAAGCTATATTATTCATCCAAGAGATGGTGGAATCTAATCACTAAGGTACAGATTCATCAGTATATCACATTGGATGAAATTCATGTGGCCTTCTATGGTCATTATTTTCACATGATTCTGAGGGCCAACTGAGCCAGGGTTTTAATGCACCTAGAGTAGAGAAAACTATCTGTTATATACTATTATTCCCAATTTAATGAGCGTCAGTGATTCAAAAAAATTCTAATAGGTGATGATGATTCAAAATATAGATGATATGAGGATGGTCTCATGGTGGACATTTGATCACATGTGAATTTTTTCATGTTTCCTTCTATCTATATAATTTTAAATATGGTGCTAATTAATGAGTACAACCTTCAAGAATATTGGGGTGCAACCCAGGCCGGTTCGACACTGAGTTTTGGTACTATATCAATTGGAAGAAAGAAGCATCATAGAGATCATTCTCACAGGGATACGAGGAGTTAGAAACATTCCTTTGATAGCCGGGAGAGGTGGTACTAGTGTGGAATGATTGGGCATACTAAACCTCAGTACCCAATGGACCCGGTCAAAAGACAATATGGTAGCAAGATGCGCTATTTATAGCTATTTTCAGGACATTTTCACTAGAATATAGTGAGAGAGGGTCTACACCAACACCAAATTCTAGAGTGGGGTCAACAACATCTCACTAGTAAGGGAACTGGAATACATCAGGACATTCAGGCCATGGGGTGGTCCTGTCTGTGGTAGTTATACCCAAGTATCTTAGCAGTGGTAGGGTGTAACACCCCGAGATTTTATGAGAAGTATTATTTTTAATTTATTCGATGTATTTTGTTGTATGATTCCCAAAGATTATATTGCGCTATACACAACACCGTATTATCTTGCAGTATATGCAACACTAATCTTGGATCGTGTTACACACAATTTCAAGTTTGTTTGATAGTAGTTATTCTACGCAACAATGAGTATATATATATATATATTCAATGTATTAATGAAATATGGTTGGATTTTGTTATACGCAACAATAAAGGAGTCATTCACCACACACAACCCTTACTTGGCTTGCATTACACGCAATCACGACCTTCCTCTATAGCGTGTGTTGTACGAAATACCGGGTTTTACTAAACACCGATATATTATTATAATATTATTATGAACTAGCCTTTATGAATTGTATTAACTATATTTTGAATTTTATAACATTATTATTAATCTTACACATTTTCTAGAACCTGTTATAAGAACAAAATAAATTTTTCGGGAAAAATAAGTATTTTTTGAAAAATGCAGTTTTACCACATTTTGATGGCGCACCCAAATTAAATCTAGTTTTTGAAATGTTTATAAGTTCAATTTGAAAAAATAAAATTCTTCTTTGGAATCAGGTTTTTAATATTTACATTGGATAAATTTTTCATATTATTCTGATAACATTCATATTTTAATAAATAGTAAAAACAAGCTATATTTTAATTAAAAACAACTTTTTTCATCGTAATAATTTATATGGTTAAATTATAATATTAAATTGTTTTAAAATATAAATAGAATATTTTTTTACCATTTAATATAATGTATGTCATTAACATTTTTTTACATTGAGTTCATAGGTAAAATCATTTCATTCTTTTGCAATGTTTTAACTTTTAAAACTAGTTTTCTTAATAGCAGGATTAATTTTAAATTAATTACTTCATCTTATGTGTTTTGAATTAGGAAAAATGGATTCCATATTTGGAATCAGTAGGTCCAAATTATGTTAAAAGGCTACTTTTTATTTTTGGGCACTATGAATAGTAACTACGGTAAATTTTATTTACCCTAGTTAAAGGTAAATAAGGTAATTGAGGGTAAATATAATATTATAAAGTTACCCTAACACTTGTATTAATATAATTGGATGATTATATTTCTTCCTATGAAATATTTTGGTCGAAATGGATCCTTTGGAACCCACTTGTATTTGACTATGACCTTTACTTTATTTTATTTAAAGGAAAGTGAAATATGTCTCACTCAAACTTTAATAATTAATATATTTTTAATATAATGTTATACAAAATATAAATTCAGTTATAAATAATAATATTAAATATAAAACACTTTTATTTATCATGGTAATTTTTTTGTAATTTTTAAGTGTTATTTAATTACCTTATTATCTTATACATTAGTGATGCAAAAAATATTTATTTAGTGAAAAATCAATAATATTGTTTTTATTGAAATAGTAATGTATATCCAAAGGTCCAAAAATCTGAAACAAAACTTAATGGTAGTATATATATAAACCCTAATTATCAACTGATCATATTTTTGACCATATGGATCCTTATAAAGGTGATTATGACACTTATATTATTTTATTTTAAATGATCTCAAAGTTTTCACCTACAAAATTTAATAAATATAAAAATTTACATGTTGTGATTTTAAGATGATAATTTCGAGTAAAAGTATTATTATGAAATATATGATATTGATATTCATCATAAAATTTTATTTTTAATTTTTATGAAACAAATAAGTATATAAATAATTATACAATAATGATGTACTACTGATTTTATTAATAGATATACCAAATAAATGGTAATAAATATATTAAAATAAATGTTGTATGAAATATATAATATGTTCCACGATTTTTATAGACATATTTGACATGTTAGGAATCTATTAAATATTTTGGTTAGAATATATCCTCTATTTGGATTTTATTAATAGTAAAATAATTGAATAGTGTCAAAATTGACACTATTGTTATTTTATAAGAATAACATATTATAAAATTGTTTAAAAATCATAAAAAAATTTAAAAAATTAAATTGAATTTTATATGCTAGAAAATTCCATTAATTATCCAATTATGGACAATTCACAACACATAAGTAATTATTTATAACAATTTAAAAACTAGAATCTTATTACCAAAAATAAAATAAAATAGATTAAATAAGGATAAATCATGTTGACAATGTTTAAAATAAATTTCCAACATGTCTAAATTTAATTAGTTATTTAGATTACTAACCTATCTTATGTAAACTCCATATTTGAGTCATTTTGGATTTTTTAATGTGTGGTGGGAATTTATTATAAATTACTATTTCTTATAATTCAAAAGGTTCTTCTCTGACCCCTTATCAAAGGGCACCTTTTCCCTCTCATATTTACACAACTTTGAGCCTTCAAGCTCGTCCAACCCCTGACCATTTCCCTTATCAACTTCCCTAGAAATATTCTAGAGATCCTGGTATTCTTCAAAGACCAATATTAGCACCCTAAGAGGAGGTTACAAAGTGGCGTGTTGAAGAAGATGTAATACATGTTACCGATTCTTTCAAATTTATTTCTTTTTATTCTTCTTATTATTTAGTTGTTTCATTATGAAGTAATAACATCAGTATCACTAATATAATTATATGTTATTATATATATTAAAAACACCTATTTCACCTTCTATCCATCCTATAGAAAATAAAATCACCGCGCGTGCGTACGTACGAAATACCATCTCCACGCCATGGTTTAATTTGTTTTCCACCACCACCTTACATGGATGGGTATAATGGTGTAAATAAATTACCATATATGAGTATTATTAATTGATAATGATTTTGAAATATTATACAAACACTTCAATACAATTCCATGATCATTGGAATGATATCATCGTTCGAGTGTAAGTACGGACTACCGTCTCCACGAACGTGATGAGATTCATTTTCCATGATTAACCATTCAAGTATGATTATAAAGTGTATATAATAAATAATAATGAATTATATTGCATAATAATGATACTAGATTTATTAACATATATGTGTCATTTACTTAATTCCATTTAATTCAATAAGGAAACGAAAACAGCGTTCATGCATACGTACGACCTACCGTCTACATGAACGGTTTATTTCTTTCTAATTATCGATCTATTATGTATATTCTGAATATATATTATATATAAATCCTGTTTTATATTATGTAATTAAGTAATCATGATCTAATTAATCATATAAATAATTAGAAGTCAAAATGCGGACGATAAATGAAACAATTTTACCAAAAATGCTATTTTAACAAAAATTTACAAAAGAACGGGTTATATACAGTCAAAAGTGAACCATATATGATATCATAACAATAAAGATGATTCTATAATAGTTCAATGACATTATTTAAATCATTATACAGGAGGTTCAGATACATACGAAGCATATCAGACCAAAGGTATGGGATAATGTTGCAGTCTCAATTGGTTTCTATCCAAGATTGCTTATACGTAAGTACTTACTAGGGTTATATTTATCATCCATGTACAAGTTTTATAAAAAAAAAATCATGTATGTTTAAAGTCATTTTTACCCTTTTTTACATTTACTACATTGTATTTAAGGAATATTTTTTTTATTTACCATACGAGGTACTTTTTGAATTTTCCGCCAAAAGTACGAGGAAAATGTTTTTTTAACTTATATGGCTTGAATAGATTTTTACGGTTTCATAAAGCATTATTTTCATGAAGATTACTCTACAAGATTTAAGGAATATTTTCAATAAAATTCTTTTCTTTTAAAATTGCATGGCATTTTGTGAAAATGAAATGATTTTGTATAAGAAAGGATATTTTCCTCAAGAATTCATTTCAAGTGTTTTGTCAAAACTATTTTCCATCTAAGATGACGTTATTTCATATATGTATGTTTCAAGTATAATGTATCTATGATTTTAATGGTTTCACTTTTCTTATGATGAAATGATATCCATTTTTTTTAAATGGATTATGTTATGATGGAATGATGTTTATGAAACCCATTTTATTCCTTGGGTTATAATGAATGATTTATTTTTATGTTATGGGACATGTAAGAATGATTTAATTATGATATGGGTGGGACCTATATCTCACTCCAATGCATTGGGTAAAGATTTATATCTCATTATATAGACATGGATGGAATGGTAGGTTAGTTTGGTTCAGTGCTATAGGACTGAAACGAGGATTAAACTCGATTCAGAAAGGGAATTTGTCCACTAAGATGGTCTTGGTAGCAATGCCTTTGCTAATATGTAAATATTAACATGTTCTAAATGGTTTCCACAATTACATGTTTTATTCCCATTATATTTTATCATGTTTGATGTTCCATTATGATATATTCTTTATTTAGTTCAACGATTTATGTCTTTGCTCAAAATTTTGAGGTTTAAATTTCATGTTCAAGTTTTTTCTTTGAAATGTTTATGGATTGTTTTATATTCTCTATGTTTTCCCTTATTGAGCATTTTAACTCACCCTTTTTATGATTTCATTTCCCCCGGATATAATGAATGGTTTTAGGTATGAAAAAAAGGGCGATCTTTATGGGAGATGTTGAGGATCTTTCACCAAGATTAAAACATTATGTTCCAAGTTTTTAAAGGCACAAACTATTACGGTCCTTTGGTGTCTATTTTTGTTATGTATTAAGTATTCCGAAAAAGTAATTTAATGTCCATGTACGTTATGATTTGGGTCTCTACAGATGGTATCAGAGGAAAGGTTTTGTTAGCCATTAGACTCTAGGATGCGAAAACTTTAGTGAGATCCCTAGAGATATTTCTAAGGTATGTATAGGGATGTCTCAACGGATAAGTATACGTATAGGTTATAGTCCTAGAATTGGGCTAAAGATCTCAGAATTAAACCTGAGATTTTAGATATTTGAAGGTACTCCCCCTTTATTATGTTGTGTTCCCTAGCATGATTTTTCCTCTCACACTATTCTTTTTGGGTTTTAGAAAATGGCTGGAAGTCGGAAGATTCATGATAATGGAGGATATCATGGACAATGGAATGGTATTTTTCATGAGAAACCAAATGAAATTGGATTTGGAAGTCCACATTTCGTTTTTATTCCAAATCAACAATCTCATAATATGATCAATAATCTCAACTTCAGTAAGTATCCTGACTCAGCTAATAAGAGAATGATTGAGTTTCATGATGATCATAGAGGAAAGAAAGTTCAATTTCCCTCATGTAAATCATGTGGGAAGAGGCATCAGGGAGAATGTTTCAACGTTACTGGAAGATTTTTTTTGTGTGGAATAGAATTACAAAAATCTAGTAATTGAAAAAGAAAAGGATTAGTTAACACCATGGACACGGATAATGGTATTTCTAAGACATCAACAATGGTTAAATGTTTTAAATGTGGAATATATGGGGATTATGCAAACCAATTCCCTATGAGAAAGTATCATGAAAAGAATCATCATGGCCATATGGGTAGTATTTATATTGATGACGATGAAGAGACTACAAATGATATGCGAGATAAAATAATTGATGAAGCTCAGTCAATGGTTTGAGAAGGTAGTGTAATGATTGTATGTTTATCAAGAAAAATGTATGGTACTATGGAATAAAGAAAAAAATATAAGGATTGTTACAATATTTCCTTTTCATGATTTTTCAATGTATATGATGGATGGTACTCGTAACCATGAAAGGTTATTCAAAAAAATTTGGAAGGTAAATGATATGTGCATAATGAAAGGATAAGGAGATAATGAGTTGTTTGATAGTATTAATGAGCTCATGACTGATATAAGGACAAAGTGATATCATGGATTGAGTACATAGAAATTTTGGGATTTTGGTATGTGGAAAGTGTTAAATTTTGACAACATTCATGTTTTCATTAAAGGTAAATGGATATTCATTGTTCAAGAGAAATCATGAATCAGGTATTCACATGTTTAGAATGTGACCAACATGTTTTATATTTGGATAGATGGGGGATAAATGATGGTATTCACATGCTCGGCAGATGACATTTCTAGTAATTGTTTTTTTATACTATGATCTTGGATAGAAGTATTTTTGATAAGCCTAAATATTGAAATGGATTATGTTGGACATAAGTCAATATTGTTTATGGCTAGATCTTTTTTTTGATATTATTTATGGGATGTTATAATAATGTGGTTTTAGAAAAAGGAAAACCTACAGGATCAGAGACAACCCGTCGCGTCGGACAAGGTTGTTGGAATCAAACCCACAATTGAAGTGCGACAGGACTTTATCGCATATCACTGGCCTGCAGGAAGTCCCTGGTTAGTATAAATTAGTTTTAATTTATTATGTGGTATGATATATGAAATATAAGTCCATTTTAGTAACCATATACGATTATTCGACTTATGTATATTTAATAACTTTTTATAACCTTTTGTCTAAGACAGATGGAATGACCCATCATTCTATCACATGATCTGCTAACACTTCAAGAATAACAAATTCATCTTCATTTCATTAAGTGATGAAGTGGAAATTGTTCATGGAACGAACAACAGTGATATTGAACCAAAATCATGTAAGTATTTTCTTTTAATTAATCAAATTTTGGGAAATGATCTTCAAAACCAAAATAGTTGTCCTAGTGCCCTCATATCCGATGAATCAGATGGTACCTTAGATCATCACAAATTTATGGCTTTGTGATTGTTGGTGTTTTCATAGACATATTCTCTACCAATCTCTATCAGAACTTGACGTTTAGATTTCTCTTTTATATCCATATTTTCACCTATGTTCTCCAACGTGGAAACCCAGTGATGAGTTAATTCGGGTAACTGTTATGTTTCATACATCACATTTTAAAATTAAGTTTTAGTATTCCTTTTTATGATGTGGGTTTCTACTAAAGAAACATTCAAGTAGAAAACCATTTATGAACCCGATGAATTTTGAGGGCGAAATTCATTTTAAGGGGGATAGAATGTAACACCTCGAGATTTTATGAAAATTATTATTTTTAATTTATTTTATGTTTTGTGTTGTACGATACCACAATATTATTTTGTGCTATACACAACATTGTATTAGCTTGCAGTATCTGCAACACTAATCTTGGATCGTGTTACACACAATTTCATGTTTGTTTGGTAGTAGTTATTCTACGCAACATTGAGTGTATATATATATATATTAAATGTATTAATGAAATATGGTTGGGTATTGTTATAAGAAAAAACAAATGAGTCATGCATTATAAGAAACCCTAACTTAGCTTGCATTACACGCAATTGCGACCTTCCTCGATAGCATGTGTTGTACGCAATACCGGGTTTTACTAAGCAACAATACAGTATTATAATATTATTATGAACTAGCCATTAGGAATATTATTAACTAAAATTTGAATTTTATAACATTATTATTCATCTTACACATTTTCTAGAAATGGTATAAGAACAAAATAAATTTTTCGGGTAAAATAAGTATTTTTAAAAAAAATGAAGTTTTCCCGCCTTTTAATGGTGCAACCAATTTAAATACAGTTTTTTACATTCTTATAAGTTCAATTTGACAAAATAAAATTATTTTTTGGAATAAGGTTATGAAAATTTACTTTGGATAACATTTTCAAATTATTCTGAAAACTTTCATATTTTAAGGAATAGTAAAAACATGCTATATTTTAATTTTAAAAAACATTTTTCATCGTAATAATTTATATGGGTAAATTATAGTATTGAATTGTTTTAAAGTATAAATAGAATATATTTTTACCATTTAATATAATTTATGTCATTATAATTTATTTTACATTGAATTCACATGTAAAATCATTTCAATCTTCTGTAATGTTTTATCTTTTAAAACTAATTTTTTAATAGCAGGATTAATTTTAAATTAATTACATCATCTTCTGTGATTTGAATTAGGAAAAATGGATTCCATATTTGGAATTAGTAGGTCCAAATTATGTTAATAGGCTACTTTTTATTTTTGGGCACTATGAATAGTAACTACGGTAAATTTTATTTAGCCTAGTTAAAGTTAAATCAGGTAATTGAGGGTAAATATAATATTATAAAATTAACCTAACAGTTGTCTAAATATAATTGGATGATTGTATTTCGTCCTATGACATATTTTGGTCAAAATGGAATCCATTGGAACCCACATTTATTTGATTATGACCTTTAGTTTATTTAATTTAAAGGAATGTGAAATATGTCTCACTCAAACATTATTAATTAGAGTATTTTTAATATAAGGTTATACAGAATATAAATTAGGTTATAAATAATCATTTTAAATCTAAAATAATTTTCTTTATCATGGAAATTTATTTCTAATTTTTAAATTTTTATTGTATTACCTTATTATCTTAAACATTAATGATGCATAAATTATTTATTTAGTGAAAATTCAATAATATAGTTTTTATTGAAACAGTAATGCATATAAAAAGGTCAAAAAATATGAAACAAAACATAATGGTAATATATATATAAACTCTAATCATCTACTGGTCGAATTTTTGACCATTTTGATCCTTATAAAGGATATTATGACACTTATATTATTTTATTTTAAATGATCCCAATGTTGTCACCTTCATAATTTAATAAATATAAAAGTTTACATGTTGTGATTTTAAGATGATAAATTCGATTAAAAGTATTATTAAGAAATATATGATATTTATCTTCATCATAGGATTTTATTTTTAATTTTTATGCCAAAAATAATTATATTAAATAATTATATAAAAATGATGTACTATGGATTTTATTAAGAGATATACCAAATAAATTGTTTTAAAAATTTAAAATAAATATTACATGAACTATTTAATCTACTCCAAGAATTTTCTAAAAAAATTTAACATGTTAAGAATATATTAAATAATCTGGTTAGAATATATCCTCTATATGGATTTTATTAAAATTAAAATAATTGAATAGTTTCAAAATTGACACTATTGTTATTTTATAAAATAAACATATTATAAAATTGATTAAAAATCCCAAAAATATTTAAAAATGTATATTGAAATTTATATGATCTGAAATGTCATAAATTATCAAATTATAGACAATTCACAACATATAATTAATTATTTATAACAATTTAAAAATTAGATACTTATTACCACAAATAAAATACAATAGATTAAATAAAGATAACTCATGTTTATAATGTTTAAAATAGATTCCAAACATGAATAAATTTTATTGGATGTTTATATTACAACCCTATATTATCTAATATTCGTATTTGAGTCATTTTGGGGGTTTTTATGTGGGGTGGTAATTTGTTATAAATTAATATTTCTTATAATTCCAAAGGTTCCTCTCTCCTCCCTTATAAAAGGGAACCTCCTCCCTCTCATATATACACAACATTTAGCCTTAATGCTTGGAACAACTCTTCCCATATCCCTTATCAACTTCCCTAGAAATATTCTAGAGGTCCTGGTCTTCTTCAAAGACCAATATTAGTACCCTAAGAGGAGGTTTCAATGTGGCGTGTCGAAGAAGAGGTAATACACGTTACCCATTATTTCAAATTTATTTCCTTTTCTTATTCTTCTTATTTAGTTTTTTCATTATGAAGTAATAAAATCAGTATCACTCATATACTGATATGTTATTATATATATGAAACAACCCTATTTCACCGTATATCCTTCCCACAGAAAACGAAATCACAGCGCGTGCGTACGTAAGAAATACCGTCTCCACAACGTGGTGTAATATGTTTTCCACCACAACCTTAATTGGATGGGTATAATTGTGTAAATAAATAACTATATTTGATTATTATAAACTTATAATGATTCTTAAATATTATACAAACACTTAAATAAAATTACATGATCATGGGAATGATATCATCGTTCGTGCGTATGTACGGACTACCGTCTCCACGAATGCGATTAGATTAATTTTCTATGATTAACCATTCAAGTATGATTATAAAATATATATAACAAATAATATTTAAAGATATTACATAATAATGATACTATATTTATGAACATATATGTCTCATTTGCTGAATTCCATTTAATTCAATAAGGAAACGAAAACAGCGTTCATGCGTACGTATGGCCTACAATCACCATGAACGGTGTATTTCTTTCCCTTTGTCAATCTATTATGTATATTCTGAATATATATTATAAATGAATCCTGTTTTATAATCTGGAATTATTTAATCATGATCTATGTAATCATATTAATAATTACAAGTCAAAACACGGACGATAAATAAAACGATTTTACCAAAAATGCTATTTTAACATGAATGTACAAAAAACGGGTAATATAAATTCATAAGTGAATGATATATGATATAATAACAATGAAGATGATTATTTAATAGTTCAATGACAGTATTTAAATCATTATACAAGTGGTTTGGATACATACGATGCATATCAGACCTAAGGTAAGGGATAATGTTGCAATCTCAATTGTTTTATATCCGAGATTTCTTATACGTAAGTATTTACTGGGGTTATATTTATCATCTATGTACAATTTTTATGAAAATGTTTTCATGTTTTTTTAAAGTCATTTTTACACATTTTTTCACTTTTACTACATTGTATGTAAGGAATCATTTTTTATTACCATAGGAGGTACTTTTTGACTTTTCCAAAAAAGTACGAGAAGAATGTTTTTTAACTTATATGGAATGAATAGATTTTCACAGTTTCATAATGCCTTATTTTCATAGTCTTACTCTACAAGATTTAATTACTATTTTCATCAAAATCATTTTATTTTAAAATTTCATGGCATTTTGTGAAAATAAAATGATTTTGAATAAGAAAGGATATTTTCTTCAAGAATTCATTCCAAGTGTTTTGTCAAAACTATTTTCCCTCTATGATGACATTATTTCGTATGTGTATGTTTAAAGTATAATGTACCTATTATTTAAATGGTTTTACTTTTCTTATGATGAAATGATACCCATTTGTTTTATATGTGTTATGTTATGATGGAATGATGTTTATGACACCAATTTTATTCTTTGGGTTATGATGAATGATTTATGTTTATATTGTGGGACATGTAAGAATGATTTCATTATGAGATGGGTGTGACCTATATCTCCCTCCAATGCAGTGGTTAATGATTTATATCTCATGAGATAGACATGGCTGGAATGACAGCTTAGTCTGTTTTAGTGTTACCGGACTGAAATGAGGAGTAACCTCTATTCAGAAAGGGACTTTTTCCACTAAGATGGTCTTGGTAAAAATGCCTTGGATAATATAAAAATCATAACATGTTATGAATGGTTTCTACAATTACATGTTTTATTCCAATTATATTTTATCATGGTTGATTTTCCATTATGATATATGCCTTACATACTTCCACGATTTATGTCTTTGCTCAAAATTTTAATGCTTAAATTACATGTTCTAGTTTTTGCTTTCAAATGTTTATGGATTGTTTTATATTATCTATGTTTTCCCTTATTGAGCATTTGAACTCACCCTTTTTATGATTTCTTTTCCCCAGGATATAAGGAAAGGTCGTAGGTAAGAAAAAAAGGAAGATCATTATGGGGGATGTTGAGGATCTTTCACCATGATTAGAAGATTATGTTCCATGCTTCCAAAGGCACAAAATATTATGGTTTTCTAGTGTCTGTTTTTGTTATGTATTAAGTATTCCACAAATGTAATGTAATGTCCACGTACGTCAAGATTTGAGTCTCTATAGTTGGTATCATAGTAAAGGTTTAGTTAGCCTTTGGAATCTAGGATGCGAAATATTTAGGGCGATCCCTAGAGATATTTCTAAGGTATGTATAGGGATGTCCCTAAGGATAAGTATACGTATAGGTTATAGTCCTATAATTGCATTAACGATCATAGAATTAAACCTAAGATGTTAGATATTTATGGTGCTCCCCCTTTATTATGTTGTTTTCCCTAACATGATTTTTTCCTCTCACACCATTCTTTTTGGGTTTTAGAAAATGGCTGAAAGTCAGAATATTTACGATAATGGAGGATATAATGGACAATGGAATGATATTCTTAATGAGAAACCAAATGAAATTGGATCTGGAAGTCCACATATCATTGTTATGCCAAATCACCAATCTCATATTATGATCAATAATCTCAACTTTGGTAAGTATCCCGACTCAGCTAATAAGAGAATGATTGAGTTTCATGATGATCATAGAGGAAAGAATGTTCAATTCCCCTCATGAAAATCATGTGGGAAGAGGCATCAGGGAGAATGTTTCAATGTTACTGGAAGATTCTTTGTGTGCGGAAAATGAGGACACAAATCTAGTAATTACAAATGAAATGGTTTAGTTAACACCATGGAAAAGGATAATGGCATTTCTAAGACATCAAAAATGGTTCAATGTTTTAAATGTGGAATGTACGGGAATTATGAAACCCAATTCCCTAAGGGAAAGTCTCATGAAAAGAATCATCATGGCCATATGGGTAGTATTTGTATTGATGACGATGAAGAGACTACAAATGATATGTGAGATAAAATAACTATTGAAGCTCGGTCAATGGTTTAAGAAGGTAGTGTAATGATTATATGATTATCACGATTAATGTATGGTACTATGGAATAAGGGAAAAAATCTAAGGATTGTTACACTATTTCCTTTGCAAGTGTTTTGAAAGTATATGATGAATTGTACCGGTAACCATGAATGGTTATTCAAATATTTTTGGAAGGTAGATTATATGTTCATAATGAAAGGATAAGGAGATAATGGGTTGTTCGATAGTATTAATGATCTCATGACCGGTACAAGGACAAAGTTATAGCGTGGATTGAGTATATAGAAATTTTGGGATTTTGGTGTGTGGAAAGTGTAAAATTCTGACAGCATTCATGTTTTCACTAAGGGTTAATGAATATTAATTTTTCAAGAGAATACATGATTAAGGTATTCACATGTTTGGAATGTGACCAACAAGTTTTATCTTTTGATATATGGGGGATAAATGATGGTATTCACATGCTTGGAAGATGAAATTTCTAGTAATTGTTTTCTTTATACCATGATCTTGGACATATGTGTTTTGGATATTCCTAAAGATAGAAATGGATTATGTTGGACATAAGTCGGTATTATTTAAGGCTAGAAATTTTTTTCGATATTATTTATGGGATGTTATAATAATGTAGTTTTAGAAAAAGAACAACCTATAGGACAGGAAACAACCCATCGTGTCGGACAAGGTTACGTGAATCGAACCCACAACCGAAGTACGACAGGCCTTTATCACATATCACTGGCCTACAAGATGTCCCTGGTTTGTATAAATTGGTTTTAATTTATTAAGTGGAATGTGATATGAAGTATAAGTCCATTTTTGGAATCATATACTATTAATAGACTTATTTATATTTAATAACTTTTTCTAACCTTTTGTTTGAGATAGATGGAATGACCCATCATTCTATCACATGGTCTGCTAACACTTCACGAATAACAAATTCAACTTCATTTCTTTAAGAGATGAAGTGGAAATTGTTCAAGGCACGAACAACAGTGAAATTGAACCAAAATCATGTATGTATTTCTTTTAATTCATCAACATTATGAAAATGATCTTCAAACCCAAAAAAGTTGTCCTAATGCCCTCATATCATATGAATCATATGGTACCTTATAACTTCGCAAATTTATGGCTTTGTGATTGTTGTATTTTTCATAGCCATGTTCTCTACCAGTCTCTATCAGAACTTGATGTCCGAATTACTCTTCCAAATCCATATTTTCACCTATGTTCTCCTACGTGGAAACCCATTAATGGGTTAATTAAGGTAACAGTTACGTTTTGTAAATCACATTTTAAAATTAAGTTTTTGTATTCCTTTTTATGATGTGGGTTTATATTAAAGAAACTTTCAAGTAGTAAACCATTTATAACCCCAACAAATTTCGAGGGAGAAATTCATTTTAAGGGGGTTAGAATGTAACACCCCAAGGTTTTATGAGAAGTATTAATTTTAATTTATTTGATGTTTTGTGTTGTATGATACACCCAGATTATCTTGCGATATACTCAATATCGTATTAGCTTGCAGTATATGCAACTCTAGTCTTGGATCGTGTTACACACAATTTCAACTTTTATTGAAAGTAGTTATTCTACGAAACATTGAGTATATGTATATATATATTAAATTTATTAATGAAATATGTTTGTATTTTTTTATACGCAACAACAAAGGAGTCGGGCACTATAAGAAACCTTGACATGGCTTGCAGTACATGCAATCACGACCTTCCTCGATAGCGTGTGTTATGTGCAGTGTCGGGTTTTACTAAACAATGATATATTAATAAAATATTATTATGAACTAGAAATTATGAATAGTATTAACTAAAATTTGAATTTTATAACATTATTATTCATCATACAAATTTTCTAGAACATGGTATAAGAACAAAATAAATTTTTCGGGTAAAATAAGTATTTTAAAAAAAATGCAGTTTTACCGCCTTGTGATGGAGGACCCACTTTAAATCTAGTTTTTTACATGTTTATAAGTTAAATTTGTCAAAAAAAATTCTTCTTTTCATTAAGGATATTAAAATTTTCATTGGATAAATTTTTAATATTATTCCGATAACTTTCATATTTTAATGAATAGTATAAACACGCTCTATTTTAATTGAAAACAAATTTTTTCATCATAATAATTTATACAGTTAAATTATAATATTGAATTTTCTTATAATATAAATAGAATATATTTTTACCATTTAACATAATTAATTTTATTAGCATATATTTTACATTGAATTCATAGGTAAAATCATTTCTATCTTTTGCAATGTTTTAACTTTTAAAACACGTTTTCTTAATATAAGGATTAATTTTAAATTAATTACTGCAAATTCTATGTTTTGAATTAGGAAAAATGGATTCCATATTAGGAATAAGTAGGTCCAAATTATGTTCATATTCTACTTTTTATTTTAGGGCACTATGAATAGTAACTACGGTAAATTTTATTTATAGTAGTTAAAGGTAAATCGGGTAATTGAGGGTAAATATAATATTATAAAATTATCCTAACACTTCTCTTAATATAATTGGATGATTATTTTTCATCCTATGACATATTTTGGTCAAAATAGAATCCATTAGAACCCACTTTTATGTGATTATGACCTTTAGTTTATTTTATTTAAAGGAAAGTGAAATATGTCTCACTCAAACTTTAATAATTAAAGTATTTTTAATATAATGTTATATAAAATATAAATTCGGTTATAAATAATAATTTTAAATCTAACATTCATTTCTTTATCATAGTAATTTATTTGTAATTTTTAATTGATAATTAATTACCTTATTGTCTCATACATTAATGATGCAGAAATTATTTATTTAGTGAAAAATCAATAATATAGTTTTAATTGAAATGGTGATGCATATCAAAAGGTCCAAAAATCTTAAAAAACTTATTGGTAGTATATATATAAACTATAATCATCCACTGACCTAATTTTGGACAATTTGGATCCTTATAAAGGTGATTGCGACACTTATATTATTTTATTTTAAATGATACCAATGTTGTCACCATCATAATTTAATAAATATAAAAATTTACATGTTGTGATTTTAAGATTACAAATTCGAGTAAAATTATTATTATGAAATCTTTGAGATATATCATCATCATTGGATTTTATTTTTAATTTTTATGCAACAAATACGTATATTAAATAATTATACAAAAATGATGTACTAATGATTTTATTAAGAGATATACCAAATAAATGGTTTTAAAAATATTAAAATAAATATTATATGAACTATTTAATGTTCTTGACGAATTTTCTACACATATTTAACATGTTAGTAATATATTAAATATATGTTTTTAGAATATATCCTCTTTTTGGATTTTATTAAAATTAAAATAAATTAATAGTGTCAAAAATGACACTATTGTTATTTTATAAAAATAACATATTATAAAATTGTTTAAAAATCACAAAAATATTTAAAAATTATAAATTGAAATTTATATGTTCCAAAATGTCATAAATTATCCAATTATGGACAATTAAAAATACATAAGTAATTATTTAAAATAATTTAAAAATTAGAATCTTATTACCACAAATAAAATAAAATAGATTAAATAAGGATAAATCATGTTGATACTATTTAAAATAAATTCCCAATATGTATAAATTGTATTTGTTATTTATATTACCAACATATCTTATATAATATTAGTATTTGGGTCATTTTGGATGTTTCTATGTGGGTTGGTAATTTATTATAAATTAATATTTCTTATAATTCCAAAGGTTCCCCTCTCCTCCCTTATAAAAGGGCGACTCCTCCCTCTCATATTTACACAACATTGAGCCTTAATTATCTACCAAAACCTGCCCATTTCCTTTATCAACTTCCCTATAAATATTCTAGAGGTTCTGGTCTTCTTCAATTACCAATATTAGTGCCCTAAGAGGAGGTTTCAAAGTGGCCTGTCAAAGAAGTGGTAATACCCGTTACCGATTCGTTCAAATTTATTTCTTCTTCTTCTTCTTATTCTTTAGATGTTTCATTATGAAGTAATAACATCAGTATCAATCATATACTGATATGTTATTATATATATGAAACAACCCTATTTCACCTTCTATCCATCTTACGGAAAACGAAATCACAGCGCGTACGTACGTAGGGAATACCGTCTCAACGCCCTGGTGTAATCTGGTTTCCACCACCAGCTTACATAGATGGGTATAATGGTGTAAATAAATAACTATATATGGTTATTGTAAATTGAAAATGGTTCTGAAATATTATACAATCACTTCAATATAATTCCATGATAATGAGAATGATATCATCGTTCGTGCGTATGTACGGACTACGGTCTCCATGAACGCAATGAGATTCATTTTCCATGATTAACCATTCAAGTATGATTATAAATTATATATAATAAATAATAATGAAAGACATTACATAATAATGATACTATATTTATGAACATATATGTTTCATTTACTTAATTCCATTTAATTCAATAAGAAAATGAAAACAGCGTTCATGCGTACGTAAGGCCTACCGTCTCCATTAACAGTGTATTTCCTTCCCTTTATAGATCTATTATGTATATTCTGAATATATAATATATATTAATCATGTTTTATATTCTATAATTAATTAATAATGATCTATGTAATCATATTAATAATTACAAGTCAAAACACGGATGATAAATGAAATGATTTTACCCAAAACGCTATTTTAACTTGAATTTACAAAAGAACGGGTAATATAAAGTCATAAGTGAACCATATATGATATCATCACAATGAAAATTATACTATAATAGTTCAATGGAATTATTTAAATCATTATACAGGAGGTTCAGATGTGTACGAAGCATATCGGACCTAAGGTAAGGGATAATGTTGCAATCTCAATTGTTTTCTATTAGAGATTGCTTATACATGAGTATTGATTGGGGTTATATTTATCATCCATGTACATGTTTTATAAAAAAAATTCATTTATATTTAAAGTCATTTTACCCATTTTTTATTTTTACTACATGGTATGTAAGGAATAATTTTTTTGTTTACCATACGAGGTATTTTTTTACTTTTCCGGCAAAAGTACGAGAAAAGTGGTTTTTAACTTCTATGGCATGAATAGATTTTTACGGTTTCATAACTTTGTATTTTCATGAAGCCTACTCTACCTGATTTAATTCCTATTTTCAACAAAATCCTTTTCTTCTAAAATTTCATGGAATTTTGTGAAAGCAAAATGATTTTGAATACGAAATGATATTTTCCTCAAGAATTCATTTCAAGTGTTTTGTCAAAACTATTTTCCATATAAGATGAAATTATCTCATATGTGTATGTTTCATGTATAATGTATCAATGATTTATATCAAGTCACTTTTATTATGATGAAATGATATCCATTTGTTTTATATGGATTATGTTATGATGGAATGATGTTTATGAAACCCATTTTATTTTTGGGTTATGATGAATGATTTATGTTTATGTTGTGGAACACGTAAGAATGATTTAATTATGAGATGAGTGGGACCTATATCTCCCTTCAATTCATTGGGTAAATATTTATATCACATGAGATAGACATGGCTGGAACATCAGGTTAATCCGGTTTAGTGTTACAGGACTGAAACAGGAGTGAACTCGATTCAGAGAGGGACTTTGTCCACTAAGATGGTCTTGGCAGTAATTCCTTGGCTACTATGGAAATCATAACATGTGTGGAATGGTTTCCACAATTAAATGTTATATTCCCATTATATTTTATCATGTTTGATGTTTCATTATGATATATGCTTTACGTACTTCCACGATTTATGTCTTTGCTCAAGATTTTGATGTTTAAAATTCATGTTCAATTTTTTTCTTTCAAATGATTATGGATTGTTTTATATTATCTATTTTTTCCCTTAATGAGCATTTGATCTCACCTTTTTTATTTTTTATTTTCCCTAGGCGATAAATAAAGGTTTTAGGTAACAAAAAAAAGGAATATCTTTATGGGAGATGTTGAGGATCTTTCACCAATATTAAAACATTATGTTCAATGTTTCCCAATCCACTAAACTATTACGGTCCTTTGGTCTCTGTTTTTGTTATGTATTATGTATTCTGCAAAAGTAATTTAATGTCCACATATGTCAAGCTTTGGGTCTTTACATAGGGTGGGTCATCATAGGGTAGAAAAGTAGTGTCTTAGGGCCACATTACATGTCGGACATATGCAGTGAAACAGACCTAGTAAGAGGAGAATCCCATACCTTCTACTATCATTGGTACTATTCTTGTCACATTTATTTTATCCTCTACATTTTTAGTTACTAGTGATACTCATAGTTTTATATCTATAGACATTGTGGAATTCCTTGGGTTCTATTTGTATACTTCTTATAAGGTTATGATGTTAGACACTCCATTAGGGATTTGAACAATAGTTGTGCGTTAGTGTATTGAGTGGCCCCTATAGATTTGTGGATGTCACATTCTATGTATCCTCTTTGTATTAGAGATGACATGCATTGATTTCATTCTTATAATGGAATTGTTGGATCCTTTTTGAGCCCTTGTTGATTGTTATTGTCGTAGGGTGAGTTTCACATCCCCAGAGGGTGGAGAGTTTCTATATAAGGGTGAATGGGATGTCCATGAGTGTTGAGCTAGACCTGAGAATTGTGGGATGGGAGGAATGACATCCAAGATTACATCTTAATATTTGGATGATAGGGGAACAAATCTGGAATATTTCTTTCTAGTGGATGATCGTTTCAAGTACGTTTTTTTGAACGACATCACAAGCCTTTCTTCAATTAGATAGGTGGAGTTGAATATCGATCTAGTGATAGGATCATCACCGGTATCCATTCCTCCTTATATTATGGATAATACAGTGTTTCAAGTGCTCAAAAGGATGTTGTATGATATGGAAGCTATGGGGTTTATCTGACCCAGAACATTGTCACGGGGTTCACCTATCCATTTTGCAAAAAAAAGTTGACGACACCCATATGATATGCGTAGACTATCAGAAACCGATCCCATTTATGGATAAAAACCGATATCTCTTCCCATGGATTGATGACCTAATTTTTCAAATTTGAGAATCTCTAATGTTATCGAAGATTGAATTAAGGTTCCGATATAACCATGTACATGTTCGACCAGAATACATAACTTATACCATGTTTTAAAGTAATTATGGTTTATTTCAGTATCTGGATATGCCATTTGGTCTCAAAAATGCACCAACAACATTAATGAAACTGATCAACTGAGTGTTCAATATGTACCTATATTATTTTGAGGGGTTGTTTCATGGAAAATATCATGGTGTATTCTCACAATCAACACAACCATAAAATACACCTTGAGATCATTTTGAATACAATGAGAGTGAATTAGTAATATGATAAACCCGATGAATGTGACTTCTGGATTGTTGAGATTCACTTCCTAGGTCACATCATCTCAAATACTAGAGTATCAGTAGGACTAAAGAAGGTGAGATCAATTGTGATTGGGTAGAAACCCCTGAATGCTTTTGAGGTACATAGTTTCTAAGTGATATATGGTTACTATATTCCTTTTATTCAGGACATCTCATGCTTAGCAGTGCTAATGAAAATCTTGGATAAGAATGGTGTGATGATTGAATGGTCATATTCTTGTGACACAACCTTTCAGAAGTTGAAGGGACGTTTGACTTCAGTGCTGATAATGATATTTCCATATCTCAGAAAGTGTTATAGTGTGTATTGTGATGCATCATGTTTTGGGTTGGGATCCATTATTATGAAGGTGGGTCATGTTTTTATTTATTGGTATTGGTTGTTGAGGCACCATAAATGGAATTAGATGACACACGATAACGATTTACCTGCAGTTTTTCATGCTTTGCATTGTTGGAGACATTATTTATTGGGAGACCATTTTGGGGTGTGCAGAGAACACAAAATAATCAAACTCATATTTACTCTTCTTGATTTGAATCTAATATAGTTAAGGATAAAGGATTACCATTAGTCATTTGATTTTTAGCTTGCTTACATGCATGGAAAAGGTAATGTAGTGGCTGGCTCACTAAGAAGGAGGACTGAGATACATGTAGTTAAGGGGGTCTGTGGTGAGTGGAAGCTTATGGATTTGTTCTCTAAGAATCATTTATAGGTTCATGATAGCAAGGTATAGGTATATCATTCATCTTTGGTAGTTACATTTACCCTACTGGACAGAGTGTCTATGAAGTAATTATGATATTTAGAAGGCCCAATTCTATGAGATAGTTTGACACGTGAGAACCCTCCTCCTGGATGGATGATAAGTGATGATGAAGTTCTGTGTATCCATAATGGTCTATGGGTTCTGGGGCATATTCAAGAGGTGCTGATGTAGGGGTTTCATGTTTCGTCTTGGACAGTGAAACCCGTAGTCACCAAGATATTATGTGACATATGTCATCAGTACTGGTGGTCGAATATGAAGTGAAAAGTAGCTGTTTTTGTTACTATGTCTTCAACCTATCAACAGTTTATGGTTGAAAATTTGAAGCTATATGGGCTTTACAGTAGGTACTGATTCATGAGTGGAATTGGGATGACGTCTCGATGTATTTCGTGAAAGGTTTACTGAGGACTCCTAGAGGTAATGACATTGTAAGGGTTGTTGTTGACATGCTTACGAATGACCGTTATTTCATGCTGATAAAGGAGACCTTTGGTGTTGATGAGCTGAGAAAGTAGTATATCTGAGAGGAGGTAAAAATTCATGGGGTCCTAAATTGTATCATTTTAGATGGGGATTCCTAGTTTATGTCTCTTTTCTTGAATAGTTTTTAGAGGTGTTGCATAACCAAGTTCTTTTGAGCATACCATCCCACCCTCATACCGATTGAAAGTTGGAGAATATGATACATGTGCTAGAAGTCATCTTGTGTGCATGTGTCGTATACATTTGGGGATCTTGTGAGAAGCATATTCCCCTTGTTGAGTTCTCCTGTAATAATAGATTCCATGATTCTATTCATATGGCACCATATTTGGCTCTGTACAGGAGGTCATGTCAATCGCCCTTGTGATGGCTGGGGGGCTGGAGAGGAAGCTATTTCGGCACCTCATATTATCCAAGTGGCCATAGAGAATTTTCAGTTGATCAGAAGTGGATGGATACTATATAGTATCCTCAGAAATCGTATGTTTATTATTGTAGACGACCATTAGAGTTAGTGGTCAAGGATCAGGTTTTCAAATATGTATCACTGATGTTGGGACATAAGAGGATCTGGAGACGGGGTAAACTATCACCATGATATGTCAAAAAAAAATTATTTTGGGGAATATCAGGTTAGTTTCTTATCAGTAATAGTTACCTCAGTGTTACCAAGCCATGCATGATGTCTTCCATGTATCTCCACTACGCCGCTTTCACTCAGAACCTTCCCATGTTCTTCATCCCTAGGAGGTTGTGCTTAAAGATGATTCATCCTATGAGGACCATCTGATTAGTATTGTTTATAGGAGCATGAAGGTTGTGTAAGGATATTAATTTCCTCTTGAATGTGTTATATGGTAGATCAACAGAGTACATGATGAAATTTGGTAGAGGGAGGCTGATATACATTCATAGTGTCCGATGTTATTCATGGATATTTATTCACCGCCCTTGGAAGAAAAATTTGGGGATGAATTTATTTACGTGGGGATTTTTGTAAGAACCTGGTCCTTACATTGTGGTATGGGTTTTTTTCTTTTTCTTTTGAGTTGTTTTTGAGAAAACAAGGAGAAAATAGAAAAGAACTAGAGTCATACTATCACATGTGTAGATTTAGGGGTACACACCATGTAATCCTATGTACACGCCATGTTTTTTGGCCACGTATGATGGGAATAAATGGAATGTGGGAATTTCAGAATGAATAAGTGGAAAAACCAACAATTTATCATGTACATTATAGTACATGTCATGTAAACCTATCAGCATGTTCTAGAAAGTAAATTAGAAGGTGTCATCTAACAAATGTACAGTAAAATGATATAGACACCATGTATATGGACATACACTCTAATAACTATGTGTATTTCGCTTAAAACAGGCAGTGTCCTTGTTCTTATATCATATAGAGTGAAGGCACACTTGGGAAACACCAGAGGAGCACCAAAACTTCAACCTCTTACCAATTGATCATCTGAACTCTAAATCAATCAATGCCATTCTCGTTTGAATCCAATTAGTATTCTCTCTATTACTATAGATTTGTTCTTGGCTATTTAATCTAATGAGTACGTTATTTAATGTTTAGTAAATATCTTTATTTCATATAACTCTTCCATTCTGGAAGGAATTGAAAGTCGAGGCTATATAAGGAGAGACACAATACTACCTAGTAGGTGGTCTCATGATTATTTTTCATTGTAATGTTGATTATATCTATCTTTTTATTGTGTACCCATGATTAGACTATCACATGATTGAGAATTTGACCTGTGTAAATACATAAGTACTTTGAGGTGATTAGTAAATTAATAGAAGCATTATTATGATTATTTTGATTTAATTTAGGGAAACCATGTTGGTGTACATCCCTCAGATGTCCATGGTTAATCATTTTGTCCTAGGATGTCGATGGTCATTCCTTTGATTCCCCTTTGAAGGGTTTTTAACATTAAATTGGTTAATTAAATTGTTTTCATGTGAATATGGCTACTAAATATTATGACAATTTAATTCAAATATTAGTCTATTTATATATATTTTCCAACTAGAGATATTATTTTGTTAACCATGTAAGAGTGAAATTATCCAGGGTTGTTTACTATACTGAAATGATGATACACTTAGATTAACCTTGAAACATGTTGAAATTATTATACAATACGATTGTCCATGAATTTACTATGTTGAAATGCTAGTACACCAGGCATGTTCCAGAACCATGCTAAAATGTTGATACACTGGGCTTGTCCCTGAAATTTTTATGAAAATTCAGATACACCAAGCATATCCCTGATATGAAATATTTAAATGGAATGACTTATGATATGCCTTCCAACCCAATGCACAAGCATGGATTTGGTCATCACTTCATTTGTTTTGATATCATGGTATGTTTTTTGTTATGTTTACTTCATATAGGACATTGAAATGCATATGATAGACCCTAAAACTTATATAATTAAATGAATTAGAATTTTTTAAATAATATTAAAAAATGTAAATGAATTCTAGTACATGTAGGATTGATTAATTTTTAGTAACATTTTGTTTACTGCAATTTAACTATTGTTCACTACTATTTCATATACCCATTGACATATTTTCACAGACCATTGGTGGTTTATTATAGTGTTTTACTTCTCACACCTTTTTTGGGTCATGTTTTTATTCCCAGATATACTATATTACTATAACTATTGATAGAGTAATGGATCCTTATACAGGTGTTTTGATTTCAGCATAGGTGTAGGAGAGCATTGGACCAAGACATGGATTGTGATGCTACAAAGTTTAATTTTTTTACCATACATTGGTATTGTGTTTTACATGATTTTAATGTATCATATTTTTTTATTAGATCAAGTGACATGATACATAATTTTCATATTATATGCCTTAATGAATATCATTATATTCTAGACTTCAGTTGTTTCCTTCAGCTGAATTATTTTTACTACTTCTTATATTTTTATTATTTATAATATTTTGTTACACTCTACCAATGATGGCATATTTTTACCCACTATCACACCCAATGCCCTCACGGATAGTCATCATCCTCCTGATTTTGTGGAAATGTGTTTGATGTAATGTGGCTAACCATGTGCAGGGAACCTTTAGTGGCATTTTATTCCTAGACATTACAAAATGAATCAGATAATTTTGACTTCCGTTTCAATATACACATCTCTCTAGGAAGAACTGGATCATCCCAAGGTGTTTAATCACTTCACATTTAATGTGTATCAATTTGGAATATAGTCCTCCCCCTTTTAATATGTCATTACTTTGTCATACATCACACAAAATATGTCAAAAACCAATGAAACATCACATTTTATAATGTAGGGTTCAAACATTGCATTACAATGAAAATTAGATAAGTGATAAAATCACTAAATCTCTTGGGTACTTTGAATGCATTTCCATCTCTCACTCCCATGTACCATCATCCTGGCCATAATGCCTCCATAACACACAAACCAAGGGAATGGTCTGAGCTCGCAACACCTTCTCTCAATGATATTTAATCTCCACTAGAAACTCCAAAAACTTTATGTCATCCTTAATATCCCAAACTCATAAATAAATGACATGGGAGTCATCAGGAAGATACCAATGACGTTTCGAAAAAGAGATGAATTAAAGAAGGTAGATATCATTATAGACCCTATTACATCATTAATGTTTTCAAACTAAATATATATTTCATTAACGTATCAATATTTTAATTCCCTGATCCTCCATTGATATTAGAATTAGTGGAGAGAGATAATAACCCCCAACTTCACCCTCTAGTAGGCGATGTGATGGAAACTAAAACTAAATGTGTATAATCTGACAATATTTGAAGCACTTCCCTTTAAAACAAAACAAGACTGGCATATTAAATGAATAATCCACCAAAAACTCTTAGAAACAATATAAAATAGAATCCCTAACCATCACATATACATTCATAAATATACCTATGTAAAATAAAATCCTCCAAAGTAAACTCTGAAAATAAAATCTAAGGTAGTGACAGTACATCAATCCAAAGGCCTGAGCTATTAATTACCATTCATGGTCCACATAAACCACTTGTAAAACTCGAAATAAATTTAAATATGTTGGTTGAGTATTGAAATATACTCATAAGGGGAAAAACATCTCTTTTTCACATGTGAAAGAAAAATACTAATGTACATGTGAGAAAATAGTAGAACCAACCAAAACCTAAATGGTATTACTAACAATTAAATATTTACAATGGAATGTTCCCCAGAAATGAAACCATGTAATAAAATATACTAACCTCATGTGATGTTTTCAGTGTTCATCGCATAGTGCTCAACATGGGTGTGTGTGTGTGTGGGTATTGAAAACACATGGTAAAATAAAAGTACATATATATAGTATAATATAATAATGCCAAACCTATGTGTTCTTCAACAAACAATAATCTCACAACATATTAAACTTTTCTACAACTTATAAATAATGTTATTATTATATATAACACCAATTTTAGATGGTGTACATCCCTGATACACTAAAGCAGCATCAAATATCCTTTATGTCTAATAACCATTCATTTCATTAAATAGAATAATCAAAATTTAATCATAGAACCAATCATTTATTTTTTTATTAACCATTTACATTCCATTATAGTCACAATCACATGACATTCTAAACATTATTAAATGTTCTTTCATTTATTTAATTCATCACTACTCCGGAGACATGAGTAGAACAACCCCATATCACAATTTGTACATCATTCTCATTCTACCATGTACTCTCTTCCCTAAAATCATGTCCAACAATCCACTCTACCACCCTAAAAGAATGTCAAAAAATACACTTCTCCCCACACCCCATTTCCACCACACATCTCTATCCCACAAGAACAACCACAAAACCACCTAACCGGATCATTATAAAAATTTACAGAGGATATTTTATCACATTCAATATTATGTTTGTAGCATTATCACAAAAACCAATATACTAGGAAAACCCTTTCATTATCCAAGTATATGTAATTAACTGATTTCAATTTACGGTGAAACAATAATAATCACAATAAATGCAGAAAAACTAAAAGATCTATCAATCCCAAAAAAATCCCCCAATGAACATAATTATCTCTACGGCATCAAAACACATACAATTAAAAAATATCACAATCAATATTAATGTTGTAAAAGAATTAGAATGAAACTCCATTTCTGAGTACAATTAAACATAAATTGTTTTAATCACTTATTAAGTCAGCAGATCCATGATCCATATGTAAATAGATGTAACCTCCTACCCCACATGATTCACAAAATAAAGGGAAATTATTGAAATCACTGGCTCATGAATAATTCTAGTTTTCTGTGCACTACAGGGTGAAAGAAGATACTGCCCAAAAAACACTGTTGCCTGATAAAATAGCATATCACCCAACACCACCCCAATTGGTTGTCAAAACACAAACCAAAATCAGCCTAAATAAACAAAACACTATCGTAGCATATCCCTAGGAGTATAATAGAAGACAATTTAGCATAACGATAAGAGGACAAACCATTGATGACCCACAGATCATCAATTAAAAACCACTGGGATTTAAAGATCAAATAGAGATGAAGAATTGTTCAAAGAACACTTTGTGTCACTGAGGGATCACCTAAAATGAGAGGATGAAGGAACCATATCTAGATGAATTAGTGTCAGACTAGAATAAAATTTTAAAAATGCCCTGGATCAGGGTATTAATTGATGCCTAATATCTTTTAACATCATGTAATCCTATGGGTTTGGTTTCAGCTAAAAAAGTATCAACACTTCACTTAATTATTTATTAAACTTAAAAAAATTTATGTTTCATGAACTAGCCATAGAAAAATATTCAAACCTACTTTCATGTGTTGTAACCGACATACACAATGTTTAAATCGTACAGTAGTTCCACTAATCCCCTAGGTTCTACCAAAAACTCATATAACCTTTCCCAAACACTATCAACAGTCAAAACTAGCAATGTAATAGTCTGAGAGAGCACACACCATTTCATCATATACATCTCAAATTATTCCTTCCTGTGAGAAACCCAAATCATGCCTAGATGAAAAGAAATCAAAACAACCACCCAGTGGGAATCCTCCCAAGGAATTCATTATACCTCAAACACTATCACCAACCACAGCCACTAAACCAAACAACCATAATCACCCCACAAGACCTCATCACCATAATACAAAAAAAACCAAGAAGGAGAAAAAACCAAAAGAAAATAAATCTAATGTACTACAATTTCCTAAACAATTGTGTATGAAACCGATTTTTACAATGAGTTGCGATTTTCTTTTCTTATTTTTCATTTGACTTGTTTTTGAGAAAAATAGAGGAAAACTAGACATGTACAAGAATAATACTCACACATAGACTGATTTAAGGCCACACGACATGTAATATTGAGTACACGCCATGTAATTTTTCCGTATATGATGGGAATACATGGTGTGAGGGAATTTCAGAATGAAAAAGATTAAAAACCAACTGCACACCATGTACTTTATGTTACACGCCGTGTAGTCATGTCGGCAGGTTATGGATAGTATATAGGCAGATGATAATAGCTAAATGGATAGTAATATGATATAAAAGACAGGTATATGGACTTAAACACATTGTAAATTATTTTACTCAATTAAAATGGGCATTAGCCTAATTATTATTTCATTTAGATAGAAGCCTTGATTTTGGAACTCAAAGGAGTGACAAAACGTCATCCTCTTCCCGGATGGTCGTCTGAACACCAAATCAATCACAGTAGGTCTCATTTGAACCCCATTGGTATCCTCTCTATTAAACTATATTTGTTTAGTGTGTTTTTTGTTCACAAAAATGTTATTTATGGTCTAGTAAATTCCATTTATTAGTAGATATTTTATTTTCATTACTCAATTGGATGTCAAGCCTAGATGAGGAGAGTCATACTATGACGAGGTAGGTGGTCTCATGAAAATTGTTCAATGTTAAGTGTTTATTTGTGTCATTGTTCCACAATCCCATGATTAGGGTGTCTCTTAATTGATAATTTGACCAATGTTAAGGCCTAATGACTTTGAGGTTATTTATTAAATTAATTGAAGCAGTGCTAAACATATTTTGGTTTCATTAAAGGCTTCTACATCGGTTCACTTCCCCTGGATGACCATTGTTTTTCCTGTTTTCCTAGGATGCTTATTGGTATTCCGTTGATTCCCCATTTATGGGTTGTTTTGCATGAAAATTTTTTATGAAATATTTTCCATGGGAATGAGGTTGTTAAATCACTGTGATAATTTAATTCACTTATTAGTCTTGTTATATAAATTGTCCCACGTGAGATATTGTTTTTTTAATAATGTATGGGTGAAATTTACATTTTTTGTTTTCTAGGCTGAAATACTAACACACCAATATTGGACCTAAAACATGTTTGTAGGATCCTGCAAATTTTTCAAGGGGGAAATCCCATAACCCACAAGGCTTGGGAAAGGACCGAACCGGTCTACATACTATCTCCCAGCAACAATATGCGGATGGATTCGAAGAACCACCCTCCTGCAGACGTTGTCCTTTGCGAAATGGGGGTAGAGAGCCTACACAGCCACGAGCCAAGAAGACCGATGATGAAGGCAGGCCGGTCCACCACTGCGAATTGGGCTAACTTACCCTTACCACACATTCCATCGAACACGAGATGTAGGCAGAATCCATATGCGGCTGTGAATCTCATCGTTTGCAGAATAGAGGTGGAGTGGTTCATGGCTGCAGAGCAATTCTGCGAATCTGGGTTCAAAAAATCCCTAGTTAACCGAGTCGTTCGCGGGTGGGGATTCTTTCATGGGCTTCCGCAGGAAGTTCCAAGTTCCCATCGATATATCCTCTTCATGACTCTATAAATAGTCACCGAGAGGCACCAAAAAATGGGAAGAGAGAAACGATGGTTGAAAACCCGTGGGGAGACGCTGGAGAAATTATTCCAAGCAGTAAAGTTCTACGACCATCCACGGACCCCATATTGTCCACGGATGCACTCATCCGCATATAGGGAACAAAACTACGAACCACATACGACCACCAACTTCGCAGCCACCCCCTCTATGGACCAGGGTCGTTCACGAAATAGAGGCGGGAACCCCTCTGCAGGAACGATGTAGGACAGGGGCCAGCCCCTTTGTAGACACCCTTCACGGCCATTTCCTTCGTGGCCATCTCATCTGCGGAAACCGTTCGCAGATGACCATCTCCTCCGCGGCCATACATCGCAGACAACCTCCTTCATGGCCTAGTCCTTTGTGGCCAGCTCCTCCATGGACACCCTTCGCAGACAACAAAACCACGAACTACATGTGGCCAGCCCTTAGTGGCCATTTTCTTTGCGGACATCCTAGGCGGCCAGCTTCTATGCGGCCTGCCTCCTCCGTGGCCAACCCCCATGTGAAAAAACCCAAGCACTCGCTTGTCAATACCGTGGGGGTGTTCCCTCGCACCCCCGCTTGTGGGTTAGTGTTGGGCTGTGATCCCCGCCCTCGGGGCCAGTCCCTTTGATACTGTCACTAATGCCCATGAAAAATGGAGAGTCACACTATAAAATTTTCGGGCTAGGTTAATAGTATTTTACATTGCACCCTTGCACTGCCCCAAAATCCATCCTATACATGTCATGAGTCGACCTACTCCTCATGACTCTTATATAAACCAATTACCTAACTCCTTTTTCTAGGTTTATCCATAAAGGACCACCCTTGCGTAAGTCCCACACCAACCATTGCTAGGTCTCTCCTACCTTGTCGTCTCAACCAGACAAAGCTAAACTGTATGTCCCTCATCCTATCTATATGGAATTAAACTATACAAAAATAGACATATCTACATGACATTAAACTATAGTATTCCCTTTATTTCAAACGTAGGATGCCTCTTGCTCCAAACAAGAGATCCCTTATGCTCCAAGAATAAGATTCCTAATTCCATGATCACAGTGGCGTACCTTCAAGAGAATTAGAATCTATTAAAATATTCCATCACTATGCCTCATGCTTTGCGTGTCCTTCATTCGGTTCTTCATCCACTTCCATTCCTGAAGGGACCCCATAACGGCCTAGTCCTATACCGCATTGGATCACCTACCGTCATGGGCCAACGCCCCAGATGTCTTTTGACAACACTTTGAGTCAAGTCCTATATTTCAAACATGGTCAGCTGTCAACCCTCATTTATTTTTCCCCATTTCTGGATAACATGACATGGATGCTATGTTTTGAACTCGGTAAACAGTTATCCCCCATCGCCATGCCACCCCCACTGTGTTCCTAATTTCGAGCATGTAATTCACACTATTCATCTCCCTGTGTTCGGACTGATTCCAACGCCCTTTGTGTTATCCCGCATGTGCACTTGCGAAAAAGCATTGGCCCCCATTATATTCCTCAACCCAAAAATGGGTTGGGATGCCCTCACGACCCGACATGAGGAAGAAACTCTGGGCATCCCTTCTAGAGTAAGCCCCATACCAAACCAAACTACGTGGATTTTGATTCCTCTTGCAAGGATTTGTAGGAAGCCCATATCACAGGTTCGATTCAAATGCTCAAGTAGTTATCTGTCCCCCCAAGATGACAATAAACTACAGAGTTCCTAGTAATGAGGCTTTAAGCTAGTGTTATCTCAATGAGTCCAGACTTCTCGGGTTCATTAATCCAAAGAGGGATGGTAAGCCTCAGGCCTAAATGATCTTGAACCCCTATGTCCAGTTGACCATTGCCAACCCGGAGTAATCTGTGGATACTATGATTGGGTATAAACCAAAGACTTGCGAACATATGAATACGTCCTAAATCTACAAGAGATTCCTAGAACAGGAAATAATTCCCCCCAAAAGGGTGTGATGAACCCAACTTCCCATCCTCTCGACCAATGTGAGTTATTTAGCATCGCTGGTCAAACCACCCTCTGAATGCCTGCCTTTGGAAAGCTGGTCCACGTATTGCAGGATATAGAACTGTTGGGCATTTTGAGGCAAAAATGGTGCACCTGATATGAGTGATTAAGCAGAACCCAATAATCTCTAATCAAATTTCGGGAAGCGGAAGTTTCTCCCCCATGATCCAATCGTACACTGCGAGATAAAAAATGGTGAAACCGATGTGAATATTTAACCAAGCATGACATACTTAACCTCCCATCCATTTCCATATTTATACATACAAGTAGGGACAAACAAGGTCATTAATTACACATGGGGTCATGAGATGCTGCTTTGATGGGTTTCCATTTGTATTTGTTAAAATATTTTACTAGTACCACTCAGAAATCCCTTCGATCCAATGGATTCACGAAGGAGCTCACAGGAGCGTGCTTCAGACAACACAATGACCGAACATCCTCACCAACAGAGGACATTGTCACCTTCCCGCTGTCTTCCAGACCGGGTGTCAGATGCTTTGATCTAAGAGTACCACTTGAACGATACTCTCCCAACGGTGGAGGTGGCCATTCACACCCTCAAATCTACCAGGACTCGCTGGTCGCCTGCCTAGCAGCGACCCCAAAAGAATATCCATATGTCCCCAATTGTTGTCTCAAACCGTTTCAAGAGTCTATCCCCAGAACGAGACAATGCGTACCTCACTTATCTTAGGGAGGTGGATGAGGTCAATGCTGAAGAATTCGTCCCCACTGAATGGAGGATACACTCTAAGGCCCCTACCAGGATACGTCATCATGGTCACATCACGACTCAACATCCTCGCGATAAAGAGGATGTCGCCCTGATGATCCAGGCCCACGCACCCCAGGCTTCGGCCCCTCGGACCGCCCAATGAGGGCAGAAAATGTACAACTAGGGACCGATCATCACCCTTGTCCCTGAGAAGGATCTTCACTACCCAGACATGGAGACGTATCACGAACATTCACATACACCTGTTCGCTCCTCCAAATCTCTTCATCCCGACATGGAGACATCATACGAGCATGTGTGCATCCCCGCTAGGCTCCATCAATCCCGTCTCTCACATAGGATGGCACCTACCCGGCATGCACCTCTCTCTTCCAAGGGTCATGAAGCCCACCAACCTGACATGGTGGAAACCCAACACCTGCAGGACCACCTCCTAAAAGATGCTCTTGATGCCTACCATTCCATCGTGGTGGAAATCAAAAAAGCCCTCCATCCAGATGTTCCAGCAATTAATAGGTGGGAACGTCTCCCTGAAAACAAAGGACACTAACTTGATATGGTGGGAAACCAACATATACAGGGCTATCTCCCTATGGATGCAAGTAAATTCCACCATCCCAATGTGTTGTAGAACATAGAGATAAACTGGAATATCCCAGCACAGGGGCAGATTTGTTCACCTGCTATAACACAGGAGAATTGTCAGTAGCCACTGACCACCGGAGGACCGGAGCAGGATATTCCTACTCCAATACTGGAATGGTCTTTCATACCCATTCCAGCCAAAAATGCCTCTCTAAATATGTTAGAAATTATGGAGGCGCATGTATCGATGTGATATCATATATTCCAGACTTGCCAAAATGTGCTTGCGTCAGCAAAAACATCCAGGACTCAGGCACGTGATCCCATCTCACCAATTGAGGTGACTCATCTATGAGATGAGATAGCTTCCTCAGAGCAGATCTAAAACCCTGCTTCCACCCATGAGGGTCGTCAGCCATATTCTACGATACAAGGGCAACCGAATTGAGCAGCTTCACTCCCTCCAACTGGGGGACACCCGTCCGTCACAGTGGATGCTCCAGAGCATGCATATATCCCTGCTAAAAGTCAAGATGTTCGTTTTCATATCCCAGTAGCTTCAAGGGACCCAATTAGAATGGGTCCCAAAGGTGAAGGCTGTTATTAACTATAGATGGCCCTCACTGCCCGTAGGAAACCACCCCGAATGAACCAAGGGAAGCCAGAAAATAAGGAGCGCGTTCATGACTCTGCTATGTTGGAAGCTGGGGTTCCCAATGCCTCTAAGAACATATTGAAGCCTCAGAATGAATCCCACCCCATACCATATTATGGGAGAGGTAGTATCAGTTGTGAGGGTCCTCCCTACAATGTTGCTACTGGCAGCTCTGATGGTCCTTCCGAGGGCACCCGCGGGGTCCTCCCCCACAGGAATATATCGATCGATCACAAGAGATTATCTTTTGATGTGAGTCATGAAATCCCTCCGTGTGACCAGAATATTGAGCAGCACGAAGGCCCTCCACTTGCTGTGGTCCACCCTGAATGTCCTTCTTAGGGTATACACTGCATGTACTCTCCATGCAGTGAGACTATAGATTGTTATAGTAGTCCTCGCTATAATAGTCGCAACTGCAGAGGCCCTCCCCGTAGTGATGTCTCATCACGACAAGAGGGCCCTCCCCTTGTCGTGGAATTCCCTGAAGGTCCTCCCCAGGGGTTACGTTGCAACAACACTCCACAAATACAAGAATCATATCACGGGGGTAGTCCTCACCACCCTGATAACGGAGGTCACCCCTGTAGATACAGCAAGCAATGAGAAGGCCCTCCCCTCGTTGCAGTACATTTTAAAGGCCCTCCCCAGGGTGCACCCCATAGATATTCTCCCCGTGGCAGCTGTAATGGTACTCCTCACCATTGTAGTAGCTGTGATGGTAGTCCTCACCCCCAAGACTGCCATTACGAAGGTCCTCCCCATGTGGCCCTAAGGAACAAGAAGGTCCTTCCCTTGTCACAATGTGTCTTGATGGTCCTCCCCAGGATCTACATTGAATGTCAAACCATGATTTTCATCCTCACCATGATGGCAGTTGTGGTGAAGTCCCTCCCCATAACAATGATACGCTTCCAGAAGGTCCTCCCTTTTCTATGACATGCCTTGGAGGTCCTCCCTAGGGTATGAATTGAAAAAGTCCTCTATGCAGTGAGGCATCAAGAAATAATGGTAGTCCTCGCCATTGCGGCCTCCATTCACTAAGTTCCTCCCCGCAATGACAAATCCTATCGACAGGAAGGTCCTCCCCCTGCCGAATCAAGCACAGAAAAGCCATCATATGTCGAGGCACTCAGAAGGATGGGATCAAGATTGTCTGATTCCCAGTCAATCTCTAATGACATCCTTCTTCAATCGGGAGATGTTTCAGGGCCACGTTCATCTTCTGAACCACCTCAGAATTGCCCACTTGACGATTCGATAACTTTCAGCCCCACTGCCCCCGGCCACATTATCGGTGAGCATCTTAGTTGGGATGACCAGGTAGGGGAACCTCTAACGTAGGAGTATGCCGACATGTTGCACCTGAGGAAACGACTGGAAAGTGATGATATACAAGTTATGTTTTGTCCCATAACCACCTCTAAATTTGAAATACCTAGAACATTGTCATAAGAATGTGTGCACGAAATCTACTCTAATATATGGACAACCATCATCTAGATGAAATAAAGCTTCCTGCCCTACGATGGGTATGTAGACCATGTCAGGACAATAGGAGACCTCTTGCGTCCAATCGACCTGGAAGCTCTTCCTTCAGCACAACAACCACGACCTGAGAGGTGTAAAGGGGACCGTAACTCAGCCTGCCTCCATGCACTACACCAGTTGTGTCTCCTTATTAGTGATTCCCTAACGAGAGTCCATATGAGAGGATGGGGGGAACATGGAGCTCTAAATTTCACTCCGCTCCCGGCCAGAGGAACCCGTTCGACGTAATATCTTGCAATGCCATCACGTCAAGATAGCAATCGAGTGGTCTACCAATTTGAAAAAGGTGACACACCCAACAATGAAAGGCCTTGAGTAAGTCCCAGAATCATCAGGCTCGACGACAAGCCATTCACTAATTGCTAAATCAGGCCATCGAAAGCATACAGTAGGCCTCTCATTTAAGAAAGTCCAATCAACAATCATTTCTCTCCTCCCCAGAGGGGGTTAATTCACATGTGCACCTGACCTCAGATTCAGTTCACCCCCGATTGGGGGCACGCAAAATCTGGAAAATAGCGATAGCAGCATTAGTTGCTGCAATCCAAGGTCAACCCCAGCTAGCAGGGCTGGGGACATTGTTAACAACAAATTCCCCTGTAAGACCAATACAAATGTGAAGAGACTCAGTGTATAGGGAACAGAGCCAACCCCAGCCCTCAGGGATGGAGGCATTTTTTCCACCTTAACAACAACCTCACCCATGAGAATCGGTATTCTCTAGTCTAGGGAGGATAGTCAGAAGAGGAGGTTCCTGCCCTATCCTTACCTTCGAATCATCATCCCGTTGAAGAGGGAGGCATACCGTAAGGTCACATCAAAGAACTCTCCATGTTACCCTTCATCAAGAAGTTCGAAAGAAATCATGGAACATGAAGGGGAGGACCATTAAAAGGTGCGATAGATACTTTTCCTATTTGGAAGATGATATCTACACAACCATGTGATATGCATCGATCAATGCCATAGAGGCTAACCCCATGGGTGACACTGGAGATGATGCAGATCTGGATGGATCGGGAGACGATGGTTCCAGGTAGGCTACGACTCACAATGAACCACTAGATGAGCACACTCGGAACCAGAGGGTCACCCTAAATATTACCACCCATCCAGATAACCCTCCTCCACTTTCCCAATGAGCTTCCATCAAGGATTTGAACAAAGGACAGGTTACCTTTAACCCGTCTCCTTCTATCGATAAAAACAATCCACTTATGCTTTAATAGATATTATCTTGACAGGAATAGGAAATAAAATAATTGAGGTGGTTCAATGCTGAACTACTTCATAGGAATAGTCTTATTGAAAGTGCTTCTGAAGAAGAGCCACACCTTGCACTCCCAGAAAGTGCACCTCAATAACCCAGGTTTGCCCCACCAAATGAGGTACCTGGTCCATCAAACTACCTGAATATGGATTCGGATGAATTCCAAGACTTCCCGTTACTTAGGAAGAAACCGAAGAAAGTACGTATGAATCCTCCTAAGGTGTCCCAAATAGAATATGCACCCTTGGTACTGGTTGAGACGGATCCTCAAGCAATACCTTGGGCTGCACCTGCCCAAGACCGGGCCCAACCGGATGTATACTAGGGACTCGCCAGCACCATCAAGGCACTGACAGCTTGGTTAGAAGAAATGGAAGGTCGACACGCTCTGATACAGCCAGAGAAAAAATCCTACCCAGATTGGGTGAGCAACAATCCTCCTCCACCCAATTTTTGGAGCCCCTTATTCCCTATCTTCAATGGATCGGGCAATCCAGAATAGCATTTGATGAACTACGCGTCTTATTGAGACCCTGTGATGGGAACTCCAGAACAAAAAGATGTAGTGAAACTCAGATTCTTCGTATGGACCCTGCAAGGATCTGCCTTCGTCTGGTATATGAGTCTTCTAGTCCAGTCAATAAAAAGGTGGGATGACCTTCGGCAGTAGTTCCTGTTCCACTTCAGCTCAACATTGCCTAAAAAAAATGTCAGTGCCATCATGAACTGCAAGAAGAGGGAGAACGAGAGGGTCTCAGATTTCATCGCTAGACAGAAAAGTCTGACCTACTCTCTGAATAGGCCAATACCTCAAGATTAGATGTTTTCCATATGCATCGATAATCATAGAGATGATCTGTGAACACTACTAATACCAGTGGAGTTCACCACTGGCTTCATCCATCTCTCAACCATTGCCCAGAGAATTGACGACTCCCTACAGTGGACCAATTTCAAGTCTTGAAGAGCCTCACAAGCTCCCACAAGGAGAGTAGTTAGAGATGGAGCATCCTCTGTCACGCTCAAGATAGCCCCTTGTGCCTGCTCCACCGCTCATGCGTCCACCAAGTCATCAAGGGCCCCCTATATATAAGTGGATGCCTTTGAATAAGTGGGAAGGTCAGAGAGGATCGAAGCGGAACCAATTTGACAAACGAAGACACAATGTATACTCATTCCGATGGGACTATGTCTGCGACTACATCATTACCGCCATGAATTGAAATTTTCTCCACCTCCCAAAGCCAAAGAATCCCGAAGAAGTCATCCACAATGACAGGACAAATTACAGTCCCTACCATTTGATGTTGGGGAACAATATCCGGGAATTTTTCATCTTCAAAGACCTCATGAAAAGGATGGTAGACTCCGGGAAGGTCGAACTGGGACCACCCACATCACATGTGATGTATATCTCAACCACTGACTCTGACAAGGGGGAGGGGTGGTAGGAAGTCACTAGCAAAAAAGGGCAGAAATTTGATAACTGGATGACTTGGAAGACTGTCAACCGAGCCCAATGCATACTCTGAGCTCAAATACAGAAGCATATGTTGCCTCCAACAGCCCCTGATGCTACATAGCTTAGAATATCGGCCTCACAAACCTCCATGAGAATGTCATACATGGGTAATAGAGAAGGTAGGAGACAAGATCAAGAGGATAAATTCGCAATGAGGCCAAAGATAGCCCCGACACTTTTGGATTTTATACCCCCAAACTAGGCGCCACGGGCACTGACCCACCAAACAACACCATCAGAGAAAACTGACCTGGTTGACCTTTCACAGGATGAGGAGAAAATATTTGGTTCCATCAATGTCATTCATCTAATGGAATCATTTCATGATGAAGGGTATAGATTCGAACCCGAGTTCAAAACACAAGGATCCAGAAGGAGGAATCACAGAAGTAGGGGATGCTAGGGGAGACGTGGTCGCAGCTGAAAAAACCCTATTTTTTACCCAATCCCAAACTATTAATATTGTAAAAACCCATGGGATATCCCTTCAATAGAATCAACACGAGAAAGAATATCACTCCACCTCTAAAAGTGGCCACTCTTCCCCAGTTATTCTGTGGTACCCATCAGAGGATGAATAAGTGTCCAGACACCAAGTGCGCACAAATAGACTGACCGAGACGAGTCCCCAAAAAGTGGGGACATCATCGGCATCTGACCCCATAGCTGGTCCCTCCTCATCAAGTATTCCAACACCCAAGATGGACGCTAAAACTCTCCCTCCCACGGAGAAGTGTCGGCCACTGGAACAGAAATACGACATCCTTTAGCAACTGGCGTCAGTACCAGCCAAACTGTCAAACACGGACGCCTTGAGTTTGTCATCAGAACTAATGGAGGAACTTATAGAAGCCATGCTCAGCCCCTAGGAGTTTCATGCCGATGTATCTACCGTAGAGATTTATCAAACAGAGGCTGGCCCGACTGAATGCAATGCAGTGATTTCCTTCACCTATCAGGATGAAGATTCCATCATGAAAGGATATATCAAACCAATATATGTGTCTGGAACACTAAATTATGTTGATATCCATAAAGTATTTATTGACAATGGCTCTGGAGTTAACCCATTTCCCCTATGAACACTCCCCATGTTGGGCTACAATGAGAATGACCTAGTACCCTCTACCACAACTTTGTTAAGTTACGACAAGTGTGAACAGAATCCAATGGGACAAATCATGCTAAAAACCATTTTGGAGACCTTGTGGCTTACTCTGAATTCCTGGTGGTCGGGAAGAACACGGAATTCAATGCACTTCTTAGGAGCCCATGCTCTATAAGCACATGACCATTCCTTCATCCTACCACTAGTGTATCATGTATTGCGTCAATGGACAAAGTGGGACATTGCACGCGGACAAGGCCATTTCGAGCTCTCCAATTCACACTACATTGACGCAGGGTTTTACGATAAAAAGAAGAAGAAGCATTCTCTCAATGGTATTGACCAGATCCCCACTCCAAATTGTCTATAAATGGTTCTAGATAAACACCTAAAGTAGTTTGGTAGATACAACATACTTCCCATCAACCATATTGAGAGCAGGGGTTCAAGCCCGGACACGCACGCAACTATCCTCACGACTTCAGCTATAATGGTTGTGCATAAAAATGCAGAAATTACTGATAACCCTCAATTTAGTGACGAGTACCTGAGTGGTGATGCCCACGATGCCTCGCCCTCAAACCCCTGAGATCCAAGGTCGGAAACTATCCCCTCACCGGATCAAGAAGATTAGTATTTGGGAGAAGAAGAGGAGAAGGATGTCAGGGATGCACCTCCCGCATTCGATGAAGGTATCTCCACCACAGTGGACGAGCTCAAGAAAATAAACCTGGGTACCAAGGAAGACCCGAGGCCCAGTCTCATTAGTATGGAAATTTCTCCCAAGGAGAACGATGTATATACCTTTTTCCTGAGGCAACACCGGGTTGTATTTGACTGAAATTACACGGAAATTCCGAGACATGATCCCATAGTGGCGACACATCACATGGGTCTGCCAGAAGACCACCAGGGCTATATACAGGCTGCCAGAAGGACACACCCCTCACATGCTTCCAAAATAGCTTCTGAAGTCGATATGATTATTAAAGAGGGATTCATTTGGGAGGTCCAATTCCACATCTGGTTGGCCAACATTGCCCCCATCAAGAAAAAGAATGGAAAAATCTGTGTCTGCTTTGATTTCAAGGATCTCAGTCAGCAATGCCCGAAATATGTTTTCCTGGTCCCAATCACTGAGTTATTAATCAACGAGATGACTGGGTATGAGGATCTCTTCTTCATGGACGATTATTCAGGGTATAATCAGTTCCGGATGGCCTGAAAATAAGAAGAATCCACTGCCTTCAGAGACCCTCAAGGAATATTCTGTTACAGTGTCATGCCATTTGGTCTCAAGAACACTAGCACCACATATCAACGCACAATGAATCTTATATTTAATCAATTCCTCGGGAGATTCATCTAATGGTACGTGGATGAATTGGTGGTTATGTCCATACAACGCTCAGATCACCTACCAGACATTGATACCGTCTTCAACAAACATTGAGAGCATAGCCTGAAGACGAACCCCTTGAAATGTGGCTTCGGGGTTACCTCGGTGAAATTCATTGGCTTCTTCATATTCCATCATGGCATCGAAGTCGACCATGAAAATATGAAAGCTATCCTTGGCTTAAAACATCCCCAAAATCTCACCGAGTTGAGGGGATTCCAAGGACACCTGGCCTACATCAGGTGGTTCATATCCAACCTGGTAGGAATTTTTTTTCCCTTTACCAGGTTAATGAAAAAATGAGTCACATACCAATGAACATATGACTACCAAGAGGCGTTCGAAAGCCTAAAGAAGCACCTCTTAATACCACCAGTGCTTATGCCTCCAGTTGAAGGAAGACCTCTCATACTATACATGACGGTCGTAGATCGGTCACTAGGAGCCCTCCTCGCGTAAAAAAATGACACCGGCTATGAAAACAACCTCTACTACCTTAGGTGAACCATGATCGATGCTGATAATAGATACCTAATAATCGAGAGGAATTGTTTGGCGTTGGTTTTCACAATTCAAAAATTGCGGCATTATCTGCAGTATCATGAAGTCTATTTAGTCTGGCAATGTAACCTGCTCAAATACATCCTCAGCCACCCAATGATGACTAGGCGCTTATCCCGATGGGTAGTCATCCTGCAACATATTGATATCTGGTTTGTCTCCCAAAAGGCCATCAAAGGCTAGGCATTAGAAGATTTTCTAAAAGAGCTCCCATCGATAGGCACCACCGCACAAGACATCGATTTACCTGATGAAGACATATTCTCGGTTCAAGAGAAGCTCCAAACATGGGAAATGTACTTTGACGCTGCATCCCGAAAACCGACAGGGAAAAGGATGGAGGATCCCAAATTTAACAAGGTGGTATTGGGGATAATACTCATGTCCCCAAAAGGTAGTCTTTCCATATTATTTCCTCCTATCACAAGGATGTATGAACAATGAGGTGAAGTATCAAGCTCTCATTGAAGGCCTTGAGATGGCACTCCAGGAGCAAGTACGTCACCTTAAGATAATAGGTGACTCAGAACTAGTCATCAAGCAAGTCAATGGTGACTATGCTATATAAAAAGAGGAGCTGATTACCCAATTTGACCACGTCCAAGGGTTAATGGTGGAATTCTCCACAAAACCAACGTTGACCTATATTTCCCGATCTCAAAATACCCAGGCCGATAGATTAGCCAACGCGGCCACAACCCAAGCTAACCCAGACCAGAATGAAATAGTTATCAGTATTGCTCACTGTTGAATGGTCCTACCATTTGTTAATACTATGATAGAAGAAATAAACGATGTCAGTCCTGCCCCTGAACCATACACTCATGCTACTGGATGTATGACCCCAATTGCAAACTACCTCCAAAAGGGAGAACTCCCATTATACAGGGCTGAACGAAGACAATACAGAGAAGGGAAATCAAATTTGTCTTATACAGTGGCACAGATCAGTAAGAGGTCCTCTAAAAATGAGACCTCAATGGAGTCCTCCTCAGATTCATTGATGGAGAATAAACTGCAGTCGTCATGACTAAAGTTCATGCAGGGTATGTGGAGCACATCATCTAGGGTTTATGCTTTCCCATTAGGTCCAAAGTCTTGGTTACTATTGGCCCATAGTGTCATGAGATTGAGAACGCTTTACTACAAAATTCCACTCATGCCAAATTAATTCCAACTCATACACCAACCCCTAGAGTTACTTAATTAGGCCAGGTACCCCTTTCCATTTTCCATCTGGGGAATGGATGTCAAGGGACCATATCCTCCCGCCATGGCCAATCAATTGAAATACTTCCTCACAGCAACCAACTTCTTTTCCAAATGGGCAGAAGTTGTACCCCTCAAGGAACTCGAGGTGAGAAACATTGTCAGCATTGTGATAACCAATATCATCACAATATTTGGCATCCCTCAATCCATACTAATGGATAATGACACCATCTTCTATTCTATAGAATTAGAGAAACTATAAAAAGAATATGTTATCAAGGCTAACCACTCATACCACTACCCTGCAGTGGCCAACCGATTGATAGAGGCTTTTAACAAGTCCCTATCTAAAACTCTCTAGAAAATGGTGGAAAAGACAAGAATTCATGGCCATATAAACTCCTCCATGCATTGTGGGCTTATCAAACCCGAATCTGCACCGCTACTCAGGCTACTCCGTACTCATTAGTGTATGGAACGATAGTGGTCCTATTCATTGAGCTCCAATTAACCTCACTCAGTGTTGCCATTTGTGATTGGTTATCCAACGATTAGCAATTAGAAAACAGCTAGGTGAATTAGAATAGTTCGATGAAGTCGTTATTATTCATGATAGTCATCAAACATGGGAAATGTACATTGATGGTGCTTCCATAAGTCCAACAGGGAGAAAAATGGAAAATCCTAAATTAAACAAATTTTGGTTAGGAATTGTGATCATTTATCTAGAAAAGGCAGTGTTACCCTATCCTTTCTCATTGTTGGGTGGCTGTACAAATAATGAAGCAGAATACCAAGCTCTCATCGCAGGATGGGAATTGTCTTTTCAAGCACAAGTAAATACCTTAAAGGTAAAAGGTGATTCAGACCTAGTAATCAAACAATTCAATGGAGATTATTACATCAGAAATGAAAATCTAATCCCTTTGTATGATTACGTCAGAGTGTTAATGGTGGAATTTCCTTTAGAACCGATATTTTCTTATGTCCGAGATCACAAAATGCCCAAGCTAAGGCATTGGGTAATATAGCTACAGCTCTGAAAGATCCAAATCTGGATGAGACAATCAACATTATTGCCCACCATCATATAATTTCACCTTATATTCAAACTAGAATAGAGGAAATCAATGAAATTAGTCCCATCTCTTAACCATATGTTCATACAATGGTATGGATGACACCTACCGGGAATACCTTCAAAATGGAACACTTCCACCTGATAGAGCTGGGAAAGAACAAATTTGGTGAAGTGTGGTCAATTTCACTCTTTATGATAGGAGAGATCATTTAGTGAATATTCTCTACAAAAGAGGTTTTGATGGAATTTTCTTCAGATGCATTGATGGTGAAGAAATAATGACTTTTATAAAAGAAGTGCATGTAGGAGTCTGTGGTGCCCACCAATCTAGACATAGACTATATGGTCAGGTTTGAAGTCTTGTGTGCTTTTGGCCTTCAATGATAAAAAATTGTGTTGATTTCAAAAAGAAATATCATTCTTTCCATGTACATTTCAATTTCATTCATCAACCCCAAGAGTTTTTTCATACAGCTAAGTACTCAAGGCCATTTTCCACAAGGGGAATGGATGTAGTGGGAATTTATCCTTTGACTACATCCAAGCAATTTAAGTACATTATTACTGCTACTGACTGCTTCTCCAAATGGGAAGAGGAAATACCTCTCGAAGAAGTCATTTCTAAAAGAATTATTAGCTTCATCAAGTATAACATCATTAATTGATTTGGTGTCCCTCATACAATATTGACAGAAAATGGCATCAACTTCTGTTCATCAGAGGTGAGGAAGTTGTATCAAGAATACAACATAAAATCCAATCATTCCTATCGGTATCATGAAATGGCCAATGTCCAGATATATGCTTTCAACAAGACTCTTTCAAACATACTGCAAAAGATGGTGGATAATGATAAGAAATCATGGCCTGATAAACTCTTTCATGCTTTATGGGCTTATCAGACCACCACCCGCACTGCAATGCAGTCAACTCCATATTGATTGGTATATGGAATAAAAGAAGTCTTGCCCATTAAAGTGTAGTTACCCTCGCTCAGAGTATCCATTTGTGATCAGTCATATACAGATGAACAATCTCAAAAGCGATTGGATTAATTGGAACGATTAGAGGAGAAAATATTGTGCACATTTCACCACTTGGAAGTCTATCAGAATCGAATAGCACGAGCTTTCAACAATAAGTGTTGTCTTCATTCATTCATTCAGGGAGAATTGGTATTGGTTATCAGAACTCCAATGATACCAGGAAATAAGCCTCCCAAGCTAGAGCCAAAATGGGAAGGACATTATTCAATACATAAGGTCTATTCCAATTGAGCTTATTATTTAATCTCAATGGATGGAGAACTCATCAATAAACTAACCAATACTATATTTCTGAATAAGTATTTTGTGTAACAAAAATACTTTATCATCCAACAAGATGTTAAACTACAACATCAGTATAGTCCACACAAATGACCTTAAACTATTCGTACCATCATCCAACATGACATTAAACTTTAACGTCCTAGCTACATGATTCTAAAACTGTACAGAAGTTCCTTATGTCCAGCAGGCCGTTAAAGTGTGCCCGCTTTTGTACTTACTGCCTGACATTAAACTGTATAGCCCCCCATACTTCCAACATGATGTTAAACTGTATCGTCCTCATCATCCTAGCTACATAATGCTAAATTTTATAGCACCCTTAATGCCCAACTTGACACTAAACTGTGTTCATGTCCAACATGACGATAAACTGTGTCCCTATATTTGTCCTACAAGACTTTAAACTGTATTTCACATTCATCCTACATGATGTAAAACTGAACAAATTCCCTCAATATGTCTTACATGATGTTAAACTGTATTTTGTCAATGCTACATGACACTAAATTGTGCAGCACCAATAGTTCTCACTACAAGAATTTAAACTGCATTGTCCCTTCATACGTCCTACATGACGTTAATCTATGATTCTTTAAGCTCATTTCTACCTCTTATTTCTGACACTGAGTATGACTAATGTGAGATTAGAGTAAACTTCAACCATAGAACTCTCTTTGGGCCGCTAACAATGCATAAGTCCCAACACCATTTTTTCGGTCGTCGTCCCCAAGAATAACTTGATCCCTAATTCATTCTTTAATTGAACTATGCGGACATTGATCCTTTCCTCCTAGACTGGGTACATAGGCATCCTCCTGAGGTTTAATCCCAAAACAAATATCTTAATAATTGGTTCACCTTAATCTCATACGATGTTGATTTGTGAAGCCACTCCCAGAATCAATATCTTTATATTGGTTCACCTTTGTCCATGCTACATGACGTTAAACTGTACAAAACTTTTGTCCTGTATGACAATATACTAAAACATTATTTGATACCCTCACCTGAGAGAGAATCATTATTTACATTGATCTCTAATCATGTTATATTCAAAAGTCTATATGAATACATGGAAATGCCCAAACCTTTTATCTTTGGTCAAATCATCATTACACAAAAGTCCCCTTTCACCCATAACTTGTAAAATCCAAATCTGTTCAGAGGGTATTTCAAGAACTACATGATGCTTGATTCCCATCTTTATGGGATACGTAGGAATATTAGAGTGTCCCTCGAATCCAGCCCCAATCCTTTGGGCCTAACCCAAAATTCGACTTTTAGTCCCCTGGCTGAAAAGTCTTTATGAAAACACACACTGTGTATTCGTTATTATGGTCTGAGCTCTATGACCCTAAACTAAGATCTCCCATATTTTCATCCCACATGATGTGAAACTGTATTTCAAGAACTACGTATGGCTTGATTTCCATCCTTATGGGATACATAGTGAATTCCAACATCTCAATTCAGGACCCAACCACAACATGATTATGGTGAGCATTGGTCTGTGTATCTTTAAATGCATTGAACAATACCCATTTTTATGTGTCATGATCCTAAAAATAAATATTTTTAGATATTCATACCCCTTTTCTTGACATATGGTCACAAAATGATTGATACCTAAGAGTTATTTTGCCTGATTATGCAGCACGTTCCCTTAGGCGGCCTTCTATAAACAGTCTAGATAACATACTTATTAGCCAAAAGATACTATTATTTGAATATGCATCCAATGCGCTGAGGTGGACCTACATAATTCCATCACCAATCGGATTTGTTAAATAATGGTAACTTCATTCTTGGTAAGAAGACCTCTTTTGTCCTTAGTTGGTCTTAACGACAATATGTAGGGATCCGCAAAAAATAGCCATCCTTAACATATTTTTCTCATACTCTTTTTAATGATCTGAATGTATTCATGTCTATGGTTTATATTTCTTTTCCCTACGTTTTTGTTAGACCTTTTTAGGAGTGACATTCATGCAGTTCTTATACAATCTTGTTTCTAAATACCTTCTCCATATTCATGTACCTCTCTCCATATAGAAAACTATATGCTTTGGAACATTTGAATCTCTATAAACATCCACTAGCTTTTTAGCAATAGATAAGTAAATTTCTGAAAGTTCTTTTTCCTAACGATGTATCTCGTGCCCTTAGGTGTCCTTGCATAATTAGTCTACATAATGGACCCATCCACCAAACGATACTATTATTTCACTATGCAATCAATGACCCTAGGTGGCCCTGCATAATTCAACCCCCTAATGGGTTTTTTAAATAATGGTAACTTCATTCTTGGGAACTACTTATTATAATGCCTTTTAGACCTATTTCATATCATTCCTCAGATTCAAAATTTCATAATTCATCGTTTACATATTCCCCCATAATTGATTATGGTAATATATTTTCAGAAAAATTATCAAGGAATTGAGTCAATTCTAATCTATTTGTTCAAAGCTATTTTGACCTTAAACATTAGCCTTTTTATATCCGACGTGCATGAATTTAAACTACCCACAAAAGACAAGGGAACTCTGAACAAAAGTCAAGTTCTAGCTCACTAAACATACATTTCGTATGATTTAGGTAATATTGATAAATTACAAGATTCAATGTTTGTAGGGTTATTCATAGTAATCCTAGAAAAAAATCGAACTATGCTTACTAGGCCCACTGTCTTAGGTAAAATTTAAAGCAGGTATCAAAGAATACAATCAAACATGATGGAAATCGAAAGTATTCTTTATTGATGCACAAGAGTTAGAAGGACATCCACAGATTGGAGTCTCTTCACTTTTCCAAGAATTACAATAGGCTATCAACATAAATCTTCATTTGATTCACAGCTTCCTGAGCTTCACCTACAACCACTTGAATCCCATGCACTAGACAAACTTCATTATTTTCAGCTTCATGGAGTTCTTTCTTAGCATCTACAATGGATTTCATACCATTCATTTGAACTCCTTTCAATGAATTGTTAAGATGGTAATGTTCCCCAGTAACAACATATAACTTTTGTTGAAGGTGGATCGACTGGAAGACTTTCTCTTTGATCTTATGATTCATCTCCTTCAACATTTTAGCATGATCAACCTTAGCTTGGGACACAATAGCCTCAAATTCAATGATGTTGACTAACAGCCTCACCTCGGTAAAATCCTATTGACACTTTTTCTCCTACTCCCTCCTTAAGATGACTTGTTTCACTTTGGTATGGATCTCTTGATATCCAAAACCACCAAGTCCCATTATGAAAAACAGGGATGACAGTCGGGGGATATTTGATGACAACTCTTATAAAGGTACTACATATATGATCTTCCATATGTTCTTCCATGCCCTGCGTCATGGAAATTGGAGATCCTTTTGTACTTCTGGGTATGACTCACCATAAATATCATAGGGGGGAATATAATCCTAGATTAATGCACTTAGGGAAGTGCCATGTTCTTCTCCTTCCCCCCAGACACGTGTTTCTTCACTCTCTATTCTTGTTGGGGCGGAGGCTGAGGCTTCACCTCCAGATCTAACCACTGAAATTGATGGCCCTGCATAATCAATTGAAATCTATGGTTTTTTTCAAATGACACCAAAGACTCATTGGATGTATTTCAAATTATGTATAGTCACCAATATTGTTATCCCTTACCTAATGGTAGAGCGGTAATTTGAGAAGACTCCTCCCCGTATTTCCTAGATTCAATAGGATTTTAAAGGTGAGTTTTAGGAATCTCTGACAGGGTAAGCTCTACTTGAGCTAATGTCGCTACAAAAACAGGGTTTTTTGTACCCCCTTCAGGCATTGGTAGTTCAGCAGCTTGCTCATATAGAACTGTATATTTGAACTGATCATGATTAGAGATGTAATAAGAAGTTATTTCTAACAGGAAAATTGATAACAATCACGTCCGTAATCTTCTAAATTACACGATAATTTAACATGATCTAAAAAATAATCAAAAGATGTGCCAAGATACATCATTTCATCCAATGATATCTCATAATCCTGGTTTATCTCACTAGTGGGAGCATTATATATGTCCCCTTGAGGGCCTTCATTCTCTGGCCACTGATCTTGAATGGCCTCTTCAGATAAAATTGTGTCATCAGTTTCAATGGACGCCAAGTGCTTTAGTGTAGGGGTTGAACCTTAAGTATCAAATAATGGAAGTCATTTGATGTTTCATTCAACATTTTACGAAGCATTGATAATTTTCCAGAAGTATGCTCTTCTCTTCTTACAACAGCAGCAGGATGGATACTGGGAACAGATGTTGGCCCTTCCTTAGTAGCAGCCAAGTCAGCCTAAAATTGTGATTATTTACTAGTACCCTCCGTGGTTCTGAAAGGAGGATTAGTTCTCTCCCTGGTAGGGGAAATTGAATAATCCCCTACAATCCCAAGAAGTATGGGAAACCTTTTCATGCGTTAAGACTCATGATAATCTTAAGGACTTACCACTGCTGATGAAGCTTTTAGATGTGGACTTCCTCCTTCAACGCTTTTTCTTCTTTGGATTTTTTGGAGTGTCGGCAATATCCTTTATAGGTACATGAAATATATAATGGAAAGCCATATCTAACTCTTCATCAATGGCTTGTTGGCCTTGGGATATCTCACCCGACTCACAAGGAGATTCAGCAGTAGCCCTGATGGAAGTACCACCATGGATATACTGTGGTGAAGAAACCTCAGTAGTTTCTTTCTTTGCAAGCTGCAGGATCAAGAATATTATTTCTTTGAGTAACAAATATTTGACAAAAATTGAGTTGGAAAAAAAATGAGGAAAGAGACATACATCTTTAGGATCCACGTAATCATGCCACTCCTCAACACTTGAAGCACCAATCCCCACAGTGGTCCGACAATCTATCATTTCCTTCACCTACTTAGTGACAGGAATGGAATCATCAGTGGCATATATGAGTATTTCCACCTCTATGATGTAAGACTGCACTTCAACGGGGTTATTATCGAAACATATATCTATAGAATCCAGAAGATTCCTTATTCCAGGGAGGTTTAGCCCCTTGCACAAATCTAGCCAGGCAGTTCCAACATCACAGTATAAACTCTGCCATGTCTAGATAACCTCTAGTCGTAGATATTCAGTATGAGTACCAGAAGGCTGTGAGGAAGGTCCTACAATCAATGACTTCTGATTATTCCCAGATCCTGTAACTACAGATAGTTAATACAAAAATGAACTTGTTACTCTATAACGTAATAGTGATGAAATTGCCTCAATGATGTAACTCACTAGGAGTTGATGGATTTGGTTTTTTGATTCTGACAGGAGGATTATATTTGGCACAAGGCCGCTTTGCGGCATGTTGTGCCTCATCATCACCATCCTAAGAATCCAGAGAGTCATCCCTAGGTGAGGATCCTGGAGAATCAGCTCCAGGGTGGTGTAGAAGAATAACCTTCCAGATGAAGGGTTTCTTTCTCTACAGTTATTTTTCTTTTTCCCACCTGATAAACCAGGTGATTCAACACCCCTCCAGGGTATGATGCTATCCAGTTCTCGACATACCATATAGTCAAGTTATTTTCCACTTTATCAAGTGGTAGATCAAATACTACCCCGTTCTTCTCCCTAGATGTTAGCAACCATAGTTTCCAGACAACAATCAGAAGTTGCTCTGACCTGACATGCACTAGGGGAGATACAATTGTCTTCTGAAAACAATTAAATTGACGTGCAAATCTATATGGATCATAGGCCTCTCATATAATCTCTCTGTCAATATGGGTGGCCAGAACACCATATCCGAAATCTAGCATGTATGGCCTTAATTCCAGACTGTCTATTCCATCATCAACAAACCACCCGGTTGGTGGGTTTCCATAAGGAAATAAATTGAATTCCTTACACATGCTCAACCCCACCACCATGTCATAATAATTGAGATCTAGCGGAGCAATTCCAGAGAATCCCTGCACTGATGGCCTGAAAGAACATCCAAGAACCTGTACTCCATTTAATACATTATACGTCATGAAGTGAGTGGCGATCCATCCCCACAAAACATGGAACGGTCCCCTATTCTGCAAGGAGACTTACCCATGAAGACATAGAGTGATCTCATGTAAATCTTTGCTAAAATGGGGGTATCAATCCCAACCATTTTTCCCTTAGCCAACTTTGCTACAATAGTGAAGTTCCCTAACGTAACACCTCCTTTCGAGTCCCTAACTAGGAAATGATAAACACTAAGACCCAAGTCCAAGATGCCTGTCAGACAAGTCTTATTTGGGATTATCTAATTTCCTTCATATCCCAACTTCTCAAATTCTCCTGCTTCCAAGGCCTGCTAAAATGTGCCCAGAGAACCCCTCTTCTCTGTTTTGGGGAAAGTGGTAGGATGAGTACTGGTGGGCCCCTTTCCATTTGATCCCTTCTCATTCGGCTCCTTATCTTGCTTCTTGGTAAGAAACATATTCATCCACTCCTCTAGATGAATATTCTTTCTAGAATGGGTTAAGGAGGTCTCTAAACTCTTGAGCTTGAGAATGATTTTCAATAATTCACATGCCAAAGATACGACCTTCTCTGAATCATTCCAAGTTACCATGGGGGATGAATTGATCAAACATATCACCCAAAATTGGAGCCCCTGATATCTTTTGGACATCCCACAGACTGATGCTTACTTTTCCATAATTTAGAAAAAATTTGATTTTGGGCTCCAATGGATGAGTATCTACAGCACAAAGTCATCATTCCTATCAATATATGTTTTCCCAACCCAAACGGGTTCATATATTGCAGTTACATTCAAATCCTAGAAAAACTCTACACAGGTTTGTCACACCCAGTATGCCCACATCCATGTTGGCTTCACACATCCTCCAGGACAGAAGTCTTAACTCTTCTTACAGCCTTTGGATTGATCCATCTGAGTGTTTTAGAAGATTGAGAGATAACAATGTGGTTGCACCTCAGGTTTGTGAGGTTTTAGACTTGAGGTACCTAGGCTATGATGCATTATGTAGGCCTTCTCTACTGTTCCATCATTTACAAATGATCCTCCACTTGAGATATTTGCTGAAGAAAAATTGGTGTAATATGAATACAAGATAATGGGAGATTGTTCTTTGCCTCTGGAATGGTAACTTCTCACAGATGACCACAGTCGTATAGAGGTATATAAATGCACTGTGGGAAGTTAAGATGATACTTCTTCAGGTACTTTGAAAAATTTGGAAGAGTGTTGTCACAGACAATATAATAATCATGGGCAATGATGCTCAACATATCATCAACTCACTTGCTACCAAGTTCATCATCAATTTCTATTTTCTTGGGATCCATTAAAACTGCACAAAACATGAATAATTAACTCTTAAGTAAGTTGATTTTTCATAAAATTTGTGACGAAAATTGAAAAAAATGGCTAAGGCATTATGGCATGCATTTCCCAAAGTTGTTGCGCAAGTATAAGTGTGTCAAACATGTTTTGGCACACAGGTATCACCATGCAAGTCCAAATACCTCTTCAACAGTGTGACAACAATGAAACAGCAGAAAACAGAGCGACTTGCGTGGTGAAGTAATCTTGTGTGGTGAGATCTCGAAAGTTTGAAATCCGGGTTCTTTGCACGAGAATGGACACATATATATAGGCAAGGCCTCAGCCCTGCGTTCCTAAAGCCAGTGCGCTCAACCCTTGCACACCTCCATTTGCACGTTCAAGACTTTCCCCCTTCCATTCCCTCATTCAACACTTGTGCGCCGCATGTTCCTTGGTTTTCTTTTATTTCATCAGAGTCACATCCTCATTTAATTCAGATCCAACTATGAGGGGGGACTTTTGTTGACGCTCATTTCCATCATAGAGTCTAAATGAATGAAAAGGGAAATAACTTGAACCCAAAGTGTTTCATCCTTTAAGGAAACATAAAAAATTGACAAAGGCATGAACATAGATTCAATTTCACTTGGGTCGAGCATGTTCCACCAAGGTCGTGCAGGTATACTTGCACGTCGCGAAGTGGTCGTGCAGGTGACGTGCATGCCTTATCTGAATTTTTCCCAGGGTCTTCACCAGCCTATAAATACCCCCTATGGGCCCCCCATTTCGACAACAGAAAAATTCCCAAACTCATATTCGAGCTCTGGTCACCAATGTATCTTCTGGAAGTCTCCCGAACACATATAAGGTAATCTCTTACCTAGAATGGAAGCTCTAAATAGGGGAAACAAGGCCTATGTGTTGAAACTCATCAACACATGTGTGTCTAAGTGGACAACCCTTAAGGGAAATGTCCACACTTGCACACCACCTTATCCCTTCAACAAAACTTTTGAGCCTCTCTTTTGGAAGCCTTTAGGGATAATACTAAGGGCATGAGCCAAGTCTCTCCCAAGTATTACCCTTAGGGTTGACCGTCGCGCAAGTACCCATGTGTCGCGCAAGTATACTTGTGTGACTAGGACTTGCAAGCCTACGCAGGAATTGTACGCCTCTATCTTTTTGGGTTCCCCTCCTGCCTATTTCACCTCTCCTATGTCTATCCACCTCTCCTATTCAAGATTCAGCCTTCAGAACCATCTTCAAAGCCATTTATGGCATGGTTCCTTCCTTGGCTTCCTTATCTGAAAGGAATTATGTGGAACATCTAACAAATCATAGTGATCTACATATCTTCATGTCACTAAGGTGAGAGACTTCATTCATTCAACCCCATCCTTTTATGATGAGAGGTTCCCTAACCAGGGCCTCCTTTTCAAGAGTAATCCCCATTCCTAATTACTCTAAATTTGGGCATCTTCATTAGGATTAATCCTCACTCATAAATTCCATTAACTTTGTCCTCCTTCTTAGGAATAAGTCGTAAGTCTCAAATCTCCTAACATGGGCCTCCTTTTCAGCAATAAATCCCCAGTCTTCAAGTTCCCTTAATTTTGGGCTTCTTCCTTAGGAGTAATCCCCAATCATAATTCCTTTAATTTGGGAATCCTCCTTAAGAGTAAGCCCCATGTTCCCAAATTATAAATTCCCTTAACCTGGGCCTCTTCCTTAGGAGTAAACCACAGTTTTCAAATCCCTTTTAACATGGGCCTCCTTCTCAGGAACAAGCCCCAGTCATAATTCCCCTTAACTTGGGCATCCTTCTTAGGAATAAATCCCAGTTTTCATTTCTCTTAACTAGTCTTAATTTAATTTTGATTTGGGATTCCTTCTTAGGAAAAAAACATAATCATAAGTCCTCTCTAATTTAGTGATCCTTCTCAGGATTAAGTCCTATGTTAAGTATCCAAATCTCTATAAAGCACATATACCTTTATAGATCTTGTTCCCGGGTTTCTTCCCTAAAGTAAATACTAATCTTCATCCATCTAGGCAGTCATACAAGAATAATCCCCACGTCATTTCTTATAATTGCATATTTGATGGCACAATTGTCAGGTTTTACCAATACCTCTTGTTTCTCACACTGAGAATGACTCATGTGATCTTAAAGCGTAAAATAAATTATGACATATTTCTTTGATCCATCAATCATTCATAAACTCATAATTATTTACTCAAACAACATGGGTTCCAATTCCCTTTCCAAAATGAAGGATATGTAGGTAGGCCATATGCAGGTACGATCCCAAATCTGAAATAATCCATGTCCTTCTAAATGAAAATAAACATCAAGTACCCCGGTGAGTGGCTTTAAAACTAGTATGATTATCATAATGACCGAGATATTTCTATATAATGTGTCGAAGAATACCATTAACTAAGAATCTCTAACAATACAGATGATTCTCCATCAATGAAGAACCGCAAATACTTATAAATGATTCTCTAAACCTCATACATACTAATCATTGACTGTTAGATCTAAAGGAAAGCTCATTTTCATTCTTGGTAATGTAATAACGATTCACGAACATAATTTAAATCTATTAAGAGAGTCTCGGAGTAGACAATAATTCCCCTCAAAATGGTGTGATGATTCTGACCTCCCATCCTCTCGACCAATTCAAATTCTTAAGCCTCATCAGTTCACAACTAATGAGCACCAACCATTGTAATATAGGTCCAAATGGATATGGAATCATTAGAAGTTTTCAGTTCTACGAACAAACCCGTTAGAAACTGCTTGAAATGTTTGAACCTTAAATCAATGAGGTCATCCCAAAATCCAAAGGAAACATAGACGAACTACATAACGGCACAACCAAGATATATGGAGAAACGAGATGGAAATACTCATTGTGAATTTGGATTCATCATCTCCATACATCAGACTCCACGACCTGAATAATTATGGAATCTTCATAACCATTCATGGCCATCAGAAGTGGAATGTCATCGAATCGGGGACACCTTTGCATGACTAAGCATACCATTCCCTCAGAGGCTCTCCATATTGATAGCCTCCGGCCCATCTACCAAAAACAATATTTACATAAGCGATACTCTTCTTATCTCCGTAAGCATACCGGCCTCGGAGCCCCCATATCATATCTCCCGATCCAGAAATTTATGGAGTAGTGGTTTACAAGTTTGTCCCCCATTTCACATCCAAATGTTTCCAGGGTATCCCTACCCGGTTAGCCTATGTATCCAACTATGGATCACATGACAACCTGCATCTACGAACATCAAGCCAAGGCTAGGGTACTTTTACTCAACGGACAATTACGGTGAATATGTTTCTTGTACGCTTTAACACCATTATCTCCACATGACAATCTCTGTAATATGAGAAATCTCATATTTTCATAATCATTCTTGGTCATAGAAAGTGGAAATTCATCTACCCTAGGACACCTTTGCCAGACTATTCATACCATGCCGTCAGTGGCTCTATGTAATGATATCCCCTAGACCATCTACCAAAGGAAAGATTTCCTCAGGCAGTACTCTTCCTAGCTCCATACGCTTAGCAGCCTCAGAGCCCCCACACCACATCTCCTGATCCATGAAACCTTAGGGTTACAGTTTACAACCTCCACCCCCACCCTATTCAGAGTATATCAGAGCATGGTAACTCAGTTATCCTTCTTGTGAATTCAGCAATAGTCACCCAATGGTCCGAACTCTAAGACCGTTAAACTAAGAGTACTTCTTCATTTTGGCACAATGTTAAACTGCATGGAGTAAAGGTACACCCTATGTGCAAGATATATTAGAGGGGGAAACTCTTCATGTTTTAATAGTAACCAGGGAAAAACATCCCCGAGATGTCCAGACATGTCCTTACCAAATGACAGACTTTGTGGCCTGGTCATTCATGAATCCTCATAATCACTCATGGCCATCAGAAGTGGAAAGTTGTCGATCCATGGACAACTTTGAATGATTATTCATACCATGCACTCAGCGGATCTAAATATTGATAGCCCCTGAACCGTCTACTAAAGGCAAGATTTCCTCTGGTGACACTCTTCCTAGCCCCGTACGCCTACTGGCCTCAGGGCCCCAGTATCATCTCTCATGATCAAATAAGCCCCGGAACCACGATTTACACCATAAAAACTCCTCCACAACTTGGACATGCCGATATTTTTAGGCCCAATTACATTCTGACCAATAGTGTCCTTTGAAACTATGTCCATACTGCATGACGATTAAAACTTCCCAGATCATGTCATTGTTGCGTGGAGAGAAAAATACGAAGACCAAGCATTAAGAATCCAGATAAATGCCTCCAATGGTACACATTTTCACGGATTTAAAAATGCTCCCCTGTCCTCGCTTCACAATGTTAATCTTCACAACATCTTCAAAATTGTTTCTTATCCTTACCGTATGACGTTAAACTTCTCGGAAGTCGTCCAAGCCACATGACGTTAAACTGCACGGAAATTAAAATCCCCCCCCGCCCTTTCCGCACAACGTTAAACTGCATGGTCAAACCTATCATGGGTTCAGTTAGGAATGGAGGTTTTCCATTGTCCCTCAGTGCATGGGATAAACCTACAAAAATCACCGTCTCACACTAGCGTGAGAAGGGATGACTTCACCCATTCTAGGGAAATTTAGCCCAGATGTTTCTCCCTTATCCAGGAATCATATCCGCATAAATCACACTCTATACCATGAAAGAGACAAACTCTTTTAAACCAGACCTCGTTGTCCTAAATCTCAAAACTCCTTGAAGTTTCCAGGCTATAAGGATAATGGAATCATTGACCTAAGGACACCTTTTCATGACTATGCATACCATGCCCTCAGTGGCTTTTCATATTGATCTCCACTAGCTCATCTACCAAAGGCAAGATATCCTTAGGAAATGCTTCTCTCCGTACGCCTCTTGGCCTTTGGGCCCCCATATCAATCCCGGGATTCGAAAACCATCTGAGAAGCTGTTTACCAACCTCTTTCATAACCCTTCCTGAATATGGTGGATCATCTCTGAAGAGATTACCGAGAACCAGGAGAATCCATTCCACTTTGATGAATATCCCGGCTGCATGACTTTAAACAATGTCATGCTCCAATCGTCCTTCACACTAACTAAATGTGTAGGATAGGGACCCTGCGTCCACACTCCTAATTAATATAGATGTTCTCAAACCCTTTCAGACATGACATACCATTTTCAAGCCACCCATGGTGGTTTCCATATGCCAGACTTCCACGAAGCTTTCAGGCCATCAGAAATGGACCGTTATTGTCTTAAGGACACCTTTGAACAACTATGCATACCATGCCCTCAGCGGATATGCATATTAATCACCCCTAACCCGTCTAACAATGCCAAGTCATTCGTAGGTAATGCTTCTTCTACCTATGCACGCTGATACGACTCCCATGCCTTGAGACATTCCCTTCATGTCATTCAAATATAAACATTTTTCTCCCCATATGTGTCTAAAAGGTATTGAGACATCTTTTAATCAATCAAACCTCGTCGGGGCCGTCGCCCCACCATATCTAGTCAAAGCTATTAGACATAAAACATCAGTAATGGTAGTCTTGTCGGCGGGACATTGAATAGCTCGCAGAAAGAGGTGCAAATCCCATTAGGCTGAAAACCTGAAAAGGGTGACCTAAGAAATAGTTGAGCTGTACCCGATGGGTCCACACCAAATGGGCCTAAAAAAATTAGGGAATTAATGGAAAAGACAAAAAGTTTGTTGGGGGTTTTCTATAAAATCCTACCAATAGTCGAACTATGCTTGCTGAGTCCCTTGGCTCAGGAAAAATTTAAAGCATTTTCCAACCACTCATCGATTTTTAGGACCACTATACATAGGAAATATCCTCCTCTTCATTCCGATTGAATCCCATTCTGATGGGGGCATCTATAGGGTCCTGCAAATTCTACAAGGGGGAAATCCAATTACCTCAAGACTTGGGAATGGACTGAACCGGTCCGCGTAACGGTTCCCAGCAACATTATATGGCTAGATTCGGCTTACCACCCCCCGTAGACACTGTCATTCATGAAATGGGGGTGGAGAACCTACGCGGACACAAACCAAGAAGACCGCTGATGAAGCCAAGCCTATCCACCGCCGGCAAACTTTCCAACCAACCCATGCCACACACACCATCGATCCCAAGATAGAGTCAGAAGTCGTATGTGGATGTGAATCTCATCGTTCACGGAATATTGGTGGAGTGGTGCATGGCTGCGGTGCAATTATGCAAATCTCAGTTCCAAAAATCCCTGGTTGACCGAGTCGTTCGTGGGTGAGGATTCCTTCATGGGATTCCATAGAATGTGTTGTGGGCCCATCAATATATCCTCTTTGTGACTCAATAAATAGTCACTAAGGGGAACCAAAAATGGGAAGAGAGGAAGGATGAATGAAAACCCTTGGGGAGACGCTGGAGAAATCGATCCCAGTGGTAAAATTCTGTGACCATCTGCGGACCCCATATCGTCCGCAGATGCACTCTTCCTCATCAAGGAGAAACCAAACCGCAAACCACATGTGTACATCTCCTTCGCAAACACCCCCTCCACAGACCAGTGTCGTTCGCAAAATAGAGGCGGGAACACCTCCGAGGGAGCGAAGTAGGATGGGAACCAACCCCTTTGTAGATTCCCTTTGCAACCATTTCATTTGCGGCCATCTCATCTGCGGATACCCTTCACAGACGGCCATCTCCTCTATGACCATCCTTCACGGACAGCCTCCTTCATGGCCTAGTCCTTTGCGGACTTCTCCTTCATGGCCAACTCCTCCGTGGACACCCTTCGCAGACAACCAAACCGCGAACCACATGCGGTCTACCCTAAGCGGCCATTTCCTTTGTGGACATACTAGGAGGCCAGCTTCTACGTGTCCCGCCTCCTCTACTGCCAGACCCCCATGTGACAAACCCCATGCACTCGCTGGTCCATAACATGATGGTGCACCCCCGCACCCCCTCTCGGGGTCAGTGTTGGGCTACTATCCTGGCCCTCCAGGCCAGTCCCTTCAGTACCGTCACAATCCCCCATGAAAAATGGAGAGTCGCACCACAAAATTTTTGGGCTGGGTAAACATTATTTTACATTTCACCCTTACGCCTCACCAATAACCATCCTATACATGTCATGAGTTGATATACTCCTCATGAATCTCTTATAACCCCATTACCTAGCTCATTTCGCTAGGTTCATCCAGAAAGGGCATCCCTTGCGTATGTCCCACACCAACCATTGCTTGGTCTCTCCTACGTAGTCGTCTTAACCACCCGACGCTAAACTATATGGCCCTTGTCCAATCCATATGACATTAAACTATACAGAAACCATCCTATATAAATGAATTTAAACTGTAGTATTCCCTTTGTTCCAAATGTTTGATGCCTCTTGCTCCAAACATGAGATTCCATATGCTCCAAGCATAAGATCCCTAATTCCATGATCATAATGGCGTACCTTCAAGAGCATTAGAATCAATTCAAACATTCCATCACTCCACCTCACACTTTTCATGACCATCATTCATATATTCATCCACTTCCATGTGCGAAGGGACCCCCTAATGGCTAGATCCCATGCCGCATCGTCTCATCTACCATCATGGGCCAATGCCCTAGAAGACTTTTGACAACACTTTGAGTCAGGTCCTGTGTTTTGAACACGGTCAGTTGTCGACCCTCATTTGTTTTTCCCCGTTTCAGGGTAACGCAATATGGATGCTCTGTTTTGAACATGGTCAATCATTATCCTCCATCGCCATGCTGCCCTCATTGTGTTCCAAATGTTGGAAATGCAATTAACACTTTTCATCTCCCTTTGTTCAGACTGATTCAAATTCCATTGGCATTATCCTGCATGTTCACATGCGCATAGGAATTGGCCTCCATTATATTCCTCAACCCACCAATGGGTTGGGATGCCCTCATGGCCAGACATAAGGAAGAAACCCTGGTCATCCCTTCTAGATTAAACCCCATACCAAACTGAACAACGTGGATTCTGATTCCTCTTGCAAGGATACCTAGGAAGCCCGTATCACAGATTTGATCAAAATGCTCAAGTTTTTATCTGTCCCCCGGGATGATAATAAACTACATAGTTCCTGGTTATGAGGATTTAAGCCAGTGCCATCTCAATGAGTCCAGACTCCATGGGGTCAATAATCTTACAAGGGATGGTAAACCTCATGCCTAAATAATTCTGAACCCCTACGTCCAGTTGACCATTTCCAACTAGAAGTAATCAGTGGATACTCTGCTTGGGTATAAGCCAATTATTCGCGAACATATGAGTAAGTCATAAATCTATAATAGAGTCCCGTAACAGGCTATAATTCCCCCCCAAAAGGGTGCGATGAGGCCAACTTCCCATCATATCGAGCAATGTGAGTTCGTAAGCATCGCTGCTCAAACCACCCAGTGAACGCCTTCCTTTGGAATGTAGGTACATGTATTTCTAGATATGGAACCGTTGGGCATTTCGAGGTGAAAACGTTGCACCTGATATGAGTGATTAAGCAGAACCCAATATTCACTAATCAACCATCGGGTAGCGCATGTTTCTCCCCCCATGATCCCATCGTGCCCCACGAGACAATGTTGAAATGATGATATAGTAATGTAGTCCATGAATTTAATATGCTAAAATGATTATACACTGGGCTTGGCCCATAGACATGCTGAAATGGTGATACACCAGGGTTTTCCCATTCTTTTGTAAACTGAAATGCTAATACAAGAAGATTTTCCCTTATTTTAATACATTGAAATGATTACACATTAGTCTTGGCCTTAAGATATATTTAAATGTAATTAATGTAAATGAATTCCATTATATGTTGGATTGGTTACATTTGAATAACTTTTAGTGTAAAACATTTTCACTATTTTTCACTATTGTTTCATATACACACTGAAAAATTGGAAAACACCTTCGGTGGTTGCATACTTGGATTTATTTATCACACCCTATTTTGGCTATATTTTTTGGCCCAAACAGACTATATTGTTGAAGTTTTAGAGAACACCCTCGCACCTTATAGAGGTAATTTATTACTACATAGGAGTTGGAGGGAATGGGATGAAGCCAAGGATTATGATGGGGCTGAGTTTCATTTTGATTTACCACAATTTGGTATTTTTTGTACATTATTGTAGTGTATCAATTTTTTTTCATAGAACTTGTGACATTCTGAATCATTTTTGATATTATATTCCTTGTACTTTTCATTATCTTTTAGACGTTATTTTTTGACTTCAGTTTAATGTTGTATACTGCTTGAACTGTTTTTTTTATTCTTCTATGTTAAACTTTGCCAATTGAGGAATAGTTTCCCAAATATCAAACCTTTGGCCCTCGCTTCTAGTCAGCAGCCTCTGGCATATGGGGAAATGCGTATAAGGACATGTGGCTAATCGGGTATGGGGAACATATTAGTGGCAACCAGATCTGGGACGTTATAAAGCTGACTCATAGGGTTTCATTTCAACATTGTACTTCTATTTCTAGACAATAGACTAGAAGAGTTTGGATATAGAATTTAGTAATTAGTTGTTCTCAAGAGTAGCTACACCACGTATTAGGGAAAGAATACCTCTATTTAAATTTTTCTTTTGGGTTTTGAGCTATTAATATATATTTGGTTTTACTTTTGGGTGATTGACATGAAATATTCTATTACTATTGTTGCAATTGTGTGTTCAAATTTAGATGAAACCCAAATAGATGACGGTGCACCATCTCATGCATCATATAGAAGCATGTTATAATCACATTCCATGCGTTATTCCATACTATCTAGGATGTATTAAATATTTCATATTTTTCTGATAGTTTATGTGATAGTTTTTTATGCTGTTGAGTTAGCTCGGTGTAGTGGATAATGGTAGATGTTATATTTCATTCCATGATGAGTATGGGCCCTTATGAATTGGGGAATGACACACTAATGGAATATAGATGTTAAATGAACTTTTTTTGATATTTTATCTAATTTTGGGTGAAAAATTAATTCGTATGGTGTATTGCCCCTCACATATCAGAATTTAGAATCCAACTATTTTTTGTTTTATATAAACATTGGTTTTCTAGGAAATCTAGAGTTTCAGTCATGAAAAACCCAGTATACACGACATTTAGTTTATCCTAACACGTCATGTGTTCTTCTTATTCGAGGAACAAGGTGTTCCATGATTATATATGTACATCATGTGTATCAAATGTACATGCCATATAGTAACTGACAATGTAACGAGCTAGGTGAGAGGAAACACGGGTTGTTGAGTTTTGATCTGTCCATTCCATGTACACACGGTACACACAGTGTATTCTACCCAGACAAAACCCATGTAGACCTGGTCATGTGGGCTTACATGAACAAGGGGACGTGCCTATGTACACACCATGTGCAGGTGGAACATTGTGTGTACCTGGGGATGACACACGCCCATGCCAGTGGCAGTGCATGATAATGTAACAACATAAGGGTACACAAAATGAATTCTTTTTACACATAATGTAGTCTCATTTTCAAAAACATTAAGGGTATTATATTTTTTTGGGCACTCTAAAATGGAAATCTTGGACAATGTGCTTGAATTGGGGAATGTTATTGTCCTTGTATTGTAATGTAGCCTTGATGAACATGAGCTAGATTCTAGGAGAGTGGTGATGGTCATACTCTATACATGGAAGGGAATGGGATACCGATGAACCTTCCGACTGTGCAAACTGCAATACAAGATGTTATACCGAAATCAGGTGTCGATGAATAGTTATGAGGAGGTTTTGTGAGGTTCATTTAGACATTTCAAATAGAACCATAGGCTGTCACATCTATGGAATAGATGAGGTGTATATTCCAACTACAACATCCATATACTTTTTAGGGGATGGAGGACTATAGTCGACATAATAATGGCTAGAATCAGTGATCAAAATCATCATGAATCTCTTGATTCCTCTTAAGAGGAAGGTCAGTCTCATGACTTATAAGCTGTGTGATTCTTCCAATAGATGGTGTGATGTTATCACCCAGACATGGAATCATCGTTATAGGACATGGGAAGACATTCATGCTGCCTTCTATGGTAATTATTTTCCAATGATGTAGAGGGCCGACTGTGTCTCGGTGTTCATGAGCCTGGAGTGGGCACACTATTAGTTATTGACTATTCTTCCATGTTAACTGAGCATCAGCGGTTCACCCATAATCTAATAATTGATGACGTATTGAAACATAGAATATTCGAGGATGGTCTCAGGTTTGACATATGATTATATGTGAATGTAATCGGGTTTTCTTCTATATATACTATTTTGAAGTAGGCACTCATTATTGAGCACAGGCTATAGGATTTTGGGGTGTGAGCCAGGGCTGTTCAGCCCTGAGATCTGGTATTGTATCGTCTAGAAGAAAACAAAATCATATGGATCTTTCTATCAAGAATACAAGTAGTCATAATCTTTTCTTCAATAGCGTGGATTGGTGGTACTATTGTGAATGGATTGGGCATAATAAGCCTTAGTTCCCAAAAGACCCGGTTGAATGCCGAGATTGTAGAATGATGGGCCATTTACAACCGTTCTATAGGAAATTTCCTCTAGCATCTAGTGAGAGATGGTCTACACCAACTCCACTTTCAAGAGTGGGGTCAGCAGCTTCTCGCTAGTTAGGGAACTGAAATATGTTAGGACATTCAGTCCAAGGGGGTGGTCTTGGCCAATGAAGCTAGACCCCATGATCTTATCGATACCAGGGCGGGTCAACAAAAGGTATACAAGTAACGTCTTAAGGCCACAATAAAGGAAAGACCTAAGTAGTGAAAAAGACTGGGTAGGAGGCGGATCCCATACCTTCTACTTTCAGAGGAACTATTTCAGTCACCATTATTTTATCATTTGTTATTTTTGATACTGGTGCTACACATAGATTTATATCTATAGTCATTGTGGAATGCCTTGGGATCTATTTTTATTCTCCATCTATGGTTATGATGTTAGACACTCTATTAGGGATTTCAATGGTAGGTGTGATTTAGTGTATGAAGTTCCCCCCTAGAGATTTGTGGATGTCACATTCTGTGGAACCACATTTTCATAGATATGACATGCTTTAATGTCATTCTCATAATATACTGGTTAGATCTTGTTCGATCGTTTATTGATATCTATCACCGTTGGTTTAGTATCACATCACCAATGGGTGGAGAGTTTCTACATAAGGTTGAATGGGATTTATAGTAGAGTATATCTTGAAATGTGATTCGTGGGTTGTGGAGAATGAAAACAATGATTACATTATTATATATGCATGAAACGGGAACTTGTTCGGAATATTTTCCTCAACTGGTAGATCTTTTCAATGACGTTTTTCCAAAATACATATCAGGATTCCTTTAGTGAGATAGTTAGAGATAAATATCGATCTAGTGATAGAATCTACACCTATATCCATTCCTCCTAATATGATTGATACAATAGTGTTTCAAGATCTCAATAGGTAGTTGTGTGATATGGAAACAATGGGTTTTATCTAACCTAGTACATTTTCTTGGGGTTTACTCATCATTTTTTTTTGAAAAAGGAGGAAGAAACCCTATGGATATGCATGGATATCAGAAAAATGCACATTTATAGTTAAAACCCGATATCCCTTCCCATGGATAGATGACATACTTGATCAACTTCGAGGAGATCGAGTGTTCTCGAATATTGTATTATGGTTACGATAAAACCAAGTACTTGTTCGACCTGAAGAAATTACTTGTACCAATTTTTGTAGTAGGTAAGGTCTATATGAGTATCTAGATATTCTATGTGGTCTCATGAAAGTGGAAGTGGTTTTAATGGAACTGATGAACCTAGTGGTCCTTCTTTACATAGATTATTTTGTGGTTGTTTTCATGTACAATATCTTGGTGTTTTCTCATAATCAACATGACCAAGCCAAAGAACTTTATATTGTTTTTAATATTCATATAGAGGATACTTTATATGATATTATCGTATAATGACTCTTATGGAAGGATCATATTCACTTACTGGGTCACATCATCTCATAGACTAAAGTATCATTGGACCCAGAGAAGTTGAGATAAATAGTCACCTGGGAGCAACCCAAAATTGTTTTTTAGGTACGTATATTCTTGGGGATTGCTGGTTACAACATGAATTTTATACAGGATTTCTAATGATTAGTGACGCTATTGATGGGATTGGATAAGAAATGTGTGATGTTTGAGTAGTCATATTTTTATGATCCATCCTTTCAGGAGTTGAAGGGACATTGTAATTCAGCACCGATAATGATATATCTAGATCCAAGAAAGGGTTTCAATGTTTACTATGATGCATCAAGTATTGGACTGGGATTTTTGATTATGCAAGGTACCATGATTTTATGTACTAGTATTTTCATTTGCATCCACATGAGAGGAATTACTCGATGCATGATCTCGATTTAGCTGTTGTTGTCCATGATTTGCATTATAGGAGACATTATTTATTGGGAGTCAATATTATGGTGTACACAGACAAAAAAAGTTTCAAATGCATAGTTAATCAGTATGATTTAAATCTAATATAGTTAAGGTGGTTGGATTACCTTTAGTCATTTAATTTTGAGCTTCCCTACATGCATAGAAAAGGCAATGCAGTGGTTGAATCACTAAGCCGGATGACTCAGATACATGCAGTGCAGAGGGCCAATGATGAGTGGAAACTTATGTATTTGTTCTCTTAGATTAATTTAGTGGTGTATAATAGTATGGGATTGACTTATCATTTATATTGGGTAGTTACATCTACTATTAGTGATAGAGTGTGGATGAGGTATCATTCAGATTTTTAAGGACTAGTTCTTCGAGATTGTGTGGCATGAGAGGACCCTCCTCCTAGAAGGTTGATATATGATGATGAATTTCTTCATATGAATGGTCATGTGAAGGTTCTGACAGATATACGAGAGGCACTTATGTTAGTGTTTCATGATTCATCTTGGTCACTACATCCTGGAGTCACCATGATGTAATGTGATGTACCTCATCAGTACTGCAGTTCAGGAATGAAGCGATAAGTTGCCAGTTTTGTTACAAGGTATTCCACCTGTCAGTAGGTGAAGGTAAAAAATCAGTGGTCAGGTATGGTTTTACACTGAAAACACATTCATGATTTGAAGTGGGTGGATATTGCGATTGATTTTGTGATAGGGTTACTAAGGTCTCCATGAGGAAATGACATTGTGTGGGTTTCGGTTGATAGGTTTACAAAGGTCCCTAATGTCTTAATGATCAATGAGACCTTCATAGATGATGTGATCAGAAAGTTGTATATTTGAGATATGGTACAAATTCAGTGATAACCTATTTATATTATTTCAAAAAGGTATGCCTACTTTACATATCATTTATGGAAGAGTTTTCAGAGGGGTCTACATACATAGGTGCTTCTGAGCACAATATGCCTCCCTTAGATAGATGGCATATCATAGAATTTGATACAGGTGCTAGTGGACATGTTGATTTCATGTGTCCAATACATTTTTGGATTTTGGGAGATTCATATACCCCTAGTTGTGTTCTCCTATAATAATTTCTTCCATGATACTATTCATATGTCTCCTTATGAGGCTTTTTATAGGAGGCCATGCTGATCGCCCCTATGTTGGCTGGTGGTAGGAGAGGATTCTATGATGGGTCCCCATCTAATCCAATTTTCCATTGGTAATATTTAATTGATTTAGAAGTAGATGGATACTACGTAGACTCGTTAAAAATCATAGGTCTATCGTTGTAGACGACCTTTAGTGTTTGAGGTCAAGGATCAGGTTTTCCTACATGTCGCACTGAGGTTGGGACAGAAGAGGATCAGGAGATAGGATAAACTTTCACCAAGATATATTAGACCATTTTAGATTCTGGAGTGAGTCGGGTCAGTTGCCTTTTGGTTAATGTTACCTTAGAGTTACCGAGCCCTGCACGATGTGTTCCATGTATCTCTGCTACGTCGTTACAACTCAGACCCATCCCATGTTCTTCATCCCTGCGTGGTTGAGCATAAGGATTATTCATCCTTTGAGGAGCATCTGATTAGTATTATTAATAGGATCACGAATTATGTCTGAGGCTCCAGTGTTCCTAATATATTGATGATATGGATGAACAATTGAGAACAACATGAGATTTGGGAGAGGGATGCTGATGTACCTACTCTGTGGCTAGAGTTATTCAAAAATATCTATTCACCTCCCATGGAAGGGAAATTTAGGGATGAATTTATTTAAGAGGTTATTTTTGTAAGATCATGGTTTTTAATTGGATGTGTGATTTTTTTTTCATTTGAGTTATTTTTGTGAAAATAAGGGAAAACTAAACAATTACTTGAATTGTACTGTCACACGGTCGGATTTAGGGACACACGTCGTATAATCCTAACTACACATCAAGTAGTTTTACCATGAATGATGGTAAAAAATGGAGTGTGTTCATGCTAGAATAGAAAGGATGTAAAACTGACTACACATCATGTCAATTATAGTACATGTCATGTAGTCATATCAACAGGTTTTGGAAAGTAAATTGATGGAAGTCAGCTACCAAATGAATAGAAAAATGATATAAACACCATGTATATTGAAATAAATTCTAATTAAATTTTGTATTTTACTTTAAATGGGAAGTATCATTGTTCTTCTATCATATTAATAGAAAGATCACCTGGGAAACTCAAGAGGAGCACTGAAAATTTAACCTATTCTCGGTTGATCATCCGAACTCTGAATCAATTAATGTCTGTCTCATTTAAATCCAATCCATACACTCTTCATTACTCTAGAACCATTCATTGTGATTTTATTTCTCGAATAAGATATTTAATATTTATTAAATATCCTTATTTTATATACCTTTTCTATCCTAGCTTGAAATGAATGTGGAGGTTAAATGAGGAGAGTCGTACTATGACTGGGTAGGTGTTCTCGTGTTGATTATTCAATGTTATGTTGATTATATTTGCCTTTCTCAGGTGTTCCCATGATTAGGCTATTAGTTGATTGATAACATGACCCGTTCTTATACATAATGACTTTTAGGTGGTTTATTAAATAAATTTAAACATTATTAAGTTTATGTGCATTTTATTAAGGGAAGCCCTATTGGTGCACTTACCTCATATGACCATTGTTTATCCCTTGGGCCTAGGATGCCGATGGGAATGCCTCTGTTTCCCTTTTAAAGGGTTTTTTAACATAATATTGGTTAATTAAATGGTTACCATGGGAATGTGGTTGTTAATTCTTTATGATAGATTAATTTACTTGTTAGTCGTTTTATATATATTTTCCTACGTGCTATATTATTTTGTTAACAATGTATGAGTGAAATTTTCAAGTGTTATTTACAATGATGAATTGTTGATACAATGAGATTGGCCATGAAACTTGCTGAAATTATGATACAATAGGAATTCACATGACTTTAGTATGATGAAATGATAACACATAGGTCTTTTTCTAGAAACATGCTAAAATGTTGACACATCGGGCCTATCCCGAACTTTTTTATGCTAAAATGCTGATACACTGAGCTTGTCCCTAATTTTAATATACTAAAATGATTCTACATCGGGCATGACCTAGAGACATATTGAAATTGAATGACATATGATGCATCCTCCAATGCAATGAACAAGCTTGGATGCGGTGTTCACTTCTTTTGTTTTGATATTCTATTAATGTATCTGTGGTGTTTACTTCATGTAGGAGATTGAAAGGATTAAGGCAGACCCTATTAATTCTATATTTCAATGAATTTGAATTTAATAGATAACATTAAATTAATGTAATTGAATTCATGTACATGTAGGATTGATTACTTTTGAGTACTTGTTAGTTTACAAAATTTTAACTATTGTGCACTTCTATTGCATATACTCACTGATAGATTTTCTTAGTCCTCTCTCAGTTGCCTTTATGGATTTATTTCTGAAACCCTATTTGGGCCATGATTTAGTTCTCAGACAGACTATATTGCTACAATTGTCGATAAAGAAAGGGATCTTTATACACGTGTTTTGATTACTACTTAGGAGGTTGAGAGAATGGGACCAAGACATAGCTTGTGATGTTGTTAAACTTCATTTTGTTTTACCATACATTGGTACTTTGTTGTACTTGATTATAGTGTATGAAATTTGTTTTTTTTTCATAGAAAATGTGACATGATGAAGAATTTTGATACTACATTCCTTATGTATATCTTTATCTTTCATTCTACAATCTTTTTACTTCAGTTTCATGTTTTTTATTGCTTCATCTATTTTTATTATTTATTATTCTGTGTTACACTAAACCAATGAGGGAATTATTTCCCCGATATCGCACCCTAGTCCCTCATAGCTAGTTGTAGACTCTAGATTTTGGAGAAATGGGCTAGATTCCATGTTGCTAACTGGTTGCAGGGTACCATTTAGTGGCATCTGATTACAAAACGCTACCAAATGAATCAGATATTTTTGACTTCCATGTCAATATACAATCTTCTTGAGGAAGCACCGACTCACACAAAGGGGTTTAATCACATAACATTTAATGTGTCTTAAATAATAATACGGTCCTCCCACTTTTATTTGATCATTACATTGTGAAACATCACACGAAATATGTCACAAACCAAGGAACATCACTTTTTATAAGGAGGGTTCATACATCACATTATAATGAAAAATAAATCAATGAAAAACTTAAAAAATCTCTATAGTATTTTGTATTAATTTTCATATATCACTCCCATGTACCATAATCTTAGCCATAATGCCTCAAGAACACAAAAACTAACAGAATGGTTCAAACTCGCAACATCTTCTCTAAATGATCTTTGATCTCCACCATCCACTCCACAGACATTACGTCATCCTTGATATCCAAATCTCTCTAATAAATGACATGGGAGTCATCATGAAGATACCAATGAATATTTGACATGTGGAAGTCGTCATGTTTCCTCTATATTCATGGTGGAAATGCTATCTAGTACACCAATTCACCAACTATCCCCAACACCTTAAAAAGACCAACAAATGTGGTTGAATTTTTACACCCTATTCCAAACATCTACTACCCACTTTGAGGAGAAATCTTATTAAACACATGATACCTAACATCCAAAACGAATTTCATTATTCTAGGATTTCCAAAAGACTTCCACTGGCCTGATTCAACATTAATCCTCTAATTAACACTATAAACATTTCCTATCGTTTTCTGCACCACATGAAGTCATAAAAAATATTTCTTCAATCTAGCAAAATAAAGAACAAGATGGTCTCTCTTACAAATCCTCAAACATATCCATTCAAATGGTAGAGTTATATCTATTATTATAATAAAACTACACCAGTGGTAGGTTTCATACACATTAAACAACAAAGTCCAAGATGTAGGCACACAACATATCCACTGATGTATGGGTAGTCCAATACGTCTTCCCATCTATCAGAAGGTAGAAGGTAATGTGAATGAGAAACTGAGTCCCAAAATCATGTTGTAATCCACTCCATACACATCAGTTATTCCTCACATCCAAACATGAGATAATGGATCTCTAAAAACCCAAAACCACCCCACCTCATCCACATACCTATTATCCAAAAGAACCACCTCACCTGAAGCACTTATCCACAGTCTTCTCCAGTATCAATTTCATCCTATTCCACCAAAACCGAACTCCCATGCAATGGTAAAAAACTAAAAATCATTTGTGTACTGCCAAGTGTGGTTTTTGAAACTCATGAATAAATATATTGTGAATTTAGGTAGGAATAAAAATACTTCCATGAAACAATATTTGGTTTTTTCCATCTTCCATACATATATAGAATTCCTCACCAAGGCCTACATGAGCATGCACCACATATTCCTATGAGTCTCCCCACTAGGACTCCTCCACCCATTTCACCAAACAAGACTACATAGTTAACATAGAAAAACAATCCCTTCCATTATCCATCCTTTCCTTTGAGTGAGGGGGTTCCAACTATTCTTTCACTCTTTGAGAATCCAATGAAATCCCAAATAACATCATTCTATGACATTCGACTCAATGAATTGTCCTTGAAATTTCCCTATCCTAAGGTGTATTAGTTCACATATTCATTTCCTTGAAGAAACTCCATCTAACACTACCATTTTATATTCATTTCAAACTGTAAAAATGATATACCTAATGCTCTTGTGATCCGGGAAGACAACAAAATGCTACCATATGAGGTAACACCACAATAACATCATTCCAAACACAACCACTGGTATGTCTAGATAGTAGGAGGTATAGTAATGCTCAGGGTGAGGTAACATACAATATCCATATGATATCACTACCCACTATTGCATCATCATGAATACCAACACCAAGTAGGAAGCATCACAAAACAAATCAAACATCACCCCTTTCTTTAGAAACTGGGGAATTAGAGAACTTACCAACATCCCCTTCCAGAAACAGAATTCTTCATCAATTTGATCACTGAAAAAAAAGCATGGCATTTTCTATTCAAGGATATAAATGGGGATGAAACTCAAGACAAATTAGTTAAAACCCATTGATAACATCCAAGATGACCAAAGTATCATTGAACTTGTTCCACATTCGATGGAGATTCCCATGAACTAAAAACATCAACCGTCGATAGGACCACTTACACACACTATAGGAACACCACATGCCTGAGGAAATTCACCACTTATGTCCAAGAAAAAAAGAAGAAAAAATTCTTTGTAGGTGGTGGTGTCAAATTACATGAAAACATGTTTCGAGATGCACAACATGATACTCTTCTTACTTCGAGTACGCAAAGATATCATTAATGGATATGATGATAATCTAGTTCCAGATCTCATAGAATATGGTGGTCATAATTCCCATGAATACCGCTAATGTATTTGTAACACCGAATGGGATAACTACAAACTCATAGTTCCCAAACCTACATATGAAGGTAGTCAAAATTATATTTCTCTAATTCACCATCAAATTGTGATATATAGACAAAATGTAAATATTAGAATAAAAAAACATTCATTTCATCTTGTTGAAATGTTATTCTATCCTTGGAAGTGGGTTACAGTTCTTGAACTTCATCGGATTCATCCTCTGGCAGTATATAACAATGTTCAGTCTACCATCTTCCTTTTAAGAAAAGTACACAGGAGATCCCCACAGTGACATGATATGAATGATGAAGTTATTCCATGTCATATCATCAATGGAATCCTCAACATAGGAAACTCAGAGAGTGTCATCTAAGAGGGGGTTATTGAAATTAGTGAAGCACTGAGCAGTAAGACAATCCTAAACTCAACATCACGCCATGGGGGTAGCATCTCAAACACCTTGAAAAAAACAAAAATAAAACTCCCCAAAAACCAAAGAATCCTCTACCATCCCATCAACTACAACTTAAAATTAACTCTCCGTAAAGAATTAAAGAATGGGATCCACATGCCGATTTCCCACCTAACAAATCTGCTCAAAAATGAAAACCACACACTATCCACCCATATTTGAAAACAATACCGTCCTTATAAAGTAGTTGATAATTGAAACTATAAAATAAAACTACTTGATACTAAGGGTGGAATTGTATGAATTCATATGATGTATGAAAATATTTCCATGGGATTGATGTGTCCCCTTCATATGTATACAACCCAAAAAAAATCTAATAATCGAGTCTGGCCTACGACTGGCATAGTCAACACTAAGGGAATGAGAAGCCCAGTCTAGGTATAGTTAATGAGAATGATCTAGGGTGGGTTCAACAAATGAGTATGAATCTATTATATCCCAAAAGTAACAAACAGGAGATCTAAACAAACTGATCATAAATATGACGATTTATGGACCCTCTAAAAGTTCTCCCTCAACAGTGTGAAACTCCCCATGCCCAAAACTTCTACCTATTGTCTAACAAACACCTCCATTACCTTGCTCGATTTCTAGTCCATGTACATGTAGAAAATTCTGAGTTTTTCCTCTACCTAATCTATATCCCCTCACTAGGGAAAAACATGATTCCCCAGTTATTGAAATGGAATCACTAAAAACTATTATTATTGATGGAACAGAACCGGTAAACCTCCACCAAACATTTTCTGGGGAACCATTTTACCATAGATCCAGTGATGGTCATGATCCCCACAATAGAAAGGCACTGGAAAAAATCTCCCATGAAAAGCAATGAAACCACTAGCATAAATAGAAATTAACGGAAGCTACTTAGGTCGACTCTATAAAGGTCGAACTATTGATGTTCCTAAATCCTAGGAACATCCACTATAATCTTCCCCATCAAATAACTCTAATTTCAATCCTATCATGGTAATCTAAATCCTGAGTGAATCCTCTCTATCACCACTACCTTCTTCAAAAAATATACATATGTCAAAATGTAAATGGAGTAACTGCATACTTTACAAAAGGAAAGTGTTTTTTCTTATGGTGTCTCATATGGGAATCCTCATCTGGAAAAATATCAAGAAAAAAATTATGATGATACATGAATGTAATTCACAAATCCCCCACTGAAATGGTACCCAATTGAAGTGAAATATACTACGTTTTCTTCAATTACTTCATCATCGAAGAATTGAACTCATCCCGAAACTCTTCCAAGAATCTGAGACACAAAACATCTGCCTCCTTCCGATATCTAAGATACATCTCTCACTAATGATGCAAAACTCCATGCATTTGATTGACTTCCAAAGAGAACCAATATCCCACTAGGTCCCAGGTCAAACAGAATGCGATCTCATGCTCCACCATCCATCTCTCTAGATCCACATCCTAAAAACAACCCCAATACTTTCTCAAATCCTACTAATGTAAATCATGAAAAATCCACTCCCACTAATCATCCTCCTCAACTAGATAAAGAAAATAATAATCAATTAGATCAACCATGAAATCCACAAATCCATTACCCATGTATTGATAATGACTAAGAGCCATATGTGAAATGTGAATAGGAATTTTATATGCCCAATTATTATAGAACTTCCACAATGATTTATTAATAACTCATTTAATTTATTTAATTATAAATTTTATAATTTCTTATAACATCTAAATTCAATCAAGTACCCAATTCATTATGATATATGTTCCATTCATAAGTCTCAATACTATAAGTAGGTCTATCTGACATGGTTGTTCAATAATTGTAGTGTCTGTGATCTGGATAGTAGTGGGGCCTATAATCCACTATCCTAGATAGTATCACAGGCCTATGTCACCCACCAAGGTCCAATAGAACCATTTCTATAACATCCCATGTAATCCACTCTATTCCTAAATCAGAAAGATATTTTATCTCTCAACTATGAGCTCTAATAAAACTATGGAATTGGACCCACTCTCCCTAAATACTGTAATGAGTGGAGTGAGATAATGACACCAAAGTCCCACCTATAGTAGGCTATGAGTTAGATACTACCACTATGGGTGTAAAAATATCACAATATGACGAGAATTACACATTATCAAGAAAACAAGATCTTGATAGAGAATGAATAATCAAAAAAAATTCAAGGATAAATTATAATAGAAAAAACCAATCAATCCCACCTGAAAGAATAAATAGAACTGATTCAAATAAATGTTTCCAAAGTATACACCCAAATAAAAATCAAAGGAAGTGAATCAGTAAAAATCAAAATGTATGAGCATCTAATTCCAAAAACAATCTGTGTAATCACCATGGAAACCTAAAAAATATTCATATATGTTGTGTTAGTGTATAAATATTATTAGTAGGGAATCCAAAGTCTCCATTTCACATGAGAATGAACAATACTAATACCCATGTAAGAAAATAGAAGAACCAAAAAACACCTAAACTGGAATACTCACCATTCCATCATTACCAACCCACACTCTCCAAATTGAAAAAACCGAATTATATAATATATGTTAAATAGAATTAATTATAGGGTAACCCTCACCACATTCCCACTATTGTGAAACTCTCATGCAATAGAAAATGTCTTGTAGATCACATCTATAATGTACACCACATGAAATCCCACCCACACATAGATGGGACTCACAAAAAATCCATACCTAACACACCATGTCCTCACAACACATCCATCCAATAAACACCTGTTCCTAACAACATATCCCAAATGAAGACACCTCATTCTCAGAGAACATCCATTCCATAGACACTCGGGCCTCACTACACATCACACCTCATCCCATAGGCACATGTGACATCACATCACAACTCGTCCCAAAGACACTTGGGACACCACATCATAGCAACCATCGAATTCACTATCAATCCTCCAAGTATCACATCATGTGAAATACCTACCTATCAAGGAAGAGAATGTGGAAATGATTGGGTATGAAGCCACATGTACTCCTAATCAGATGTTTGGAAAACACCCCCTCAAGATGATAAGGGATTTCCGCACATAGTTCTAAACTGTTTTGCGGTGTTTATAGAAATAACAATGGGAAATAAAAGTAATATATATATATATATATATATATATTGAAAAACGCAATCCCAACTTATAAGTTTTGGATCAAAAAATCAACTCAAAACACTGTTATATTTTTTGAATCCTATAAATGTATATATTATTATATGTAACAGTTATATCAGAAGTTGGATGGGCTTGATATACTAATTTAGCATCATATACATTCCCCGTTTAGCACCCATTAATTTTATTTCTTTGAATCATCCACATTTAATCATACAACACAACATTTAGTCATTCCTTAAACATTTCCATTCCATTTTTCCAACAATCCCATGCCATTCCAAAAATTATATATCATTATTTAATTTATTTATTCCATCACATCCCAAACATCTAGAACATAAAAACCATATATCACAAATGGATCAATATCCACATACTACCATCAAATCCCTAAACCAAATGCACTACCAAAATAACACCTCACCACCCCAAAATCATAGACAAACCACCACTCAATTCCCCGTGCTCTCATTGAAACCACACATTGATGTACAATAAGCATGGACACACAAACACAAATCATGACAAATTTATATATTTATATTGTGTCCATTACAACATTTTACATTATTATATGGGTGATATCACACAAAACAAAACTTTTATGAAACAATTCATTAGCCAAGTATATGTAATTAACAAATATCCAATTTGGGTTACTCCACAACAATCACAACCAAATAAGAAAACCTAAACGATCTATCTAGTTAAAACAAAATCCCCAATGGCTATAATTTTTAGTGGTCCATAAATCATGTACAATTGACAATATTGTAATATAAAATAAAGAAAATCTCATTTAAAATTACAAACCATTTTTACAATTCGTTATATTTATTAAGATTATGTAACTTTGATACATTGGTAAATAGAGGTAATACCCCCCACATGATGCACATATAATGAAAAATGAGGGAAGTACCTACCTCACGATTCATTCCAACCTACTATGCACCATAAGGTGATGAATAAATCACATGAAAAATCACTATTTCACATGAAACTAGTCAATCACCTGATAAATCACAAAAATGTGGTCAAAACATAACAAAAAAGAACTCTAAAGCAATTTAACACCATCATAGTGGATGATTAAGAGGTTAATCAAAAGAAAATATTGAGAATAAGTGGAGAACAAATCCCAGATCAACCATGAATAGCCCCCGAACATCTACCTAGATCAACATATCAATGATGGATGAATAAGCCTCAACGAACACCTTGGGCTTCTCAAGGTTTGAACAAAATGATAGGAAAAAAGAAACCATGACCTAATGTATGAGTGTTCTCATAGAAAATAATTTTAAAACTATAATGGATAGGGGTATTACCTAATGTGTAATCCTCTTTCAGGTCATGTAATCACTATGGTATAGTTTCCACTGCAAAATGTGTCACCTCATATTATTATTATTAATTAATCCCTGAAAATTATACTCATCCTGAACCATCCATAGTCATTCCAAGAATTCAAATTTCTATCATGTATTGCAATTACACAACAAATAACTCCTATAACATTTACACTTCACCTCTAGCAGCCACTACAAAATTTTAGAAACTCCAACAAAAACCATAATAAATCAAAACAGAAAAATTAACGTACCAATAAGGATCATACCGTAAAAGATATTCATTGTAATTCACCAATACTAATTTTGAAAAAAATATCATCTATGAATTATTCTACTTGAGATATTTAATTCCAAAATGAAGAAAAATAAAACCATTGAATCTAATGTTATTTGTAGAAAAATCAGAATTGTTATAAAATATTAAATGATAATAATAATAATAATTATAATAAAAATTTATATGTCAACAAAAAAAATATTAGTAAATTTTTTTGAAATTTCACTAACCATTTACACTTTGAAATATATAACCAACAATAACAATCAATATTAACAATTTCAAATAACTAAAAGGAGATGATATAACTATTTTTTGAAAATTGAATAAATTAAAATATCAATTATTAAAAATAATCCAATCCTAATAAAATTAGTATTTATTCACATAAAAATTTTTATGCTAGGAATGAAAATGATTATATCCATAATTCATATATCAATTTCTAATATAAAAGACATAATCTATAACCAAAATAATGACTATCATAATTTTTCATTATGTTTTTTCAATTATAAATTTTAAAACTGAAAATATAGTAACTCAATTTATTATAGAGACATATCATAAAATTCAAAATGAAGAAAAATGGAAGGATAAATTAATATAACAAATAAATGGAAACATATAAAAGAAAAAATATTGTATTGTTTAAATAATCATTATTATAATGGTGGATTATTTGATGGGATTGTCTTCAAATAAAAACTATTATGATAACTATATTTTGTTAGTAAATACAAATTTATAATTTAAAAATAATAATCAGATGTTAATGATATTAATATATAATTGGAATGAAACATTAATGATTCTTTATATAATATTAAACCCATAACTCCTTCAATAATAATTAACACACATAGAGATAAAAATATTGAATAACACTCTATTAGTGCACCAAAATTAAATAATAACATTAAAAATATATTGTGTGGATGAAAAAAATGAAAAATATGTTACCATTCTTATACATTACATACTGTATAGTATAATTTTTTAATATATATTATTTCATGGATTGAGAGTATTTTAAAATATTTTAAAGATATTTTTATTATTAATTTGGATTATAAAATTAGTGTCATAATCAAATATATCTATTAATGTCAAAAATGTTATTTTTAAAAAATATATATTTTAAACTCTTTTTTTTCATTAAATAATTTATTTATATATTTTTAGTTTCAATGAAACCTTATGATGATTCTATCCTAAAAGTTAACAATTAAAATAAACGTGATAACGTAATTACTAAGAATATTTATAATTTTTTATAAATGATTAATGGAAGAAAAATATAATATATTATTGTATACCGTATGTAATATTAGTCTTTCTTATAGTTTTAGTTATTAAATGATGTGATATATAGAGTATCAATTGATTTCCATAAGAATCATGAATATATGATTGCAATATAATACCTTATCAATAATTCAAAAATATATAATGATTGTTTGTGTAAATGGAGGATGAGAAATGAAATGCATAAATGTTTCTTATGATGTATATGTATCGTCTCAGGTTTTCTATGTAATATATATATAATTTAACTCTATGTGTTATAATTATTTGGGAACATCAATTAAAAATTTACTTCGATTATAAAAATGGAGTGTTGAATTTTTTTTGTAAATATAAATTAAAATAAAAAAAATATTAAAGAAATATATATACTGATTGACATGAAATATCAATGAAATTAAAATTCAAATATATATCTCATTAGGATATTATTTTTACTTTGATATATAGTTATTTAGTTTATTTTAATTATGGTTATTGAAATGTAAAAAATAGATGAAACTGGAAAATTGGATTTCCAATCGACATCATATCCATATAAATATAAGATATTGAATAATTAATTATATAATATTGATAGATTCAAAGTTAAAAAAATTATACAACACCAATTCAATTTTATCTAAATAAATTAATCACAATTTTGGGTAAAAATTAAATAATATATAGGGTAATTTTATATGACATGTTTAGAATACAAATAAATTGTGTAGAAATGGAAATAATGATGATGGACTGTTGAAAAATTGTAAATCGTTTTATAGATTTACTATATCATATATAATTCATTAAGAACTCCTCTATGAGAGTTAGATTATAAAATATTTAACATGATTTCTATTTTTAATGGAATTACAAATAGATCATCCTCGGACACATTGAATTTACATTGCAAATTTTTTAATTTTTATTTGATAGATATCATATCAAAAATCTAAATGTACATAAAATACATGGTATTATATGAATGGGTTTATATATCGATTAGTTTATTTTCATTAGGGTAATTTTCTTATTCTTTATATATTTTTCTAGTTTATTTGTTGATTGAATGAAAATAAAAATGCCTATTTGATATTAAGATACTATAATATAGTAAGGGAATTATAATTTTAGAAATACCTCAATAAATAGTATAACTACCCTATAATGTATGGATTCATTTTTATGGTTAATGACTATTATGATTCTTTCTATTGAATAAAAATAAATAGAATTCATATATTGGAGAATAATCCCAAACAAGTCATAGTCCATTCAATTATGTGTACATATTCCCAACAGTTTCAATATTGGAATAATAAAATTATATTTTATAGTTATAGGATAATAATTAAATAAAATAAATAAACTACATTAAATGAAATATATTTTAAATGATATTATTCATCTATTTTATATTACTTTCAATACATTCATATTTTTCTATAATTATCCACATATAGAAAACTAGTTAGGTCACATTGAAGGCTCTAACACATGGTGAGGTGTTAAAATGAACCCAAGTCTCATTAAAACTAATAAATGAGCATAGTAAAATGTGAATGATAGAGTACACATCCATGATATTTCCAGTTAAAAATAAAAAAATTATTAATTAAAAAAAGTAAATAAAATATATGAAATACCATGTGAATATACATCACAAAATAATTGACCCACATCGAATGAATTGATGTCAAAATGAAGCTAGCGAACTATAAGACACCATTCCCTATTCCTGAGTCCCAAAAATCTAAATTGTAAAAATTCACATTGGAAAAATAATTCTGTGATAAAATGGCTAGTAATAATTTACCAATGATTCAACATGGATACCATTGTAATGAGTATATTAATTGAATACATAAAAACAAAAACGGTATATTAACCATTATCCTCATATAAAAGCATTTCAAAAAACTATCCTTTTCTCATTACATCATTTCCAAATTATAATAATCCTGATATACTTCGTATCGAATGTAGAATCCATTGGAGCAAAAGGAAAACCATTCTTCGACATCATAACATAAACTAGTGATAAATCCAATTATGAAATAAATACATATAATAAAAACCAAACATATATGAAAGAACACACCATTTGTGCTCTCTACATTAAGAATACATTCTATAAATATAATAATCCAATAGTTGGAAAATATTTGATACTTTTTAATATTGAATCCCATATTGGTATGTCAACATCACAAAGAAATAGTATGATTTCAAACTATAAAGTGACATGACCATTTTTGGTGGCATTTTTATGTTCTAAATGTTCTATAAAATTCATAATAGTCAATGAAATTTCTCAATATTTCAAAATCAATTTCATTGATAATTATTTTTTATTTTCGTCATGATAACTAATTCAAAATGAAAAACTAATTTTAAATCAAGAAAAACATTTATATAAAATGAATCGATCTCATATCTATAGACAACTAATATTTTAGCTTATTTCCTAAACAACCAGGTTTAAATAGGAATTCCCCATGTCATTATGTGCACATCCTCATATTCAAGACAACACTGACTGGTAGTGAGGGTATAATTCTGATAGTGGGGAGACTCTATACAACATATAATTTTATCCATTATGATGTTAAAAAATAACAACATAATAATGAATTAACAATAGACTAAAATAGATATTAATGAGTTATTACATGGTATATTAACTGTTCTCCCCAAGCAGAATGTTATATTAGGTAAATATATAAAAGAAAAAAATAAAAAAATTAGGGTCCTCCAGTTTATTTCTCAGTATGCTCCAACTTATGCTCTACATGATCATGCATCCATTGAAGTCTCATTCCCTTCAGTAGGTATATTGTGAATTTTAAAATCGCATTGAAATTCGTATTAATGGACTGAGTAGAAGAATCCGTAGGACACCACAAATGTATCCTTAACTATATGTTCTAATGTGTAATTTTTTCAATAATAATAACAATCGGGTAATGTCATAAAACAAAAATCCAAAAAACATGTTGTAGTGGAGTGACCAATATTCCATAGAACCCCATTTGTACCTTTTTTAGATCTAAGAACAAAAATAACAGAATCACTGGACGAATCAATGAATACCATATATGGGGACCTTGAGATACCATATAGATGATTCCTAGCATCATCTATTCCTCAAGTGGATGATATGAAGGGGATTATACGGACAATAATATTTAATGCTCACATTTTCATGTGTATCATATTGTATATAGAACAAGGAATATCAATGAAACCATGTTCACACACCATACATGACAATATTGATACGTTGTACCTCAACATAATGCTCAGTTCCCTCATCTATATTTTCATGATTAAGACAACCCCCCACCATGTGATAATATTTCACAATGGCCCACATGTCTCATATACTGATCACAAAAACCCTTGAATTGTATCATATATATTGGCTGTGAACGCCATAAAGAATATTATATCACCATGAGTACACAAAAACATACATATCAAAAATGATCATAATAAAACCAAGAATGTGTTACCCAAGAATCACTCATGGGAGAAATAATCACAACATGTCTCATATCCAACACACACACCCCGATATGCGGTTATATATCAATCATAGATATAAAATATTCCAAGATAACTAATAAAACAATAGTGTAAACCTACTATGTTTACACATACATATCCTCCAATGTAAAACATGAAGTTTTATAGAATGATAGTACACATAAACACATTATGATTATATATTATCATCAAATGTCAACCTAAGAAGTAACCATTATTTTGGAAACCAACAATAATATAAAATTTTATAGAAACAAGTCATATTGTAACATGATCTATAGACACACACACCCCATAGGTGTTCATTATCAAGAATAATAATTAAAACCAATACCAATACAATCATTATGGGAACAAGTTTAGACATGATCCCATATAGGTAAGGTACATTCAAGCCCAATGTCATTAATGTCAACTGCAAGGGAAAACCACCCAATGTTGATTTATTCATGGACTAAAAAAATAAAATAAAAGAAAACCTTATTGCTTCACATGTACAATAATCATCAACATATGAATGCTCGATGTTCATCATGGTATACAAGAACAAAATCAAACTATTTTATTTGTAAAAGAAATAAACAATTTCACTTGATAATACTCCCTCTCACCAATATATTGAATAAATTATAATATTTTCCCAACACATTTACAAGAAATAAAATCCTTGAGAATAATTATATTTGGTAATTCCTAATTAATTACCCATTTATGGATTTAACTTTATAAATTACCATCGATTTCCTCTTATGATTTTATCATGAATTTTTTTAAATAATACTATTTTGGTTAGGGATTTCAAATTTATCATAAATTATCCTCTTATAATAATATTTTGATATTTTATAATATATGAATCTTTTAATAGTTATCTATACCAATGTCACAAAATTATCCATTAAAATTTTGTTGTATTTACAATATATTAATGATTTATAATTATCCTTTGGTAATTTTATATAAATGATAATTTGAAAATATTTTAATAGATATCCCATGATAAATCTGTATAAATGTCATATTTTAATTAATTATAATTATCCTAAGATAAACTCATACGATTATCCCTTAATAAATTTTAACAATTATCTTATGATAATAAATAGTAACTAGAGTTTGATAATATTGATAAATTATCCCATACTTATACTATGAGATTATTGTTTTAGAATTATCACATAATATCATGATTATATTATTGTTTTATAATTCTTAAATTTTTTTTTGATAAATTTAGAATATTATCTTCTAATATATATTTTTTTTATTTTTGAAAACTCATTCAATTATTATTGGATAATTCATTATTTTAAACATTGATATAATTCATGTTATTTAACGTTTTACAATAAAAAAAATATCATTGGAAAAAATTATACATTAATTTAATTTCAATCAATGATTCTTAAATTTAGAGATGTAAAAAATGTTATAAAATATGTAAATAAAAATAAAAAATGATGTGAAAAAACCTGGAAGATATTCTCAACAGCAACAAAAGATGAAAATGGATACATGTGTGTGTGATGGACTGGGTAAGAAAACTAGAAGCAAGTCATATGATAATACAAAAAGTGTTTCCAGATCTCCTAGAAGTGATTAATTTAACTAGTTAAGGATACATGGTCATTTAGATGTTTGAGGTTCACCAAAAACATTTTATTATAACCCTAAAGTCAATACCTTGTTTTATTTCATTATTCAACATAAAATTGATGTAAGAGTAATCAATTTTTTAGAATTATGGAATTAAAATTATGAATGGGTCCAAGCAATTAAAATATGAAGGTTTTGGATAAACCCATGTGAAAATAATGGTTTTCTATCTATTCCATGCATTGAAAATGATGTAAAAAATAATTTTCATTAAATAAACAATAATATTATAATATAAATTGAAAATAACAAAACATTTTTTGTTCTCTGAAAAAACATATAATGATAAAAAGTGTTTTGTTATTCCTAGGTTAAACATCATATTTTTTAACTAATTGTGGTTTAATATTTATATGGAACATATTTTTAGAGATATTAAATTTTTATAAGAATGATATATACAAAAATTAGTATATATGTTATCCACAAGTGCAATATAACCAAATGTAATAGACATACAAATGTTATGTTTTGCTTAGGGTATCTGATATATCACAGAACTAATAAGGGTTTCATATTTCTCATACGACACAATGATATAGATATTTCCAATTATATTTAGAAAAAATATATATATTATATATGTTATCCATGTTTGCGATCTATCCAAACACCCAGTGTGCACATATGTTATGTTGGGTCTAAGAAACAACATACATGCCAAACCAAATCATTATCTCATACATCAAATATGATGAATCATTTGATATATAATCAATTATTTTCAAAAAAATGATAAAAATATTAAATATGTAATATTCATGTTCAATCTGACCATGCTCCCAATATATACAAATGATAGTTTATACATAGGGTAAACTATTCCTACCAAATCTAAATATGGTAGTATATCTCTCCCCATACTTACTCTTTCATGAATTTCAATTATTTTTTAAAACTCATGTTCATGTAATATAGTAGATTTAATTTTTTTCTTTTAGAGTTTAGTCTATGTGGGCCACAAATAATTATTCTACCACAACACCTATCTATATAAATATTCAATAAAACATTTAATGGATTTAAATTGTATTTTAGTGTTACCAAAATCATTTAAAAAATATATGAATGGATTGGTATTGATAAAATAAATTTTAAATAAATATACTCATATTTTATTATTAATAATTGTTTTTATGGTATTTAAAATTTATGATATTACCATTCTACCACACTATCTAAATATTTTATTTGAGCAGTATTTCAATCTATCTCTCTCGAACAAATCTGTCCACTATGCATGACCATTATACTCAAGATCCCACATCTCCATTGGATCTATCCATACTACCACTGAATCATGAATAGTGGTACTAAACTTTCTCACAACACCTTATCACTTCATTCTATGATCTGAACTATGTGATCCTCAGAAGATGCACCAATTTCTATTTCAATTTCCTCTCAATTTGAAAAATGCATTAGTTCAGGTAGGTACCTCCAAATATGCGACAAATATAACACATCGTGTATATCTTCAAAGGGAAAAATGAAATCCATATTGTAAATCACTCCCTTATCTGGTTTGTGATAACAATGGGTCCAAAAACTATTGTTTATTATTCCCCTAATTACCCAAATGCTTATTCCATAGTTGACGATTCAAACCAAAAAATCAATAACTATGGCAATGAACTCCAACAGTCTCCTCTCTACAGTCGACATAAGAATTCCGTATTCATTTAGGAATTATAAACAACTATATTATAATGATTAATCTCTAAAATGACTTTTTATATAAAATTATTTCAACAACTACTACCTCTCCAGTCTCTAGCCAATAGAGTAGCGAGAGACATGGCAACCAAAAAAGGCCAAAAAGGTAAAAACTGTATTGAATCTAGAATAACATTGTTTTATGAGAACTCGTTCTATTCCAGTTGATCATCATATAATCCACCAATTTCTAGAATTCTATCTCAAAATATTTCACCCAGTATGTGAATAGTATTTTCAAACACTCCACTTTTCTAATGATTTTATGTCGTGATCAATATTAGTCAGTTCCTAATATATTTTGAAGGTCCTTCCAAAAGTGAGATGTAAAATGTGTGTCTCAATATGAAAAAAACATCCTGGGAACTCCATATGATCTTATGATGAACAAGACATTGATCATTCTTTTATCCTAAAAAGATTAAGTATATCAAATTGGTAATAAGTGATAACTCATTATTTGTTGATTTAAAATCACTAATATTGCATCATGCCTCCATGGGGTCCTTGATATCTCTATTATAATGTCCATCTTTATTTCCACCCACTTCCACATTGGAATTGTGAGTAACTATTATAACCCCAGAGAATGATGGAGTTCAGCCTTCACCCTTTGACATTTAAGGAATCGGGATATGAAACATGTATTGTCTCATTTAATACAAAGCCACAATTACATATAATAAGATCATAGAATGTCACTAATCCTCTAGAGGCCTCTCACTAAGAAACTACCTAGCCTAAATCATATATATTAATGAATAAGAAAAGGTATTAAATTTTATATGTGAATACATTATCTCGAAATTTAATTTCTACATATATTGAAATCAAGACCACTTTCTCAGATTTAGGTATCTTTTTATGATGATATATAATTCAATTTTTTGTTGCATATTAGAATCAAATATGTCACCAAATATATATTGTCACTAAAAAATTTGGTATTGGAACATATATCATAACTCTATGTCATGTATAGGTTATCCACTCTCAAGGGGATATAGCTGACGCGACCTATGGTTCACTACCTTCCCTCGTTGGAAAAGTATAACTCCCAGACTAATGAATGGTTCATCAATGTAAAATACATAACCAATATGAGGATTAGGGAATGATAGTATTATATATTTCATCAGGAATATTTTAGAAAAGGGAGAACCTATTTTCATTGGTCAAACCCCAAGAACTTGAGTGCCTTCACTTTCTTCACTTTCATTGGTTATTATAGTCTAGATAAGTCATAGATTATCAACTATAAATATATAGATAATCCCATAATTATATTTATCTAAATAACAGTATATGGGTGTATCCATGACATGACTTCCTCAATATTCAATAGGTCTACAAATGCACCAGTCCATGAAATAACATAATTTATCATCATTACATACCAAATCCAAAAGTCACACATTTAAAACATGAAATTATAATGATGTTCTCAAAGCATGCTTAGGAATTTTTTTTGGTTCCTAGGATGTTTCTCAACATCATGTTAGTAGATGATTATATCATTGAAGAATAATACGTTTAATTCATATACTAATGGAAGTAATATCATGTTCATTAGTTCCATGGGAACATCCTGATTTTTCATCTACCAACCAACATCACTATGTACTTATAAAATCAAAACCGACTACAAATTGTTGTCCTAAGAATTTCTACCTCTCAAACATGTAACTGATGATGGCTTAATTGGATATTGATCCCTGAAACTATAAGGCCCCAACCTTAATCATTACTTAAATGTTGAGTTATTACAATATTACACATTGAGGATCTTTTCGGGTTTAGAGTTTTAGAGAATTAGATCATAAAACATTCATTACATTCCACATATAAACAATGTGGTTACATAAAGATAGTATTCTTCATTCCCATAAATGGAAACACATTTAAAATAAAACATGGATTATTTCTTGACACATCCTTGACTCTATCATCTTATCATGTACCTTTCCCTTGACCTGTGAAAAACATTACAAAAACGTGGGATGAGCATAAAAACTCAGTATGGGTTATAAAAAAAACATGGAAAGGAAACATGAGTTCATATATACATAAGAATGAAATCATACTTTACCCATAAAACATAGGAACTTTAACATACCTCATAAAATCATGAATAAATCATAGAAATCATAAGACATAAAGGCAACTTGAGGCATTCCTAAAATTCATACGTAGGGAGTAACCCTCTTGGTTACGTTTGGAATACCCATCACAGTATATTCCCTAAAATCTCTTCGGAGAAACCTTAACGTTTCACTCCTTCGCGTTACCCAATGCATTGGAGAGCTATATCAGGCTCACCCGCCCTTAGTTTATCACGGAACCACCCATCTTCATAATAATGCCCAAGAACCATATCATAATCGTATCACATAAAACATGCATAAAGGAAACATAACATTTCCACATTTCAATCATAAGATATCAATACAACACAAAAAAACATTGTGAAAACAATTTTCAATACCAAAATAAAAGAAAATTAAAACATGGTATTTATTTTTCTTTTAAAAAGAAGGTATGGCTTGTAGAGGATGCTGAAACTCAAATAACGGTCACGAGGGCGGATAAGTCGTTGTCGCCGCATATGTACGACAAAAACATTCCCTTTTGTCGTTTATTAAACGCTTCGTATAAAAAATATTCCTTTTGAATAAACATAAAAGACAAAGGGGTTTATAAACCATAAAAAATAAAGTTGTGTATAAAATAAAATATGCCTCAATGAAAGGAGATTGACATGAAGTCCCATACCTCGTATCCGACTTGACCAGACCGTTCTTTAATCTCCTGAATAATAAACTTGAGTTAATCTCTACTTGCTTATGAATCTTTTTCAAGTTCATTATTCATTTTATACCATGTTATGAACATCATTTAATGAGTTAAGTTAATAATGTTCATTTTTTCGGTATTTGGTTCTTAAGTCAAAAATAGACTTCTTACACTTACATGTTGTTAATTTGGTCATAGGTTCGTTATATCCAGAATGATATTGATGATTTGGATAACATATATATCATATATATTCATCATATACATGTATTTATAATATTACATCACATTTAGAGGTAAGAAATGAAATGCACCGTTCATGGAGACGGTAAGCCGTGCGTACGCATGAACGCTACTTCCATTTCTATTTCACATTTTCTGGAATGGAATCATAATGATATAAGAGTATATTATAATTCCAGTATAATAACATATATAATATCATTAACTTTATCCTTTACGCATCCCACATATGGTATTAACGAATCAAATCACTTTCAGGGGGCGGTAGTCCGCACTTCCTAAAACGAAGATATCGTGTTTACCCATAATGGAAACCATAAAGGTATGCCCAAAATGAAAAAAAAAACAGAAGCTTAAGGAAAACAGAAACATATTATATATCATATATAAAATTAGTGACATCATAATGGCCACCTTTGATGGTGTTAAATGAGTATTGAACAATCATCGTTTCGAGAGGCAGAATTTCGCCATCCACAGAAACCGTATGTTCTTTAACCATTTGATGTAGTTGTGTGAGATTTTATCTCAAATAAATCATATAACAACATCCTAGTACATTGAAGATACTTGTGTTGTTACAAAATATGTAAATAAAAAGAGTTTAGGGGGTCGGAGAAGCAAAATAAAACAAATGAACATGATAGAATGAATTACCTTTAAAAGTGTAACTCCTTTTGATTTGAGCCTAAAGGCTTCTTTTGAAAGGATTCTGCCCAAAGGGAATCCTCTAGGATTAGGAGAGGGATGTGGAGAGAGTAAATGGGCAGGGGTTGGCCGAGCCAAAGGCTTGAGGGGTGTGTGAAATGAGGTAGAGTTGGGGGCCTTTTATAAGAGGAGAGGTGGGGCACTTTTGGAAAGTACAGAAATATTACTTTATTTGAAAATGTGTTTTGGTTTTAAAAGGTCCCACATTGATATAATTCGTGGATAAGGTGATAAGGGTTCGAAATCCACTCATCCAATTGGTTTTGGCCATGTGTTGTTCATAGATTTTACATTTTCATTCCATTTTATTTAAATCGTCAAATAATGATGTCATCGCTGCATCATTACTATATCATAAATAATTTAATTTATTTAATGTCTAAAAATCATAAAAAATACTATGATGTAGGAAATCGTTTTAGCTTTCAAATGACTATTTATAATCAAATATCTGATCTTTATAACCCCATGTAAAAATTGTTTTCGTGAAACATATTATGTTTGTGTCATTTTTACTTTTACATTAAATAAAAAGTTATTTATGTCATTTCCCAACCAAAATGGATCCATGGGGTCCCCATGTTGACCCATGGCTTGTCTTGGTAGTAAATGACACAAAAGATAAGATTGGGACATGTGTCTAGGTCATTTCATATTATTAAAGCATTATTTATACCTTAAACTACACTAATTACCACTAATCGCGATTAAAAACTTCATTAAGTTACTATTCATCAAAAAATTATTTTAATCTCATTGAACCACATTTTACTTCTTAATGACAACCATGTATGTCGTATTTTCAGAATTCAATACACATTAGTGGTAAACTTTCATTTAACTGAAAAATCAGTTTGCTTGATTACCACATAGTGGTTACACTATTCATCAAAAGTTGAAGTTTTTCAGAAAATTACCAAAAATTCACCCTAAGCTATATTTGATATTCCGAATTCAAAAATGAAGTCTATTTTACAAAATTCAAAAAATATAAGTCACATTAATTAATTTAGTAAATAATTCCCGCTGCCAGAGAAAATAGCGTGTTTTTACAAAACAATAAGTATCAAAAGATTGACACCAGTTTAAGTCTAATTTCAAAGTGAAATTGATTCCAATGACCACCATTGGATAAAATGGTAAAAATATATTCTAATTTCACTTCAAAACCAATTCAAAACATAATCTAATCATATAAATAAATTAGATTAAAAAGCAGTTTTGATGTAAAATGCAGTATTTTTCACTATTCATTATAAAATGAACATTGTCAGAAAAATACCAAAAATTCACACAAGGTAAATTTTGATGTCCCAATCATAAAGAATAAGTTTATTTTGAAAAACATATTTTATAAAATTTTCAAAATATAGATTCAAAAATGGTTTTCCATCAAAAGGCAGTAAAACAATCTTTTAAGAATATTAGTGTATTCCATTCTTAAGATTGGATTTATTTTCATTTTAAGCCTCTAAAACACTATCTTAATCATTAATAGGCATAGATAAAAATATATATTATTCATTACTTACTTGGGATGTTACATCCTTCCCTCCTTTATAAAATTGCATCCCCGCAATTTATTTACTTATCGAATAAATGGGGGTACTTATCCCTCATTGCATTTTCAGATTCCCATGTTGCCTCTTCAATCATGTGGTTTTTCCACAAAACCTTTACCTGCTTAATCACCTTATTCTGTAACACTTGCTCCATGTGATCAAGAATCTGGACCGGTTGTTCCTCATAAGATAGGTTCTCTTCCAGCTGAACTACCTCTGGACTCAAAACATGAGATGGATCTGGCATATACATTCTCAACATCGAAACGTGAAAAACATTGTGTACCTGAGATAAACTCGGAGGTAAAGCCACTCGGTATGAAACTGATCCAACTCTCTCCAAAATTTCGTATGGTCCAATGAACCTTGGACTCAACTTTCCTTTCTTACCAAATCTCATCACACTTTTCCAAGGAGAAACCTTGAGAAAAACATGATCACCTACCTCGAAAGATAGATCCTTCCTCTGGTTATCCGCATAACTCTTCTGCCTGCTCTGAGCTGTTCTCATGTGTTTCTGAATCAGCTGAACTTTTTCTGCCATCTCTTCTACCAATTCTGGTCCCATCAACTTCCTTTCACCCACTTCATCCCAGAAAGCTGGAGTTCGACACCGCTTCCCATATCATGCCTGAAATAGTGTCATCTGTATACTGGAATGAAAACTGTTATTATATGAAAACTCAACCAAAGAAAGATGTTGGTCCCAACATCCCTGATAATCCATAGAACAAGCTCGTAGCATATCCTCCAATGTCTGAATTGTTCGTTCTGAATGTCCATCTGATTGAGGATGAAAAGCTGTACTGAAATTTAATTCAGTACCCAACGACTTCTGAAGGCCTTTCCAAAAGTTAGAAGTAAACCTGAGATCTCGATCCGATACAATGGAGAGAGGAACTCCATGTAACCTGAATATCTCTTTAAGATACAAACGGGAAAGTTGATCAAGAGAGAAAGTATCTCTTATAGCAAGGAAATGAGCAGATTTGGTCAAGCGATCAACAATAACCCAGATTGCATTATTACCTCGAGATGTTTTCGGTAATCCAACAACAAAGTCCATGGATATATTCTCCAATTTCCACTCTGGCACTGGTAAAGGATGAAGCATCCCTTTCGGTAACTGCCGCTCTGCTTTAACCTGTTGACATGTCAAACACTTTACAGTAAATTCAGAAATGTCTCTTTTCATTCCATCCCACTAGTAATACTCCCGCAGATCTCTATACATCTTAGTGCTGCCCGGATGAACTGAAAACGGAGAACTATGAGCTTCACATAACAACTCTCTCTTAAACTGTGAATCATAAGGCACACACAATCTCTTCCCAAATCTCAAAACACAATCATTATCAATGTTGAATTCCGGCAACTTACCTTTCTGAACCAGCTCTACCTTTTTCTGCAACTCACTGTCTTGCTTCTGTGCTTCATTGATTCTATCTGATAGAGAAGATCTCACTGATACCTGAAACAAAACAGAAGGACTTCCTGCACCAACAACTTCTATACCAGAGTTCATCAAATCCTTGACCAAAGGATCACGTTCCAAACGCAACATTGCTAATGAAGCATTACTTTTTCGACTCAAAGCATCAGCCAATTTATTTGCTTTTCTCGGATGGTAATGAATTGTACAATCATAATCCTTGATTAATTCTAGCCATCTCCTCTGTCTCATGTTTAACTCTTTATGAGTGAATATATACTTTAAACTTTTGTGATCGGTATATATTTCACACTTTACTCCATACAAATGATGCCTCCAAATTTTTAAAGAAAAAACAACAGCAGCTAATTCCAAATCATGTGTAGGGTAATTTACCTCATGAGTTTTCAACTGTCGTGAAGCATAAGCAATTACCTGATCATTCTGCATTAGTACGCAACCAAGTCCTTTCAATGAGGCATCACTGTATATAACAAACTCACCATTCTTGGAAGGTAGTGCAAAAACAGGAGCATTCACCAATCTTCTTTTCAATTCCTGAAAACAATCATCACATTCTTTTGTCCAGATAAACTTAACACCCTCCCGAGTTAGCTTAGTAATTGGACTAGATAACCATGAAAAATTTCTGACAATCCTTCTGTAATAGCCTGCCAAACCAAGGAAGCTACGAATCTCGGTTACATTTGTGGGTCTTGGCCATTCTTCCATAACTTTTGGTTTTGCAGGATCAACAGTTATTCCATCTTTAGAAACAATGTGACCAAGGAAAGAAATTTGTTGCAACCAAAACTCACACTTGCTGAATTTCCCATACAGTTTCTTTTCTTTTAGGGTTAGCAAGATAACCCTTAAATGTTTTTCATGCTCCTCTGTACTTTTAGAAAACACCAAAATATCATCAATGAAAACCACCACAAACTTATCGAAGAACTCATGGAAAATTCTATTCATTAAGTCCATGAATACAGAAGGTGCATTGGTTAGCCCAAAAGGCATTACTACAAATTCATAATGGCCATATCTCGTATGGAACGCGGTCTTCGGAATATCTTCCTCCTTTAACTTCAGCTGATGGTACCCCGATCTCAGGTCAATCTTTGAAAAAAACTGAGCTCCCTGGAGCTGATCAAACAAATCATCGATATGAGGCAAAGGATATTTGTTGTTAACAGTGATATTATTCAAGGCTCTATAATCAATGAAAAGTCTCATAGAACCATCTTTCTTTTTAAGAAATAAAACAGGAGCACCCCATGGTGATGTGCTGGGTCTAATGAAACCATTCCCTAATAAATCATGCAATTTCTCCTTCAACTCTAAAAGTTCAATTTTGGCCATTCGATAAGGGGGTTTTGAAATTGGCTTAGCATCAGGAACTAAGTCAACAGTAAACTCAACTTCCCGATCTGGTATTATTCCAGGCAACTCATCACGAAAAACATCATGATACTCATTTACCACTGGCACATCATTAATCTGAACAGTTCCTTTATTTTCAAAGACGTGTGCAAGATAACATTCATTTCCATCTTTTACAAGTTTCTCGGCCTCTTGATATGTTATAAAAAATAAGGGTTCATTCTTGTAAACAAACTGAAAGTCTTTCTGAAAAGATACTTCTTTAGCTCTACAGTCAATCTTAGCATGGTAAATAGAGAGCCAATCCATACCCAGGATAACATCATACTCTACTAGAGGTAGAACAATAAGGTTTGCAAGTAGGTTCTTTACACAGATAAGGATATGAAGATTCTTATAAATTCTTTTTGCCTCAACATTTCCTCCAGGTGTTTTTACCAAAAGTTCAGGAGTAATTTCTTAAGATGGTATTCCCATTTTACTAGAAAAGGTTTTAGAGATGAAAGAATGTGTAGACCCCGAATCGAACAACACACTGGCATAATCTGAAAAAACAAACAAAGTACCTGATACAACTTAATTTGATGGCCCAACATCTACTGAAGTAGTTGCAAAGGACTTCACCACCCCTTTCTGATTGTAGTCTAACGCTTCCCATCACTCAAGCTCCTTGTCGGACACTCGTTTGCATAGTGACCCATCTCATTGCACTTATAACATTTCACTAACTGTGAATCAAATTTGTTCTTACCTTCAACTTGATCCTTTTCAGTGCAATCACGAGCCTTATGTCCCATATTACAAAATCGGTAGCACTTCCCAGAATTCAGAAGACATTCCCCAGCATGCCTTTTGCCACATTTATCACAAACTGGAAACTTAGTTCTCTTACCATCAGTCTTTTTTGAAGAATTCTTACCTTTCTCCTGCCACCTCGGTCTCTTCTTCTGCTGGTTGTTATAGAAAACTTGGTCATCGGCAAACTCCATTTCCACCTTCTCAGCACATCGAACAAGAATTTCATAACTTTTAAACTCACGAGAAGCTAATGCCCTTCAATATTTTGGCTTTAATACTGAGTAAAAACGATTGATTTTACTATCAATGTCCCGGATAAAATTTGGAGCATACCTTTCCAATCGAGTGAACCTTTCTTCATAGGCAGCCACTGAGTCTTCCTCTTGCCTCAATTCCAAGAATTGCTTTTCCATCCTAAGTCGAACAACCTTAGGAAAATACTTCTCAAGAAACATACCTTTGAATTCATCCCAGTCGATAGCATCAATCTCATCGGCGTCCCTGATATTTTTAACCATAGACCACCACTGATCTGCTTCACCCTCCAAACGGTAAATAACAAGACTAACCTTTTGATTGTCTGAACACCCCATGACATCAAAAATCTTCTCCAGTGCTTTAATCCACCCTTCAGCTAGCACAGGGTCAGATGATCCTCTGAATGATGGTGGATGTTGCCTCATGAAATGTTCCACCACTGACATGTTCCTTTGCGGTTGATCTGGATGATCTCGTGCATGGTTCCCACCACCATTTATCGCTTGAGTCAACTGCTCCATTACTGCAACAAACTGTTCAGTTCCAATTCCGACCATCTCGGGATGCTGATTCGGAAGGTTATTTCCTTCTGTATGCCATCCTAGCACTGCTTCCCTGATTCCTCTGTGGAAAACCATTCTGAACAAACATGTCTTAGATGAAGCAACATGGTAATCTTTAAATGCTATATCATTTAAAAAAAATATTTTTGGATAATCATTAAATAGAATTCTAATTCCTAAAGTTTTCTAAACTGACCTCTGATACCAACTATAAGGCCCCAACCTTAATCATTACTTAAATCTTGAGTTATTACAAGATTACACATTGAGGATCTTTTCGGGTTTAGAGTTTTAGAGAATTAGATCATAAAACATTCATTACATTCCACATATAAACAAAGTGGTTACATAAAGATAGTATTCTTCATTCCCATCAATGGAAACACATTTAAAATAAAACATGGATTATTTCTTGACACATCCTTGACTCTATCATCTTATCATGTACCTTTCCCTTGACCTGTGGAAAACATTTCAAAAATGTGGGATGAGCATAAAAACTCAGTATGGGTTATAAAAAAACATGGAAAGGAAACATGAGTTCATATATACATAAGAATGAAATCATACTTTACCCATAAAACATAGGCACTTTAACATACCTCATAAAATCATGAATAAATCATAGAAATTATAAGACATAAAGGTAACTTGAGGATTTCATAACATTCTTACGTAGGGAGTAACCCTCTTGGTTATGTTTGGAATACCCATCACAGTATATTCCCTAAAATCTCTTCGGAGAAACTTAACGTTTCACTCCTTCGTGTTACCCAATGCATTGGAGAGCTATATCGGGCTCACCCGCCCTTAGTTTATCACGGAACCACCCGTCTTCATAATAATGCCCAAGAACCATATCATAATCGTATCACATAAAACATGCATAAAGGAAACATAACATTTCCACATTTTAATCACAAGATATAAATACAACACAAAAAAACATTGTGAAAACCATTTTCAATACCAAAATAAAAGAAAATTAAAACATGGTATTTATTTTTCTTTTAAAAAGAAGGTATGGCTTCTAGAGGAAGCCGAAACTCAAATAACGGTCACGACGGCGGAGAAGTCGTTGTCGCCGCATACGTACGACAAAAACATTACCTTTTGTCGTTTAGTAAACGCTTCGTATAAAAAAGATTCCTTTTGAATATACGTAAAAGTCAAAGGGTTTTATACACCACATAAAATAAAGTTGTGTATAAAATAAAATATGCCTCAATGAAAGGAGATTGAGACGAAGTCCCATACCTCGTATTCGACTTGACCCGACCGTTCTTTAATCTCCTGAATAATAAACTTGAGTTAATCTATACTTGCTTATGAATCTTTTTCATGTTCATTATTCCTTTTATACCATGTTATGAACATCATGTAATCAGTTAAGTTAATAATGTTCATTTTGTCGGTATTTGGTTCTTAAGTCAAAAATAGACTTCTTACACTTACATGTTGTTAATTTGGTCACAGGTTCGTTATATCCAGAATGATATTGATGATTTGGATAACATATATATCATATATATTCATCATATACATGTATTTATAATATTACATCACATTTAGAGGTAAGAAATGAAATGCACCGTTCATGGAGACGGTAAGCCGTACGTATGCATGAACGCTACTTCCATTTCTATTTAATATTTTCTGGAATGGAATCATAATGATATAAGAGTATATTATAATTCCAGTATAATAACATATATAATATCATTAACTTTATCCTTTACACATCCCACATATGGTATTAACGAATCAAATCACTTTCAGGGGGCGGTAGTCCGGACATCCTTAAATGAAGATATCGTGTTTACCCATAATGGAAACCATAAAGGTATGCCCAAAATGAAATAAAACAGAAGAATAAGGAAAAAATAAACATATTACATATCATATATAAAAATAGTGACATCATAATGGCCACCTTTGAAGGTGTTAAATGAGTATTGAACAATCATCGTTTCAGGAGGCAGAATTTCGCCATCCACGGAAACCGTATGTTCTTTAACCATTTTATGTAGTTATGTGGGATTGTATCTCAAATAAATCATATAACAACATCCTAGTACATTTTAGATACTGGTGTAGTTACAAAAGATGTAAATAAAAAGAGTTTAGGGGGCCGAAGAAGCAAAATAAAACAAATGAACATGAGAGAATGAATTACCTTTAAAAGTGTAACTCCTTTTGATTTGATCCTAAAGGCTTCCTTTGAAAGGATTATGCCCAAAGGGAATCCTCTAGGATGAGGAGAGGGATGTGGAGAGAGTAAATGGGCAGTTTTTGGACGAGCAAAAGGCTTGAGGGGTGTGTGAAATGAGGTAGAGGTGGGGGCCTTTTATAAGAGGAGAGGTGGGGCACTTTTTGAAAGTAAAGAAATATTACTTTATTTGAAAATGTGTTTCGCTTTTAAAAGGTCCCACATTGATATAATTCGTGGATAAGGTGATAAGGGTTCGAAATACACTCATCCAATTGGATTTGGCCATGTGTAGTTCATAGATTTTACATTGTCTTTCCATTTAATTTAAATCGTCAAATAATGATGTCATCGCTGCATCATTATTATATCATAAATAATTTAATTTATTTAATGTCTAAAAATCATAAAAAAATACTATGATTTAGGAAATCTTTTTAGCTTTCCAATTACTATTCATAATCAAATATCCGATCTTTATAACCCCATGTAAAAATTGTTTTTGTCAAACATATTATGTTTGTGTCATTTTTACTTTTACATTAAATAAAAAGTTATTTATGTCATTTCCCAACCAAATTGGATCCATGCGGTCCCCAAGTTGACCCATGGCTTGTCTTGGTCGTCCATGACACAACCAATAAGGTTGGGACATGTGTCTAGGTCATTTCATATTATTAATGAATTATTTCTATTTTAAACTACACTAATTACCACTAATCGCGATTAAAAACTAAATTAAGTTACTATTCACCAAAAATTTATTTTAATCTCATTGAACCACATTTTACTTCTTAATGACAACCATGTATGTCAGATTTTCAAAATTCAATGCACATTAGTGGTAAAATTTCATTTAACTGAAAAATCAGTTTGCTTGATTACCACTTAGTGGTTTCACTATTCATCATAAATTGAAGTTTTTCAGAAAATTACCAAAAATTCACCCTAAGCTATATTTGATATTCCGAATTCAAAAATGAAGTCTATTTTAAAAAATTCAAAAAATATAAGTCACATTAATTAATTTAATAATTAATTCCCGCTGCCAGAGAAAATAGCGTGTTTTTACAAAACAATAAGTATCAAAAGATTTACACCAGTTTAAGTCTAATTTCAAAGTGAAATTGATTTCAATGACCACCATTGGATAAAATGGTAAAAATATTTCTAATTTCACTTCAAAACCAATTCAAAACATAATCTAATCATATAAATAAATTAGATTAAAAAGCAGTTTTGATGTAAAATGCAGTATTTTTCACTATTCATTAAAAAATGAACATTGTCAGAAAAATACAAAAAATTCACACAAGGTAAATTTTGATGTCCCAATCATAAAGAATAGGTTTATTTTGACAAACATAGTTTATAAAATTGTCAAAATATAGATTCAAAAATGGTTTGCCATCAAATGGCAGTAAAACAATCTTTTAAGAATATTAGTGTATTCCATGCTTAAGATTGGATTTATTTTCATTTTAAGCCTCTAAAACACTATCTTAATCATTAATAGGCATAGATAAAAATATCTATTATTCATTACTTACTTGGGATGTTACAGAAACCCACAGGGGACCCAAAATCTATTCAAAACTATCATTGATCATAGGAATGGATATTATTTCCATACCATATTCATGTTTACCTTTCTATAATCAACAAATTGATAATGACTACCATCCACCTTCTTTGTGAAGAAATATGTGAACCTCATGGGATGTATGAGGATGTATGAATCCATTCCTCCAATATATTCTATCTAATCCATGATGTTGTTAAACTCTATATTTTCAATATGAATCAATGTATATATTTTTTTAAAATCCTGATATAAGTTTAATATCATCATAAAATATCATTCCTTCACATTTTCTACATGACCAATGATTCCAAAAAACATTTGAACTAATTATTTTGCATCCTTAAGGCCATTAATACTTTTTAAGGATGAAGAATTATGGAGTTTAATATCATGTAATATTAAACCATTTTTCAAAAAATTCATTCTTGGGAATATCAGAAAGTTAAAGTCATTCAATTGAAGTCAACATACTGTATAAAACAAAGAGAAGGTGTTGGAGAATTATAAAATTTATTATCTATCACATCCTAATGTAAAGTAGACATATACTCCCTTATAGAAGTTATATATCATTCTTCCAATGTAGTCGCATAAAAATACGTCAAGGTTACCAATTTTATAACCAGAAAGAACTGAAACTAGAAAATAAAAAGTCTCATTAGGATACACACTAATAATTTAATGGGATCACACATAGTTTTCTCATAACTATTTCATGGGATCAAACAAGGTTCACCTTTGAGTCAAAAATTCACCCAATGTATACCCCTAACACTAACCTTCCTTTTCTGTACCTATACATTAGTCAAATCCTTAGTATATATATAATTATAGCACATTATGTTCAAATCAACTAGTCAATACCAACAGTGAAATATCACAATATCAAAAGTAACATATATATGAAAGAAGGTGAAATTATCTTTAATAGATATCACAAATTAATAAATTACATTATAAACAATAGTGCATCCATTATCATGTATATATATGTCAGAAGAAGCTATGTTAACATTCATGATTAATATGTGAAACCAAAATTTCATAAAACATATATTAATATTTTTCACAATACTCAAGGTGAGTATAATAAAAAATAAGAGAAAAACATAAATTCTCCATTTTATGGAAACATTAAGGTCTACTATGTGTTGTTTTCTAGGAACTTCCATTTTTCCTCTACTAAAGTCCCAACAATCTATATTATGTCAAACCTATCCAAAATAAATAAATTGAGAATAAAATGTTATAGATTCATTATAATATATTTCCATATTGTGACATCCCGAAATGAACCACCATGCAAGAGTTACAATGCCCGAAGACCTCATGTGTGCCTCCCTATACACAAGATGGTTGGGATTCGGAGTGAGGGTCTTATTCAAAAATCAGGGTGACTATAACTTACATATCATTTCATAGACAATCATTTCATAGACAATTTTAATATATAATAATAATAGGAGAATGCATATATATTTAGAGTAAAGGAGTAATGTAACGATGGAATACAAGGTATATAAAAAACCTCCCAATATGGAAATCTATGCAATCTAGTGAAAGAAGATATTAAGTAAATGAACTATATGTCCTCTGGAGTTTTCCTCACTCTAATCCAAATCTATGCTCCACCTACGCATCCATCAAGTGGATATTCATTTCTCTTCTATAGGTATCTTATTAAATATTTCTGTGCATCAAAATATTGTCTGCATAAAAGAATGGAATGAGATTGACAATTCAATATTAACCTTCTTTTGTCAATAATAAAAGGGTATTCTATAATTACAATAAATATGTAAAGGATTAATAATAAAATCCAAATTTGGGTTGTGGTGCACTATCCTAGATGTCACAAACACTCAGTTTTACCTTATCCATCTCCATTCCGAATTATAATAGAATTAGTTGGAAGAAATAATTCCTCCCATATCAAGGGTCCTTATGATTTCATAAAGATGTTACCCAACATCATTTATCCTTCAAATATACCATGTGAACAGGATCCTCCAAACCTGAATATATAGTACTCACATCAACTAGTCTATCATATACCAAGGAAATGTGTTCAGGTCCCTCATCAACATCATCACAATTATGAAAACTACCCCACTAATGGATAATAATTAACGATGGTCCAACTGTATCCAGTACATATCCATTCTTCCAATCCATCACATCGTATATTCATGGTGATATCAAAATAAATAATAGAATGACATTTTTACTATATAAAATCATAAAAAAAACTTCATATCAAAATCATCCATGTAAAGGGATACTTTTTTTAAAAGAAATGCAATAAATTATCACAATAGGTATCATATGTTTCACACACTTACCCACATGTGGTTAAATGTTAAGCATTGATGTCAAATATTCCAATAAAACCCATCATACCAAGAGGAACACCAATAATTTTTACACATAACATTCCTATATTAGATAAAATCATAGGAAATATAATGATCATATCATTCACATACATCATGATGTTATAGAATCATCATATGTCAACATGTGAATCGATTATCATTATGGAAATAGTATTTTATTTACAATATCGTGGAAATAATAAATATAGTAACATGAAAGATACACATAAAACCATATACGTTCATAATCAAGCTCAATCGAAAAAGTTCAAACAAATAAAATCATCATAGAAACATGTGTATATATGAGCATAATTTGGTACGAAACTTCATATCACAGAGTTGTGAACTTTAATAAATATTTTATAATACACTATGATGATTGATAAATTTACTAAAAAACTAAAAATCAATGATCATCTAATCATGAAATTATAATCATATTCATCAAAACCTGAACACTTGAGGATCCCCAAGGAAATTTAAACAAAAACCATATAAATTATTAAAAAATATAGCCTGTGATTATAATCCCTCTCGCTGAAAAATAATTTCTAAAAAAATGATTTTGGAGAATGCTTGGGATAAAATTATTCTCATAGAGAATAATTATCATTTGATAATTTCTCATAAATTATCTTTTTATAATGACCTCATCATAATTTTTCATAAATTATCCTTTTATAGTTATATCATAATAATTTATCCTAAACTATCCTTTTAAATTTATATTATGTTAATTTATCATATTTTATATGTTAAAAATTATATTTTAATAATTTATTTTAAATTATCCTTTTATAATTGATATGGATTACCTTACATGATTTGAAATTGATATTTAATTGTATATATTAGTTTTTAAATATTTATAATTATTATTTCATAATTTCATAAGAAATATCATTTGATAATTTTTTTATAGTATACCCATCATGATTAAATTTAATTATGATTTGATAATTCATTATAATATCCATAGATAATCCCATACAATTATCCTTTGAATTTTTTTTATAATTATTTATTTATAAAGAAATGTAATTCCTTTTGGATAATAATAATAAATAATACCATGATAATTTTATTTAATTATAATTTTATATATATCATCAAATAACAAGATTAAATCACTATTTCATAATTATTAAAAAAATTAATTAATATGCAGATATTAAATTTTATTTCTTTTTTTCATTATCTATTGACAATTCAGTGTAATAATATTGTTAAAATTAAATTTTTTTTATCTATGAAATATTTTGTTCCATTTATCATTTGATAATATATATATTAAAAATTTAAAATAAAAATTTTACCCTCTGATTTACTTTTTATTATTTGTTTCACAATGGAAATATGTAGAAAAATGGTATAAATTAAATAGAAAACAAAACAAAAAACTGAAATGAAAATAAAAAACTGATGATGTCTATAGGGTAATAATAAAATAATGGGAGGAGATGTGCTAGCATCAAACCATGTAATTGAACTACAATTAGGTCATCTGATCACTCCCATTGTGTTCTGAGGTCATCAAGGATTGATGAAATTATAAAACTATTTAAATATGGTATTTGGACATTTCAGGATAATCAAACATGTTATATTATCCCCAATTATTCAATACACTTCATTAAATAGTGAATCAACTTAAAATTGATGGTGGGTGATTAATTTATCCCTTTTAATTTGTAATATTAATGAATGTGTCAAAACAGTTGAAATCCAATGTTTTTAAATCAACTTTTGTTATAAAAGTAGATCTTTTATTTTTTTCCTTCAAAGAAGATTATGTAATTTTTTTTAATGAAATTAATAAGAATAATAAAATAAAAATACTACATAAATTAACCTGACATGCGATCTGAAGGAACATACTACAAATTACAATTTTATGTCATTCCTAGTGTTTATCCCACAAACCAGACCTAATGGTTGTCTCAGATTTCTCATTTGACTAAATGATTACAATATATTCAATTACTCTCAGAATATTATATAATAAAAATACTAAATATATTATCTTCACATCAAATCTATGAAAACATCTATTGTGCATGAATTGATTGTTGTATATATTGAATATTGAACATCTCGGACCTAATATACTCTATAATTTGTCATAAGAGACTATTTATGAGATATTAAATTGTTTTTTGATATAGTAATAAATATATTAATTATGTTATCCTCACATGAGATCTAACCCAATGCATGACATGTGTAGTTATTATGTCAAACCTATGGTAATCCATGTAACTTTTACCTAATGGTGGTATAAAATTTCTCATTTAATGTATCGTTCATTACATATTAATATATATTCCAAATAATAATATAAAAAATATTAAATATTTTTTCCCATTGGTGATTTGACCAAATTTCTTAAAAACTGAAATGTTAGGACAAACAAGAGGATAACCCTTGGCCCTGATCTAATGGCGGTCTATGATTTCTCATACGTCACACCATTTAGAAGATATGATTTTTTTTTAAAATAATACCACTCCATTTTATTATAATATATTTATTTTTTATCTTTTAGCATCGAGGATTCATATTCCCTGAAAAAATATTCTATCTCAGATATTAAATCCATAAATATTCCATAGAATAATTCCTGGTGTAAACCTAAATTTTACAATTATTCAATTCCATCAAATAATTTATAATGTTATTTTTACTAAAAATTATATTTTCTCTAAATATAGTGATAAATTATTAATAATGACAATTTTTATTGTCTATAAAATTTAGGATATTACTAGAATAGTGAACTATGATATGATATTCATTATTTGAAGCCTTTTTGTATATACACAATCCCAAACAATAATGTTCATATTCAATGGATTTATCTCCCAAATCCATGTTTCCAAACAATAAGGTCACCATAGGCCTTAAATGAACACTCATAAATGAATATGTTTTAGAGTGAATGGATGAAAATTTGTTTATTCCGATGGTTTCTTGATATTTATAGTGGGAAATTAAAAGAAACTATTAATTCACATCTTCATGGATATTTCTTCATCCCACCATCAATATAATGCAGTATTTCTACATTTGGTGTAGACCATATATTTTTATAGTGTATAAGAAACATGGAACATTATATATCATAAATATTTTTACCCATGATGTGATACACCATATCATACCACACCATTCCATAAAAGAGTTGGATATAGATAAAACAACCAAATAATACCAGGGAACCAATCCCAGATCCTCTTACAACCACTCCATAGGGATCCCATGATCAAAGGGGCTACACTTCATCCCATACAACATAGAATTGATAAGAAAAAATTATTTTTATCCACCAATTATATCCTCTATGACATTACATAGAATCCCAATGGTCCAAGCTATATCAGTATCACCACAGTTCATTAGACACGTTGTCAATAAAATCTCCTTTAGAAAGCTGGTAGAAAATATAGTTTTAATCTGAATCCTAAGGAATGTGAAAATATAACAGTAAATGCTTAAATGGAAAGATTACTGGAACCTTGGTTGAAAAAATTCCCCCATAATATTCAATTTATTTATCTATAATTTATCTGTAATATGGTATCATAAAATGATAAGGATAAATCCATATCAATAACAATTCTTTTCCATTAATACTCAATAAATATAGATTATCATATCACATCACGTCAAAATACATCCCACCATCCATATACTAACAAGATGACCTCTACTTATGTACCCCTGCTACATAATAAATCTACAACCACCTAAGTAGCCCAAATGTACAAAAATCACAACCAATCAACATTCCAATAATTCCATCAAAACAATATAGAAGAAACACATATCAACCTCCACAAAATCACTAGGCACCCTAGACATATGATTTTAAAGAGTTGGAATGGTGGAATTCCACCAATTACAATTCATCATTAAATATTGTTATCACAAAATACTTACTAACATGTGGTATTAAATTCATTAACCATGTATATGTCATCATGGAAATACAATTTAATGTTTAACAGTAACCAAAAAAACATGAACTCTACAACTGAAATCCAAAAATTAATTTAATGATCCCAAAGGACTGCAATATTTAGTAAGAATTTATCCCATGAAAGTCACAACACTATATATATACCAAATTAGAAGTATGTTCATACATCACATTCTACACCACATTTAAATTAAATTTAAACCAATTAATTTATCATACATTAGCCAAATGAAACCAAAACCACATGGTATAATTTTAATAATATCATCACACATGATATGCTAGGTCACATATGATAGAACACAAACATGTATGAAATTATCCTTAAATAAATTTTCTACACAAGAAATGGGGGTTGTGTGCATAAGAGGAAATCACATATAGAGAAGACAATACAACTTTAGGAAAAGGCTCCAAGACTATATTGAAAGATGTATTTGGAACCACATATCTCAATTGTATGTAGTATAAGGCCCCAGCCTTAGACCTTACTGATGCTTGTGTTATTACAAGATTACACATTGAGGATCTTTTCAGGTTTAGAGTTTTAGAGAATTAGATCATAAAACTTGCATTACATTCCACATATAAACAAAGTGGTTACATAAAGATAGTATTCTTCATTCCCATCAATGGAAACACATTTAAAATAAAACATGGATTATTTCTTGACACATTTTTGACTCTATCATCTTATCATGTACCTTTCCCTTGACCTGTGAAAAACATTTCAAAAACTTGGGATGAGCATAAAAACTCAGTATGGGTTATAAAAAAAACATGGAAAGGAAACATGAGTTCATATATACATAAGAATGAAATCATACTTTACCCATAAAACATAGGCACTTTAACATACCTCATAAAATCATGAATAAATCATAGAAATCATAATACATAAAGGTAACTTGAGGCATTCATAACATTCTTACGTAGGGAGTAACCCTCTTGGTTACGTTTGGAATACCCATCACAGTATATTCCCTAAAATCTCTTTGGAGAAACCTTAATGTTTCACTCCTTCGCGTTACCCAATGAATTGGAGAGCTATAACGGGCTCACCCGCCCTTAGTTTATCACGGAACCACCCGTCTTCATAATAATGCCCAAGAACCATAACATAATCATATCACATAAAACATGCATAAAGGAAACATAACATTTCCACATTTCAATCACGAGATATCAATACAACAAATTGATATAATAAAAACATTATGAAAACCATTTTCAATACGAAAGTAAAACATGGTATTTATTTTTCTTTTAAAAAAGAAGGTATGGCTTGTAGAGGAAGCCAAAACTCCAATAACAGTGACGACGGCGGAGAAGTCGTTGTCACCGCATACGTACGACAAAAACATTCCCTTTTGTCGTTTAGTAAACGATTCATATAAAAAAGATTCCTTTTGAATAAACGTAAAAGTCAAAGGGGTTTATACACCGTATAAAAGAATGTTGTGTATAAAACAAAATATGTCTCAATGAAAGGAGATTGAGACGAAGTCCCATACCTCGTATCTGACTTGACCCGACCGTTCTTTAATCTCCTCAATAATAAAATTGTGTTAATCTCTACTTGCTTATGAATCTTTTTCAAGTTCATTATTCCTTTTATACCATGTTATGAACATCATTTAATCATTTAAGTTAATAATGTTCATTTTGTCGGTATTTGGTTCTTTAGTCCAAAATAGACTTCTTACACTTACATGTTGTTAACTTGGTCAAAGGTTCATTATATCCAGAATGGTATTCATGATGTATATATCATATATGTAATATATATCCAGTACATACATGCATTTATAATATTACATAATCATTTAGAGGTAAGAAATGAAATGCACCGTTCATGGAGACGGTAAGCCGTACGTACGCATGAACGCTACTTCCATTTCTATTTCATATTTTCTGGAATGGAATCATAATGATATAAGAGTATATTATAATTCCAGTATAATAACATATATAATATCATTAACTTTATCCTTTACACATCCCACATATGGTATTAACGAATCAAATCACTTTTAGGGGGCGGTAGTCCGCACTTCCTAAAATGAAGATATCGTGTTTTACCCATAATGGAAACCATAAAGGTATGCCCAAAATGAAAAAAACAGAAGCTTAAGGAAAACATAAACATATCATATATCATATATAAAAATAGTGACATCATAATGGCCACCTTTGAAGGTGTTAAATGAGTGTTGAACAATCATCGTTTCGGGAGGCAGAATTTCGCCATCCACGGAAACCGTATGTTCTTTAACCATTTGATGTAGTTGTGTGAGAGTGTAGCTCAAATAAATATTATAACAACATCCTTGTATATTTATTATACTGGTTTTGTTACAAAATAAGTAAATAAAAAGAGTTTAGGGGGTTGGAGAAGCAAAATAAAACAAATGAACATGAGAGAATGAATTACCTTTAAAAGTGTAACTCCTTTTTATTTGAGCCTAAAGGCTTCCTTTGAAAGGATTCTGCCCAAAGGGAATCCTCTAGGATGAGGAGAGGGATGTGGAGAGAGCAAATGGGCAGGGGTTGGCCGAGCCAAAGGCTTGAAGAGTGTGTGAAATGAGGTAGAGGTGGGGGCCTTTTATAAGGGGAGAGGAGGGGCACTTTTGGAAAGTAAAGAAACATTACTTTATTTGAAAATGTGTTTCGGTTTTAAAAGGTCCCACATTGATGGAATTCGTGGATAAGGTTATAAGGGTTCGAAATCCACTCATCCAATTGGGTTTGGACATGTGTAGTTTATATATTTTACATTATCTTTCTATTTTATTTAAATCGCCAAATAATGATGTCATCGCTGCATCATTATTATGTCATAAATAATTAAATTTATTTAATCTCTAAAAATTATAAAAAAAATACTATGATGTAGGAAATCTTTTTATATTTCCAATGACTATTTATAATAAAAAATTTTACTTGTATAACCTCACTTAAAAATTGTTTTCGCAAAACATATTATGTTTGTGTCATTTTCACTTTAACATTAAATAAAAAGTAATTTATGTCATTTCCCAACAAAAGTGGATCCATGGGGTCCCCAAGTTGACCCATGGCTTTTCTTGTTCGGCCATGACACAACCAATGAGGTTGGGACATGTGTCTAGGTCATTTCATTTTATTAAAGTATTATTTATACCTTAAACTACCCTAATTACCACTAATCGTGATTAAGAACTTAATAAGATACTATTCACCAAAAAATTATTATAATCTCATTGAACCACATTTTACTTATTAATGACAACCATGTATGTCGGATTTTCAAAATTCAATACACATTAGTGGTAAAATTTCATTTAACTGAGAAATCAGTTTGCTTGATTACCACTTAGTGGTTTCACTATTCATCAAAAATTGAAGTTTTTCAGAAAATTACCAAAAATTCACCCTAAGCTATATTTGATATTCAGAATTAAAAAATGAAGTCTATTTTAAAAAATTCAAATCATATAAGTCACATTAATTAATTTAATAATTAATTCCCGCTGCCAGAGCAAATAGCGTGTTTTTACAAAACAATAAGTATCAAAAGATTGACACCAGTTTAAGTCCAATTTCAAAGTGAAATTGATTCCAATGACCACCATTGGATTAACTGGTAAAAATATTTTCTAATTTCACTTTACAACCAATTAAAATAATAATCTAATCATGTATATAATTTAGACTAAAAAGTGGTTTTGAATTAAAATACAACATTTTACACTATTCATAAAAAAATGAACTTTATCAGAAATGTACCAAAAATTTACACAAAGTAAATTTTGATGTCCCGATTCTAAAGAAGAGTTATATTTGGTCCAAAATAAAGTATAATAGTGATCAAAACTATATTTAATGACGGTTCACCATTAAAAGGTGATAAGTGAACCTTTAGTGAAATTTAGAGTATATATGCCCGTAAAATTGAACTCTTTCCGTATTTTAAGCCTTTATCTTTTATTGGGTAAATGTAAAAACATTTAAAAACATATATAATCATATGTTAGTTATTTCTATCAAATCCCGCCAGTACAACGGGTACTTGTTAACTAACATTTAAAATAATATTATTTTATTACTTGTGTGCAACGTAAGTTTTCAAAGAAACTCATCGTTGCGTACCAAGTACACTATTGAACGTAGAAACCGCTTTTAACTAAAATTAATATTTAATTAGTAAATATTAATAAATATGAAAATTCTTTATTCTTTATTTACATGGGATGTTACATCCTTCCCCCCTTTTGGGAATTGCGTCCTCGCAATTTTATTAACTTATCAAAATAAGTGGGGGTATTTATCCCTCATAGCATTTTCAGATTCCCACGTTGCCTCTTCAATCATGTGGTTTTTCCAAAAAACCTTTACCTGCTTAATCACCTTATTCCGTAACACTTTCTCCCTGTGGTCAAAATCTGGACCGGTTGTTCCTCATAAGATAGGTTCTCTTCCAGCTAAACTACCTCTGGACTCAAAACATGAGATGGATCTGGCATATACTTTCTCAACATCGAAACGTGAAAAACATTGTGTACCTGAGATAAACTCGGAGATAAAGCCACCCGGTATGCAACTGATCCAACTCTTTCCAGAATTTCGTATGGTCCAACCAACCATGGACTCAACATTCCTTTCTTACCAAATCTCATCACACTTTTCCAAGGAGAAACCTTGAGAATAGCATGATCACCTACCTCAAAATATAGATCCTTCCTCCAGTTATCCGCATAACTCTTCTGCCTACTCTGAGTTGTTCTAATGTGTTTCTAAATCAACTGAACTTTTTCTGCCATCTCTTCTACCAATTCTGGTCCCATCAACTTCCTTTCACCAACTTCATTCCAAAATGCTGGAGTTCGACACCGCTTCCCATATAATGCCTGAAATGGTGCCATCTGTATACTGGAATGAAAACTGTTATTATATGAAAACTCAACCAAAGAAAGATGTTGGTCCCAACTTCCCTGATAATCCATAGAACAAGCTCGTAGCATATCCTCCAATGTCTGAATTGTTCGTTCTGACTGCCCATCTGATTGAGGATGAAAAGCTGTACTAAAATTTAATTCAGTACCCAACGACTTCTGAAGGCCTTTCCAAAAGTTAGAAATAAACCTGGGATCACGATCCGATACAATGGAGAGAGGAACTCCATGTAACCTGACTATCTCTTTAAGATACAAATGGGAAAGTTGGTCAAGAGAGAAAGTATCTCGTATATCAAAGAAATGAGCAGATTTGGTCAAGCGATCAACAATAACCCAGATTGCATTATTACCTCGAGATGTCCTCGGTAATCCCACAACAAAGTACATGGATATGTTTTCCCATTTCCACTCTGGCACTGGTAAAGGCTGAATCATCCCTTTCGGTAATTGCCGCTCTGCTTTAACCTGTTGACATGTCAAACACTTCACAGTAAAATCAGCAATGTCTCTTTTCATTCCATCCCACCAGTAATACTCCCGCAGACCTCTGTACATCTTAGTACTGCCAGGATGAAAAAACAACTCATTCTTCAACTGTGAATCACAAGGCACACATAACCTCTTCACAAACCTCAAAACACAAACACAAACTTATCCAAGAACTCATGGAAAATTTTATTCATAAGGTCCATGAATACAGCAGGTGCATTGGTTAACCCAAAAGGCATAACTACAAATTCATAATGGCCATATCTAGTACGGAACGCAGTCTTTGGAACGTCTGCTTATTTTACTTTCAACTAATGGTACCCCGACCTCAAGTCAATCTTCGAAAAATGCTGAGCTCCCTGGAGAAGATACCACTTCATTCGATGGCCCAACATCTACTGAAGTTGCAAAGGATTTCACCACCCCTTTCTGCTTGTAGTCTAACTGCTTCCCATCACTCAAGCTCTTTGCCGGACACTCGTTTGCATAGTGACCCATCTCATTGCACTTATAACATTTCACTAACTGTAAATCAAATTTGGTCTTACCTTCACCTTGATCCTTTTCAGTGCAATCACGAGCCTTATGTCCCATCTTACCACATCGGTAGCACTTTACAGAATTCAGAAGACATTCCCCAGCATGCCTTTTGCCACATTTATCACAAACTGTAAACTTAGTTTTCTTACCATCAGACTTTTTGGAAGAATTCTTACCTTTCTCCTGCCACCTCGGTCTCTTCTTATGCTGGTTGTTATAGAACACTTGGTCATCAGCAAACTCCATTTCCACCTTCTCAGCACATCGAACAAGCGTTTCATAACTTTTAAACTCACGAGAAGCTAATGCCCTTCGATATTTTGGCTTTAATCCTGAGTAAAAACGATTTATTTTACTATCAAGGTCTCGGATAAAATTTGGAGCATACCTTGCCAATCGAGTGAACCTTTCTTCATAGGCAGCCACTGAGTCTTCCTCTTGCCTCAATTCCAAGAATTTCTTTTCCATCCTAAGTCAAACAGCCTTAGGAAAATACTTCTCAAGAAACATACCTTTGAATTCATCCCAGTCAAGAGCATCAATCTCATCGGCATCCCGGATATTTTTAACCATAGACCACCACTGATCTGCTTCACCCTCCAAACGGTAAATAGCAAGACTAACCTTTTGATTGTATGAACACCCCATGACATCAGAAATCTTCTCCAGTGCTTTAATCCACCCTTCAGCAAGCACATGGTCAGATGATCCTCTGAATGATGGGGGATGTTGCCTCATGAAATGTTCCACCACTGACATGTTCCTCTACGGTTGATCTGGATGATCTCGTGCATGGATACCACCACCATTTATCGCCTGAGTCAACTGCGCCATTACTGCAACAAACTGTTCAGTTCCAATTCCGACCATTTCTGGATGCTGATTCGGAAGGTTATTTCCTTCTGTATTCCTTCCTAGCACAGCTTCCCTGTTTCCTCTGCGGAAAACCATTCTGAACAAACATGTCTTAGATGAAGCAACATGGTAATCTTTAAATGCTATATCATTTCGAAAAAAAAATATTTTTGGATAATCATTTAATAGAATTCTAACTCCTAATGTTATCTAAACCGACCTCTGATACCAACTATAAGGCCCCAGCCTTAAACCTTACTTAATCTTGTGTTATTACAAGATTACACATTGAGGATCTTTTCAGGTTTAGAGTTTTAGAGAATTAGATCATAAAACTTGCATTACATTCCACATATAAACAAAGTGGTTACATAAAGATAGTATTCTTCATTCCCATCAATGGAAACACATTTAAAATAAAACATGGATTATTTCTTGACACATCCTTGACTCTATCATCTTATCATGTACCTTTCCCTTGACCTGTGAAAAACATTTCAAAAACTTGGGATGAGCATAAAAACTCAGTATGGGTTATAAAAAAAACATGGAAAGGAAACATGAGTTCATATATACATAAGAATGAAATCATACTTTACCCATAAAACATAGGCACTTTAACATACCTCATAAAATCATGAATAAATCATAGAAATCATAATACATAAAGGTAACTTGAGGCATTCATAACATTCTTACGTAGGGAGTAACCCTCTTGGTTACGTTTGGAATACCCATCACAGTATATTCCCTAAAATCTCTTCGGAGAAACCTTAACGTTTCACTCCTTCGCGTTACCCAATGCATTGGAGAGCTATAACGGGCTCACCCGCCCTTAGTTTATCACGGAACCACCCGTCTTCATAATAATGCTCAAGAACCATAACATAATCATATCACATAAAACATGCATAAAAGAAACATAACATTTCCACATTTCAATCACGAGATATCAATACAACACATTGATATAATAAAAACATTATGAAAACCATTTTCAATACCAAAGTAAAACATGGTATTTATTTTTCTTTTAAAAAAGAAGGTATGGCTTGTAGAGGAAGCCAAAACTCAAATAACGGTTACGACGATGGAGAAGTCGTTGTCGCCGCATACGTACGAAAAAAACATTCCCTTTTGTAGTTTAGTAAACGCTTCGTATAAAAATGATTCCTTTTGAATAAACTTAATAGTCAAAGGGGTTTATACACCGTATAAAAGAATTTTGTGTATAAAAAAAATATGTCTCAATGAAAGGAGATTGAGACGAAGTCCCATACCTCGTATCCGACTTGACCCGACCGTTCTTTAATCTCCTGAATAATAAACTTGTGTTAATCTCTACTTGCTTATGAATCTTTTTCAAGTTCATTATTACTTTCATACCATGTTATGAACATCATGTAATCATTTAAGTTAATAATGTTCATTTTGTCGGTATTTGGTTCTTTAGTCAAAAATAGACTTCTTACACATACATGTTGTTAACTTGGTCAAAGGTTCATTATATCCAGAATGGTATTCATGATGTATATATCATATATGTCATATATAACCAGTAAATACATGCATTTATAATATTACATAATCATTTAGAGGTAAGAAATGAAATGCACCGTTCATGGAGACGGTAAGCCGTACGTACGCATGAACGCTACTTCCATTTCTATTTCATATTTTCTGGAATGGAATCATAATGATATAAGAGTATATTATAATTCCAGTATAATAACATATATAATATCATTAACTTTATCCTTTACACATCCCACATATGGTATTAACGAATCAAATCACTTTTAGGGGGCGGTAGTCCGCACTTCCTAAAATGAAGATATCGTGTTTTACCCATAATGGAAACCATAATGGTATGCCCAAAATGAAAAAAACAGAAGCTTAAGGAAAACATAAACATATTATATATCATATATAAAAATAGTGACATCATAATGGCCACCTTTGAAGGTGTTAAATGAGTGTTGAACAATCATCGTTTCGGGAGGCAGAATTTCGCCATCCACGGAAACCGTATGTTCTTTAACCATTTGATGTAGTTGTGTGAGAGTGTATCTCAAATAAATATTATAACAACATACTTGTATATTGAAGATACTGGTGTTGTTACAAAATAAGTAAATAAAAAGAGTTTAGGGGGTTGGAGAAGCAAAATAAATCAAATGAACATGAGAGAATGAATTACCTTTAAAAGTGTAACTCCTTTTGATTTGAGACTAAAGGCTTCCTTTGAAAGGATTATGCCCAAAGGGAATCTACTAGGATGAGGAGAGAGATGTGTAGAGAGCAAATGGGCAGGGGTTGGCCGAGCCAAAGGCTTGAAGAGTGTGTGAAATGAGGTAGAGGTGGGGGCCTTTTATAAGGGGAGAGGAGGGGCACTTTTGGAAAGTAAAGAAACATTACTTTATTTGAAAATGTGTTTCGGTTTTAAAAGGTCACACATTGATGTAATTCGTGGATAAGGTGATAAGGGTTCGAAATACACTCATCCAATTGGGTTTGGACATGTGTAGTTCATAGATTTTACATTATCTTTCTATTTTATTTAAATCGTCAAATAATGATGTCATCGCTGCATCATTATTATGTCATAAATAATTAAATTTATTTAATGTCTAAAAATTATAAAAAAAATACTATGATGTAGGAAATCTTTTTAGATTTCCAATGACTATTTATAATCAAAATTTGGACTTTTATAACCCCACTTAAAAATTGTTTTTGCAAAACATATTATGTTTGTGTCATTTTCACTTTAACATTAAATAAAAAGTAATTTATGTCATTTCCCAACAAAAGTGGATCCATGGGGTCCCCAAGTTGACCCATGGCTTGTCTTGGTCGGCCATGACACAACCAATGAGGTTGGGACATGTTTCTAGGTCATTTCAGTTTATTAAAGTATTATTTATACCTTAAACTACCCTAATTACCACTAATCGTGATTAAGAACTTAATAAGTTACTATTCACCAAAAAATTATTATAATCTCATTGAACCACATTTTACTTATTAATGACAACCATGTATGTCGGATTTTCAAAATTCAAAACACATTAGTGGTAAAATTTTATTTAACTGAGAAATCAGTTTGCTTGATTACCACTTAGTGGTTTCACTATTCATCAAAAATTGAAGTTTTTCAGAAAATTACCAAAAATTCACCCTAAGCTATATTTGATATTCCGAATTCAAAAATGAAGTCTATTTTACAAAATTCAAATAATATAAGTCACATTAATTAATTTAATAATTAATTCCCACTACCAGAGCAAATAGCGTGTTTTTACAGAATAATAAGTATCAAAAGATTGACACCAGTTTAAGTCCAATTTCAAAGTGAAATTGATTCCAATGACCACCATTGGATTAACTGGTAAAAATATTTTCTAATTTCACTTTAAAACCAATTAAAATAATAATCTAATCATATATATAATTTAGACTAAAAAGTGGTTTTGAATTAAAATACAACATTTTACACTATTCATAAAAAAATGAACTTTATCAGAAAGGTACCAAAAATTTACACAAAGTAAATTTTGATGTCCCGATTCTAAAGAAGAGTTATATTTGGTCCAAAATAAAGAATAATAGTGATCAAAACTATATTTAATGACGGTTCACCATTAAAAGGTGATAAGTGAACCTTTAGTGAAAATTAGAGCATATATGCCCGTAAAATTGAACTCTTTCCGTATTTTAAGCCTTTATCTTTTATTGGGTAAATGTAAAAACATTTAAAAACATATATAATCATATTTTAGTTATTTCTATCAAATCCCGCCAGTACAACGGCTACTTGTTAACTAACATTTAAAATAATATTATTTTATTACTTGTGTGCAACGTAAGTTTTCAAAGAAACTCATCGTTGCGTACCAAGTACACTATTGAACGTAGAAACCCCTTTTAACTAAAATTAATATTTAATTAGTAAATATTAATAAATATGAAAATTATTTATTCTTTATTTACTTGGGATGTTACATGTAGAATCTAATGAATGAATGAAATTTAGTATCATTATAATTAACTGATCTGGAGCTATTAGTATTGGATAAGGATTTAATTGAAAATGTAATGTCAATCTTATTGCATCATATAAAATCCTAGTGTTATAAGAACTAAATAGGGGACAAATTTTTAAAAATATATAAATTATTATTATTATCCTTTTAAAAAAACTACACTTTTCATTAATTATATATTTTATATTATATTACATCATATGGGGAAAAATGTAAATTGTTACAAATCAGGAGTAACTATTGATCTACCCCCAGAAAACTACAATTGATATCTAAAATCAAGATCATCTACCATTGAGATCTTATTCAAGGATGGTCCACTATTGGGATATACTACCAAGGTAATCTACCAAAGGGATCCACTCCTAGAATGATCATCCATTGTGATCTATAACTCGGATGATCAATGTTGGGATCAACATTTATGATAGTCTTATATTTGGATCTACCATCAAGATGATAGAACTATGGGATCTATCACCATAATGATCTAACAGTGGGATCTTCCACTACGATCTACCACCAAGATGATCTACCATTTGTATCTATATCTTAGGTGATATATAATTGGGATCTACCACTAGAATGATCTACCTTTAAGATCCCCCATCATCATCTAAAACACCTTTTTTGCCTAAAGCACCTAAAACCTCATACCATCCCCTACCGAACACGTTTGGAATTTCATCATAAAAAAAACTATATTTATAACAATTTTATGTGATAAAGGTCAAGAAATTTTCATACACCATGACTTAGCTATTCGAGAATTTGAATTACCCCCATCATTACACCTCAATGTCTTTATGCTATATCATACTAATATAAGAAATAGTATAATCATAATTCAATATTAGAAAACCCAATATTAAAAACAAATTTAGATAACTAGGGGAGACGCCCATGTTATTCCAAAACCCATAGAAATCGAATTGATGTTATTAAATATTTAAATGGATATATTACCAAAAATAAGTGGCTAAAACATTTTTTCCGACACCATAATAATTTTTAAAATGAATTATAATAATTTTTATTTTTATTCCTATATTATAACTATATTTCAATCATTACATAAATTTAATTCATAATGCATTGAACTTGTTAAAAAATAATTTACCAATTTTTTAAACATGAATGTTAATCAAATAAAATGTAGATAGTAAATATTTACATTTTCGATAGGGACATGAAATTAAAAGTAGAATAATATTACGAAAACAGTATTAACTAATACAAATATAATATTACAAATAATTAGTAATAATAATGTTTTATTAATTAATTATAATGATTTTTGTTATCAATTATAGATTACAGTGGTATCAATTATATAAAGAACATGATCCTTCGACTTCATTTCATTGCATGTATCCAGTTTCCATGATACTTATGGCGAGATTGGAGTATGTTCAGTATAGTTTTTGTTATGGTATTTAAAAGAGGGTTTAGTTCACAATTTGACTTATCGGATAACTAAACGAATAGGTTTTTCCTAGCCTATGAATGTGATGTTGATATGGCTTTATTCATGTTGTAAACTATGAGATAATGATTTTATTATATGAAATTTTAGACAATGAATCTTAATCGTAAAATCAATAAAAAATAATGGTAATTATTTGTATTTATTGATATTTATTTGATAGTGGTGACATATTTTTTAGTGATTAATAAAACACAATCTATTCTGAATTTCAATGACCCGTTTTCACAATTAATATGAATCTTTTGAATTCTAATAAAATAAATATTATTGTGGGATTTTCAGGAAAACCACTATTTATTTCACATCTATGTATGTCCCTACAAGCCTATTCATGATTGATTTAATATCATTCACAATGGATTAATAAATAACATCCCCTATTCTATAAATGGTGATCATAACTAAGTATTACCTCATCCTCTTATGTTTATTATATAGTCATCATCAGTTACACCCTTCTAATCTTCTAATTCTCTTGATTGTGACCTTCTCTAATCATATAGTGTTATTTTATTTTTAGGTGTTCATAGATGGGTGTTGTATCCTAATAGGCATTTAAATTCCTTATGAGAGGGGTGATCAATGATAAATATTTTTGAACTATTACAGTTTCATGAACATTGCAATATATGATGTAATGGATTCATTTCATATCCTATTATTTTATATGAAATCATAATTTAATCATGAAATAAATATTTTGGTGATTAGAGAAACCAATTATTTTTATATATTACTTTTTCATCAGTTTTATGATTGAAAACCTAATAGTTATTCAAAACACAATCCAATGAATTTGTATCATTGCAATAATTCAATCTAACATTACTAATACGTATAAAATAATTATAATAAATTTGAGAATGTCTTTCATATCCTCATAAAATATAGCACGCTATACATAGTACATGATATCACCTGAGGAAATATATCAATCAATATGGTATACCAAAATCGCATTAAGGAGATGAATTAGGGAAAAAAATAGTATATTAGAACAAACATAATCATTTTTTGTGAATAAAATCATCATTAAAATCCGGAGGAAAAAGGTATGGAATGAGTAATATGACTAATAATGAACCACAATACCCTAGATGTCTATTACCACACATAGTTGTGACCATAACTAGATTCATGTTCACAAATAACATATTTAAAAAAAATTTAATATTTCAATTTAGACCAATTCTACTATCATGGTCATGGATTATACACAAATTACAATGAGATGTATATAATTATCCAATGTATTTGAGGGGTGTTCAATGTTAGAAACACCCATTACAATATAAAATGACTAAAATCATGCATTCAATGTGGTTTCGAAATATATATTAATTGTATTAATGAAATAATATTATAGAAATGAATTGGTTTCATAATGGTTTAATAAGCCATTAATTACTGAATAACCATTACGGTACAAAAATGGATACAGGAATATATACAATTTCATTAAAAATTATCATTCTTGAGTGGAGAAGTAGAGACTGAAGTGGAATCAAAATGTTGATTTATAAAAAAATCCAAAAAAAATCATTGTATTAGGGTTTAAAAACTGTCATTATATGGTAGAAAAATAAATATACATTGAAATAGAATGTAAATAATTTTCAACAGAATTTTTAATGATATTATTGTAATAACCATAGTAAAAAAATGTTACGTAGGACAAAAACCAAATGAAATTGTTGGTTTCAGTAATCACATTTCTATAAAATTGATTTATTTTAATTATTTTCCTCCTTCATAATATAATACATATGACGATTAAAATAAGGAAACATAAAAGAATAATTTATAGTTGATTTTTTTAATTTTTCAATTTTAATAATTCGATTATATTCATAATTTCATTTAAAATATTTGAATTTTTTTGATATTTTCCCGGCATTTAGGATATCCTATTATATTCATTTCACTATTATTATTAAAGATAATATATATATATATATAATTATAAATAGTGACATAAGAAAATAATTAAATAGGTTTATACATTTATAAATCCTAAATAATTTAATATAACCAAACATAATGTTGGTAGGATGGAAAAGATTGGAGACATCCTCATTTGTAGTTAACTGAATGTGTGTTGTGTACATTTATAGGGGGATAGAGGGAAGTGAAAAATATTTGTTTATTTTAGGTATAATTCCAATAGTTTGTTTACATAATTAAATTTTTAAAAAACTAACAAATTAATAGCTAAATATTTTTATCTTAATTGAAATGAAACAATGAGGTATGGATTTGTAAAATATTAAAAAAGTTAATAAAAACCTACTAGTTTATTTCTAATGATTTTTCTATTTGACACTATAATCATTTTAGTATTTATCAAATAGTTACACCATTTTATTTATACATATTATAAGAGTCTTGAATGTAGATATTTGGATATATTTTTTTTCAATGAAAAGTGAGGGGGATTGCTATTCAAATGAAATGGAATGAGGATATTTATTCATATGGAGTAGGGTATTATAAGGAAAAAATAGATTAAAACCCCAAATCAATGTAAATATATGTAATTGTGAAATATATTACATAATAATATATATTAAAATAAGTGTAAAAAATTTATGACTATATTATAATTTATAAAAAAAGTATATTTTTTAAATAGTAATGTGGAAAAAAAGAAAATAAGTTATTTTAATTGAATATATTTTTTTCTTCTATACATTTAACCAAAAATTTTATGTTTGGAGTGTTATATTACTCTTTTAAAAAAATATTATTTTTTTATTTGAGATTTATATGATGCTAAATATCTAAATTATCAATTTTAACTCATTATTAAATTATCATTATGTTAAAAAATCAAAGAGTATTTGAAAAGCATAATATTTACTACTCACAGAAAAATGGATGGTTGTCAGAGAATTATCAACAAATAATACATTGGATATTTCTCCATTCTAATATATATAATATTATTAATTAAATAAATATATTTTCTATCATATAAAATCATAAGTTTTAATATTATAAATAATTAATTTTTCAAAATACTTTGATATACAATTTATTAAATATTTTGATGACATTTTTTTTATTTTAAATAATGATAAATATTTAATGGAATAATAATTTATATATTTTTTTAATTCACTCATGATATTTTAATTTATATTCAATTTTGTTATTTTGATGTAAAATTTCAATTCCTAATTTAGAGGTTAATATTCTAAATGATAAGGTTAATATTCAAATAGGTGGGTCAACAAACCATTGGATATATTACTATAACAACAATCAAATTCGTATTAAAATATCATATTACCTTCTATAAATACCACTAAATTAATCATTCAATTATCTACACAATTACTCACTTTATTATTTATTTAAATTTTATATGAGTCCGACTTTATTATCAATATTTCATTTATCTTAAATAATTTTGTTCAGCGGTGATATTTATAGTAAATTGGAGGATGAGAATTTTCCAACTATAATATTACTATTTAATATTTTCCTAATTTTGTTTTTTTGAATATTCATTGGTATAGTTTCTCACTAATGTAATAATCTCAATTATTGAAATAATGTGGTGTTGGTTTTGGTTCCAGATTTATATCTTTAATTACATATATTATAACACACATTTATTTAAGAAAAAAAAATGTAATTCATAAATTAATTTCCATTAAATTCATCCACATTAATAAAAATTATAAATGAAATTTCAACTCATTTTCTATGATTAGAAAAATTTAGTGTGCTTCTATTTTATGTGTTCCTTTGGATCCAAAATTGTATCTTAATAGTTATTATTTAGAAAAAACCCTATTAAGAGTAAAGATGACTTGTTATGTAAAAAATATTCTCTATTTTCCATTATCATAATTGGATCTTCCTTATATGTTTTCAATACTCTAATTTTATGCCCCTTAGTAGTTCATAATGTGAAGTATGTGGTGTGTACTTCATCAAGAGAGTTACATAGAACACATTAAAAAATTGATCCACGTTCAGTGGATGTGCTACCTAATATGAAACTTATTTATAAAGACAATGATCTTAATGTGAAAAATGTATCTACGAATAATATTTTCATTATTTACATACCACATGAATATAAACCATTATGATATTCAAAGAGAAAATATGTCTCCAACATCAAACTCTATGTCCCTGCAATAGTTTTTAACATGGGGCTATTACTAATTATGAATAAATAAAAAATGTTGTTGGTTAGAATTAACTATTCATGGAATATATTAATAATGATAATGTCCATCATAGTTTTCTCCAAATGATTACATCTAAATATATGGGAGATCCATACTGATTACTATATAGAACATCATATGGAACCATTAGAATACTAGAGTTTAATTTTAAATAGAATGATAACATGACTAATGGGAGTTGTTATAACTATATACCATTAACTTCCATTGATATGAATCTACAAAATTTCTCAAATTCATATATGGTCCTTTAATATTATCCAAAAAATTGGCTGTGATTCATCGTAATAAAAATAAATCCCTTATAATAATATTTTTTAATAAATCTATAAATTTTAAAATAGAACCATGAATCATTATTAATATTATTGAATGGTATTAGCCACGAATTCTGGTGACATCCATTACAAATATAATATAATTTTTCAATTCAAGAATTTTTCAGAATAGTGGTGATGTTGGTAGCCTTGGAGAGTAATTTTTCTAGAACCTATATCACATTTAATTCTTAAGATTCCTTTTGGTTAATAGTGACAACTAACACTATGATGTTCACCAATTTAAAAATTGGTATGTTAAGTGGATTCATCTTTACCTTGGACTAATGTGGAATTAATTGAATATGTTCTTATAACAAACACATTAAAGAGTACATATTGATGTACATCATCATGTTCTCCCTTAAAATTTTCTAATGAAGACCAAATTACCTCATGTTACATCCTCAATGGATGTATAATTATATTCTATTTTTACTTCTAAATAGAATGTTATTTAGATAATGTGAATAAGTCACACAATATTTGGTTCATATCTATTTGTAACAATATTTAGTGATGTGTAATTCTTAATGAATCTCCAACATTACTACTTCCACCCTATTTTAAAGATCTAGATCATTCCCATATGTCACCTTAATCATATATAGGATAATTCGATGTGTACCATTTTTTTAATAGTATGATATATTCCTAGTAATTCTTATTCTTATGTTCCGACTTTACATTCCAATGATGATAGGGTATTTTTCAATCATCATCTTTGATAGAGTATCTGGTTCATTTCTAGTAAGAGTATCAATTAACCAAATCACATTTCCATGATGGTAGTGAATATAACAATCATAGTCTAGGATTATATCTTTGTTTCATCCCAAATAAATGTTCTAATTGTAATTAATATGTCTGTAGAAGCCTTGAGATGGTGCCTTACTTTAGTACATTTTCATGTTAGGAATTAAGAAAATCCCAATGGACCGATATGATTAGTATTAATGTAGAATCTGATACATACATGATACCAATTTTACGTGTCGAATTGGAAATAATACATAATTCATAAAAAAATTCAAAAAAATTACATCAATTAAATGACTTTCAAAGATCTATTCATCATAACATATAAAAATGAAACAAAATAATTATGAACTCAAATGCTGGTGAAGGGTTATATAAATAGAAATGAATCCTGAATAAATAAGAATAATTAATATGTAAAGTTAGATATCATAACAGATATTAAATAAAAATAACATGAATATTATATGTAGATAAAAAATAATAAATATGAAAAGGTAAGTAATAGAAAACATGTATTTTTATTTAATAGACATAGAATTAAATGTATCCATACGGACTGTCATAGGTAAAATCTCATAGATAATAACTATAAAATAATTATTAGTGAATAAAATTATTAAATATCATATGTCATTTTTTAGGAACAGGAAAGCCTAAACTTTCATGATCTATCACCTACTTTGTTTATAACTATATGTCGAATCTCATTTAATATAGGGAAAATAATTTTTCTCATGAGACATGTTGATCCATTGAGGTGCTATATAATGTTCGATACCTATACATCACTAAATTTTCTAATAATACCTCATATAAAAAATAATATATTTACAATATGATGAGTAATTCTTATCGTCATTTATCAATATTGTCTAAAATATATTAATATATATATATATCCCCAATTAATTAGATACTAATATAACAAAAAACCTGCATCAGAAAATCATGTGTAGATCATGATGTACTCATAACCATCACAGATGAATATCTCTATATAAAAGAAACTAAAATTCTAATGATATCGATTATGATAATGTGATTTTCTCTAGATAAAGATAACAATAACTAAAGAAAGTGGTATTTCAAGATGACATTGGCACTTTGTAATTTTCAAAAAAAAAATCCACCTAGATGAAATAATAAAAATTCAAAAATAAAATACAATCAATAATAAATAATCAATAATATTACTTGTCAATGATGCAGTATATACACCACAAAAATTCAAATTGGCTCTTAAAAAGAAAATAAGTCACAATTGAATGTATATTCAGGGGAAATCAATTACATTATGTATCATTTTTGTTGACCATAGTTTAAAATCAAATACAACGTTCTTAAGAAAGTTAATATATTATACCATAAAAACAATCGAATTCATAATATTGTATATCATCTTTTATAACATCTTATCTGCAGTATATTAAATAAAATTCATTATTTTCATTATTTCACATAATAACAACTTTTTTTTCGAGTATGTTTTTGTTTATTATTATTATTCTCCAATTAAATCATTCCAGATTTAATCATCTCAATGAATTTAGTCAATGATATAAATATGATATATATTCCATATATATATACTTACACTAATCCATAATATTTAGTGATATGATATGATATACATCGTTAATGGAGAAACTAGGTTTTACAAACACATGAACATTTTTTCCATTTTATTATCATATTTATAGACAGAAAAATAATATTTTGATATATATATATTTATTTATAATTTAATATCATTTTTATTTCATGTAAATAATTTAATTTTGATAAACCCACATTTAATACATTACATGTAAACCACGATGGGATCATATCACTTAATGAGAGGGTAATCCTCCATACAATAGATATAAGTTATCTTACTTGAAAAAGACAGAAGGAATGATGTTTTATAAAATTTATTAATCAAATAGGCATAAAAATATTCTGAATATAATATATATCATATATATTTTCAAATCAATCATTATTTCTAACCATGAATTTTGGTAATGGAAAAATGAACCACATTTGTTCACAATTCGGTAGTACTCTTTACAAATGATTGATGATTTTTCAATACATTTGATGGATGAATGTGTTGTTTTAGGTTAGAAAATTTAAATAAAATCATACTATTATATGTAAGATATTGAATTTATAAGATAATCTCTTTATAATATAAATTGAAGTTGGTGTTAAATGAAATAAAATAAAAACAATTTTAGATTTTTTTTATTCTTCAGGTATCCTTGTTATGTTTTTACTAAAAACAAAGTAGTTTTTATTTAAAATCAATATTATTATTCAAGGATTAATAGATTGATTATAATTAGTAATTTGGGTTGAAATTAGTCAATCCAAATTGCTTTATTGGTGTGAATATGTTAGTTGAGTAAGTTACATTTTATTATTGAGGAGGATCAGAATTCTTGTAAATACTACAATATATTCACTATTAGTAGTTATATCATACATAATATGGCTCAAATATTACTTGTTAATGGGTTTTAATGATCATGTTTTCATAAAACACATCCACCAAACAATAGATCATAATTTTTAAACACTTTTTCCGTTAACTCCTATTTTTTTATATTTTACCATTTAAAATTTTCTTTATGTTAACTGATTCTCTAACCAATGTAATTTATCAACTAAAATAAATTATAGTGAGTAATATTAAAAAATATTTATCCTATAATTATTTATATTATATATAATTTATAATATTAAATTCACACATGTGATGAAAACTAATTTTAATAGAAGCACATTTAATGTTCAGAAACATTGATCTGATTATAAACACACAATCCAGGTTTTTACTACTTAATAGTAAGGGTATTAACTATAAAAAAAATTCCCCAATAATGTACCATATATTATATTAATTATTTTTCTTAAATTAGTTTATCAAATTGTGTGGTTTTAATAAATTTAAATCATTTAACAAAATATTCATTATCATAAAATAAAAAAATTTCAATTTTTAAATTATTCATTTACATTATGTTAAAATATATTAATAAAATTAAATAATTTATCTCTATATAGTTATATATTCCTTAACAGGTTATATGTTCAAGAAAAATAAATAGAAGTCGTTAATTCATTCAATTTTTGTCACTTTTAATAATATTATTATCATTTACTTTTGTTAACTATTGACCCAATAACTCATGTGTTGTTCCTTCTTATAAACCTAACATAATTATTTAATCTATAAAAATTAAAATTAATTATCATGATAAGAAACCACATTTAAATTTCAAAATATATTTTATCACTCAACATTTGATATTGTTTCTTTTTCCCAAATATTTATAAATATTAAAGGGAAAAAAGGTTCCTTTTTTACATTGTCTTCACATAACATATTATATATTTCACATTCATGGAATAATATCCCAATAAATAATTAAAAATGAGAATAAGGTGGACAGATAGGCTTGTATTGTATAAATCTCATATTGATAGTCACCAACAAAGGGCAACATTTAGATCTCTTGAGGGTACATGGAGTTGAGTTCATATAATATTCAATAAAGGAGGAAAGAAATAGATATTAATGAGATTAAAACATAATTAGATGAATTATGGAATAAAGGATTTTTCCATTGAAGAATGTCACATATTGGTTATCTAGTAGTTTTTACAAAATGTTTCACCAATTTTAATGTTTTTATCAATTATAATATATTGTATCAGATGACACATAAAAACCAATAAAATCTTTATATAATTAAGGAATGGTTTGACCATGTAAAATTTTATTCTATGTTTTCTAAAATGGATTTGTGGGTAAGGTAACTTCAACTGTAGGATATTTATTTTTGTATGTTATAAAATCATTTTAGGAGGCTCAACCTAGTCAGTGAGTTATCTTCATGTGCATCCAAGAGTCCTGAGATCAAATCAAGGAGGAGTTATATTTCTTAGACACTATAGATGTATTGTATCAAGTACTATTTTAAGTACTATAGAAAGTATTTTAGTTGGTATTGTTTGGTTCTATAGTAGTAAGAACTATTCATCTATTTTGGCCATCAGGCCAGAAGATTGTTCATCATATCCTTAGTGCCTTCATGAGACCCAATTTATTTGGGATTGTAATGATTTTAAGACACATCCAAGAATTTTGGCCACTTCTTGTACTTGGATCCACCTAAAGGCCTTAGGGAACATGAAATTAAAAGAAAACATAACATATCAATAGAACAAGGATTCGGAGTTTGAGCCTGCACCAAAGTACAAACAACTATAATTAGAATAATGAGTGGGTATAGCATTCTTATTGGTACCAGGCATATGCATCTCTACATAGGATAGTTATTCAACCATCCTTGAGATGGTGGGGAGCTGACATCATGATATATAATTGGGATGGAAAATTATATGTAGTCTGTTAGGGATGAATTTATCTATGGTCCCTAGGCCATGTGATTTATCACTATGCTTACCAACCATGTAAGTGATCCCCTCAACCCTTAAGAGGTGGAATATAAAAAATTAAATAAAAATAGAAGGCCTTTGGTCCATTATGGTATAATAATTTTAAGATATTTTATTGTTTGTATGAGTTCTTCATGATTTCATTTGGTTTGATGAACATACCATTTGGTTTTATGGATACGATTAACAAAATCATTAACCAATACATGGATCAATTTTTAGTTTTCTATTGGTTCCATATTTGAGTATTATACCCTATTTTATAACAGTAAAACAACAATGGGAATATATAACGAATAGTAGATGAATATTTAAACATAACCAATAACAAAATATTAATGTAACCAAATAAAAAAAATACAATAATCAACTGATTGGAATCTTACAAGTCACAAGTACATGTCGTGTGTATAAATTGAAAAACTGAAATAAAGAACATAACAACCCCCATATGGGTCCACAATCACATCTGGTTTCCTCCTCCATGGTCCATCATCAACTCGCCAACTATCATAGGCCATTATCATGCGTCTTTTCCTACAAAAACAATGTATATTATTATACCAATCAGGAATCCTGAATCATTCCCTATTTGATATCATACCACAATACATGATTTGACTTGTTCTAATGTTTGTAGTATAAAATGTGATATGATATCTTAGTACCTAATTTGAAAAATGCTGATGATCAAATTATTCCCTTCTGAGGCCATATCTCACAGTGTGTTTATTATCATTTTTTAAATTTACACATTAAACCAAAGATACAAATATCTAAAACTATTGGTTTGGTGACCATGTTACATTTCTATCATCTCAATTTAGCAATCATGTTCCCATTATACCACTCACAAGTATAATGACCATGTTTCCATTTATACTTCTCAATTGAATGACCATGTTCACATTATTTTACTCACATGTAAAACTTCCATGTTACCATTTTTACTTATCAATTTATAATGAAAATGTTCCCATTATTTTACGCATTATTAATTCATAATTAATTGACAACTTCAACTCCATTATTAGTTTGACAATTTCGTAATCACATCAATAAGGTTAATCAAATCCTTAAATAATTAAGTATGTCAGTCTCAATAATTAATTTTCCCCTTAAATAGTCAATAAAAGAATTAATAACTCCTAATTAATTTTATTGAATTTATTATCTCATTCTAAATATCAACTCTTCATAATAAATTCCACAATTCATTTTTAACATCATTATATTAGTAATCATAATTGATACACAATTAATTATCTCAATCTAGATAATTTAATGTCTTATATTTAATCCCATGGTTAATTACTAGAGTTTAAAACCTTAAATATAATAAATAAATTCCCCGAAATTGATTATCTCGTATGACAGCCCCTTAGTCTCATGATTAATCTCATAATAAATCAATTATTTTATAAATTCATCAAAATATTAATTGGTCAACCTATTTAACCAAATATTTAAAAACTATTTATAATGAATGAAATAAATTATAATATATTTAAAACCAAAAAAATATTTGACATGGTGAATTTTATTTCAGAACACCTAACTCGATTCGTTTATGTAAGTGAACTCTATAGAAATCCTTAAAATCTGAGCAACACAACAATGTCGATATAAGATACAGATAATAATTGCTCAATGAAAGTTAGGATATTATGATCCATTAATTATATTTGTAGATCTTAAATCATAGATATAGATATCATTGATTAGGATAAGATATATATATATATAAACTATGTATAAATCACACTAAAAGATAATGAAAAAAGAGGAGAATGAACAAGATAAGCTTCAGGATCATATCCACATTCCCATAGAAGAGAAAATCATCGATTCATGCTTTTAATCTCAAAGAAAGGCAGTCAGATGGCCTTGGAACCCCTCTGGAAGTCTCTAAAATCATCAAAAATCATAAAATCCTAAGACAATGTTGAATATGAGATGTTTTGAGAGTTTTAGGGAATTTAACATTATTTTTAGATAAATAAATACCTTGCACAAGATTTCTTTGGTAGGGGAACCCAGTTATAAAAACCATGGGGCAACCATACAAACCTCACTGTCTAGGGTCACACATTTACTCCTAAAGGGCCAAACAATTTTATAAATGGTAATCAAACCATTGATCCCTCACTATCCAGGGTCCCACATTTATCTAGGATTGGGGGCATGGTTTCCACTAACCATGCACCAACCATATATGTCACATATTTTCATAAATTTTTCCTAAAACCCCATCCAAATGCACCGTATTTCATAAATATTATCTAATGAACATAAAAAATTGAAAATTACATGAGTTCAAGACTGAGATAACACCATATATGGTCGAGATCATACAATATCCCTCCTATAAACATATCATCCTCGAGATGCACATCCGAACATCGCCAAAATTCCATGACAACAAGTTAATGATGTAAGTCCCTCATTTATTCTTTTATTTACCATGTTTAGACTTTTACACATTCATGTTGACATAACACATGGAATATCAACACTGTATTTCCTTGTAACACCTTTTAAATTAGATCATGCTCACGTATCAAATTTTCATAGAAAGAAACAGCTATCTCAATTTCTACCTCATCCACATCGATCATATGAGATGGGATTGGGTGATACATATATAGTTGTGATACATGGAAGACATTAAGTGTGGCTCTATATTTTTATAGAAGATAGATTCGGTATGCTACTAGGATGATTATTTCCCTGATCTCAAAAATTACAACAAACCTATCTGCCAATAACCCATTCCTGCATATCCTGAAGTGACCCAACATAGGTGACACCCGAAAAAATACATGATAAAGCTATATAAACTCTTTGTGTCCATCTCATATATCTGTATTAATATTTAAACTAATATATGATGTGGTAATACATTTTCAAAACAACTGTACATGTTCTTATGTATCCTTCATGAGACTTGGTCGCAACAACTCCGACTCACCAACATTAATCCAACATAGTGGTGGTCAACACAACCTACCATAAAGAGCATCAAATGGTTTGATTTATATTGTTTCATGATAACTATTAATATTTTATAACTCCACCAAATCATAGTGTCTATCATAAGACCTACTATTGTTGAGGAAGAAATCCTGTAACATATCCTAAAGCACATATATAGTACACATTGACTGGACATATGTCTGTGGGTGGAAACTTGTAATAAATTAAACTAATGTTCCAACATATTTATACAATCCCTTCCAATACCATTATGTAATGTGTGAATCATGATTTAAAATAATATTCTGTCAAACTGCATAAAAACGGACTATCTCCCGATAATAATGTTTTCCCAAATGCACTGCTGTAATGGATACCCTTATTTGTAAGAAATGTGAAACTGTTTTTTTTTTCAATCATTAGTGACCCAAATTTAATAATTCATCATAATTGTATTCAAAATACCTACCATAAATTCAATGGTCATGTCATCCCACTTCTATCCCGTGATATAAATAGGATACTCTAACCATCTAGGTTGTTGAATAATTGGCATTATCTACCTATAGGTGAGGCATCGTGTCATAACCCCATGTATCTTCATTTTCATGACCAGCCACCAAAAATGTCATTTTCGGTCATAGTACAATTTGGAAACACTTAGATGCACTACCAACATTGATGTGTGAATCTCATGCATCAGTTCCTCTAAAATTCTCATAAAAACAACAACCTGATTCATGACAAAAATTATTTCATCTTCATCTACCATCCAGTATAAAGGTGTCTCCCCACTATGAAATAATTCTCTCCAGGTTTGGAACAGCAGATCCTTATACTACCTTTCCATGATCCATACCAAAAGCATATAATTAATTGGAACTAAAACTAGTGACATTTCTTCCTAATTTTCTTAAACCACCACATGTATATCATCTAGCACCACCATTATATTTGAATCTTCACTTGACTCCTGAATCATTATGGGTTGTTATTCCCTACACATAGCATCAAAAACATTTTTTCCCAACTTGGTATTGAATTCCATATCAAAATAAAATTATTTCATATATTCAACCCATATTTTCTACCAATGACTAAAATCACGCTGTGAAAATATATACTTCAAGATATTCTGATCTGTATAAATTATAAAAAAACTCACCAAAAATTAATATCCCAAATATTTTAGATCATACACAACAATTTTTATATTGGGGTCATGCATAGGGTATTTTTTTCATGTCTCCTCAACTACTTTGGACCATATTCCCCAACTCAATCTCCCCACAACAACACTACGATGAGTTTGATTCCAGAAGTGTCCCAATTAAATGTGGACTTCTCACCAGATTATGGTTTGGTAAAAAGTGGTTATGATTTCATATTTTTATCAACCTTAAAAAAATAATGATTATAAGCATATGTCCAATCAAACATTACTACCTTTTTCCTAAATCCTAAAAGCAGTGAAGCTAAATGGGAAATGCCTTGAATGAATCTCTTTTAATATCTTGCTAACCCCAGAAATAATCAAATAATGAAAAAAACCACGAGATTCTCCCATGAAACTGCTACATTAATATACGGACTTGGCCTTAATATGTTACATAATATTGAATTAACCAAATAATTTACATTGAGGATCTTTTCAGGTTTAGATTTTTGGATAATTAGTCCATAACAATTACATTACATCTAAAAAATTACAAGGTAGACATTTCTTCTTAGTTTCCATTTTTTTCACAAAATAAAAACATTGGAAAAAAAGAGTCATGTCTAGTTCCATGTTTTAGAGAGCATGGCATTTAATTGATCCCATCATTGACCCTATTCCACCTTTTTTCCTATGAAAAAAAATTCAAAAATATGGGATGAGCATAAAATTCTCAGTAAGTGATACACAAAGAAGAAAAACTATTAGTTTTTCAAAAAAAAATTAAACCATCAATACTGTGTCATATGTAATACATTTCAGCTTTATGAAGTAGTAAACACTCTTCACTAAATAAAAGATAATTTCATACCCTTTTGTAACAAAATGATTACCATAAAACCCATATTAATAACACATAACATATAAAGGTAACTTGGGACATAAACATTCATAAGTGGAATAACCATACGGTCGACATCCACTCATACCACTAAATGGTATATCTATATAGTCGACTTACATACCCAATGCATTGGTGGTTATAATGTAACCACCCGTCCTGGATTATCATGACACCACCCATCTTTTATTTTATTTCTTAACCTCCCTTGAAATGTCCAAGTACAATTGTAAAATCATAACAAATAAAATATTTTAAATATAAATATTTCACTAATAAAATTTACTTTGTTATCAAAATGAAATTATTTCAAGATATTGAAATAATAAATCCATTTAAAAAACTATTTTCAATACCAAAAAACACAAAAATTGAATATGGGATTTCCTTTTCATTTAATAAAACATTATGGATTATAGAGAATGCCAAATAACGATTATTTTACTGAGAGGTCATTGTCACCACAAATGATAAAAAAATTCATTTTTCATTTTGTAAAATGATTCTAAGAAAAAAGATTACCATTTAATGAAATTAAATGTAAAATGGTTTTATTGTAAATTGTGTAAATGATAAAGGTATATAATATCAAAATATTCCTTAATGAAAGGAGATTTAGATGAAGTCTATTACCTTCTGTCCGACTTGAGATGTTCATTCTTAATCTCCTGAATAATAAACTAATGTTAATTTCTAATTTCTTATGAAAATTTTTTAACTTTATTATACCATTTATATCACTTATTACCATGTTATAATCATTTTATAATAATTTTTGTTAATAACATTTTTTTGTTGATATTTTGTACTTGAGTAAAAAATGGACTTCTTATAATTTCATGTTGTTCACATGGTCAAAATTTCATTATATCCAGAATGATATTCATGATTTAGATTTCATATATATTATATATATCAAGTATATATATATATATATATATATATATATATATATATATATATTTATAACAGAACATATCATTTGGATGTAAGAAATTAAATGCACAGTTTATGGAGACGGTAAGCCGTACGTATGCAAGAACGCTACTTTCATTTCTATTTCTTCTTTTAATGGATTTAAAACATAATGATGCATAGGTATATTATAATTCTAGTTTGATATCATATATAATGTCATTAATGACATCATTTATACATCCCATATATGGATTAACTGGTCCTATCACTTTTAGGGGTCGGTAGTACGCACTTCCTCCAATGAAATTATCGTGTTTACCCATAATGGAAACCATAATGGTATGATATAAAAGAAAAATACTGAAGAATATAAAATACATAAATATAATATATATCATATATAATTATAGGATCATCTAAATGGCCACCATGAGAGGCTATAGGAGATAATCGAACAATCATCGTTTTGTGAGACATTAGTTTTCCATTCACAGAAACATTATGTTCTTCACCAATTAAATGGAGGTGTGTGTATGTGTAGTTAAAATCCTTTTCATAACAACATCCTAGTATAATGAGTATACTGGTGTTGTTATAAAAGAAATTAATAAAAATAGTTTATGGGTTAGTGAAGTAAAATAAATGAAAAGAAGTTAAGAGGAATCGTTACCTTTAATTTGGGTAACTTCCTCTGGTTTAAACTAAAAGGACTTCGTAAAGTGTCATATAAATAAGTTATGTCTTCTAGGAGGAGGATAGGGATGTATGAAGATTAATTGGGAAGAGGTTGGATGAGCCATGGTGCTTGAGATGTGTGAAGAATTTTTAAGAAGTGAGGGCTTTTTATAAGTGGGAGGAGGGGCTCTTTAGGAAAGTGTGAAAATATTATTTGACTATATATTGATATTTCGTTTCTAAAATTCCAAAACTAATTAATTTAAAATATAAGATGAATAATGGTCGTAATAAAGTCATCCAATAAGAATTGGACAGGTTTTTCAAATTATTTTAATATTTATAATATTATTTATTTAAATATTTAATTAATAAGGTAAATACTGCATCATTATTCTGTCATAAATAATTTAATTTATATGATGACTAAAAATTATAAAAATATTCTATAATGTAGGAAATATTTTTATCTTTTCAATAAGTATTAATATTGGAAATGATAATTTTTATAACACCTCATAAAAATTAATTTACTAAAAGATATTTGTTTTTGTCATTTTTGTCGTCACTTTAAGTTAATTAATCTTAAGTGTCATAATCACTCCCAAGTGGCTCAATGGGGTCCCAAAATAGACCCAATGATGCCCATGGTCAGCCATGACTCATCCAATAAGGTTTTTACTAGTGTTAATTTAATTTGTATTATTATATTAATTTTAGCTTGAATTGCTCTATTTTTCTTTAACCATGGTAAATTAAAGTAAAAAATTACTATACACCAAAAATTATTTTCATCATATTAAACAACAATTTTTTTACTAGTAACAACAAATTATGTCAGTTATATGATATTTAATCCACATAAGTGGTAAAATTTCATTTAATTGAAAATGTAAGTTTTTAACAACTACTTAATGGTTTCACTATTCATCTAAATTTGATGTTTTTCAGAAAACTAACAAAAATTAAACCTAATATATATTTGATATTATGAATTAAAAAATTATTTATATTTTACCAAATTCAATACATAGAAGTGGAATTAATTTATTTAAAATTAATTCATATTGCCAAATAAAATATAGTGTTATTAAGAAACTATAACTATCAAAAGTTTGATACAAGTTTATGAAAAATGTCAATGTGAAATTAATTACAATGAACAAAATTTGATGAATTGGTAAAAATATAATCTAATTAAACTTTAAACCCAACTAAAAAGATAATATAAACAAATAAATAAATTAGAATAAAAGGCACTTTTGAATAAAAATACTGCATTTTTCACTATTCATAAAAAATGAACTTTTCCATAAAATTACAAATAATTTACCCAAAGTGAATCTTAATGTCCATAATCTAATGAAGAATTTTATTATATCAAATAGATCACATAAAAGTGACCAAAACATGATTTAAAAGAAGGTTGGCCATTAAAAGGCGATAAATCGATCTTTTAAAGTAATTTATGCTTAGAATTAGATTCATTCACATTTTAAACCTCTAAATTTTATTTGAAAAACTTGTATAACCATATTGTAGTTAGTTTTTTTCATTCATACCAATACAAAAAATAAGAGTTAAACACCATTTAAAATAATATTATTATACAATTAGCGTGCAACGTACGATTTCAAAGAAACTCATTGTTATGTATGTTGTACCCCCTCAAACATAGAAACCCCTTTGAAGTAAAATTAATATTTAATTCAATAATATTAATAAATATGAAAATATCATATTTATTCTTTTTCTTGGGATGATACATCCTTCCCCCTTTTGGAAATTTCTTCCTCGCAATTTTTATTCACTTATCAAATAAGTGGGGGTATCTATCCCCCATAGCATTTTTAGATTCCCACGTTTCCTTTTCAACCATATGGTTTTTCCACGAAACCATTACCATGTGAATTACCTTATTTTGCAACACTTCTTCCCTATGGTCAAGAATCTGGACTAATTGTTCCTCATAAGAGAGGTTCTCTTCCAACTGAACTACCACTAGACATAGAACATGAGATGGATCTGGCATTTAGATTCTCAACATTGAAACATGAAAAACATTGTTTACTTGGGATAAACATGGAGGTAAAGACACTGTGAATGTAACTGATCCAAATTTATCAAGGATTTCATATTGTCCAATGAACCTTGGACTGAACTTTTCCCTTCTTACCAAATAACATCACACTTTTCCATGGAGAACCCTTGAGAAAGACATGATCACCTACCCAAAAAGAAATATCCTTCCTCTGGTAATCTGCATAACTTTTTTGTCACCTCTGAGCTGTTTTTATTTCTTCTGAATCAACTGAAATTTTTCTGCAATCTCTTCTACCAATTCTTGTCCCATCAGCTTCATTTCACCTACTTCATCCCAAAATGTTGTAGTTTGACTACACATTCCATATAATGACTCAAATGGAGCCATCTGTATATTAGAATGAAAACTGTTTTTATATGAAAATTCAACAAAAGAAAGATGTTCGTCCCAATTTCCCAGGTAATCTAGTGAACACACACGTAGCATATCCTCCAAGGTCTGAATTTTTCATTCTGACAGCCCATCTGATTGCGTATGAAAAGATGTACTAAAATTTAATTCAGTACCTAATGACATTTGAAGGCATTTTTAATGTTAGAAGTAAACCTGGGATCACGATCAGATTCCACTAGAGAGGGGAACTCCAATCAACCTGATCATATCTTTAACATACTACAGAGAAAGTTGATCTAGAGAAAAAGTATCTCGAATAGGAAGGAAATGAGCAGATTTAGTCAATCGATCAACAATAACCCATATTGCATTATTACCTCAAGATGTCCTTGGTAATCCCACAATGAAGTCAATGTATATATTTTTCCATTTCCAATCTAAAACTGATAAAGACTAAAGCATCTTTTTTTGGTAACTTCCACTCTACTTTAACATGTTGACAAGTCAAACACTTCACAGGGAAATCAACAATATCACTTTTCATTTCACCCCAACAGTAATACTTCCAAAGATCTTTGTATATCTTTGTACTACCAGGATGAACTGAGAATGGGGAACTATAAGCTTCACAAAACAACTCATTCTTCAACTGTGAATCACAAGGCACAGATAATCTTTTTTTGAACCTCAAAACACAATAATTATCAATGTTAATATCAGGAAACTTAACCTTCTGAACCAACTCTACATTTTTCTACAACACACTGTCTCCTTTCTGTACATTCTTTATTCTGTCTGATAGAGATGATTTCGTTGACACCTGAAACAAAACAGAAGAATTTATTACACCAAAAACTTCTATGCTAATGTTTATCAAATAAAAAACCAAAGGATCTCATTCCAAATGTATCATGGTTAATGAAGCATTACATTTTTACTCAAAACATCAGCCACTTTATTTTCCTTCCATAGAGGGTAATGAATCGTGCAATCATAATCCTTGATTAATTCCAACCATATACTCTGTCTCATGTTTAATTATTTTTAAGTGAATATACAGTTCAATATTTTTTGGTCAGTATATATTACACATTTTACTCCATTAAAATGATGACTCCAAATTTTTAAATCAAAAATAACAGGAGCTAATTCAGAATCATATGTAGTGTAATTAAACCAATGAGGTTTTAACTGAAGTGAAGCATAAGCGATTACCAGGTCAATCTGAATTAGGACACATCCATGTACTTTTAACAAAGAATCACTATAAATTACTACCTCACCATTTCATGGAGCCAGCACCAAAACTGGAGCATTCACCAATCTTATTTTCAATTTTTGAAAACAATCATCACATTATTTTTTACAAACTAACATAACACCTTTTTGAATAATCTTAGTCAATAGAATAGATAACCATGAAAATTTCTCATCAGTTATCCATTAGTAACCTACCAAACCAAGAAAACTACCAATCTCAGTTATATTTGTGGGTCTTGTCCATTCTTCAATAATGTGTGTTTTAGCAGGATCAACAGTTATGCCATTTTTTAAAATAGTGTTTCCATGAAATGAAATTTTCAATAACCAAATCTCACTCATTCTAAATTTCCAAAACAGTTCATTTTAATTTATGGTTTTCAGGAGAACCCTTAAATGACATTCATGTTCTTCTTTACTTTTGGAATAAACCAAAATATATAATCAATGAACACAACCACAATCTTATCCAAGAACTCACAAAAAATTCTATCTATAAGATCCATGAATACAATAGGTGAATTTGTTAAACCATAATTCATAACTAAAAAATCATAATATCCATATCTAGTAAGAAATGCTGTCATTGAAATGTGTTCATCTTTTACATTAAACTGATGGTACCCTGAACTCATATCATTCTTCAAAAAATACTGAGCACCCTAGAGCTGATCAAACAAATCATTGATATGAGGCAAAGGATACTTATTCTTAACCGTGATGTTATTCAATGCTCTATAATGAATGCAAAGTCTCATTGAACCATCTTTCTTTTAAACAATTATGATAAGAGCACCCCATGGTGATGTTCTAGGTCGAATTAATCATTTATCTAATAACCCCTACATCTGCTTATTTAACTCTAAAAGTTCCATTTGAGACATTCGATAAGGGTGTTTTGAAATTGGATTAACATCAGGAACTATGTCAATAATAAATTCAACCTACCAATCAGGTATAATACCATGAAACTCATCAGGATAAAAATCAAGATACTCATTTTCCACTGGAACGTCATTTCTCTAAATAGTTTCATTTTTTCAGCAATATGGGAAAAGAATCATTCATTTACATCCTTTACTAGTTTCTTTGCATCCTGATATTTTATAAAAAATCAAGGGTCCATTCTTATACACAAACTAAAAATCATTCTAAAAAGAAACCTCTTTAGATCTGCAGTAAATCTTAGAATGATAAACAAAAATCCAATCCATACTCAAAATAACATCAAACTACACTATCGGCAAAAAAATAAGGGTTTCAGGTAGATTATTCCAACAATCAAGAAGAAGAAGGTTTATATAATTTCTTTTCATCCCAAAGTTTCCTCTATGTGTTTTTACTAGAAGTTCAATATTCATATCGTGAGATGGAATTCCCAATTTAATAGAAAAATTATCAGAAATGAAAAAATATGAAGACCCAGAATCAAAAAACACATTGGCTTAATCCGAAGAAACAAACAGTGTACCTGATACTACTTCATTTGATGGACCTACATCTGTTGAAGTAGTTGAAATAGATTTCACCACCCATTTATGCTTGTAGTCTGGATGCTTTCCCTTAGTTTTGTTCTTCGTTGAGAACTCATTTTAATAATCACCCATTAAATTTATCTTAAAACATTTTTCTGCAGGCTTTTCATTTTCATCTTGATCTTCTTCCATACTAGTATGAGCAATATGACTAGACATACCACACTAGAAGCACTTCTGAGACATTGATAACCATTCTCCAGGATGCTTTTTACCACACTTCTCATAAGATGGATATTTAGTTTTCTTACCTTCAGGCTTCATTATTTAATTATTTACCATTTCCTTCCAACTAGACCTCTTATTCAGTTATTTTTCAAAGAACATCAAATCATTGGTAAACTCTTTTTCCACCTTCTCCAATCATCGAACATGTTTTTCATAAATTTTGAACTCACGAGTGGATAATCTTCTTCAATATTGTGGATTTAGTTCTATGTAAAAATTAATTATCTTACTACCAAGATCTCAAATGATATTTAGAGCATACCTAGCCAGTCAAGTGAATTTTTTTTTTCGTAAGCATCCACTGAGTCATCCTCCCACATCAATTCTAAGAATAGTTTTTCCATCCTAAGACGATCCACATTAGGAAAATATTTCTCAAGAAACATACCATTGAATTCATCCCAATCAAAAGGATCAATATTCCCACTAGCCCTAATATATTTCACCATTGACCACCACTGATTTGATTCACCTTCAAAACAGTAAAAAGGGAGACTAACCTTTTCATGTTCTGAATCACCCACAATATCAGAAATTTTTTCTAGTGATTTAATCCACCGTTCTGCTAATATATGATCATATGATACTCTAAATGATGGGAGATGTTGCCTCATGAAATGATACACTACTAACATGTTCCTCTATGGTTGATCCTGCTGATCTCATGCATGGATACCACCACCATTTATATCCTAAGTGATTTGTGCCCTCACAACAAAAAACTATTCAGTTCTAATTCTAACCATATTAGGTTTCTGATTTAGAAGGTTGTCTTCCACATGATGTCGTCTTGACATAGCTACGTTGTTTCCTATATTGAAAACCATTCTGAAAATAGAAATATATTAGGCAATGAAACATGGTAATCTTTAAATATGATATCATTTAATATTACCATAATTTCATTTATGGATATTAATTTAACAAAATCCTAACTCCTAAAGTTGTCTAAACCGACTTCTGATACCAACTATAAGGACCTGACCTTAAAACATTACATAATATTGAAATAAACGAATAATTCACATTGACGAACTTTTTAGGTTTACAGTTTTAGAGAATTAGTCCATAACTATTACATTACCTCTCAAAAATTACAAGGATGACACTACTACTCAGATTCCATTTTTTTAAGAAAATAAAAACACTTGAAAAAATAGTCATGTCTAGTTCCATGTTCTAGACATCCTGAAATTTCATTGATCCCATCCTTGACCCTATTCCACATTATGTCCTTTGAAAAACATTTCAAAAACATGGGATGAGCATAACAAGCTCATTAAGTGATACACAAAGAATGAAATCCGTTATTTTTTTGAAAACAACAAGTAAACCACGAAAACATTATCATAAGAAATACATATCACCTTTTTGAAGTAGAAAATACTACTCAATGAATGAATGATCATTTCTTACCCTTTGGTAATCAAAATATTACCATTAAACCCATATAAAGAACACTTAACATATAAAGTTAAATGTGGACATAAACATTCTTATGTGGAATAACCATACGGTCGACTTCCATACATATCAATAAATAGAATAGTTGTATGGTCGACGTCCTTACCCAATGCATTAGAGGTAATAAGATAACAACCAATCCTGGTTTACATGGCACCACATGTCTTTTGGTGTATCATGTAACCACCCCTCAAATATTCAAGTACCATAATAAAATCAAAACCCATAAAATATTGGAAATGTAAACAGTTCACTAAAAAAATTTAATTTGTAATCACAAGAAATAATTTCAGAATATTGAAATAATAATTCAATTTAAAAAACCATTTTAAATACCAAAACACCCAAAACAGAATAAGTGATTTCATTTTCATTGTAGAAAACATTAATAATTATAAAGGAATCTGAATGACGATTACTGTGGCGGAGAGGTCATTGTCACCGCAAATATTGAAAGCATTCCGCTTTTCTTTTAGTAAAACTATTTATGAAAAATAATTTCCATTAAATTAAATTAAAAGTAAAAGGGTTTTAATATACACCGTGTAAAAGATGAATGTATATAATATCGAAATATTCCTCAATGAATGGAGATTGAGATGAAGTCCCTTACCTTGTGTCCGACTTGTCCCATTCATTTTTTAATCATCAAAATAATAAACTAAAGTTAATTTCTACATTATTAAGAATCTCTTTTAAGTTTATTGTTCAATTTATATCACTTATTACCACGTTATAATCATTATGTAATAATTTATGTTAATAACTTTTGTTTTGTTGATATTTGGTAATTGAGTCAAAAATGGACTTCTTATAATTACAAGTTGTTCACATGGTCAAAATTTTATTATATCCAGAATTATATTAATGATTTGGATATAATATATATCATATATATCCAGTATATATATATTTTTTATAATAGTACATATCATTTGGTTGTAAGATATGAAATGCACCGTACATGGAGTTGGTAAGCCGTACATACCCATGGGCGCTACATTCATTTATATATTTTATTTTAATGTAATTAAAACAAAATGATACATATGTATATTTTATCTACACTATAATATCATATATAATATCAATAACTGCATCCTTTAAACGTCCCACTTATGGCATTAATGACTCATATCATGTCGAGGGGGCGGTGGTCCGCACATCCTCAAATGAAATTATCATGTTTACCCATAATGGAAACCATAAAGCTATGATATAAAAGAAAAATAAAGAAGAATTAAGAAAACAAACTCATAATATATATCATATATTAATATAGTGTCCTCTTAATGGTCACATTGAGAGTTGGTAGGAGATAATCAAACAATCATCGTTTCATGATGTGTAAGTTTTCCATTAATAGAAACATTATGTTCTTCATCCATTAGATAGAGGTGTGTCTAAGTATAGTTCTAATCCTTCTCATAATAACATCCTAGTATATTTAGGATAATGTTTATGTTATTAAATAAAGGATTAAAAAGTGTTTAGTGGTTGGAGAATTAAAATAAATGAATAGAGGTTAAGAGGAATAACTTTAATTTGGGTAACTTTATTTGGTTTAATCAAAAAGGATGACTTGAAGTGAATTCTGCCTAAGGTAAGGGATTTAAGATGAGGATAGGGATGTAGGAAGATTAATTGGGTAAAGGTTAGAAGAGATAAGGGGCTTGAGAGGTGTGAGGAATTGGGTATAAGTGAGGGCTTTTTATAAGGGGGAGGAGGGGCTCTTTAGAAAAGTGTGAAAAATATTATTTTATTAAATAAAGATATTCAGTTTCTAAAGATCCAAAAATAATTATAGTCAAAGATAAGATGACTCATGGCCGAAATAAAATTATTCAATATGAATTGGACTGGTTTTGGATATTATTTGAATATTTATAATCATATTTATTTAAATCATTAATTAATGAGGTAAATAAAACATCATTGTTGTGTCACAAATAATTTAATTTATTTGATGTCTAAAAATTATAAAAAAATACTTTGAGGTAGAAAATATGTTTAGATTTCCATTGAATAATTATAGTCGAAAAGATAATTTATATAACCCCTTATAAAAATTAATTTATCAAAAGAAATTTGTTTTTTTCTTTACTTTAAGTAAATTAATTTAAAGTGTCATAATCACTCCCATGTGTCTCAATGGCATCCCAAAATCGACCAAATATGCCCATGGTTGGGCATGACTCATCAAATAAATATAGGACAAGTTTTATGGTAATTTTGTATTATTATAATATTATATTTACCTTGAAATACCATTTTAACCTTCAACTGCAGTAAATAAAAGTCAAAAGTTACTATTCACCAAAAATTATTTCATTCTTATTGAACCACATTTTACATACTATTAATAACCATGTAGGACAGATTTTCTAAATTTAATCCACAGAAGCGGTAAATTTTCTTATAAATTAAAATGTCAGTTTTTAACTACTACTTGGTGGTTTCATTATTTATCAAAATTTGATGTTTTTCAGAAAACTACCAAAAATTTATCCTAAAAATTATTATATATTTTTAATTAAAAAATCATGTAAATTTTACCATATTCAAAACATATAAGTTTCATTAAATAAATTAAAATTAATTCTTATTGTCAAAACCAATAACATGTTTTTAAGAAACAATAACTATCAAAAAATGGATACTTGTTTATGTACAATTTCAATGTGAAATTAATTAAAATGACCAAAATTGGATTAATTGGTAAAAATATAATCAAATTACACCTGTAAAAAAATTATAATGATAATATAACCATATGAATATATTAGACTAAACGGCACTTTTGAATAAAAATACAGTATTTTTCACTATTCATAAAAGATGAACTTTATCAAAAAAATACTGAAAATTTATCCAATGTAAATTTTGATGTACCAAATCAAAAAAAAATTATTTTCTCAAATAAAACATATTAAAGTGAGAAAACTATATTTAAATAGGTTCCTCCATTAAAATGTGGTAAATTGTTCTTTTAAAGTAAATTATGCATAAAATTAGATTCATTCACATTTTAAGCCTCTATATTTTATTTAACAAACATGTATAATCATATTGTAGTTAGTTTTGTTCATTCCAACCAATACAATAGCTAGGAGTTAACAACTAATTAAAATAATAATATTATATTATTAGTGTGCAATGTAAGATTTCCAAGAAGGCCGTTGTTATGTATCTGGTACGCCATCAAACATAGAAACACCTTTTAAGTAAAATTAATATTTAACTAACAAATATTAATAAATATGAATATATCATATTTATTAATTTTCCTGGGATGTTACAATTAACCATTTATGGGTTCACTCAAACACCTTCCTCTAAGATGATGTGCCCTAAGAAGTATACCTAGCCAATCCAAAATAAGGACATATATTGCATGGCATATAGCTGATGCTCTATTTGTGTATACAAGATGATGTTAAGATGTTTGGAATGATCATCACATGTCTTTAAGTACGAAAATATTTCTTAAACAAACAAGAAAACAATCTAATATATGTATTGGTTGAAGATTCTCTTTATCAAGTCCATAAACACTTCTGGCCCATTCATCATCCCAAATAGAATTATAATGAATTCATAAAAGAAAATATTACTTTAAAGAGAATTACATAGTATATTAGAATTATTAACTCTCACCTTATTATACCATAAAATTAAGACCATCATTTATAAGATGCATGCTCCTCCAAGAGGTCAAACAGATCATCATTGTTCAGAAGAGGACATTGGTTCAACACTGTCAACTCATTCGACATCTGGTATTCAACAAACAAATGTAGAGTCCCATCATCCTTTTTGTAAACAATACTGGCTGACCCCAATGTTTTATTCATAGTCATAACCCTATATAAAAACTCCCCCATCATGATCAATACATTAAAAATCATTTCATATATATAGTAATTAGAGGAAATGGTATCAAATAATGCACTCTATAAAGTAAAATCTTCTAGAATACTAACTCCCACTATCACTGGCCCAATCTCAATCTCCATAAGTATAGGATTCACAACATGTAACTATCTTACACCTCATTCAAGTTAGGTTGACTGACTCCCTTGAGTAGTACCACATTTTTGTTATGGGTGTTCTAGCTTTGAAGATCAATGTCCACATCCTTTAATATCTCAACCAGTAGTACTCTACCTACCATACTGATGATGTGTAGAAAATCCCCTTTCCATAATATTAAATTTCTTTGTTTCCACTACAATAATTGTATGTTTAGGCGATATGTATAAAATCTATATATTACTCATCATTCCACAATATATACACTCTACTGGTAGTCTAGGATAATGTTGAAGAGAGCGTCTCGGCCTACCGCATTGATGACAGATCACACAGTAATGTATAGTGAAATCGATCCTCCTATATGGGTACTCGGTATTTCAATAGCATGGATATGTTTCTCATAATGGTACTTCATACTCTTGGAAGTGACACATTCTAATTGTCTAGAAGAACCCAGATGTGAACAACTATAACCCACCTTCTAGTTTCCCCCAACTATGAGATCCTGATCAAGTACTTCTGTAAATTTTTTTAATCAAAAGCGGCTAAGAATCGACTTAATTTCACACTTAAGTCCATACGAAAAGAAATAAATTATACCTGCCTCATCATTTTTTTAATTCTAGAGAAAATAATTGTAGATATATGAATAATTTAACATAATCTATCATGGAAATTCTCTCGTGGTTCGGATTCATGAACTCTGCAGCATTCTCTTACCTTAGTAAATATGGATCAGTCTTCTCTAAGAACCTACCCAATAATTCATTTATACCAAACCATTAAATATTTAAATTAATTCCTTTATTTATCAAATGTTCTTAACTAATCCACTTATCATATAAGAAGCTAATGTGACACTCCTCATAACAAGAGACTCTAAACGGTCAATTATAGCCTCTATAAACATGACCCATAGCTCATCTCTTTCAAGTCCACAAGCTCTAGTATAAGTCAGAGGTTTTTGTTACTGGTGATCCCTTATTAAAACACACATGATTTTCTCAACCAATCATAGGTTTCATTTGATGAAATTTTATGATGCGAGAAATGTTTTACTATAACTTATCCCCTTCTTCTACAGCTAGACCCAATAGTGCCTCCTGTTTCCCGACTAGAAGAATATTCCTACCTATGACCCTCATTCTTCCCCTCATCAAGAATCCTAAATAAATATTTTCATAAATTCTGAACACACATATTATTTGTCATAACACTACTATATAACATTTACCCAAGAGGAGAAATATCTCAACTAAACACAATATGTATTTTCCCCACATTTCACTGCATGGTTATAACCGAGGAACAACCAGTAACCTTAGCCTTCCAAAACCTATGTTTTGGTGAACAAGGGTAAAAATAATATCATAAACAAATTTCTTATTTAGACACCCATTTACACTCATTTCTGATCATTTTAAGATATTTCTGGATTCATGTTTTGGAATCATCTTTATTTCAATTTCACAGGAATGGAATATAAATCATGTTCAGAAAATTAACCATAACCCATTTTCTTTTGCATTCCAAAAATACTGCATGTCAAATTAATTCTGAGTTCGATGAATGATGCATCAAGAATTAACAATAATTCAATTCCAGGCCATGAGTAAATTGTCAATAAATTTAAGAAACAAGAATAACATAAAACATCATGTTCTTAATCCAAGGTAAACTAAAATTCAACTGTAATGATAAAAAATTAATAACTGTAATCCCATCTTGTTTACTTGAGGATCCCCTCCCCCCATATGTGTGTTTACAACACCCATGCACAAGCTCATTAACAAGAATCAAAACTTTCTAGTATCTTATATACATTACATAAAAATGAATGAAAATTAAGAATAATTATAACATCCTCATTTCAACTTTGTAATGTATGAAATCAGGTTCCATGTAACGGTTCCTCGACCCAGTTTTCTACATGAACTAATGCATGCCTCCCCATGCACTGGATTCTTCCAACTAGTAACGTGGGTCTGGTAAGTTTGTCATGTATAGAATAAAACATCTTTTATCAGGTTATAACATTAGTTGGAATAGATAACCAATCATAGAGTCATATATAATCACCTCCAACACCAATTCATTATGTAACCAAATACAAAATTCAACAAACAACATGATAGAAATTGGATTTTCCCAAGTACATGACCAATGTATAAAAATAAAACATAAATAAAGATACCAACGACACCCAAATGGGTCCCGTATCAAATCTAGTTCCATCCACAATTCTCCCTAGCAAATTCACCATCAATCATCGAGACATTTCCCATAGCTTGTACTATAGTAAAAAATCCCATTCAGGTAACAATCAAGCAACCCAAATACAGTGTGAGTATAACTCAGTTGGCCTCCTCCAAGTGTGCATAAAACAATTACATTCAATGAAGAGTTTATGAAAATCTATAATGAAATAATTACAATGTATAAATAAATAGTTATCATGTTATCATTTATTCATTATTTAATATTTGAATCTAAAGAGATCCCATTGATACCCATACCTCAATTCAAACTTCCTATCATATCATAGCCCAAAGTGTTCCCAAGGTAATATAATGTCTTAAAAAATGTTTTGTCTCATGATAGACCATAGAGAATAAAAAGGATATGTGGTATCTTATTACCTGATTCGACTCATTCTGAAGTTATAATTATTCTTATGTGAGTCCATAAATCAGAGTGCCTTATTATCATTTTTTTTTCATATATAGAAACTTTTACCAATATCATAAACCATAGGTAATATTAACATGATAACACTCTTACCAATCAATAGAATTACTATATAACCATACATTTACAATCAATTACAACGACCATGTTACCATTTGAAAATATCAATTGAATGTCCATGTTCCCAATCCATTACACCCAAGTACAATGACCATGTTTCAATTTAAACTTCTCAATTTAGAATTACCATGTTCCCATTATTTAAAAATTAATTAGCCATAAAAACATCTAGACTATGTCTAAAATTAGTTAAATACATTAATACGATTAATTAACTAACCTATTATTTAAGATTGTCAATCCCATTAATTAATTAACCAATTAATAAATTAATAACAAAATTTATAACAAATAATTTATACTACAGAAATATGTATCTCATTTTAAATCTCAAATATTCATATAAAATTCCATAATTAATTATCTATATCATAATATCGAGGACCAAAATTTTGCCATAACTAATTATCTCAATATGGTATAGTCAATATCTCGTAATTAATCCCCATTAAAATTATCTAGGATATAACACTTAAATATAATAAATCAATTTCCCCAAATTAATTATCTAAGAGGACATCAACTTTGCCTTATGATTAATATCTTAATTAATAACTTATTTCAACAATTCATTGATTGATTAAATAGTCAACCTAATTAAACCAATTTAGTTAAAAAATTTCTAATAAAACCAAGAAATTATATAATCATCAATACCCACATATAATCTATGAATACATGAATTAGGTTTTAAACCACCTACCTCAATTCATTGATGGATTTCACTCAAAAGAAATCCCCAAAATGTGAGCATCATGACGATGTAGAAATGAGATTCAGACCAAAATCCCATAAAAAATATAGATATCAAGATCCATTAATTCTATATATAGATCTATAACCTTAGATCTATATCTCACCGATTATGATTATATCTATATAAAATTGATGATAAATCGCACCAAAATATCAATTAAACAGATGAGAATGAACAATATAGGCGTATAGATGAGATCCAGTTATCCAGAGAAGAGAGAATCTTTAATTATGGCATTGAATTTCAAATTAAAGTGGTCAGAATTCCTTGAATGAACTCCATAAAGATATGGAATCCCTCAAAATCATGAAATCCTAATTTTTTTCCGAATAGGAAATGTTTTAAGGCTTTGGGTGATTAAAAACCAACTTTTTAGAAAAATAAGAAACATAGCATGGTTTTTAGTCCAGGGGTGCACAGTTAGTGAAACTATGCACCAACAGTATCTCCCTCACTATCAGAGGTCACGTGAATAATCCTAAAGGGACACAAGGTTTTATCAACTGTTCTCTAACTATTTGGACCTCATGGTCCTTGGTCGCACGATTACCTGGGATTGGCCTCACAATTTTTACTAATAGTGCACCAACTATGCACACCCACTATTCTGCTACATTTTTTTTAAAACTCCACCCAAGTTTACCACAATTCATAACTCCAATCAAAGGAACAAAAAAATAATGAAATTCACGTGAATTCAATCCTGAGATGAATATAAAATTTTTTAGGATCTTACAATCAAATATGACTTAAACTTAATTCATCTACATGATCTTTTTCATTACACCTACGAGATCTTCCATGCTATTTTGGGGACATATTCTATATCGGAATTTCTTCCTCATGAAAATGATCTCCTCTTTAGTATGGTGTAATTTATCAATGTTTTTAATACATAACTTTCTATATTTAATTTAATATTGGAATTGTTTTTTCACTGTTTTATTGAATCAATTGTCATGTGATGTTGGTTTTTTAGGATTCCCACAAAATCAATAGCATCATCTTCCTTGAGAGATTAAATCATTTGATGGTTGTCTTATATCATGTGATATTATAAAGGTTTTTTTAAATTACCCTTCAAAATTCCATTTTAATAAATTAAATAGGATCTAATATTTTAGGATTGATTATCGGGCCTCTGCTTTTTCTGTGGAGTTATTCTGGTCAGTGGATTCCATTACATGAATGTGTGAACCTAGTTTGAGGAATCTATTTCTATCTCCCACAAACAATGTATTAAATAAATAAAGTTGGGTTTGCATATAAATTTAAAATTATAAATATTTTTTTTTGATTTTTTTGTGTGTGAGGAAATGTTTTTCAATAAATTATGGTTTTCCCATATTTTGGTAAAGGAAAATGGTATTTTTATATCCTTGTGAAAATGATTAATAAAATGGGTTTCAAAGGATTTGTTTGATAAATTTAATTATAATTAATATAAAATTTTAGGAATTAGGTACATAAGGGTAATTATTTGTAATATTCTTCATTTTTGGATATTGATAGGGTGTTCAATCATGGAGTGTTTTTTTGCTACATAAGCATGTTTCTCTGAGACTTATTTGGCATATTAATTGGTTCACATTTTTTGTGTTATCTAATTCATAGAATATATGCATTTCTCATGGGGATTGATGTGTTTTTGATATTATAGTTGTGGTGTACATGTTTCCTAGAAATCATCAGCTTTTGTGACCAAGGGAATGATGGTACTTATACTGTACTTCTAGCTTGAACTATTTTACATTGTTCTTCTATGGATTTCAAATATATATGAAACATGTTTTTGTTTGATTGGATATATAATCATTTATATATGAAAAGGAAGTTCATTAAAACTATATTATCATTTTTTTGAGATAAATATGAAATAGGAAAATTAAATTAATTTTCCATGCATCTAATTAAATAACTATAAATAGTTAAGCATGAATTTTTTCATTAAAAATGATCAACTTCAGATGATTGTAAAAAAACATGTTATCGAACACCTAGGTGGGATATTACTGAGAATGTTATCTGACACCAATCTTATACATTTGGGGATCCATATGTTATTTTGTCTTATACTATATGGAATTGAAAGTCGCATTAGTGAGGCAGTGCGGTTGTTGTATGATTTTCAGGTTTTCAGTGGTGAGATGGTGGGAGATTTCCAATTTTATCACATGAATTTTTTTTAATTTTTATCCATTTATAATTTGAGTTTTACATTGGGATATTTTTTTGTCTCATTCACATATATATATATATATAAATTTGTAACATCATTTTCGAAAAAAATCACCCTTATGATCAATATTTGATGTTAGGGTTCTTGTCATCATCCCTTGGGGATTATGAACTTCCTTTAAATATGTGTAATTTTAGATCAGGTAAAAATATGAAAGGATATCTGTTTTAGGATTTTCATAGTGTTATATTACATTATTCATCAAAATTTATTATGTTTAGATAAGTCGAGAAAATAAAATTTAAATTAATTTTTATAATTAAATAAAAATGGATTATTATGTTTTCTTATTTAAAATAATTTTTTTTATTTTAATGTTAACAAAAACATCTATAATATAGTGTAAAATTTTTCATATTGGAAAATACAATTTTATAATTTTAACAATTCATTAATCTTTATTCCAACCAATAATATTTAATTCATTATAAAAATATTAATAATATTAATGTTATAATTGTCTTATCTTACAAAAAATAATTACATCATACAAATAAAACATATACTTAATGAATATATATTTTATAATATAATCTTTCTCTTACTTCTCAAATATGTAAAAATCATATTTCATTTATATTAAAAGTACACACTATTTACATTTTATAAATAATTTATAATTAGGTACAAGATGTTTTTTTTCATACTAATTAAATAGATACTTTTAAATTATTATACTTTTATTTATATTTTTTTTATAATATATCAATTTTTTTATTTTCCATTTCCTGTTGAGAATTCAATAAAAAATGTATCTTTTTAATGGAAATTATATATTGATATTTTTTGGTGTCAAATGTTTTAAATGTTTTATATTTTTATAATATTAAGTATATAATTACATATTTAAATTTATATATTTTTAATGAGGATATGTTTGAAATAGAAATTATGTAAACAAATTTATAGAACAATATTTTAATGGGTTTGATGAAAAAATGGATGATTTTATTCAAGGGTTTGGTAGTCCAGACAAATGCAAGGGATCCACATTCAATATTATATATATAATTTGAGGGGGAAATATATATATTATATTATCCATACTATATCATTTTATTACATTATTTATACTAATGTCATTACATAAATATTCTCAGAAGGGATTTTATATTGGTGGATAATAATGATAATGAATAGATGTAATATAGCATGTTATACTTATGTGGAACCATAAGATCATTTCAAGAGTTGTCCAGAAAAAAAAATGAAATTTATGTCAACAATATTGATAAGATGATTCTAATAATTTATATAGGGTTTATAAGAATTATATTTTCCATAGTCTCAATGGGAATACAAAACGTGGGGTTTGGAATATGTGTGTGGTTGTGACTATGAGATGAAATCATGAACTAAATTAATATTGCATAATTTTAGATATATATTTAATAAATATAACAATTTTATATGACTTATATCCATAATAACTATGTTACATTAGATAATTGACATGTAAAATAATATTATTAAGAAATATCTTCAACATCCGACAAAAATATTCAATCATTATATCATTCGTAGGAACTTCTAGTAGTAATAATTTATTCATATTAATTGGAATAAAAACATAATAATTATATAGATTATTTTCTAAGTAAAAATGTACATAATTGATATCAATCAACGAACAAAAACAATCATCATATAAAAAACAATGATATGATAACATTATAATAACATAGAATAAAAATATCTAATCAAGATAATATAATTTATTATAAATCATGGAATAAAGATTATTCAATACAGTAGAAATAATAGACGAGTGTTTGAAATAATAAATAATCAATAGGGAGTAATGGGAACATATTATATGCATATGATATTAGTTTTCAAATACATATATAATCACATCCTTTGTCAATGTTCACTCCAAAATGTATATTTAATAAACATTTCTTATAATAGAAATTACTACCCGGTCATTTCCAACATTCTCATTTAAGAATCATCTACACAGATAACATAATAATCTCATGTGAGTTTATTAAAATCATAATTTATTATGATTTTATCAACTCCGTCAATATTAAACAATCTATTCATATACTACAACCAAAAAACCTATTATCATGTTCTATATCTCTCCCACCCATCAAATAATAACAATCTATACATATTAGTGAAAAAAAATTATCATTTTAAATAATCATCACCATTTTTATGAAAATGGGTTTTTAAAAAATTTTATCATTTCTTCATTACTTAATTCCAATACAAATGAAAATAAAAGAGGTTCTATAAATGTTTCTTGATAATATAATTAACCCCTTCATTGAATGGTTTTTAGATATCATTAATAAATCAATTTTTTCATAATCCATATACTGAATTAATGTGGATGGAATCATATTATAATATACCAGGTGAATAATAAAATTTATTATATTTTGTTCCTACAGATAAAAATACATTTAAATGAAGTCTATTAATATTAATTGAATACATGTATAGAATGTAATATAAATTTGATAATATTTCAAAAAAATTTTAATGAAAATGGGGAAAATTTTATTTCCAATTAGAGATAAATTATTATTAATAATGTTTCATGTAATATAATAATTATTGAAGGGAAAAAATTGATTCCTTTATAATTTTAAAAGGAGATCATTTTTTAATATTATTCAAAATATAACAAATACCATATTTATTATTTTTTTTATAAAATACCATAAAAATAATTGTAAAATAATTCAATGAAAATGTTAATTAAATATAAACATTAATTAATTTATAGTTATGAACATTAAAAAAATATTTTCAATATTGGAAACGGATGAATTTTTTTGACCGATGAAAAAATATGGTCAATTTTTAATTAAAATTATTTTATCAAATAATTAATGATTAACATAGAGGACTATTGTACAAAATCATAAAATATACATTAATAACCGCAAGAAAAAATAATACAGATTTTTAATAATTTTATCTATAAATATTTCTTCAATAGAAACGTATCGTTGAAAATATAAAAAAACTATCAATATATCACACACATTATCTACTTTTAGAATATCGAAATAATAATTTCCCGATATAGAGAAACAAATTTTGAGATTTTGAACATAATAATTTTCCAAACAAATATTAAAATAATACATTCATGGGTAGTACATGTGAAAAAAATAAATGAATTAGATACTAAGTCATTTTTTTCATAGAAAAAAATTGTGATTTGGGGAACTCTTAATAATATTATCCCATTATATTGTACATGTTAAAACCTCGTACTCTTTGAGAACCCACCTTTGGAAATATTTTCAATGAATATGAGTATGGTATATTTATTACACTATCAATAGAAAATGTAATGCCCCAACCCCATAAACTCAAAAATGGTGATTTATTTTAATACAATATAAGGATTACTACGAATCAAGTCCCGAAAGACTGATTAGTTTAGCAGTTTTTGAAAATAGATTACATACAAGAACATTACATTACACATTGAAACAAATATCACATCATAAATAATATTTTGAAAAAACTAGTATTATCTATTCTTAAACCCGCATAACAATCATAATACAATTCTTGGAATCTTGGGAAAACAAAACATTAGAAAGTGGAGATCTCAGATTCAAAGTAAGAGTAAATAATTTAGTGGAATCTAAAAACTTTTAAGGAAAGATGTTGAATAAAAACAGAAACCTTTTAAAAATAAGCATGAACATAATATGGATAATATAAAACAAAAATTACAATATAAAAATGTAAATTGATATTTTACAAGTTGAATAATCACATGTAATAACTAATTACATAACAAAGGAATACATAAGGCCGAACATTATAACTACATAGTCAAGGACTCGTGCCAAGACTACAAATAAAAATTTGTCAAGGCCTTGTTCCATGAAAATAATTTTCCTCATGAGACCCATCAATGCATCGATGAGCTATAGCGGGCCCCACCCATCACTTATTATGTCCAATTCATTCTCATATAAAAAAGGTAAAACATAACATAAATATTTGTTCTAATACTATTACATGAAATGTCAATACAATAACCAAAAACCGCAAATGTTATAAAAATAGCACATCAATAGTAAAACATATCATAACTCATTCAATACAATATTAAGGATTTTATTATCGTAAATAATCCTCAATCAAGAATAGTATCAAATAAAATATGTGGACATAGTTTAAAATTATCAATAAAACACATTGAGAGAAATACAAAATTTCATGAAATCATATAAATGTATCACAATTTTTAATGGATGTCATTTTCTATAGATTTATAAATCAAAGTGTCCCACACCAATTTTAAACTTTTGAAAGAAATTAATACTTTATAACAATCATGTCTATGGGAATTATTCATTAAAACCTATTTGAAAACAATAACATTAAATAAAAAGATTTAGAAAATTAAATATTTAAAAACATTTAAAATGATGATCTAGATAAAGAGTCCCTTCAAAAATACTATGAAATATTCCTTTTAAAATCATTTTTATGAAACACAAACATAGTTGATAAATATGTCTCAGTAGATACTTAAAGATATACAATATCAGATAATAATGGGATTGAGTAACTAACCCTTACCTTGTAATTTCTATAAGTCGAGGAATGTTTATCCCCCAATATAATGACCATCGTATGTTATTAAATTATAATAGAACAATATTGATATTTATGATATTATATATGACTCATTTATGACATTATACTACCCATTTATTAATAATTTCCATGTTAATGTAACATTTTAGGTAATTATTGCAATCATTATCGTAAGTGTTTTAACTTGTTATTATTGATCGTATCACATAGATTAATATATACATACATAATGAATATAAAAAATTATATATTTATAATATATTTTTAGAATATAATTATTTATAATAGATAGATTTATAAAATGGAAGCACCATTCCTGGAGACGATAGTTCGTACGTACGCATGAATGATGATTTTGTTTTGTTATTGTATAGTATGGAATTAAGTAAATAACATATATTTATATACATAAATATATATTATTCTAGTAGAAATATTATTTAATATATCTCATACATAATAAAAATATTTATATGTTTACAAAATTCATGAATGGTGACAGTTGAAGATGAATCTCATCACGTCGTGGAGAAGGTAAGTCGTACGTACACATGAGCCACAATATCATTCAATCAATGGTAAAATGGTGTTTAATTGGATTTTATATTATATATAAAGAATCATTACCAATATATATCCATTATTTAAATAAATATTACTCATTATTATACCCATCTAAATAATTTAGTGTTGAATAACATACTACACCATGACGTGGAGACTGTAAGCCATACATACGCACATATGGTGGCTTTGTCATTCATATGATAGATAAAATAATATATATTGTATTACCATATTTATAATAACATCCTTGAATGTAGAATATTCTTGATTTATTATTTTATTACTGAAATAACAAAGAAAGAGGAAGTGGAAGATGAACGTAAATTTGAAGGAGATGAAGAAATAATTACCTCTTTTTCAGGTCATACCTTTTGATTCGAATAATATGGATCCATATATTGGTTTTCCGATCAATGTATATACTCAAGGATGAAATGAGTGTTTTGATTAAAGATTTGTGTTGAGTCAATAACATTTTTGTATGAATTTACCATTCCTATATGTTTTGGGAATCACAAAAAATCTATCTAAAGGAAACATATATTTTCCCTATGAATTATCATAAAAATGATAATTTTTATTCTCTACGAAATTTGTTTACTTAACTCTTTTTTCATTGTTAATTTTATTTTCTCTCTAAATATAAATCATTTTATTCCAATTTCTATGTTTTATTTTCACATATAAATCTTTATAATCCTATAAAACCATAGTTATAGACTATTCTGTTGTCACACTTCGTATTCTCTAAATATCAGACATCTAGTTCTATGAATATCAGACTCCAAATTCTCCAAAATTCAGACTCAGAATTATCGAATATCAGACTATGAATTCTCTGAATATTTGGCTTTAAATAAGTAGAAAATGTGACTCCAAATTATTTTGAATTTATTCTCTGAATTTCTTATAATTCATAATCCGAATTTTTTAGAATTCAGACTCATAATTATATAGAATTTGTACTCTGAATTCCTTTTTATTAGGACACATAATTCCTTAAAATTTGACTCTAAAATCTTTATAATTCATAATATGAATCACCTAAGAATTTGGACTCCGAATTCCTATGATTTATGACATCGAATTTCCTAGAATTCAGACTCTGAATTCCTTAGAATTTCATCATAGAATTATACAGAATTCACATTCAAAATTCATTGGAATTCAAAATTTGAAATCTCTAGAATTCTGGTTTCAAATTCCTTGAAAAAAATAATTTGAATATCCTTGATTTATTGCCTCTAAATTTATACTACCATAGACTCCGAATTTTATTTTTTCTTAGACTCAAAAAAACAGATTTGGTTAAGCATCCTTAATTTTTTACAATTGTTATAGTTATGAAATGAGGTCGTACAATCTGTTTTCATCTAACAGTTGTTTGTGTAACTTGTGTACAGGTCCCTCTGAGATTCAAGGAAGAATATTATTGTTAGAGGAGAGATCCGGTCATTGGAGAAGTACCTATAAATTGGAGATCATTTGAACAAGATCAAAACTAATAATCCCATGGCGATCACTCTATACATTAAATGCTATTAAAATACTTTATAGAGTGAGACTCTCACGATATGTGCACACTGAACATCATTTTCAAATTTCATTGTGAAACACCGATTTTGTTGTGATCAATTGAGAACATTCGTGGATAGGAAGGCTGAGGTTATGACAAACTTGATGTTCAAAGGATTATGGGGGGATGATGATAGATTATGATATTCATATAAAGGGATTACCAAAGTGTGGGTAAGAAATACTTTCATGAAAGTATAAATCAATGTTTGTTTATCTATGGTTGTTGGATACCCCACTCTTTCGGTAAAAGTATTTCGTAGTTGTTACTTTTTTTGTTTCAAGTTTATTTCCGATTTGTTTTGATAAAGGTAGAAAGTATAACCTTCTTATACTTTCTTGTACTTTCTTATAATCAAATAATTAACATTCCATAATCTTTTTGGTAAATAATATTATAATAAAATATTATTATGAATCATTTTCTATAACCATATTTTTGTAATAAAGAATTATTTTATAATAGAAAGAGGTATTGTGAATTTACCTTGTTTAACTTTGTTAAACATATATTTACTTAAGGTTAAAAATGAATGATGCTAAACATACAATTCACACCCCATCTTTTAATAGAGCTTCTACATCATTAATTTGATCCTACAATTGGTTTCAGAGGAGGATTTATGAAATACATATATTAAAATATAAGTTTTCTTTTTCATATTTCCATTATTCTAAAATTTTCCTTGTTTTTGGATTTATATCCATATTTAAAAACTTTTTCTTATAACTTGTTTTTTAGAAAGATATATTCTTATAGAATGGAAGAAATGAATGTTTCTTAGATAGAAAATATAAATCCAACTATACCACCTATTTTTTATAGGAATGATTATGAATATTTGAGACATCATATGAAATCAAATTTTATTAATACTAGAGTGGAAAATTGTGTTAAGCTTACTAGAGATAACAAAATTCTAGATGAGTATGTCAGAAACATCATGAACCAAGAAAAATATGAATATAAACTAAATTATAAGGTACTTAATACATTGTTGTGTTCCATGACTAGGAATATATATAGTCAAATATCTTCTGGTAAAGTTCCAAAATGTTTCTGGATGAAATTGGATGATATTCAATTTTGTACGTCCAATGTTATAGAAACTAGAAGAGTTATTCTTAGAACATAATATCATGGTTATCAATTTCCTTATAGAGAACTAGTATTCAAATTGAATCAAAGGATTATGGAAAATTATAATATTTTATATTCAATGGGTGAGAATTCTCTAGTTGACAAAGAAATAGTGGTGAATATTATAGATATCATGCCAAATGAGTAAGAATCTAAGAGAACAACTATTTATGTGAATAGGAATGTTTTTCAAATTAATGATGAGGAGATTTGTCGAAATCTTCTTCAACATGAGACTATAATGAAAAGAGTTTCCGATATGAATAAGAATAAAAATGGAGAGGAAGTGTAGCCTTTACTTCTACAAATGACCAGAATCTTGAGAGGGCTATAAGATCCAAGTCTATGATAGTGACCATTTTATCTGGATCTAGTGAATGTGAGCATTCTAAGGATGATCCAACAAATATTACTTGAACGAAGAACATGATAGTTGTAAAGAAATAATTTCAGTATATATAAATGAAAAAAATAAAGAAAATACAAGAATGATTCAGATGTTACAAGTTATGAATGAAAATGGGTATGTAATATCAGGTTGGATTGTCTATTATTATGAAAAAGGATAGGAAGGAAAATAATTCTAATATGAATATAAATAAGTACAATATGGCTAAAGCAATGAAAATTTTGCAAGGTAATGACACCTGGAGTTCCAGTGGTGGAGACTCTTTAGATGATTCCCTGGAGTATGAATCTCTTGGTCAGATGAATTTTGGTCTACTAGCTAGATTACCCACTGAAAATCATTATCTAATGGTCAAGGTACACAATGATGAATCTGTTACCAATGTTTATTTGAATGAAAATTATACTGACAATAAATTTTATGAGTATATAGATGAAAAATCTTATTCTAATGAAGATAATCTATTACCTTATTATGAATACATTTCTAGATTTTCTATTTTTTTATTGACAATCAAAATTGTAAATTCAAGAATATTCTTGATAAAGAAAATTCTAGAAATTCAATTGATACTAAAAAAGTATTATAACATTATAAATATCATCAAAAGAACACATTTTATTTTAACAGTTCTTCCAAAAATCATGAGGAAGATAATTTTAATATGGATAGACATTCTAAGGTTCATAAAAATTTAATTTATATGATAAAAACATTAGAGACTAACTCATGTTCTAATACTAATGTTTTTGAGCCTAAAAACTCAGTTATAAATCTAAAGTTAGAAATATTTTTGTTGAGAAAGTGATTGTCAAAAATTACCTCTAGTAATTATTTTTTTGACAAGATGAATTCTCAAATTCAACCTCTATAAATAGATCTGGATTTGGTTAATACTCATTTTAAACCAGTTTTTAGTAATTACTATTTTGTTCCCCAATGTGATCCATTTGTACTAAATGTCATTGTATTGGACATTGGGAAAAAAATTATTTAATAAAATCAATATTAAGGTTTTCATATGTATTACCTTTTTATGAAAATATGGATACCTAAAATCATGCTTTCGGAAATTTCTGGAACCAAGAATGTTTTGATTCCAAAAGTCTAACAGTCGTATTTTTAGGAAAATAATGATAGTACAAACTACAATACATAGTACATAGATAATATATTTTCTCGACATATGTATGTTAACAAATTATTTTTTGAAACAATTATCATGAAAAAAAGAGTAAATGTAACTTTCAGAGATAATGCTTAGGGAGAAATTTTTGGTACAGGTAACATTGTTCTTCTTGGAAAAACATTTATTTCATATGATTTATTTTTTATGGTCTTATAAACAACATAATTATCATATGAAAACTATGTAATGAGGGTTATCTGGTTAATTTTAAGAATAATAAGTTCATAGTACACCATTCTAAGGAAGGGTTTATTCTTTCTTTCCATAGGTAATAAAATGTATACAAAATAAACATAGAAGAATGTAGGGGAAAAAATCTACCTTTAAATAGTAAAATGAATTATCAATCATTGATATGAAATAGAAGGTTAGTAAAATGTAACCTTATAAACATTTGTAAACTCTATATGATGAGACTTTCTAAGGATATACCTGAGATTATATTTGATTATTAAAAAGTTTGTGATCCTTGTCAATATGAATAGAAATATAAATAAAGTTCTAAATCAATTAGTGAATTCTCAACTACTGATACATTAAATTTTGTGTATATGGATCATTTTGTTTTGAAAAAATAGGAATCATTAGAGGAAACATTTATGTATTTTCCATAGTTGATGATTACACTAGATTTACATGGGTATATTATATAGAAAAAAAATGTGAAGCTTTTCATTATTTCAAAATTTTTAGAGCCCAAGTTAAAAAGGTGAAATTCCTTCCAGAAATAACAATCCATAGTAATCATGGAAGAGAATTTCAAAATTCATATTTTGAAATATATTTTAGTAGAAAATTAAATACTCATAACATCTCATCTCCATAAACTCCACACCAAAATTTTGATGTTGAATGAATAAATCAAAATCATTATGAGATAACTAGAACCATGTGGAGTGAATATTTGATAGCCAAACACTTTCTGGCTGACGCTGTAAGTACTACTTGTTATAATATAAATCGAGTTTTGATTATACATTTTGATAAGAAACCCCCTACGATTTATATAATTGTATAAAGCCTAGAATTTTATACTTCTAAGTATTTGGTTTCAAAGTATTCAGTATGATAACTAAAGATAATTTACATAAAAAAATCACCCAAATATGATGATGGAAATTTCATAGGTTACTCCAAAACTTCCATGTATTATAGTGTTTTTATTAAAAATACCTATTCTATTGAAAACAAACAACATGTAAAATAGGATTAAACTAGTCCTTTTGTTTTTAAACAACCCCAACCTACATCTTCAGATTCATTTTCAAAAACTCATTTTCAACCCTTGATAGAAGATCATTTTGATAAGGAAAATGCTCATGAAAATGATTTTGAAGTATTTACCCTATAAGATATCCAAAAAAAATGTTGATTAAAAGGATTTACAAAAAAAAATAGTGGTTTATTATAAATCATCATAGTGATAGTATCATTTTTGATGTAAATCAACAATGATGATAATTTAGGTGAGGATGATATGATTAAATCCATGAAAAATGAGTTAATGAATTCAAAAGGAATAATGTCTTGACTTTGGTTAAAATACCTAATGAAAATACTATTATTTTAGTTAAATGAGTCTTCATAAATAAGTGTGATTAAAATGGAATCATTGAAAGATACTAGGCTATGTTTCTTTCCAGAGGATATAATCAACAAGAATGAATTGACTAAGAATGAACCTATTCTTTATTATCTAGACATGAATCTATTGGTGTTTTATTGTCCTTTCTAGCCCTATTGATTTTCCACTATTTTTAAATGGATGTTAAATGTGCTTTCCGTAATGGAAATGTTCAAGAGGATTTTTTTGATAGACAAAACTCTTAGTTATGAAGAGAAAAAACATCCTTAATATGTTTCCAAACTTACGAAACCCTTATATGGGCTTAAACAAGCACCTAAATCTGGAATGATGGAATTATTGGATTTTTGTAAAAAATAAGTATGTTTAGGAAACTGTTGATCCAACAATTTTTATAAATAAAGATAAGAAAATTTTGTTGATTATTCAAATTTATAAAGATAACATTACATTTTGTACAAATCAACAATCGTTGACTGATTATTTTGCGAAGTTAATGAAATCAATGTTTGAAATGAATATGATGGGTGAGATAAAATTTTAGAAAAGTTTTCAAACTTCTCAAAAAATAGAATGAACTTATATATGACAACATAATTATATTAAATAACTTCTTAAAAATTATGTATAACAATACTAACTGTAATAGTAATCATATTCGTACCTCAAATTCACTGGTTCTTAATGATGCTGGGAAACATGTAGATCAATCATAATTTAGGGGTTGGATAGAAATTCTTCTATAATTGATAGATAGTCTTCCAGAATTAATGTTTTTAGTATGCTTATGTGAATTATATCAATCCAATCCGATGGAATCTCTTGTAAATATAGTGACAATAATTTTCCTTATTTAAAGTCAACCGTGTATTTAGGGATTTTTTATACCTATAGAAATGATTTTGTGTCAAAATGTTTTGTGGATTATGACATTTGTAGATGTACAATGGATATAAAAAGTACATCTGGAAGATGTAATTTGTTCATAGATTCATTAGTTTCATGGTCAGGAAAAATGAAGAACTCATTAGAACTTTCCACTATTGAAGATGAATATGTAGAAGTTGGAAGTTGAAGTGACCATGTTTGGTGGATGAAACATGCACTAAAATAATATCATAAAATTTTTACCCAAACAAAAAATATTTTGTGGTGATACTAGTGATATTTCCCAAATTAAAAACCCTTCACATCACTCTCTTGAAAGACACATAAATATTAGTCATCACTTTTTCATGGATCACACACAAAAATGACATATCATTATTCTATTGATCAGAATGTATAGTCAATTTGATGATATTTTAAATAAATAATTACCCACTAATAGATTTTAATATATTAATATAAATTTAGTAATGATAACAATAAGGTAATCTTCCATATTAACTTTCTATTAAAACCTATCTATTTACAGTGAGAAGCTTCTTTTCTTAGATTTAGAACATTTTCTTTTAAGTAATTTTTCATAGTTAAATTTTTTTTAATAAAAATATATTCAATCAAAATTTTCTTAATCAAAATTTTCATATTAAATTTTATCGTAGTCTTAAAAAACTCAATTTCAAAAAAATTCTTTACATAAGGAAATTTTCTGGAATCGAAAGTTCTTCATGAAAAATTTTCCTTATTACTGACAATTTTTCTAACACTTTGGAATGTACGTTTACATTCATAAATTTTCATAATTAGTTTTTTTATGTTGAAATTTTCACCTTGTTAAAGATGATTTTTCCGATTCACATTTCATTAATTGCTTATTTTTATTAAAAGATCTAAAATATCAGAACCTACCAAATTATTTCTTTAGCTATCATCTCAATAGTTTGATATGATCAAGAGTTCTTTCACCATTGGATAGTTTTGGGAAGATGAATAATCACCTAAAATTCCTATATAAAGAACCTCCAATAGATATACCACATTAATCGTTAAAGCCTTGGCATCTTGAAACTCTTCTACTCTACTTAAGGACTATTCCAAATATTTATCTTTTCCATACATTAGAATGTATTTGGAAGCTTCTCTATAGAAACAAATGTTGTCAATAAAGGAAATATCAAAAAGGAAGATATACATATAATGGTTAGATGATCTATGATTATTTTCTATGTATGATTCTATTATATAAAAAAATATCAAGTTGAATGGATGAGACATCTTATGTGTATCCAATCGCAAGTCACAAGATTCGGTTTATATATTTTTGTGGGTAGAAGTTTATGAGACTATATGTTTATTTAATGATGGAGGGAGAGACATGTTTTCATTTAAGTTCAATGGAATGTCCTATTCCCTTTCATACCGTAAGGCTGGAAATCCAAATCAAATTCTATATGAGGGTGACACTGAGTTCTTCACCCACAAGCTATGAGATGATTCAAGATATTTTGAAAAGGAAAAATCCGTATAACATCTTGGTCTTTCAGAATTGAAGAATCCAAGGATTATCCATCTCTCTAGAAATATCTGGATTCTTGAGTTATGGGTTCAGGAAATTATCATTCTGAGAAAAGGAGATAAGGATACCATGAAAATGTGTGATTTTTATACTTTGAACTTTTTGGTGAATCTCAAAAAGTTTACTTTTGTAAATTTTGTCTTACTTAATATCATGAATACCAAGAATGTGACTCTCAAATTTCAAATCATCATGTATCCGGTTATACTCTCCATGATTATTAATATTTCTGTAGAATGGTTTAATATACCATATAGCTGTAAGCCAAAAAATTTAAATGTAATGTTATTGAGTGATGATAGACTAAGGAGAATGAAGATTTATTTCTTTAGTGAATCAATATATTTTTATGATTTATCTAATGAAAAAAATATTATCCTTATCAATGAAATCTATTTTGTATGAGTCTTCCAAGAAGGGTGCCAAGATGATGAAGGTGAAGGAATTGGAGAATAAAGAGAAAACTCATATGGTTCTAGAAACTAAATATACACCACTTAATCAAAAGAAGAAACATACTTATTCAGATGAATTGGTTACCAAAGGGAGATAAGATAAGAAGAATAGGAATTTTCGGGTGCCTTGTTTTGCTTGGACCCTGATGGGAAAAAAAAATTAAAGTGGAAGGCTTCTTAGTATCTTTAGAAGAAAGAAAAAAGAAGCAATATAAAAAAATGTCATAAGATAATATTGTTCAATATCTTCTCAGGGATGCTAAAAATGCTTTTGACCAAGTTTAGGTACCTTATTCATTTTTTTAGTAATCACTCCCAGTGACTCTGGGAACGTATATAGTAATTCTGAAACTAGAGAAAGTAGAAGAAATAGTTCAATAAAAAAAGTGGAAGAAGAAGAAGAATATTGAAATGATGATTCAAAAGACATGATATGACATGTGGTAGAATATAATGAGATGTTGATTCCCTCTGAATTTTTTCAATATAATATTCAAAAGCTAAATAAACCAAAAGTAATTATCATGAAAAAGTGGATAAGTAGCAGGAAAAATTGAATAAACCACATGATGATGAAATCCACAACTATGAATTCATTCACGAAGAGGATCTAGTAGAAGATGCTAAGAAAGAAAAAGTTGAAGAAGATAAGATAGTTCAACTATCATATTGTGAACCTGAATCCCTAAAAACAACAGAAATCATTTATAAAGAAGATAAGGAAAAACTAGTGTTAGTAGATAAACATAAGAAATTAGTAGTGACAAATAAAGTTGTTTGTTTTTTTGTCTAAGAGAAAATATAACGATATGGAAAAAAATCCTCACCAACCAATGAATCTGGTTTGATATCATTCTCTCATATACAGACATTGTACTCCAGTCTTTGAAGAAGCTATTTGAAACCATTGCCCTTTTTCTGAGAAAAGACTCAAGGAGCTAGATTCTTCAACACTCGTTTAATCAGAAATCCATTTCAGTTACCAAGCATATGAATATTTTTGTTAGGCATCAGGCTGATTTCAAATCCTTTTTCATTTTATTTAGAGCTCAGAAAAGACCATTCAAGTAAATAACTATGTGGTCATGGAAAATAATCCAAGAGATGAGAATCCATGATAATTTTCATGTAAGTTTGAAGGATTATTTTGACACCAAATATGGAAATTTCAAAGATCATACTAAAAGTTATGAGGAATAGATGATTCTCAAACAGACAACCCAAAATCAGGAATTCAATGATCTGAATGAGAAGATTCATTTTGTATATTTTGATTTAACAACTGAAAGACATAATACAATTGAGTTTGAATAAAAACAAAATAAAAAGAGGTTCTTTTGAAATCTCAAGAGGAAATTCATAAAGGTAAATAAGAAAAGATCAATGCCTTGGGGAAGGTAAATAAATATTAGGATCAACTCTTCATGTGTATTAAAGAGGATAAAAAGGAACATATAATTCTAGAAACCATCATGAATTAGTTAACGCCGAAGGAGAGAGAAGGATAATATTTCCCAATATGATATTTTTTTTCTACTCTGTACAAATCCTTTCAATTGTAATGAAATTTTTGTTCTTCTACGTATATTTTGTTGTGTAGTTCTAATATTTTAGGTACCATATTTTTTCCATTTATTCATTTTTAAAAATCATGAAGGGGGAGATAGAAATGATAAAAATAATACTAATTAAAGAAATGAATTCCCTATGTAAGGGGAATTTTATCTAAGGGGTAGTATTATCAATAAATATATATTTATATAAGAAAAATAAAAATCTATTTAAGGTTGTCGAGAATATGATATTAAGGAATTTTGAAACCTAAGGGTGAGTTAGTCATATTCACCATGATCCATAAGTAATGGGATATACTTTTCTTATGTTCATAAAAAAATTCTAATGTACTTATATTCTTTTTTGTGAGGATGTTTGTGCATTCTAAAACAAGGGAGATTGTTAATTCAATAAGGATTCATTATGAATTATCTATTCCTCTATGTTTTGAAAATCACAATCTCTATATCATAAGGAAAATTATAATTTACCTATGAATTATCTTAATAAGGAAAATATTCATTCTATAAGAAAATTTTATCCTTAACTATGTCATCATAGTTCATTTTATTGTATCTTTAAATCTAACAAATTTTATTCCATATTCAATAATTCAATTTCACATCTAAAACAATGGAATCATATAAAAATTTTGTTATAGAGTATTCTATTTTTAGAATCTGAATTATTTGAATATCAGACTCAAGAATCTCGAAATATCAAGCTCTGAATTCCCTAAAATTCAGACTCTTAATTCTATGAATATTAAATTCCGAATTCTCTAAATATTAGACATTGAATTCACTAAAATTTAGACTCTTAATTCATGGAAATTCAGTCTACGAATTCCTTAGAATTCGTACTCCTAATTCCTTAGAATCCAAGCTCCGAATTCATCATAATTAAGACTCATAATTCCTTTGAATTCAATCTCTGTATTCCTTAGAATTCATATTATGAATTCCACATAATTCAGACTGTAAATTCTTAAAAATTCAGACACCAAATTCCTCAAAATTTAGACACTGAATTCCAAAGAATTCAATTATTTAATTCATTATAATTCAGACATTAAAATCTATAGAATTCAGGTTCTAAATTCCATTTTTTTAATATTCATGATTTATAGTCTCCAATTATATATTCCCATAGATATTGAACATTATTTTTCCTTAGACTCTAAAAATTAGATATGGTTAACCAACCTTATTTTTCTTACACATGCTGTATTTATGAAATGATTCGATACAATCAGTTTCTAACTAACCATAGTTTGTGTGAAACATTTACAGGTCCAACTGGGATTCAAGTAAAAATATGTTTTTTGGATAAGGGAGCTGACCATTGGGGAATTTCCTATAAATAAGAGCACATTTGAATGAGCACAGTAATGAACATCACATATTGATCACTCTAGAAATTAAATGTTGTTAATGTGATATCTAGAGTGAAAGTCTATCATTCTTTGTACGTACTAAAAATCTTTTTAAGATTGCATTGTGCGACTCAGACTTTTTTTCTATGATCAATCAAGGACATCCGTGTATAGGATGGCCTAGGTATTGACAACCTTGATGTTCTAGGGCTTTTGGGGACAGCAAAATAGATTCTGATATTCTTATTGAGGGATTACCTTTGTGTGGGTAAGACAGATGTTCTTAAAAGTATAAATAAAAGGAAATTTATCCAAGGTTTTTGGATACCCTGCACTTTGGGTTAAAATATTCCATACATGTTACTTGTTTTGTTTCATGTTTATTTCCAATGAGTTTTGATAAAGGAATAATGTATAATAGGATTTTACTTTCTTGTACTTTTTTATACAATAATATGTATGATTCTATATACTATAAAGTATAATTTTTTTCTTGTCAACTTTTATTATGATCAATTTAAAGATCCATATTTTAGGAAACTAAAAAGTATGTATAATTAAAAAAGGAATCATGAATTAACCGTGTTTAACTATGTTAGTCATAGTTTTCCTTAAGGATAAAAATATAAGTTGTTAAATTGAAAATTCACCCCCACATCTCTTATAAATTGATCGTCTACATAATTATTTCAATACTACACTTTTATCAAGGGTTAGCCGAGCCAAATGGCTTTAAATGTGTGAAGTTAATAGAAGGGTAAGTACCCTCATATATGAGAGGCGAGGGGAAAATTAGGAAAATCTTGATATATTATTTTATTAGAAAATAAATTTGGTTTCTTATAGCTCCAGATTGATTTATTTCAAGGATATGGTGGGTATGGGTTTAAATCCACTCATCCAATTGGTTTTAGACAAGTTTAGGTCACCATATAAACCATATGTTTTATATTTAACCCTTAGTTAAATAGTTTATCTTTTTTCATGTCTCCTGGTATTATTATAATACTTGGTTAGTAAAATTACTATAAAACTCCAAAATAACCACAAGTTTCTCGTTAATGACAAATCATGTATTTTATAATTCATTTGTTTGAGCCATAGATTTTTAGGACTATTATATATTTTTAAAAAATAGTATTTGTTTTAGAAAAACTCATTAATGTCAATTTTTACACAATGTAGTTTTTTTTGTTGAAATTCATAAAATTTTTATTACTTCAAAAATTCATTTAATCAATCCTATCATATCATATTAGCATAGAAAATTTTTGTAACTCATAAAAATTCTCAATTTACATTTATTTTAATATTTATAAAATCTAATATTTTAGTCTTTCATTAAAAATGTAATTAGGTCATCATTATTGTGTCATTAAAAATATAATTATTTAATTTCTAAAAATTATAAATAAAATACCAAGTGGCATTGAATTTTTTAATCTTTCTAATGAATATTTATATTTTAATTTATCATATGTGTAAACCTATATAAAAAATGGTATAGTTATCAAAATTAGAATTTAATATTTTTAACACTTTGTTAAAAAAATATAATAAATGGCATAATGTAATCCATGTGGATAAAAAATGATCATATTTTTTTTCCTAAGGTTTATTCTGGTCGAAATAAATTTATCTAATAGAATTAGGATATTTTATTGGGTAATTTTAAAATTATTTTACCTTTCATTATCATTTTTACTTTTAACCATGGTAAATAAAATTCAAAAGTTACAATTCACCAAAAATTATTTTCATCATATTGAACAAAAATTTACTTACTGATGTGAACTCTGTCTCTTGGATTTGTCAAATTCAATTCATAGAAGCTGTAAAATTATATTTTTTTTGCAAATTTGTAAATGTGACTAAAAGGTGGGTAGAAGACATTAAATAGTTCAATAAAATTTTATATATCTAATATTATTATGAAATGACTCCAATTAATTAAATTGGACTATTATTGGTATTATGTATCTATTTGGAATTTAAAATAAATTTTAATAAAAATATAAATTATTTAAATAAAATTTCAGTTATAAACAATAATGCAGTGTTCTCAATATTCATAAAAAATATAATGTTTTCAGAAAAACACCAAAAATTTCCATCAAATAATTTTGATATTATAAATTTAAAAATGATTTATATTTTTCCAAATTTAAAACATATAAGTTTCATTAATTAATATAAAATTAATTCCTTTTGTCAATACAAAAAGGGAGTTTTTATGAAGTAAAATCTATCAAAGGACAGAAATGTTTTTATTTCCAATTTTATTGTGAATTTACATACAATAATAAAAATTATATTAAATTATAAAAATATAATCTATTTATAATTTAAACCCACTGAAATTTATAATATATCACTCGAAATTATTTTGTATAAAAAAGTTGTTTTTCAATTAAAAAGTAGTATTTTGTTACTATTTATCAAAATCTGAATGGATTGAAGAAAGTACCAAAAATTTATCCAAAAATAATTATTATTATGTTCCTCTAAATAAGAATTTATATTAATTAAATTGAAAATAATAAAGTGTCAAATATTGTATTTTAAATGGGGTTTCGATTAAAAGACTGAAAAACTGTATTTTTGAAAAATAATTCTTTTATCTGAAAACTGAATTTTTCATTACATTATGTATAAGAGTCAAGAAAATATGAATGTTAAAATTATATAGGTTATTTATAAAATTAAAAATGTGGTTAATAATATTCAAAACCACTTTTTAAATGTTTAGTTTAATAGGTCGTGATGCGCTTGAACTCAGTGTTGCGTGTAGTACAAGCTATTGAATTATTTTAATGAGATAATATAATATAAAATCATTGGGTGTTACATTCTCCCCTCCAATAAAATTTGTCCTATAAATTGGAAATTTTTCTTCGAATATAAATATTGAATATAGAAATACATTTTTGGAAAACCTAGAATGGAAATAGGGTTAATACAATTATTTATTAATTAGAGGGAAAGGGAAATGAAAAATACACCACCATATTAGGGCTTTGAATAATAGAACATTGGTGGGAATTATTGAAACATAATTGGGAGAAAAAGGTAAAAATTTATAGGGTGTGATTGAGGTCATCAATCACAAACTGGTGAAAAATAAATGGAAAATTGTGGGTCTCAAATCAATAAATCTATAATGATTTAAAAGGTCATCTGTTCAAAAAAACATAAGTTATTAGGATTAAATTTTTTTTGTTTTGAGTTTCTTTTCCTAAAGCTTTGTAATTAATTTCTTTTTTTGAATAAGAAATAAAAGAATACTTGATAAGTAGAGTTCCATCTGTTATCTAATTTCTACTATAAACTTACATTACTCTCCAAAAGATAATAGAACACATAAATATTATATCAAACCTAATCGTATAGGTTAAAAAATTAAATTATTATTCATCTGTAATACCATTTAAGAAAACTATATTATATAAACAAGAAAATCATGTATTCTAGTGGTAGGGGATGTTCCCTTATCTCCCATCGGTTGCAGGATCAAGTATCATGGCCTTTTCGGACGCGATGAGTTGTCACTCGACCTCCGAGTTATCTTTTTTATAAGAATCCAACCAAAATCATATCAAATTTTTTATCCTAAAAAATTGTATCTAATGTCTATCATAATCCATTCCAACATTTATACTTATTCAAAATACATGGTTGCAAACTCACAGTTCCAAAATTTATAATTATGGTCAACATAATATAATGAAAATAACTTTTAATACATAATAACAAGTGAATAACATCATCATGCATTATCTAAAAACCAGGTAATAAACTGAATTACTGAAAAACCATGTAGAATAGGTTCATTCATCCTCATTCCTTATGTAATACATAGAATACTGGATATACTCCTTAAAACAAAAAATGTTCAAAACTCCCACAATGATGGAAAGAACATACAATTAATTACTTTCATGGTGGTCTAGAATATCCAATATAATTTGTCTAAATCAATCATATCATATTCCGAAATCATTATCAATGTTTTAGAAACATATTATCGTTATATTTCCCCCAACCATATATTTTCCAAAAATCCAAAATTTCTATTGATTCACTTTTCATAGAACCCTATAATCTCAAATACTCAATGAAATAGTACTATTGTACAATACTTATTTATTTCCTTAATACATATAACTAGTACATCATTGATACAATAGTAAATTGACATAACATAAGAATACTAGTCAATCCTCTTCATATGCGGTAGTAATATAACACAATTAATATCCAATATAATCTTTTAGGTAATACTCTAATGTCTTGGACATTCATTCACTTAATGCCCAAAATCCTAACTGACGAATCATTGTGCATTTGAAACCATTTTCTATCCCTTAATATCTTTAACATGGTGTCATTTTTCATCAAAATTATAAAATACACCCATTCCCATAAAAAAATATACCAAGGTGATTTTTTCTAGAGTAATCACATGAAGGAAAATACATATTTCCATTCCTCTCTTTTTATATATTTTTTTCCATACTCTTCTTTTCTAGCATCCCTTCGAGTCATTGGACTCAGATAATTATTTACATATCTTATTAACACATGATGCAATTTATTCCCATGATGCAGACACGTGGGAGACTATTTCCCTTCTCATTGTTTGATCACAACCCTAATAGATATGATCCTTCTATCACATTGGATCTTTCATATTATAGGAGTTCACATTCCTTCTATTGCGCACCATTTCTAAATAATGGAATACACTAGGATAGATTGTATCATATAGTATAATCCAAAAACTAGAAAAATAATCTAGATTAATTGAATATTTTCACACATCTAGTCTCATAAAAATTGTTTCTTTGAGGACATATTTTCTCATAAATCCATCATAATGGTACATAATGAAAATGTGAATTATCCTAAGAATATCACCTGATAGTATCAAAATTGGTGCACAATAAGACATGTTGTACTATACTAGGATTTCCCGGTTCATGCCCAAAACTCGGTGTTAGAGTTTTCACTCCAAGGTGCATCTGTTCTAGAACCATTTCCACTTGTAGATTCCTAAAATGGATGTTTTTCTTAGAAAACCCAAATAATATCTACAATACCAAAATTTTTGAATGTTCTTCTGTACCAATCCTCAATGCCTATCTTTGGGTAATGCTTTCTTATCAAATTTGTCTAAATCTACTTAAAATGTTTTTTCTAAACATCCTATAATTCCAACATTAAATCTCCATCCCTAGAAGCCTAGATCCGGATCATTATTTTAATTCATTATCATTATTATAAGTAATCACGTCCTATATGACCGATTTGTTTAGTTCTCCTGTGAAATAGATTACACACGTGAATGTTTCATTAAACATTCACACATAAAACACAACATAAATAATCTTATGATAACTCCATTATTCTCCTATCATAACCCTGTATATCAATCATTATACAATTCTTGGAATCTTGGGAAAACAAAACATAAGAAATGGGTGAGCTCAAATACTCAGTAAGGGGAAATAATTAAGTAGAGGTTGTAAACATTTAAGCCAAGATGTGTAATAAAAACAACACAATTTTAATAATAAACATGTACATAATATGGAAAATTTGAATAAAAATTTACTATATAAACATGAAAATGGGTAATATACTAGTCAAATAATCAAATGTAATAACAATTTTCATAATGATGTAATGCATAACTCCATACATCATAACCAAATAGTCTAGGCATCATGCCAAGACAATAAATAAATTTTTTGGAAGGGCCATATTACAAGAAACTAACTAGTCTCATAGGCATACCAATGATTTGAGCGGATATAGCGGGCCCCTCCCATAACTTATTAAGACCAATGCATTCCTCATATGAGAAAGTGTGAAAAATTATATAAATATTCATACTAAAACTGGCATAAAAATGTCAATACTTTAATCATAAACCATGAATGGTATAAAAATAGAACATACACATTCAAGAATATCATAACTCATTCAATACAATATGAAAAATTTATTATAGTAAATCAACCTCAATTAATAAAAATATCCAATAAATGATGTTGACATAGTTGAGAATTATCAATGAAACTCATTGAGAGAAATACCCCTTTTCATGAAATCATTTAAAAGTCACATAATTTATAAAGGAATTATTTAAAAGGAGGTGTATGAATCAAATTTTTTCATACCAAATTAATGTTTTTAAAAAAACTTAAAACTTTAAAACAAACATGTCCACGTAAATAAATTCTTAAAATCATGTTGAAAACATGTGTATTAATTACAAATATTTAAAAAAATAAATCAATACAAAAATTTAAAATTCAGATCTAGTTAAAGAGTCTCATCCATAAAACCTTAAAATATACCTTTTTAAATTTTGTAAAGAAATATTGACATAGATGAGAAATATTTCTATTTATATACATATAGATAAATAATCTCAGATAATAATGAGATTGATGAAATAAACATTAACTTTTAGTTTCCTTTAGTTGAGGCTTCATTTTTCCTCATATATAATGACAATGGTATGTTATTAAATTATACAAGAAAAATATTTATATTGATGATATCATATATAATTCATTTATAAATTTATACTACCCATTTAATAATAATATCTATGTTAATGTAACATTTTGGGTAATGATCGCATTCTTTATCATATGTATTTTAACTTGTTAATATTGATCTTATCACTTAGATCATGATTTAAATACTTCTAGAATATAAAAAATGATTTATATATCATATATATTCATAATATATATATTTATAATAGATATATTTATGAAATGGAAACATAATTCTTGGATAGGGTAGTCCGTACAAATGCATTAATATTGTTTCAATTTTCTTATTGAATTGTATGGAAGTAAGTAAACAAAAAATATTTTTCTAAAGCAATATATATAATTCCATTATAAATATTATTTCATTTTTCTCATTCGTAATATATATATATATATATATATTTCTTGAATGATGATCGTTAAAGATAGATCTAATCACATCGTGGAGAGGGTAAGCTATAGGTACACACGAGCGACAATATCAATAAATCAATGGTAAAACGGTGTTTGATTCGATGTTATGTTATATATAAATAATAATTAACTTGTTATATCCATTATTTAAATTAATTATACTCACTTTTATTTTCATACAAATAATTTAGTGTTGAATAACAAACTACACCACGATGAGAAGATGGTAAGCCTTACTTACGCATGTATGGTGACATTGTCATTCATATGACCAATATAATAATGTATATGGTTTTACCATATAAAAAATAACCTCCTTGTTTGTAGAAGTTACTGGAGTTATTATTTTAGTATGTTAATAAAAATGAAAGTGGATGTTAATGAATTAAAGAACATTAAATGTGGAGATGAAATAATTACTTCTTCTTCAGCTCTTTCCTTCTGATTTGAATAAAAGGGCTCCATAGACTGGCTATATCATCAATTTAAGGCCTCTAGGATGAAGTTAGGGTATATTGAAGGATATTTTAGTAGTTTTTTGCCAATCCAAATGGCTTTTGAGGAGTGTTGTTAAGAGAAGGTTAAATACCCTTTTATATGAGGGGTGAGGGGCACTTTAAGAAAAGATGAAATATTATTTTGTAATAAAATACTAATTTGTTTCTAATAAAACAAAAAGGATTTATTTTGATTATATTGGGGATTTTTCTAAAACCTCTCAGACAATAGGTTGTAGACATGTTTAGGTCACCATATTAGCATTATCTTTTAGATTTAACCTTTATTTATATAGTTTAACTTTTACTATGTCTTCTAGTATTATTATAATACATGGTTAATATGATTACTATAAATTACCAAGAGAACCTAAATTGGTTACTTAATGAAATATATATCATTATATAAGTCCTTTGTATGATCCATAGATTTTGAAGACTATTATATAATTTAATAAAATAGTATTTGTTTTAAAAAAACTCATTTATGTCAATTTTGACACTATTTAGTATTTGGTTTTTCTTATAGACATACAAAACGTGATTACTTCGAAAAAAATCATTGAAGCAATCCTAACATGTCATATTAACCTATAAAATTAGTGGAATGCATTAAAAGTCAGAATTTAGATTTATTTTAATATTTATAACACCAATTATGTTATTATTCCATTGACAAGGTAATTACATCATCATCATTGTGTCAGAAATAAATTTTATTTTTAATGCCTAAAAATTATAAATCAAATAACATGAGTAGGAATTAATTTTATATTTCTAGAGAATATTTATTTCAAATTTATCTTACGTATAATCCAATATTATAAATGGTTTAGTTATCAAATGTATAATTAAACAATTTTAACTCTTATTTAAATAATATATTATAAATTACTTATCTAATCCCAGTGGATTAAAAGGATCATATTTCTATCCTATGGTATATTTTGAACATAATAAATTTATCCAATATAATTATGTCATATTTTAGGGTAATTTTAGTATTATTTTTACCTTTAATTACGATATTTACATCTAAACATGGAAATTTTTTGAAAGGTTACTATTAACAGAAAAATTATTTTCACCCTATTGAACCATAGTTTACTTACTATTTTCAATCGTGTCTGTCATATTTTTGAAATTCAATTCTCAAAAGTGGTAAAATTACATATTATGAAAATATACAATTGATCTTAGAAGGTGGTTAAAAGCATTAAATAGTTTTATAAAATTTTAAATATTTATTCTTATTATAAAATGACTGTAATGAATTTAAATGTACTATAATTTGTATTATGTATATACTTTGAATTTAAAATTAATTTAAATTAAAATATTAATTATTTAAATAAAATGTTTGTTTTAAATAATGAGTGTTTTGACTATTCATAAAAAAAATTGAATGTTTTCAAAAATATATCAAAAATTCACCCTATGATAATTTTGATATTCCAAATTCAAAAATTATTTCTATTTTACTAAATTAAAAACATATAAGTTTAATTATTTAATTTAGAATTAATTCCCACTGTCATATCCAAAAAAATGGTTTTTAAGATGTAAAAACATTCAAGAGATTGACATCACTAGTGTAGAAAATGTTTTTAACATCAACATTTTGTTGGTCGGTTATATATAACCGACATGAAATTTTTTGATATGGGGTTTTTGACATCGGTTATCAAATAACCGACGTAAAAAATGATGTATCTAATGAATTTTTTATATCGGTTATGAAATAACTGACGTAAAAAAGGCGGCAAGTGAAGCCTTTTTGACGTCAACTATTTGATAACTGAGGTAAAAACCCAACCCACAGAAATTTTTACATCAGTTATATTATAACCAATGCAAATAAACAACAAACTACAGTTTTTATGTTTGTTATTTTATAACTGACGTAAAAACTGTGGTTCCTGATGTGTTTTTTAGGCCGGTTATAGAATAACTGACGTAAAAAACCAACATTCAGCTTTTTTTAGATCAGTTATAAAATAACCGACATCAAAAATGCGGTATCTAGTATAAATATAACATTGGTTATTATAATAGATGATGTTATAAATGTAATAAAATTGTTTATAATGTTAGTTATTAAATAACCAACGTTATAAAACATTTAAAAAATTTATTACGCCCCGTGGATTGTCATTTCTGTTTTTTCGATTTATAGACCTGTGACTCGTCTCTCTCGCTCAGAAAACCTAGAATCAACTCTTAAATCTTGTTTTATTTAACTCATTTTTCAATCATCATTTATCATCTTTACTCTCTTCTAATCTATCATCTACACTGACAACACTCAGGTAAGCCTCATACGACTTTATTTATTTCGTTTTATTCCGAATAGTCTCTCTTTACATTTTGCAATTGATTAGTTTAAAATAGGTAAGATTATTCGATTTCACACCCTATTACCTCTTTTTACATCATTATCTTATTCATTATCACTATATTTATTAGATCGGCTCACAATATTCAAGTAATCCTCACCTACATCTATTTCGTTTGTTTTTGTTTCTCAGATGCCCGACATTTATTGTAATATTTTTTGTCATTGACAACTAATGATCTCATTCACCTATATTACTGAACTTTATATCTAAAACATCATGATACGCCCATTCCATGTACTAGTGTGATTGATTTTATAAGTATATATGGTTTTTCATTGTTGAATGTTTGTTTTAGATCCCTGGTTGTTTTTATTTTGGGTATCACTTTTTGTTGTGCCATAAACTTTTTACGTCCCTTATTCTTATGGACTATTATAAGTCTTCATATGCTATTAAATCATGATTCATTGAACAATAGAGAATTTTAAACTTGTAGGAGATGCATTTCATGGTTCTCATTTTGAATAATGGCATGATACAAAAACTAGTAGGTTGAGGTTAAAATCCCTAGATATGCCTAAACTAGTAGCTTGAGGATAAAATCCAATGGTTATGGGTTGATGTCCCGAGGGTTGGGGGCTGTCCAGGGTGTCCATGGTTGAGGGGGGGGATCCATGGGTGTTTCTGTGCGTGTGTTTGTGGGGGGGGGGTCCAAGGGCGAGGGGGTATCTAAATGGGTGGAGGGCTGTCCAAGGGGGGGGGGCTTTCTAGGGGTGGGGCCTGTCCAGTGGGTTTGGGGGGTTTTTCATGAGGTGGGGGGCAGTCCAGATGGTTGTGGGCAGTCCAGGGGCGTGTCCAAGGGGGTTGGGGGTGGGGGTGGTGTCCAGGAGGGGTGGGGGTGTCCAAGGGGGTGGGGTGGGGGGGGTCTAGAGGGGTGGGGGGATGTCCAGGGGTGGGGGGATGTCCAGGGGTGGGGGTTGTCCAGTGGGGTGGGGGATGTCCAAGGTGGTGGTGGTGTATATGGGGTGTCCAATGGGGTGGGGGTGGTGTACAGTGGGTTTGGGGGGGGGGGCTTTCCAAAGGTTTGGGGGTGTCCTTGGAGGTGGGGGGGGGGCGTCCAAGTGGTGGGGGGGGTCCAAGGGGGTGGGGCCTGTCTAGATGATTTGGGGGGTTGTCTAGGGGGTGGGGGCTGTCCAGAGGGTTGGGGGGTGTCCACAGGGGTGTCCAAGGGGGTGGGGGTGGGGGGTGGTATCCAGGAGGGGTGGGGGTGTCCAAGGGGTTGGTGGGTGCTATCGAGAGCGGTGGGGACTGTCCAAGGGGTGGGGGCTGTCCAGAGGTGTGGGAGGGCTATCCAAGGGGGTGGTGGTGTCCAGGGGGTGTCCAAGGGGGTGGGGGATAGAGTCTACAGTGTTTGGGGTGTTGTCTAGAGGGTTGGGGGTGTCTAGGGTGTCCATGGAGGTGGGTGGGTGGGGGGGGGGGCAGTCCAGGGGTGAGGGGGGGGGGTGTCCAGGGGGTCTCCAAGGGGTATGAGGTGGGTGGTGGTGTCTAGAATGGGTGGTGTTGTCCAGGAGGGGTGGGGGTGTGCAAGGGGGTGGAGCGGGGGGGGGGGGGTGTCCAAGGGGGTGGTGTCCTGAGGGATGGGGGGTTTTCCAAGGGTGTGGTGGTGTCCAGGGGGAGTCCAAGGGTGTGTGGGTGGTGTCTAAGGGGTGGGGAGCTGTCCAAGGGGGTGGTGGGGTCCAAGGGGTGTCCAAGGGGGTAGGGGATAAGTGTCAGTTGGTATTAACTATTGCGTCATGGTATGTGAGATTATGACATGATGAATGTGTTGTTTCACAGATATTAGTTTTGAAATATTATTCTATTTTATTATATATATTTTTACCAGTCATCGACTATGAAAAAATTATGGGTTATAGGGGAGACAATGTTGTGGTTTTCAAATATGTGTAGTTATCCTTAGCCCATTTTTCCGGGATGATTGGATTTACATTGTGATTTTCTCCATCCAAGTTTTAATATTAAATTTGATTTTATTCTCAGGTTTACTCCATTTTCACCAATTTTCTATCATCCATTGGAGGCCCCATGGTTTTCTTTGATTCCATGGAATTTAATACTGTTATAACTAAGTATATTCTCTTTCTAAAATCATATTCAAGCATATTTTTTTAAATACGCATACAATTCATTTATATTTCAAAAAAAATTTACATTCAAATTATGATTTTTTTATATAAATATATATTTGTTTTATCATAAATTTTTTATAATTTTGATATTTTTTATAGGTAATAATGTGTTGAAGTTGGATTACGGCACATTGAATGAGAAATGAATATGAGGAAGGTGTTGATTCCTTTTTGGAATTTTCTAATCAAAATGTTTCAATTAGTGACATTTTTTTTTCTGTCCATGCTTGAAATGTTTGAATATGAAGAAGTTGAAAATAGAGAGATAAAAGATAATCTGATTTGTCATTGTTTTAATCTGAGTTACAACCAATGGATTTGGCATGGTGAAACTGGACAAAATGTCACTAATGATGATTATTTGCAGGATGGTGACTCTGATGAAATTGATGAAATGATTCACGATATTGCAAGAGAACAAATTGAGATAGAACTTACAGTTTCACATCTATATAGAGATGCTGAAAAACCATTATATCATGGTTGTATGGATTTTATGGGTTTTTCAGCAGTGTTATGATTGGTTAACCTAAAGGCGAAACATGGATGGTGTGACAAAATTTTACAGAGCTGCTATAATTGATGAGAGACATTCTTCCAACAGATAATGATCTTCCAGATTAACATTATAAGGCCAAGAAAGTATTATGCCCGATGGGATTGGGATACAAGAAAATACATTCCTGTCTGAATGAATGTATGATATATAGGAAGGAATATAAATTTTTGTCAGAGTGTCCTAAATGTGGGACATCACATTATAAGGTGAAAGAAAAATCATAGGCTGATGTAGAGATTACAAAGATCCATTCAAAGGTATTTTGGTATCTTCCAATAACTCATAATTTCAAACATTTATTTGCGAATTCACGTGATGTAAAAATGTTAAGATGGCATGCTGATGAGCGGTTATGTGATGGAAAAATACGTCATCCAACTGATTGTCCAGAATGGAATAAAATTGATGATCATAATCCTATATTTGAAAATTAAAATAGAAATCTCAGACTAGGGTTGTGAATAGATGGATTGAATCCATACTGGACCCTATGTGATCATTGGATGTTAGGGGTTTTCTTCCAAACAAACAGAAACATTATTGGATATTCTCTTCCAATGGTGATGTGTGAGGAATTTTTACAAAAATGTTGGAAAAGAAATTTTCAATTTCTCAATAGATTTCTATATTATAATGAATTTTAAATTTATCTCATTCATATTATTTTCTAACAGGGGATGGGTCTACATTCGAAAAAACAAAAAGAAAATGAGTGCGAAGATCATATATGTAAATTTAAAGGTAAATATCCATTTATAATTTTTACTATTTAATTTATTAAATAAAAATACTATATTTAATTTATAGAAATTCAAAAAAAATCGTCAGGAACAACAAGGCCGCATAGAAGGTGCATATTATATGTTAAGATTTATATATGAATGAATAACAACTAGGACATATGTGAACTATGAACTGGTAAGATTTCCTTTTAAACTTTTCCATAATATTTTATTTGATTTATTCATTATAGATGTTAACTACTATCTTTTTGAATTGTAAATATTGGATGACACTCAAACCTATAGTGCAGATGATGTCAATCACATAAAATTGGAATGGTCAAATTTTTTTACAGGTTTGATTAATTTTTAGTTTTTTGTAGAGTTAAATATAATTTTCAATACTTTCATTGTAATTGTGTATTTGGTAGTTGTTTAGGTTGGATTTTTTTAAGTTTAAATTGAATGTTTTGAATGTAATATATATGAATGTTTAATTTTTCTCTACTTCTTGTTTTGTTCTACTCATGATGGTTTTTCTGGTATGTATTCTGGTCTGGGGGGAGAGGTCCCATGGGTGTGTGGGGGGGGGGGGTGTTTAATGGGTTGGGGTATCCAGGTGGTGGGAGGGATGTCCGGGGGGGTTGGGGTATACCGGGTGTCCATGAGAGTGGGCGGGGTGGGGGAGTCCAGGGGGGGCATTTCCAAGAGGGTGGAAGGGCTTTCCAGGGGAGTGGGGGGTTATCCAGGGGGTGTCCAGGGGTGTGGGTGTATCCTGTGGGGTGAGGGGGGTTTCCAGGGGTGTGGGAGGGCTATCCATTGGGGTGGTCTAGGAAGCCCATGGGGATGGGGGGGAGCAGTTCAGGGGGTGGGAGAGGATTCACCACCATCCCTTGGGGGGATAAATGCCGCTGGAAGGTACTCATCACTCCCACATGTGAAACATTTTTAGATCTCATGCTTCACATGTGGGAGTGATGAGTACCTTCAAGCTGCATGCCCCTTGTGGGATGGCAGTGCTTCCTCTCCCAACACCAGCTATCTGGGGGATGTCCATGGGCTGTCCAGGGGGTGGGGGTAGTCCAGGGGCGTCTAGGGGGTGGTGGGGAAGACCAACAGTGGGGGGGGGGGGGTGTCCAGGCGGGTGGGGGTTGTCGAAGGGTGTTGGGGGTTTTCCAGGGGTTGGGGTATGTCTAGGGTTATGGGGGGAGTGGTGGGGGATATCTAGTGGGGTGAGGGGTTAGTGTTTGTTTTTGTAAACTTTTGCATCTGTTTAAGGGGTGTGGGGGGGGCTGTCCAGGGGTGTGGGAGTGCTATCCAGTGTGTGGGGTTATACAAGAGGGTGGGGGCTGTCTAGGGGGTGTTGGTGATGTCCAGGGGTGTGTGGTGGTGGGGGGTGTCTAGGGGTGTGGTGGGGGAACTCCAAGGGGTGAGGGGATTCTGGTCTGTTTTTGGTAACTTTTTGGTCCTGTTTCAGGGGTGTGGGAGGGTTGTCCAGGGGTGTGGGATTGTTGTTCATGGGGTGAGGGAGTATGCATGAGGGTGGGGGTTGTCCATGGGTGTGGGGGGCTGTCCAATGTGTGGTGGGGTTGTCCAGGGGTGTTTGGGGGTGTCCAGGTGGTTGGGCCAGTCCATGGGTGTGGGGGGGGGGGTGTCCAGGGGTGTGGTGGGGGCTATCCAGTGGGGTGAGGGGTTGGGGGGCTGTCCAATCAGTGGTGGGGGGCTATCCAGTGAGGTATGTTTTAAATGTTATCAATGTAAATGATTAGTTTTTCTTCGGTTCTTGTATTGGTCTACTTCTGTTTTTCTAGTATGAAATAATGGTTTGGTTTCTGGTTGTTTTTGGGGAGATCTGAGGACTACTTTCTATTTTTTTTAAAAAATTTTGTTTTCACCTTAGTTATATAATAACCGACGTGATACACACCCTTTTCACTAGTTTATCACATCAGTTATTAAAATAACTGACGTGATAAACCATTTTCCAAATGTTTATCACGTCATTTATTAAATAACCAAAGTGATAAAGCCCCGAAAAATGGTTTATCATTTATTTTATATAAAAACAGACATGACAAACTATTTTGTAGGCTTTTATCACGTCCGTTATTTAATAACCGATGTGATAAACACCCCCTGCAATGGTTTATCAGGTCTGTTATTTAATAACCGACGTGATAAAACCCGAGGAAATGGTTTACCACATCAGTTATTAAATAACCGACATAGAAAACCATATTTATAATTTCTTCCGTATTAATTTCGGCTATAAACCGACATAAAATATAAAAATTAACCGACATAAATGATGTTTTTTTCACTAGTGCATGTGTATATGTCCTATTTAATAGTGAAATTAAATTAAATTAACTAAATTATATTAGAAGATTAAAATATAGTATAATTATAATTTATAACCACCCAAATCCATAATTTATCACAATAAATTATATCGATTAAAAAAAGATGTTTTTCAACTAAAATGTAGTATTTTTTACTATTCGTAAAAAATTGAATGTTACCAGAAATGTACAAAAATTTATCATAACTAAATTTTTATGTCCTTCATTTAAAGAAGAATATAATTTCATTAAATTAAACATATAAAAGTTTCAAATATTGTTTTTAAAAGGGGTTTTCCATTAAAAGGTGAGAAAACTGCATTTTTTAAAATTACTTCTTTTATATGAAAAATAGAATTTGTCCTTATATTATGTAAATGAAACACAAAATATGAATGTTAATATTATATAGGATATATAAAAAATTTAATATTTGGTTAATAATATTCATTACTTATTTTTAAACGGCTACTTTGATTGGTTGTGATGTGCATGAAATAAGTGTTGCGTGTAGTGCAACCTATTTAATTACATTAAAGACATAACGTACTATGAAATCTTGTGGTGTTACTGGAAAACAAGGATAATTTTTTTTAACAATTTTTTGAATTTTAGTTTGAGTTATGTTTCTCAAGGTGTTGTGAATATTATTAGTTAGGTGACATCCTATTTTTTATGATGGAATGGACATTGTCAAAATTTAGAAAATTATATATCTACATTAACATTATTTACTTTATAAAGTGGAAAAATACATTATATTAAATATAATATTGTGTATTATTTAGGTCTCTTAAAAAAATATTTAAATTGGAATATGTTTCATTTTAATCATTATATGTAATTTAATAACTTTAGTAAAAATGTTATCCATATCTGTGTTATAATAATTTTCAATACTAAAGGGTTATAAATAATTAGATTTGAATAATAATGATAAAAAACTCCAAAAAGATGACATGTTAAATAATTTCTCATACTCATAGTCATCTATATAGTTTTTTAGAAATATAAATCATTCAATAAAATAATATTTTTCACGTAATATTTAATACATTTTATTTTCTCAACTATTTACATATTTTGATTTCATTGGCATCAATAAAGGTTTCATCATAGTATCTAAATGGATTTACTATCGCATATACATTTTAAAAAACCATGATATTCAAACTAAACATCAATTTAACACAATTATATTATTTTTTATGCACTTTATATAATTTACATTTTTTCTAAATGGAAAAAATCAATGTCAGTTTTTTGTAAGAATATAATGTAAATTTATAGAAAAATACAAGAGAAATTTAATGAAAGCTACTGAATTTTTTTTCCAATACATAAAATAATTTTCTTTAAATATAATGTAAATTGATAACAACATGTCATATTTGAAGATACATAATTTTGGTTTTGTAATTTTAATCTCAGTGTAAATATTTGTATGTTTACGGATCATTTAAAATTCTTATTAAATATTTTTTTTTCGTTATTTTCTCTCATTTTTTCAATTAAAAAGGATATATATTTTACCATAGTAGTTAATATGAATGAAACAAAAGGAAGAAGTCATATTTAACAAATTTCTACCATCATGTTCCAATTAGGAAACAATTTTTCATTGATTCAAAATCATGTAGTGGTATAAATTAATTTTAATAAATTTTCATGAATTAAAATAAAAGTCAATTTTGGGTAATTTTTTGTTAAATCTAAAAAGTAACAGATATTTAATAAAAATAAAATTTCTATTTGTAACACTCCAAGCTTCCACAGTACACATATCTTTAAAAAATAAAATATATTTCATTGTACGCAACTTCGAGTTCTATCCCACCACGTCCAATCAAACTAGACGTTCAAAAAAAACTTATGAATAATAATACACTCTTTTTTAAATTTTTTAAATTTTATTTTTTAAAATGGACTTCATTTTTTGATTACAAATATCATAATTAACATAGGGTGAAATTTTCATATTTTTCTTAAACCATTATATTTTTTATTAATAGTGCCATATACTGCGTTATTGTTCAAAATCGATTATTATTTAAAAAATTCTTATTTTAATTTTAATTTATTTTAATGTCAAATGATATAAATAATACCTAAATTAGTTCATTATAATTAATCGGTGTCATTTTATAATAAGTTTAGATGTATAAAATTTTATTAAAGTATATAACATATTTTTCCCACCATCTAGGTACTTTTTAAAGTCTGCATAAAATGTAATTTTACCACTTCTATGAATATAATTTAAAAATTTTGAGAGACACAATTGACATCATAATGTAAAATATGGTTCAATAGGATGGAAATAATATTTGGTGAATTGTATCTTTGGAATTTTATTTACCACGATCAAATGTAAATATGGTAATTAAAGGTAAATATGATATTATAATTACCCTAACACATGTTATAATTCTATTTTATTAGTTTTTTTCAACCCAAATAATATCTAGGAATAAAATATGATCCTTTTTTATAAACTTGGATTAGATTAGGACATTAATTAATAATTTATTTAAAGAATAGATTAATGTGTTAATTTCAAATTTTAGTAACAAAATCATTTTTAATTTAGAGTTATACATCATATAAATTAGAGTATAAATATTCTGTATAAAGGTTATACAATTTCATAAAACATGGTATTTTGTTTATAATTTCTATACATAAAATTACTAAATTTATTTATAACACAATGATGATGCAGTAATTACATCATTTATGAAATATTTAAATAATTGACAATGTAAATATCCAAATAAATGTAAATTGATAATTTTTTTAATTCTACTAATTCTATAGATGAATATGACATGATTTAATTTATTTAATGTTTTCTCATTTATGTAATCGTGTTTTGTTGACTTTCACAAAAACTAAAAACTAAATAGTGTCAAAATTGACATAAATGAGTTTTTGAAGCAAATACTACATTATAAATTGGTATAATATTTTTAAAAGTAAAATATTTAGAAAAATGAAATAAATAATGATATATATGACATTAATTAACCAATTGGGGTTCTCTTGGAATTCTATAGTATGTTTATTAATGATGTAATATAAAAATAATATAAGACATTGTAAAAGATATAATTTTTAACTAAGAGTTAAATCTAAATGAAATTTTTAATATGGTGACCTAACCAAGTTTAAATACTATTGGTTGAGAGTATATAGACCCATACCCACCTTATCCTACAAATAAATCCATTATGATCAATTACAACAAGAAAATGATTTTATAATAAAATAATATTTCATTCTTTTTTTAAAGAGACCCTCACCTCTCTTATAAAAGTGTACATCTCCTTCTCTAAAAAACATTCATCCAAATTCATTTGGATCAGCCAAACCCTACTAAAATATCCTCCCATATAACCTCATTTCATCCACGAGGACTCAAATTGATCATGATTTCTACATAAGGAGCCCATTTGATCAAATCAACGGAAAGCACCTGAAGAAGATGTAATAATTTCATCACCTCATTTAATGTTATTTTATTCCCCCAATTCATCGTTCTTTGTTGTTTCAATAATAATATAATAAAAATATTACCATCAGAATACTATGATGTTATTATAAATATGTTATAACCATATTCATTATTATATCTATCCTATTAAGAACAAAGTCACCATACATGTGTACGTATAACTTACCGTCTCCATGTAGTGGTGTAGTTTTTTATTCTTAACTTCATTATTAGGATTGATATTATAATGAGTATAATTTATTTAAATAATAAATATAAGATGTCAAATATTCCATATATATGATGTAATTTCAATTTACATACGATTTTACAATCAATTGAATGATATTGTCGTTTGTGCGTACATACCGATTACTGTCTCTATGAACACGATGAGATTCATTCCCCATCAAAACAATTAGAGAATAATTTTGATTTATTGATGGAAAATAAGGATTAATAATTTAATATAATACTGGATATGAATATAATATATACTTACCATAAAGAACATTACTTACGGAACAAAATATTTAAAGTAAAAAGAATTAGTTATCATCTAAAACAATTATACTACTAAAATATTATTAACAATAAAATATTAAAAAATCAAATATGATATCATATTTATGCATATTATTCTTGTATAATTTAATAAAAATTATTAAACAATTATATTGGAGGTGAACGTTCCCTCACCTACGGAAAAGTACATGGTTATATTTAATTTTACAATCTCTTTTTTATCCGTGTTTGTTTTTACAAATGTATCTACTAGGGCTTCTTTATCACCCATATCCTGGTTTAATAAAAATATATTCCAAATCATTTTGAATATTTCATATAATGTTGGTTAAATTCATATATACACTTTTTTATGTTTTTATAAAAAAAATTTAACAAAATTATTCCATCGTTTTCCAAACAAGGTGCTTTATGACCTTTTCGACAAATTATGGTAAGATTTTTTTTAAATATTCGGCAGGAGTGGAAATTTTCTTCCATTATAACACCTTCAAAGCATCCAATGAAAGTTTATAAGAATATTTTAAAAAAAAATGTTTTCATTTATAATTATGTGACTTTTAAATGAGTTCAAAATTGAAAGAGATATTTATCTTAAATTGTTTTCATTTCATCTATGTCAACATCCATTGAAGGATATTACACTTGTTTGAAGTAGATTTGTTATGACACAATCATCCATATTGTATTGAGGGTTTTGTAATATGTTTGAATATATATATGTCTTATTTTTAAACCATTCATGGTTTTTTGTTAATGTATTATCAGTTCGTATTCTAGTTTTAATACGAATGTTTATGTTATGTATTAACCTTTTCGTGTGAGGAATACATTGGACTTAGTAAGTGATTTGTGGATCTTTCTATAGTTTCTTGATTCACTGATAAGTCTCATGAGACAAACTAATGTCTGGGGAGAAGGCATTGAAAAAATCATATTTGTATTTGAGGCACGAGGCTTTAACAATGTGGTTATGATGTGCATCATTTTGAATTCCATAATTATGAAATTACATATTGATATTACAGGTGATTATTGGACTAGTAAAATATCCATGTGTATATGTAAATAGAATTATTTTATTCATCATTTCCATATTATGCTTAATTTTATGTCTAAAATGCATTTTTAGTACTACACATTTCCTTAAATGATTAGTCTTATTTATGATAGTTTTTACTATATTGTTATCCTTATTGAGCATCTGAGCATGCCCATTTATTATATGTATTTTTCCAATAATGTGAATAAGTATATTATGATTAACCGAGAGGGATATGTAATAGGATATTAGTTTGTTAAAAGTGGACACAATGTTGTTTTTTATGATTTAATTTAAAACTTTTGTATGTATTTTGTACTTCCTAGGCTTCTAAACTAATTTGTCTCTCGAGACTCGATATATTGTTATCATGCCAATGTTATTTAACAATGAACTGTCTCTGGGAAACCATGATTAGTGTGTTACAATTGGTATTAGAGGATTTTTAGTATAAACTATAGAAACTATATTTAGAAAAACTCAGATTAGTTAACATTACACTAAGATAGACTTTGAGTAACGGTATAGAAAAACATCCCATAATTTTTGTAATGTTGACATTCTTGTTAATTTTACATGAAATACATCCCAATCTAGATATGAGATTTAAGAGGCGGTTTTGGTATCAATATATCTTGGGGTAAAAACTGAAAGAACCTCTTTCGGCAATACTCGAACGAGAACTGGTGCACGAAAACCAGTGTTATAGCACTCTTGGTTACAAGACTCCAAGGGGATGTCATTAGAAAAAAATCAAATTTTCATGACAAGAAATTATGAATGATTTATGAGTAAATATGTCCTCAATGAAATTTTTTAATATAATATATTATATTCATATCCTGATCAATTTATGTTAGATATTTTACTAGTTTGAAATTATTTATTGCGATTTATAATCTAATCTAGTGTATTGCATTATTTGGAAATGTCACCTAGTGGAAGGAATAAAAACTATTTCGACGTACATAATTTATATAGTGATTTCCCTCCTACTAAAAATAATTATAGTGGAGCTATTCATGTAACTGGTGCTAAACAACATAAATCCATACCGAGACAACTCACTCGATTTATGAATAATAACTATACCCATTTGGGGAACCCTAATCCACAATTCAGAGGCTCAATGTTAGACCACATAATGAGGAAACAACCTCCCACATTTAATGGGACGAAAAATAAATTTGTATATGGGAAATGGATAAGTTCTTTAGAGAATGAATTTCATTCTTTGGGGATCAGAAAAGGAGAAAAAGTTGTCTTATCTTTTTATCACCTCACATGACATGAAGATCAATGGTGGTTGTTAACTCAAAAAAAAGGATATATAAGTATCAAATATATAATTGAAGGAGTTTAAAGATATTTTTATAGAAATATACTTTCGTCGTGACCATCATGTGGATTTAGAAGCACCATTTTAGGATCTGAGGAAAAAAGCAGATTAGAATTTCCCACAGTTTGAGGCTAACTTTACATGGTATTCAAGGCCAGTTGCAAAGTATATTTGTAACCCAAGGAGTAAGAATGATCAATTCGTTGATGATTTAAAATCATTTCTTTGTCTAGAAATAGTCTCACAATCGTTCTCATCATATGAACATATTCTCTCTTATTCTATCAATATTGTAAAATAATTTTCTATTATTTACGTCATTAATGCAAAGAAAGAAAATAAGAGATCTTATGAAAACTCTATTTATGTAATTAAAGGTATGGAGAGAAATTTTGAATATCCATCATGTTGTAAATGTGGGAAGGAACTCCTCGGTAATGTCCTAAATGGAATGAGAGTCTGTTACAATTGTGGAGAAAAATGCAACCAAAATTGTGATTGAAAAGGGATGAAAGAGGTTGTCAAAGATGAATTATTAACTTGTAATGAAATAGGGAATTATGAAAATGATTATACTAAGTCCCTGGGAAACATACCTCATAAAATGAAAAGAGAGAATGGATAAGCTTCTGAGATTATAACTGTAGAGGTTGATGTTCTGAATGACATGGTAGGAGGTACATTTATCATTTCCTAAAAATTAGATAATGCATTATTATATTGTCAATCATTGCATTCTTTTAAATCTTCTTAGTTTTCCAGAAAAATTAGATATTTCCAATTTGATTTAACAACAGATTTTTCATTAAAAACTTTTAAGGGTTGTGTCATTGTAACAATGTTTCGTGAATCAATATCCATTATGAAATTTATACATGCCTTATCTGCTAATATCATCATCATACATGTGATTTAATTTGATATAATCCATGGTATGGATTCTATTTTGAACCATGATTTAAAAATTTATTTTAAGATGAAGGAGGTTACAATTTGGGATGATGATAAAGAATACCGTATCATTAGAACACAAACACCACCATCATATTCTTATCTAGTTCTACCCCTATCAACTCTACTAAAATAAATTATAGGGGAGAAATAGAGTGATATAACTCTGGGAATGGAAATGAATGTTCAAATAGAGGATGCACCAATTATTCAAGAATATGTTGATGTGTTTCATGATGATTTACGAGGACATCCTCAAAAACAGGAAATTGAATTTTCTATTGATTAAATTCATGGTTTAACGCCCATATCAAATGAATATAATGGAATGGTCATTGTGTAATTATTATAACTAAAGAAACAACTCGTGGAGTTGAGTAATAATGGCTTTATTCTCCATAGTGTTTCTCCATGGGGAGGCCCTGTTCTTTTTTTGATGAAGAAATATGGATCTATGAGGTTTTGAATTGAATACATGGAGAACAATGCTATAGAAATAAAGAACAAGTATCCCCTAAAACACATTGATGTTTTATTCTATCATCTTCATGCAACTCAATATTTTTCTAATATTGAAATTCGACCTGTATATCATCAGTTGTGTGCGAAGAAGGAAGACATTCCAAATAAAAAATTTCATACTAGGTATGGGTAATATAATTTTATGGTAATTCCTTTTGAACTGACTAATGCACCCTCTGACTTCATGGATCTAATGAATATATTTTTCATGCAATATCTTGATGACTTTGAAGTAGTAATTTTTGATGATATCTTAGTATTTTCAAAATTCTAAAAATATCTTGAAAATCACTTGCGCATTATTCTGAAGACTCTTAGATGAAATGAATTATATGGGATTTTTAGAAAGTGTGAATTATGGATTTAGGATATTTCTTTTCATGGACATATCATATACAAGGATGGAATCTATGTTTATATTTCTATGAAACGAGAAATAAAAGAATGGACAACACTGACGAGTATAACCTAGGTACGTAGTTTTATTGTTTTATTAGGTTATAATTAGCGTTTTGTCCAAAATTTTGCCTAGTTGGCTAACCAATTATCCAAGCACACACATAAAAGGTTAAAATATTTTGGAACCAAATAGTGTGAAATATGTTTTGAAGAACTAAAGAGATGATTAGTCAATGGTCCTATCATGACTCTACCATCAGGGAATGATGTGTTTATTATTTATAGTGATAGTTAAAAGAAAGGACATGGTTGTGTCCTTATGCAAAATGATAGAGTTATTTCCTATACATCCCGAAAACTAAAAATTCATGAACAAAACTATCATACTCATGATTAGGAGTTAAAACTGTAATCTATGCTCTAATGGTATGGAGACACTATATATATGATGAAAAATCTGTGAAATATACTGATTATATGAGTTTGAATTATATATTAGCATAGAAATTACTCAACATGAGTCAAATATGATGGCTTGAACTACTAATGGTTTATTATTTCACAATACACAACCACTCGGGGATGGAAAATAAAGGGAAAAATGCTTTGTGTAGAAAGGATCATGGAGTTTTGAAAAAGTTGAGATATAAAATGGAGAATTTGTCCATGGATATAGTAAACATTGATACCAGTATAGTCACGAATGATGAAACATTAATACTATTTCAAATAGTTTCCAAACCATCATTACTAGAATAGATACAATGTCCTTGGACATGATGATGAGGAGTTCCAAATGAAAATTTATGTTTTTAATAATGGGAGATTGATTGGCGTCAGATATGAAGATGAAATATTAATATTTTGGAAGAGAAATTGTTTTATTGACATAATTGATCTAAAAATGGAATTTTTGGTTGATGCTCATAACTCCAATTTCTCTATACAACCTAGTAGCACTAAGATGTATAGATATTTTAAGGAACATTTATGGTGGGACAACATGACGAGTGAGATTGTTGATTATGAGTTAATATGTAAGGTCTGTCAATAGGTAATGGATTGAAGATAAAATACTAGATGAGTCATGAAACCTCTTCCCATACATGAGTAGAAATGGGATGATATTATGATAGAAATTTTCTTGTGGATACCAAAGAATCCTAGAAGGAATGACGCAATATGAGTCACTGTTGGTCATCGTACCATGTCAGCACATTTTATTGCTATAAGAGAAGATTTACTAGTAGAATTTTTAGAAATACTATATATTAATGATGTTGAAAAACATCAGGTAGTACCCCTATAGATTTTTTTTATCGCGATCCCCATTTCACATCAAAGATTAAGGAAAAGTCTTCAGAAAGCCATAGGCACTGATCATCGTTTGAGCGCAGGCAACTACCCTCAAACTGATGGAAAAGCTGAATGGACTATTCAGACCATGTAAGTGAATTTGAGACCTTTTTCACATGACATTAAAGGTATATGGGATAAATATTTACATATAGTTTAATTTTTCTATAAATATAACTTCTTTTGAAGTATTCAGATGGAACCATATGAAGCATTATAGGGAAAGAGTTTTCTCACACCAATATGTTAGGATGATGTTGGTGAAAGAGAAATTGTAGGACTAGAACATATTGAGGAAAAAATGGTAAGGGTGGATATTATCCAAACCCACATCAAAGTAGCTCAATAAATTAAAATGAGCTATGTCGATAAAGGAATGACGGATTTGGAATTTCAAGTAACTAAACATGTCTTTATGAAGGTATTTCCTTGGAAGGTTGTTATAAGATTTTGTAAGAAGATAAATTTAAGTCCTAGGTACATTATACCTTCCCAAATTCATGAATGAATTGGAGTTGTAGCATACTGTTTGGAAATGCTCCCAAGTCTCTCAAAATTTCATGACATGTTCCATGTATTACAGTTGATAAAATACATGACTAACCAAACACATATACTCACCTATGATGAAATTCTATTGAAACCTGATATGTATTTTTCAGAATAGACTATTTGGATTCTTGATACCAGAAAACAATTGTGCTGTAACTGGATGACTCGTCTGGTAAATGTAATTTGGAGAAACCATTAGATGGGAGAGTCAATGTGGGAACCTGAGGAACATATGATGAAGAACCATCAGAATCATATTATGCAATAATATTCAAGAAATTAAAATGAATAAATAATTTCAAAAAGGGAATAATGTAACACCCCAATCTTCCACATTATGCATCTATTTAATTAAAACAATCTCTTGCATTCTATTCAACTTATTGTACTAGTACACCACAACCAATAAAACTAGATCTTTAAAAAAATTTATGAATAGTAATACCCAACTTTTCAGATTTTATGAATTTTATATTTTAAAATGGACTTCATATAGGTTTTTGTATATCAAAATTATCGTAGGGTGATTTTTTTTATTTTCTAAAAATCATCAATGTTTGAAAAATAGTGAAAAAATTGTATTATTGTTTAGAACTATATTTTATTTAAATAATTTTTTAATATAAATTTATTTTAAATCCAAAATAGTACAATAATACATATATTTGTTCAATGTAATTAATTGGAGTAATTTTATAATAAGATTGGACATATTAAAATTTATTAAACTATTTAATACCTTTTAGCCACCTTCTAGGCACAATTGCAAATTTTAATAAATGTAATTTTATGAATTCTGTGAATTGAATTTCACACAAAGAAGATACACCATTGACATAAGTAAATAAAATGTGGTACTATAAAGGAATATAATTTTTTGTGAATAAAAACATTTGAAATTTATTTACCACAGTTAAAAGTAAATAGGGTAATTAAAGGTAAAATGATACTATAATTTCTCGTATCACATGTCCTAATTCTATTGGATATGCGTTTTTTGACCAAAATCAACCATAAGAATAAAATATGATCCTTTTTGATCCACATGGATTATATTAGGAAATTTATTCTTATTTTAATTAAAAAAAAGTTAAAAGTGATAAACTCAAATTTTAATAACTAAAATATTTTCAACATAAGATTATACATAAGATAAATTAGAATATAAATATTAATTAAAAATCTAAAAATATTTCTTACATAATGGTATTCTATTTATAATTTTTATAAAATATATAATTAAATATATCTATTACACAATGATGATGTCATAATTAAATTATCAATGAAAGATTAAAATAATTGATATTATAAATATCAAAATAAATTTATATAGAGACTTTAAATGATTTAAAATAATTATATATGTAAATATGACATTTTTTGGATTTATGTAATATATTTCATTCAATGTAATTATGTTTTTTTGACATTCAAAAATTCCAAATACTAAATAGTGTTCAAAAAGACATAAATGTGATTTTTTAAAACATACTATATTATTAAATGATATAACATTACTAAAAATATAAGGATCAGCCAAAGGACATATATAATTATATGTATGTCATTGATGAACCACTTGGGGTACTCTTGAAATTTTATAGTGTGTTTATTAACAATGTAATATAAAAATACATGAAGTAATTGTAAAAGTTAAACTATTTTACGAAGAGTTAAATCTAAACAATAAGTTTAATATGGTGACATAAACTTTCCTACAACCAATTGTTTGAGATTATTTTAATGCATACCGAAATTATCCCAGAAATAAAATCATTTGGAGCCATTATAAATAGAAATGGATTTTATAATAAAATAATATTTCAAGCTTTTCTCAAAGATACTGTAACCTCTTTTATAAAGGGAAACTTCCCCTTTGAACAAAATCGCACCTCTTAATCCATTTGGATCTACCAAAACCCGATCAAACAACATCCAAACTAACCTTAATTCCAAATATATTCCTTACATTGATAAAAAAGTAAACCTATGGATCCCTTTTGATAAAATCATCGAGAAACCCCTGAAGAAGTGGTAATATTTTCATCACCTCTTTCAATGTTATTTTCTTCTTCCGCATACTCTTTCATTGTTTTTTCCAAACCAAAATAATAACTCAATAATCTTATACATACTATAATTTTATTATAAATATGTTTCAACCATATTATTTATTTTATCCTTCATATGAATAACAATATCCCCATACGTGCATACATACGACTTATAGTCTCCACGTTGTGGTGTTGTTTGTTATTCAACAAATCAATATTTGGATGGGAATAATTATGAGTATAATTACCTTAAATAATAAATATAGCATGGTAATTATTCTTTATATATGATATAACTTCCAATTACATTCATTTTTACCATCAATAGAATGGTTTTGTCCCTAGTGTGTACGTACCGATTACCGTCTCCATGAACGTGGTGACATTTAATCTCCATCATAACAATTAAAGAATAATATTAGTTTTTTGATTCAAAAAAATGTTTAATAATGTAATATCATTCACGATATTAATCAAATTCATCTTATCCATAACAAACTTGACTTATGTAAGAAAACATATAAAGGAAAACAAATCAGTTTACACACAAAACAATGATACTAATGCAATATTATTAACAAAGTAATATTAAAATATCATATATAATATAATATTTATGTATGTGGTTATAGTATAATTTTTTAACAATTTTTTAACTATAACACAAGGGTTTAATGTTCTATCGACTATGTAAATGTACAAGGTAATGGTTAATTTTACACTCTATTTATTATTGGAGGATGTTTTTACAAAAGTATATATTGGGACTTCTTTATAATCCACATCCAAGTTTCATAAAAATGTATTTAAAGAATATTTTAATATTTCATAGAATATGGTTTAATTTCAATAATACCCTTGTGTTAATTTTATAATTTTCTTTAAATAATCATTCTGTTGTTTTCTAAAAAAGGTAGTTTATGACCATTTCAAAAAATTATGGGAAGAATGTTTTTATCTTATACGGTGAGAATGAATATTTTCCGCCATTATAACACCTTAAAAACATTCCTTGAAAGCTTATAAGAATATTTTCAAAATAAATTTATTCTTTTATAGTTATTTTACTTTTAAATTATTTCATAATAGAATCAGATATTTCTCTCAAATAGTTATGATTTCATATATCTCAACTTCCATTGATGTATTTTACACTTGTTTGAAGTTGATTTATAATGATAAAATCGTCCATATTATATTGATGGTTTTGTGATTTGTTTGACTATGGATGTCTGAAATTTATACAGTTCATGATTTATGGTAAAATTATTAACATTTCATATTCAAGTTTTAATACGAATTTTTATGTTATCTTTCAATATTTTCACACAAGGAATGCATTGGACTTAGTAAGTGACGGGTGTAGCCCGCTATAGTTCCTCGATGCATCAGTAGGTCTCATGAAAGGAACTTGTTTCTTGGGAAAAGGAATGGAAAAAATCTCATTTTTAGTCATGGCATGATTCCTTTACTTTGTGGTTATATTGTCCGACATTATGTATTTCATCATTATAAAAATATATATTTATATTAAATGTTATTTTTTCACAAGTAGAATATCCATGTGAATATGTTAAAGGAATTATTTGATTTATCATTGCCATATTATGTTGATGTTGATGTTTATATGAATTTTTTTTAGTATTATACATTGCCTTAATTGTTTACACTTATTTAAGAATGTTTCTGCTATATTGTTATCTTTATTATCCATTTGAGATCACCCATTTCTTATGTTTTCTTTTTATCTAGACGTGAAAAATTAAATTATGATTAACATATAGGGATATGCCAAAGGATATGATTTTGTTCAAACAGGAAACAATTTTGTTTTTTTATGAGGAGATGTAATACTTATGTATGTATCTAGTAATTCCAAGTATAATAAACAAATAGGTCATTCTAGACATGATCTCTTGTGTTCATGACGATGTTATGTAATAATGCATAGAATCTATTTTACTAGGGTTGGGATGCTACACCATCCATATAAAATTAATTTAATTATTTATAATATTATAGTTTTTATATAATAAAAAAAATACAGTTTTATTAAATTAGGTGATTTTAAAATATTATATTTTTACAAAATTCATTATTTTTCATTTTAATAAAAAAATAAATATTGTTAGATAAATTAAATTTTTTTAAAGCTATATAATATTCAAATGTTCACTAAAAATATGTTATTCACTATATAAAATAAAATATTATAAATTATTAAAATTTAATTGTATTTTCCATGCTCAATATAGAACGAAACCATTTTTTTGGAAAAATTAATTCCGTAGAATGACCTAATTTTACTGAAAATTGATTACATTAATTTTATTAATTAAATAATATTTCTTAGTTTTCTAAACTATTTATAATTTTTATATTTTTAATATTCATATTAAGTATATTAATTTAACAAATACGATATAATATATAGTTATTAATTTTCAAATCTATTTTTCATATCATAAAATCTATCAAAGCATTGAAATTTATTTAAAGAGAATTGAATTATCTAATAATGAGGTTTTACATTCTAATCCAATATATAAAATATTCTACCAAACATTTATATATGAATTTCTATAATTATAGCATCATGACATAGTAATTAAATATTGTATGTATTCTATTTAGATAACTAATTTTCATATATCAACATGGAAACATCATATTTTATAATTAAATAGTTCTAATAATAGGTATGTTTCATTTTTAAACTGATGAGTTTCGAAAAAAATTAATTTAATTCTTGAGATACTTTCTACACAATAATATGTCGATTTATCTTCATCATTGATTACATGATGAAATAATTTAAATACACAGTTCTGAGTAAAACATAACCTATTTAAATGAATTCCATCAATAAAATAAAAATAATTTAATCTTATGAATGATCATTGAGTAGTATTACTTCTTTGTTTCATCTCACATTTAATATGATAAATATAATGATGAAAAATGTTCATTCATGAAGAACTAAATTTATATTTATCATATTATATGATCCAAAAAACCATGAAAATACAATCACCCTATACTTAGATGTTTACCAACATGAAAATACTTATGAAAAGTTATCCCAAATGAATAAATCATCATAAAAAAAGTTTCAAAATGTCCCAAATAGCATCCAATGATCATATAAACAAAAAAACCTTCCCAATATGTCTGAACAAAATTTTTACACCGATATTATAATGTATAGATCATATATTATTAAATTAATAAATTTACTATTTTTTACAAATATTATCAATCGCTTATTGGGTCTTGTACCAAAATTGTTTTTGTCTAATCATAGAATCCAAAAAATATTGTATCTATTTTAATAAATATAATGAATCCATAAATAAAATCACAATAAAATCTTATATGTTTCAACATAATAAGACTATATAAACTATTAAATTTACATTTCCAATATCAATCATCTGTTTATCCCTTTGAAACATTATTTTCTAAAAAAAATGCCCAAATTAAACATAATATTTTAATTTAATGTGTGTCATTAAAAAATATCACCATAAAACCAAATATTTTTTCTATGTTGTTATATTCACTAATGATATTCTTAGTGATATTTAATGACAACCTAGTGTTGAAAATTATTATAAAAATAATAGATATTATAATTGAAAAATAATTTTTAAGAAACATCTATAAATTAATTATTATATCCTAATATGTAATCACATCAATAATTCTATATCATTAATTGAAATAATATTAGAATTTCCTTAGAATACGAGGGATCCCTTATATTTGGTTGTTTACATATATGATTAATTATTTTTATATACATTATCTATTTAACCTTCAATTGTACTATAGGGTTAAATTCATTCTTCTATGTTAAACATTTTGTTTTTTCTAATAATGTATTTTCTCAAAAAACTTTTTTTCAACACAAAAATCCTATTCTAATTCAATAGAGATATTTTCCAAGGATATTGTTCCCATATATGTGACATATAATAAGTTAAATAGTCATCCCTTCATGATCCTCGCCATATAATCACTCTACAAACTCCATGTTTCTAGTATTATGTGTCTTAGTATGCCCAACCAAGTTTATATTTATAATGATATTATGAAAAATAATGATTATTTATATTCATATGGATCCATATTAATCATTTTTATAGTGGTTTCACATGATTACAATAATTCCATAATATGTAACATTCAACATAAAAAATTAACATCCTACTTCCATCAATGGACTAAAACCAAAAGAATATAGTGAGATAAAACAAACTTATTTAAAATCAAGTAATCATAAAAAAAATTCATAGGATGAATAAGAATTGAAAAAAATATATTTTAATTACTTGACACTATAGATTTATCCTAGGTTATTTGAACTCATCATCAATTTAAATCATTTATATTGAATAAAAAATAAAAAAAAATTCCGTTGAATATATAATAAGAAATTGTATACATCTATGGAGGATTATTCTAAAACATAAGTATCATTTGTTAATTGATTTAATACTTCTTAAGACCCATTAATTACTGTTATCCCTTGGTGCTTCTATTTCAAAGCTGTTTGTATACTCTTATATGTAGAAAATGATTTACTTTTAGTGAAAACTACAGAATTGTAAATTTTAAAAAAAATTCTAAATTTTATATTATACCAAGAATTATAACTATTTTTTTCTGTCTTCAAAAAATAATTTTTAAAAATAAATAAATTTTTCTAGGGCATGATCTATGTTTATATTAGCATGAAATAATTAAATATTATGTCAATTTTATGTAATATATAATAAATATTTCAATTATATACTCCCATGGGACATTATAACTTTATATAACTGTTGGATAGAAACCTAATAATCATATCACATTATAAAAATTAAATATATTCATGAAAAATCTTCTTAATTTTTTCCTTATTAGGTAATCCGTACATAAATGAAAAAATCATAACCAAGTGAATAGAAACATAAGAAACAATGAGATCAGATATTGAATGAGGTTAAACAGAATTTATATCAATTAAAATGACTAATAGATTAGAAAAAAAATAAATTTATGATAATGTTAAAATTAAATACAATAATGATTCCCAATCCCCAAAATATCATTAATCATAAATATGGGAAGATATATATTTTTATAATAATTGATATTGGTAACAATATTGTGGAATTATCAATAACTAATAATTAATCACGAGAGCATAATAATAGAATAATAAATATGTTTGTGGGACAGATATAGGAATAATATATAACTACTATAAAGAAAGTTCCCTCTAAATTCTATCATTGTAGACAATTTTATATAATAGAAATTCCAAGTATACCATATCAAACATTCTATAATGAGTAAATTCATCCTAGATAACTCAAAAATCAATTAAATGGTTATTATCTTAGTCATGTCCTATTATATTGACACTCTGACATTCTTTTCCAATGCATCCAAGGTCTATAATGAAACCCTACATTGTCATGAACTATATCACAAACAACAATTACAAATATAAATCCATAAATATAAGTTTTGTTTGATAAAAAAATATGTGATTTGTTCAAAATTGAATTTCCCATTGAAAGAATATTAGATTCAAAATGAATTATACATTTAATTATTATGAAAACCATGAAAAAATTGGCTTTATAATGGTTTCATCATAAATTAATTAACCCATGTTAATGAAATATGTTCTAAGGAAAAAACATTAATAATCAATATAATGTATTCAGAGAAATAAATTTACTAATATCTTAATATAATATCAAATATTAAAATAAAAATAAAAAATATGGTTGTTAAGAATGATTAATATTGTCATTATGAGAACTCTATAAAATAATTGAAACCATGTGATGAAAATATCAAATTTTATGATAAAATTATCTATTAATATTCCTAGAATATTTATAAAAAATTCCTTTATAAGAAATAGGGAACCATGTAATGGAATAATCCTTGCAATGATTATTCATTATGGTGGAAGATTTTCATCATATAATATGAATTAATAGACACACTTCATTGAAAACCATTACAAATTTTAAAATACAAGTTATTCATAGGATAAATCTTTAAAAAGATTCATTTTTATCCTAGTTAAACAATATCATTGGAATTAAAAATGAAATATTAATTATATTTCCAATATATTTAAGAACATTTATGAAAAAATATTATGGTACTAGATATAGAATGAAAATTTTATCATCTGGTATGTAATGTTGTTTGATTTTCTTTGAAAAAAATTTCTCAATAATTTTAAAGACTAAATAATTTAAAGTGGTACTAAAACATGATAATTGTATGAGTAAAAAGAAAAATTAAAATATATTTTTTTAATGAAGAGAATTCATATTATTTCTCTATATAAATAATTTATCATCAATAATACCAAATTGTTATGAGATTTTATTATAATACAATACCATTTCTGTAATCTATGAATAAAATTATCCTCAAATAGAGAACTATATATAGATTTATAAAGGAATATAAATTACATGTGAATTACAATATATGAAAATAATTTCTTACATATACACTAGAATGAGTGGATAAAAATTAAATATAGACTATATATCATAGAAAAAAAGTGAGATGATAATCCCTAAACTTGGGACATATCATGCATTATAAGAGTTATAAACTAATCTTCTATATGAATCCTCCATTGTATTTCATCATAAGGATCATGTGGATGATTTTTAAGGAGTAAAATATCTTGAGAACATGTATAATTATATTCGTATGAAATGTTTTTGAAATTTTCAATAGAAGATACCCTTTGTTGCGTCATGAATTAGAGAGTGGTAGTTTATATTTTTTGAGATGGAAATGACATACAAAGAATAACAATAAATATTTAAATAAATTTATTATTATTTCTTACTAATGTGAAAATAAAACTAAAATATTTTAATCTTTGATAGGTTATGATGGTAATCAATTCAATGAAATATATGTGATCATATTTATGTTCATTGTAATCATTTTTCAATTGGTTAAAATACATTGATATAAAATATTAACCAAAACTATGGTATGAATGTTTCCAAAAAAATTGGGATAAAAATTTACTTATAAGGTAAAAAATATAATAATAAATGGTTAAGGGATGACAATAAGACCATATGTGATCCCTCATAGACTATTTAACTATATTTATTCTTTTTTAATAATTTTTTATAAATTATATAATATAAAATAACATTATAAACATTTTATAAACTGTTCACATATTTTGAATTTAAGAACATAACTACAAGTTCATATTGAAAATATAAACTCTTTAACAATAAATATTGCATTATTGATGACAATATTTTTTTAAAGTAATTCTTCAAATATATATTGATTTTAATGTTTTGAAAACACATTAATTCAATTTATACACCATGAAAAATAATATGTTACCATAGGGTAAGCACTAATGTTAATATTAGATAACTACAATTAAAAAATAGAAGATAATTACAATAAAATAATTATTTTTTTAATAGTAATTCATATTAAATAATAATAACTTATCAACCATAAATGATCATATATTATAAATAACAAATTTAATATATTTATATAATGTCAGATAAATATAAATATAAAAGTGTATTTATATAAGATAAATAAAAAATTTCATGTTTTTTAATATTTGAATGGTGTGGTTGAATAATAAAAATAAAATGAAATATATGAAACTCTAAGGATAATTTTGAAACCTCAATCTATAGTGATGGGACTTTATATCCCATTTTATCCTCAAATTTAGTGATTAATAATATCCTAGTTAGTTTTTAAAATGCCAAAAAAATAAAAGGGAATAATCTAGAAATTTTGAACGTACTCATTAAAAATAAATATTATATTTTCATGATTAGAAACATATATTTTTTAGTTAATAAATTTTAATTAAATTCCCTAAAAAATAAACTTTTCTTTTAAGAAAATTTTATTTTTAAACATTAAATTTTTATTTTAAAAATCATTCTCATTGTTAATTATTATGTAATTATTGTTATATTGATTAGTAAAATAGATAATATTTTATTTTATATCCACATGTAAAGTAGTATTATATGTATAAATTTAATGATTAAAAACTATTTTTTTTAAAAAAATATGAATTTCTCACTAACAAAAAACCTCTTAAGGAATAATAAAAATAATTGACCTTAATTTAATCATATAATAGTGATATAAAAAATGAAATTATTATCATACAAAATAATTTATTTAAATTGAAATAATAATTATTGTGTCTACATTCCAAATTCAATAATTTTTTCAATTAAAAAAACTTATTTTATAGGCATAAAATAGAATGACTAAAAATTAAGTAGATATCAATAATGAATTAATCTATTCAGTTGAATTTTTTAAAACTATTGTGCATATTGTTCATTTTATGATTTTTATAATTAATATTAGGAAATAAAAAATGTTCTAATAAAATTTCATGAATTAATTTATTATTTATTTTTCTTCCCAAACATGCTACAAAATAGGTTAATTCTATTTATAAAGAAATATATTAAAAAAATTCATTTTTTTAATAGAGAGATACATTTATAGGTGAAAATCAAGGAAACAATTGTATGAGATGGTAATGCACGATATCAGAATGGAATAACATGATTCTATTATTTTTTAATAGTGTAGATGATGGGGATATGGTAATTATTACTTATCAATTTTTTTATACTGTCTTTGGGTCAAATATATTTTCCAAAAAATGAACTGCATTAGAATTTGTTTTTAAATTATTATAATTATCGATTACACATAATATTTGGTAATTATTTTATGACTAAAAATATAATATTGACAATGATAGTAACTTTTGATGTCTCGAAACAGTATTTAGACACTATTAATTCTAATTGAACATAAATATAAGTGAAAATATTATCTTTAATTAAAAAATTAAATGTTTTAAAATAGTTTTAAAAATAATATATTTTAAATAATTTTGTTTTCATAATATTAATCAATATATACAATTTTATTTAAAGGAGGGTAAATTTCATTAAATAAAAAATTTTAAATCATTTTAATGCATCAATATTAAAATAGATAAAATAATATTGAAATCAAAAAATTTTGAAAATTATACTTCCCTAAAATTTTTTTTTCTCAATGATAGATAAATTTTATCCTTTTTTATAATTTTATGATTAAAAATAAATATATTGTCACTAACTAATTTTAATTTAATGATTATAACTATTCATAATAGTTTACATGATTTATTTTATAATAGTGTAAAAATCATTATAATAAGTGGATAAATATTATTTTTTCAACTTATAAATTTTAAAATTAAATCTTGTTTTGACAACCTACTAATTACTATTATATAGAATAAAAATTATTTTATTCCATACAACATCAGTATAGTCCATATAGTTTATTATTTAACAAATATAAAATAATATTCTTTGATTATGTAAAAGTACATTTCATATGAAAATATATTTCTCCCTTATCAAGGTATTATTTTTAATTTAGAAATTGTATATAAATTCTATCAATGTAGTAGTGAAATGATTGAATTTATCATTATTTATACATTTATTTCGTTATTAAGTTATGTTTTTACAATATTTACAATTAAATTTTTTTATAAATCTATATGGATAGTTTAAGATCATTGATTCTTGTAATGAATTTTATTAGAAATAATATTTATATAATGAAAATACCTAGTGAAATATTTATCATTAATATAAAACTTTAATTTTAAATGGACATGTCTTTTAATAATTTTGTAATGAGTTGAGACCTGAATATTTTATAATTTGGTATATCTAAATTAATAGATAATTTGGATAAATGGTGTGACATTAAAATATTATTCTAGATGAAGCATATTTCAATTTTTTGATACACATTATTTATATTATGAGATATTATCTCTTATACAATGGAATCCCTCTATAATGTTTTGGTTAATCACATATTATTTCTATAAAGCATTTTAACACATTTTAAATTATCCTTGTTCCTATTAAAATACAACGATTCATAGTAGTTTGATAACTCTTGAATCCAATATTGATGGAGGCAAGATGATGTTGGAATCAATGGAAACAAAAAAAATAATCATCAATTTAGAAACTTCCATTATCTATCTTGATATATATGTGTTTAATGGGTATCATATTGAACAAAGCGTATCTATTTAATGGGATTATAGTTTCCAAATGAAAAATGTTTTAGGCATACAAGCCTACTACATCACATGACAATCTCATTGTTCATACCCACTGGCCATCTAGTGGGGTTAGGTTGGACTACATTATTGAGGCATTGGATGTCCTTTTCCATCACTAAAACACCATATTATGATTAATTAACTACTAATTTTAATAAAATTTTGGATTCACGAATTTTGAATGTTCTGGAATAATTTTTTGGTATCTCAATCACCTCAATATGGATAATTGATATGTTATTTGAATTAGTGAAGACAAATTATTTATAAATTATTCGATTTGAGGAAATCCTATAATATTATCATGCTATTAAAATTTTTTCATTATGTAAGGGTATGAGTGAATAACTGTGTGGTATTTTATTTATGTGTAACTGGTTTTTCTTGAATAAAATATCATTGTATTTATTTGTTTTGAATTAATGGCAGTGGTTAAAAAAACCACTAGGAATTATTTGAATTTAAATCACATGAATCCTTTGTTATCAAACTATCAGGTTGTGTGTGTGGCCAACTCATAATTTATACCCCAATTATATTAAAAATCATTAATCTTAGACTATCCATAGATAAAATTGGGTATGTTGTTAATCATATAGAAACATGCAGCCAAATGATTGATTTTACGACACATAACACAAGGTTGGAATGTGATTGAGTGATCATTATTCTATATTATGAAATTCAATTTTTATTGGAAATGGAATAATTTTTTTAATATTTATTAATACTAAATTGATGTAATTCATTGGATAATTAATCAATTTATTTTATGTCCATATTTTATTTTTATTTGATGTTGAAGATATTTAATCATGGGTAATAAAATAATTGGAATTTATATAATATTTGATTATAATTGATATGTGAATTTGAACTAAATGTTTATATTTTATTATTATGATAATTGATATATTTTTATATTGGAAAAAAATCTTTTGAATTTGTAATTGGAATATAACACAAATATGTATTAAAAAAAGACATTTATATATGATTCTAGGTGTCATAAATGGGATAGTTTGCATTTTTTCTCCTTATGAATCATTTGTAATCTAATTCAATGGCATGAGAATGTGATGGGAATAGATTTCATTCCTAGGTGAAATAATATATTATACAGTGGTTTACTTCAACGATGGTATTAGAAAATTGGAATACCATTCCTTTTTTGGTAAGAATTTATATTGTACATGGAAGTCCATCTCATATGTGATTATAATATGGATATGACAACACATATATTATGATATTATATGATGGTAATTTAATTCATTCCTAAATATTATTATATGATAGACATTACCTTCTTTATTATATGAGATTATACGAAGAAAATGCAATTCATTACTATATAAGAATGTGGGTGGGACACTGTGTTTCTTTGACGATGATGTTATAGGATGTGTATGCAGTTAACCCATTGAAGATTTTATAGTACTGACATGAAATTCATTATGGGATGAGATTTATAGTAGGGAATGGTGTCCCATACAAATATATGGATGTGGGATGGATATTGTGTTTCATTTATTATATCTAAATAGGATGAAAATAAAGTGACTTTTGGTATTATATCGATGAAATTTTGGATGACCCTAGAAGTCAACATAGAGAATGAGTGTCGGGTGGGGGAACTAATTAATTATAAATATTTATTTTTTAATTAATTATCATTTTTATTAACTATTGTATTCACTATATATTTATTCCAAAATATATAGATACCATGGTTGTTTTTCAACATAGTTTTACTCACACCCTAATAATGGTTGATATCATAAAATTTAATTATTTTGCCATGTTGAGGTGTAACATAGGGTAATTAGTTCTCAATTTTTTCCTTGATCATATTAGATAGATATTTTTTCTTAAAAATTTATGTATGGATTTTAATTTACATTTTCATGAATATTTCACCATGTCATATTAATTTTTAGTGACATGAGTTTAGTAACTAGTCCACCCCATAGTTAGATTAACTAGGATATACGTTGGTTCAATTGTATAATAAGGACATCCAGATTTGTGATTCATCCCTTCATAGAAAGGAAAATACTAGGTATGGCCATTTTGATTGATAAATATTAGGACCCTCACTAATGAAGGGATCTAATTGGAGATTCCCTTGTAGGGAACGAGCCGATTCCATCATAGATGATAGAGTGTCTCTATGGTTTATGGCCCAATCAGAGAAGTTTCACCCCGAAATATGCAATCATTGGTGGACTATGTATCAAACCCTCATGGTCAAAGAGTGTTTTTCAAGAAAATATGGGCGGATCTCATGGGAGAGGCTCTCCCTGGTATCAATCTCCCATTATTCAATCCCTAATCCTCTGGAAGAACAACTAATTTAGGATACTGACCTCCACCACCATGCCATTGGCAAAGCTTAAATAGGATTTTTGATACATTCTTACGAGTCATAGAATTAATGGATCTTGATTATACTCATATCCTACCTTAAATTTCTAGGTTGATGAGAGAGTTCTAGGTGTTTCACCCACCTATATTGTCAAGGTAGGGAGGCCCCAACAAGATGAGTTCTCGAAATACTCTTCTAAGACGATCATCAAAAATACAGTAACACCCAAGGATAGGATGGTGAAATGATTTACAATATTATATGAATAATTTATAGTTCATAGTCATAAATCATAAATAATTATAAATTTTTTTTGGAAAATTTTTGGATTGACATCAAGGAATGTTTTCTGAGATTAATTTATCCGAAGACACCGACCAATACGAAGGGTTGAGTGTATATAAATTAGTCATAGTAGAACATTTTTTTGATGTATTATATTGGATACTTCATTATTTTATTTATTTTTATACCTCATATGTAAATGTGGGGATCTAAAGGAAAAAATGTTTTGTGGATGTTCATTGTTAGGATTTAACATTACTAGTGAACTTCATTCTCCAAAGCAAAATAGTTTATGTGATAAAATAGGCTTTCATCCTAAAAGAGAACACATGGGAGTCCCCATGTGGGGGATATATTATCTCATAAAAAAATAGAAAATAAAATAAATTAGTGTAATAGAGAATCATTTTTACTATTACCTCTATGTAGGTTATGATAGCGAAGCTAATAGATTAGGATACCATCAAAGTATCATGGTCAGGTGATATGCAATCAGGGTTGCATAGATGGAACAAATTTTTCATAATATCTTTATAATAACATAGAGTTCACACATGTGGTATGATATATCATATATAGATTATTTTTATGAGAATGAATAAGAAAACTTGTGGAAGCTAATCATCATTGGAATAAAAGAATGGTGATAATTCACATAGCGCATTCCTAATTGTTAGCTAATGTTCAATTGGTCCCTTGTGATGAAATATGGGATATGGTATCCTGAAATTTTAGTAGATTTTTAATCTATGAAGAAAATATGATGGTTATTAAAATATAGTCATCTTTTTATGGTTTTTTCATATATATAAAACACAGTATACACTGACAAGTATCGATGAAGGACCATCCACAATTATATTCACTATACTTGTATAAAATTGGTTTTTGTTTGATAAATGATTATCACATTACATTATAAATGTTCAATTCCCATACATCTTGTTTTTTGGAGATATTGTATTGAGTTATGGAAATTGAAAAACATTTTGGAGTTTGATTCGTTGGTATCATAGGTATAATGTAATGTTCTATTAAGATTGGGGGACATCAATTTCTCAGAGAATTATTTTACATGAAATTAATTATTTTGATTTAATTATTGATTTGGATTGGATAATAATATACTATTAATATTTTATTTTTTATCATATTAGGGTTACTTTTCTATATATATTAGGGTAAAACATTAACAATTATGGTGAATGGTATCTTAGGGATGGTCATGAAAGTTATATTTAGGTCCAAGTTGATTATTTGAGTCCTAGAGTACAATTGTTGGAGAATGATGCATTTAGATTTTGTAACATTTTTACACCAGTTAATTTTTTTATAATAAATGATTAGATTAATTATAAAGATTAAAATAAATGAGGGAAACTAAGACCATTATTGAGTAGGTGATTGGATCTGAAATAGTTTCTATCCTACAATAAATGATGTCACTAATGAAGCCCTAGGATTTGAATATTTATCTTGTAAATATAGAATCTAATGGGTTCCTAAGTCATAGAAATTACACATGAGGTTTATCATTGATTTATCCACGAAGGTAGACAATACATTTCCATTGTTGGGGTATATTTGACGCTGTTCTAGAGGATAATCATGAGCCAGTATCCCCATCCTTACATAGCTGAAATCATTAACCATCGGATAGAATCCTATATAAGCTTAAATATTTATATGATATCGTTTCTTTCATTAGTTGAGTGATATATAATATTATATACCTATAACATATTTTATGAAAATTTATATCCAATACTTGTAAGCAGTGAATCTATTTGGTCTAATAAAAACAATAATTGTATTCATGAACCTAATAAATCCTATCATCATTATATTTCAAGAATATATGGTGGTCTTTCTCAACAATTTCATAATGGGGGGATTCAAAATCTATATAATATTGTTCATAACATCATCAGAATATGATAAATACATAAAATTTTTATTGTTATTAAGTAATTATCTAAATTTGATGATTTGTTATTAAAAAAATTCACTTCATGGTTAATGTAATCTCTATGAAAAATTACTACTGGAGTCAAAGAATTTTCTTTTGTAATATAATTGGAATCAAATAAAAATTATTTTGATATTTAGATAATTATTAATAATTAATTATGTGATATATAATTCATATAGTTATTATGCTATATTAAAGGCTCATGTCTTGCAATACAAATAATTGAGTTATTTGGGATGTGGCATTTATGATTGGACCATTTGGCCAAAGTCCATTTGTGATAGGGTCCCATCACAAATTCCATGTTCTAGAAAATGTCATTGTAAATAATATTTTTCTGCAATGGTCCATCATAAATATTTTTCTTATGTTATCTAAAAATCATGTTGTGACGGTCACGTAGCAAATAACTCAAAATTAATAATATAATTTAAAGATATTAATATTTATAATAATAATAAAATAATATTAAAAAATTTAATAGTATTATAAATAATATAAATATAATTTTAATAAAAATAATAATACTATATGAAATAAATTAATTGTAATAATAATTATAAAATAAAAAAAATAATTATTCAGAAAAATATAAAATATAATTAATAACAACAATTTAAAAAATAATTTTAATTTTAATACAATAAAAAATAAATATTTAAATAATAAAATTCATAAAAAATTATATAAAATATTAATGTAATTAAATAATAATATAATTAAAGAAATAATTAAAAAAACATAATATTAGAAGAAATAAAAAATCCCTATAAAAAATATAAAAATATCAGCTCACCAAAATATTTACATTCAATTATTTTATCATAAAATGTAAATAAATCACAAATTAGGGTCTTTTAGAGGATTAGGAGGAACTAGTAGAGAGAAATCCATCCCAAAACAATGAGTCAGATGTCACTGTACTATATCCTCTATTCATGCTACTACTACTGCCATTGATGAATCTACTACTGCTGATACTACTATTGTTTTGATGTAACTCTTCATACTCTATACGTATACTCTATATAAAATTGAAATGTTCTCGCAACTTCTCATTTTACTGTACAACATATAATGATGGCTCTCCACGAGTACATCTTGAGATGCACACCGACTTCACAACAATACCATAATAACTCCGAGTCGTCAATCGGGGGTAGATACAAACAACATGGCCTCTCTTAAAGTAATACTGGGACACTTGTATACACGCTTCGTAATTAAATCTTTTTTACACTTCACTGATCATCGATCTCAACCTAAATATCAGTCCGTGTCTGACATGTTTCAACCTCATATGAATCCTTCATTTTCTATTTAAAACTAAAATAGTTAAAATATTATTAAAAGTTAAATTTAAAAGTCCAAATGAAAATTTGCTGATAATAATATGATGCTGGTGATAATATATAATATCTCAAGTGAGATGATTGTTTTACATACTCTTATAAAGATCAAATTCCAAATATCAGGTTGTTAATCTATGTATAAGAATATAAAATTAACATTTTACATTTAACGATATATAAAGAAATATAAAAAATGTTCTAAGAATATTTTCTATATGTGTACAATGTTTAAGAATACCATATCGATATATCACCCCATGTCACCCTTGGTATTATTTATATACTGATGATCTCATCTGAAAATGACCAACCATCATGTGTGAACATAATGCATAGAAAACATTATATTTTATTTAATCAGGTTGGTGAGTGCAACAAGATTGATCAAGATCTCTGACTCCTACATTCATTATTGTTGTCCTCCAAACATTGTGTAAAACGAGCTAGAAATAATCACATATACACCCCACCCATGACATCTAGATAGATTTGTTCCTGCTATCATTGATTGGATATCATAAAACCTAAAAAACAATTAATAATATAATGTTATTAATTAAATAAATTTAAAAATAAATATTATATATTTATCTATCAGCCAGTGATTGCACATGTGGTGTTGAACATCAATGGGAATCTAATACCCTGTAACAAATTCCTCAGAAATATAATTTCTCAATATATAACCATCATGAACTATATAAATATGTGAAATTAAATGAAAAAATAATATTATAAAATATTTAATATATAAATAAATAAATGATAATTATTGAAAACTAACTAAAATACAGATGTAAAAAATGTATCTACATGCACTGATCAAAGTCAACATATGGATGTTGCTCAGAGATGTAGTTAGTAAACATCAATATCTCATGGCCAATGCACCTCCTAGTCCTCACTACACCACCAACAGTCTCCTGGTCTTATGATCCAACATCATGCTCATAACTAGGTAGATCATCACCCTCTAACTAATGAAACCGATATGAGTCCATCTAAAACATGAAATGGATATTATTAGAAAATATTTTACATCAACAAATATATATAAATATATATATACTATGACTATAAACTTCATTTAACTTTGTATATATTCATATCCATCTCCTTCTTTGTATTTAATAATTTCAATATCATTAAATTTCCCCCCAATATAATCAATCTCTATATGAGTTATAGTTTCATCATCTCCAATCATTTTAATTTCATTTATTGCAAAATAAATTCATTGTCACCAGAAACACCTAAATGTGCGGTGTCATCATCAATATTCATTTCTCTTTATGGAAAATATGGACTTCTATTAGTCTATTTTTAATTTTTAATTTCTTTCACTTCAGCAGAAGAACATCATTCAACATGAATAAACTTATTTTCTCGAGATTTCATTTTAATAAGGAACCAAAAATAAGCCATATCTATTGTAGAATCATAGTAATTGGTATATCAAATTAGATATTTCTATTGAGCCAATAAAAATGGTTCATTTACATTAAAAAATTATATATTTAATATAAATGAATACATGGATCGAATGAACCCAAAATCCTCTATTTGTATCTAACTACTAACATTAAACATCGTTATGTTATTTTTTCCTAGGTCAAATTGCAATGTCCCAGATTATTTCATCTATTATTTTAATATTATATGGGAATTACTTCGAGACCATGATTTGACACGGCCTGCATTTACGAGGCTCGGTGAGGCCAAAACATATTTTTGAATTTAATTAAATAAATACATTACGCGTGCCTATGGTTTTCCTGAAAAGGTGGAATCACTCATGAATGGGTGCTCATATTGGAAATTCGAGGGAACCGTTGCATCCGGGGCAGCAGGTTTAACTGATGTTTAACAATTATTGAATCAAAAGACATGATTCATGATTTTGTATTTAAGAAAGTCATATTTTTGAATAAGTTTTTTTTGGAATGGTTAATGGTTCATGAAGAATGTTGAATGAGTAAGATGTTAACATATATTTGATTCAACTGTTATGATATATTTTAGGATGGTGAAATGCATAAATGTATTAAGGCTCTTTTGATGATGGGATTACATTAGAAGGATTTTTATAGTATGTGTAACCCTAAATTTAGATATATGAAAATTTCATTGAATGAATAATTATCTTTTCTTTTGTTTATATAGTTATAAAGAACCATTTGTGTTTATACAATCCTAGAATTTGAGGGAATTACATGTTAATACATTTTGGGATGAAAACCGAAAGTTTTTAGATAAAATATTATCGTTAAAATATGTTATTGTTATTTTGATGAATTTATCTCTTTTTTAACATTATAAAATTATATAGTTTTTGAAAAAAGGACACTACATAGACTATGTGACAACCAGTCACGTCGGACAAAGCTGCGTGAATCGAACCCACAAGAAAAGTATGATTGTGATTTGTCACCTACTACTAGACTACATGATATCCCTAGTTAGTATCACTAATTTTTTTTATTTAGATGATTTTATAAATCAATAACAATTTTATTTTGTGCTATCAATGGAAATGATTAACCAATCATTGAGAAAATGTGATTTGGTTAATTAATTCTCAATTCAAGACTTTAAGAGTAACTGATGTTATATGGAGACTAATGATAAGATTTATCTTGGAAGACTATGTGATTAAATACATATAATATTTGGGGTCCAATGTTAGTTTGAATTAATTTGAAGAATTTTATGGAATGCTGTTTATTGAATGGTCTTGGTTGAACATTGGGTATTGTTTGGAAAATTTTGGAGATTATGAGTAGTTTTTATTTTTGTAAAAGATTAACCTTTTTTAGTATTATCTGTTCTTGTACTAGCCATTTTGGTTTTGGATTATTTCCAATGACATGGAAAAAATATAGTTCATCATTTTTTATTATTTGATTCTCTAGATGTTGATTATATTGCTTTCAATGTGAACAAGTCATCTTGAATAGTCATCATTTGTAGAAAAGATGAGATTGTGGTACAAATCTAGTAAAGGATGAAAGTTTCCATGAAAATTAAGTATGTTTCCTTATGTTCTTATTCATTCTCTTAAATAAATTTCTCCACCTTATGAAAATTATCTTAAAACATAATCATATTCCATTAAATATTCTTACTGGGGAATCAATGACTATTTAACCCATCACACGTTTTTGATTTTCTTGTGGATAACATTCTCGAAATCATGTTTTTTATCACTCTCCATTAGAAATTGATGTTTCATTTTAACCTCTATATCAATATTTTAAGGTAATCCTAATATCGTTTTTTTCAGGAGTCCTTTTTTCTAAATGTGATAGTTTTATCTACTGTTTTTCCTATATGGGAATTTCTATGATATTTCCAATCCCAATTTTAAAATTGTGAGGACGAAATTTCCAAAAGGGGGTAAGGCTGTAACATTCCAATTAAATAAAGAATGTAAAATTTTCATATTTATTAATAATTGGGAATAAAATATTAAATTTAATTTAAATTGGATGATATGTTTGATGTCATACCTGATACGCAACAACGGGCTTCTTTGAAATCTGTTGTTGCACACAATGATGAGTTATAGTGAAAATAATCATAAAATATTTTTTTAAATAGTAGTTAATTCCTAGATGTTGTAATGGATTGAATAAATAGAAGTAACTACAATATTATTATACATGTTTTTAAAGGATTTTACATTTATCCAAAAAAATTTATAAGATTAAAATAAGAAATAATTCTATTTTAAGCATAAATACACTCATATTAATCACAATGTTGATTACCACCATATGATGGTGAACCATTTTTAAATTTATTTTTGTCACATTTATATGTTATATGTGAAAAAATATTAATCTTTAAAATACATACTTCAATATATAATTTGGATAAAATGTTGTTACGTTTCTGATAAAGTTCATTTTTAATGAATAGTGAAAAATATTGTATTTTAATTAAAAAATATATTTAATCTAATTTATATATATGGTAATATTATCATTTTAAATGGTTATAATGTTTAATTAAAATATATATTTTCCATTTAATCCAATTTTGGTAATTGGAAGTAATTTTATATTGAAATTAGACATAAACAAGTGTAAAAATTTTTGATAGTTATTTCTTTCAAACACTCTTTTTATTATGACTGCACGAATTAATAATAATTTAATTTCTACCACTTCTATGTATTGAATTTGAAAAAATGGATACCATATTTATAATAATGAGTTCCAAATTATGTATATAGGTAACTTTTATTATTAGACTTTATTAATATTTACTTCAGTAAATATTTTATTTACTATGGTTAAAAGGTAAATCTTGTAATTAAGGCTAAAATATAATATTATAAAAATATAAAATTACCTAAAATTTGTCAAAATCTTATTGTATGATATATATCTGGCGATGGTCATCCTTGGGTTGATTTTTAGACCCCATGGGGCCACATGAAAGTGATAATGACACTTTATTTTAATTAACTTAATGTAAGAAAAAAATGACAGAAACGAATATCTTTTAGTAAATTTATTTTTAAATGAAGTTATATAAGTTATAAATTTGAGTATAAATACTATTTGGAAAGATAAATTTATTTCCTACATTATGATATTCTTTTAATTTTTAGACCTAAAATAAAATAAATGAATAATTACACAAAAATAATACAGAGTTTACCTCATTAATAAATGATATAAATAAATATGATTATAAAGTGTAAAATAATATCCAAATACTATAAAATTATTATTGGATGATTTTATATAGAGCATGAGTCTTTTTATATTCTACATTAATTAGTTTTGGATCTTGAGAAACTGAAAATCATTATATGATAAAATAATAATTTCACGCTTTCCTAAAGAGTCCCTCCACCCACTTATAAAAGGAAACCACTTCTAACACATTCCTCACACCTATAAATCCCATTTTCTCTTCCAACCCATGCCCAAATAATCTCTCAATATCTCTCTCTTCCTTAAAGAATCCTTACCTTTGTTATAATACCATGCAAGTAATCAGATTAGAGATACCCAATTTAAAGGTAATGTCTTCTCTTAAGTCCTTTTGTTTTATTTTACATCTTCATCCCCGTAAACTATTTTTATTCTTTTATTTTATATAATCACCAGTATCCTCAATATACTAGGTTGTTTTTATAAGAATTATTTGAACTGAACATACACACATCTCCATCTAATGTGAAAAGAGAATATTGTTTCTGTGGATGGAAAACTAACGCCTCAGTAAATGATGATTGTTCAATTATCCCCTCCCACCTATCATGGTGGCCATTTAGATGGAACTATATTTATATATTATATATATTATGTTTATTTTTTATTTATTCTTCTTTAATTTTTCATTTATATCAAATCATTATGGTTTCCATTATGGGTAAACTTGATAATTTCATTTGGGGTAATGTGGACTACCACCCCCTAAAAGTGATATGACTTGTTCATACCATACATGGGTTGAATAAAGGATGGAGTTATTGAACATAGATATGAAATTATACTTGAATTATAATATAACTATGTATCACTATTTTTCATTCAATTAAAATAAGAACTAGAAATGAAAGTTGCGTTCATGCATACGTACGACTTACCTTCTCCAGGAAAGTTGCATTTCAATTCTTATATTCAAATGTTATGTAATGTTATAAATATATATATATTTATATAATAAATATATATTTGATATATTTGATATCTAAATAATAAATATAATTGTGTATATAATGGTCTCTTGACCCCATGGACAACTTTTAATTATAAGGTGTTCGATTTTTACTCAAGTACAAAATATCGTCAAAATAACCATTATTAACATAAATGATTACATAATGTTTATAAAATGGTAATAAGTGATATAAAAGGAATAATAAACCTTAAAATTTATTCTTAGTCGTGAATAAATTAACTTATGTTTATCACTCTCAAAGAACAAGGAACAAACAAGTCGAGTCAAACACGAGGTAAGGGGTTTCTTATCTCACTTTTAATTCAATGGGATTTCCATTGTTCGCCAATTTTTTTTTCTTGTGGTGTATTTTTTCCATCCAATTGATATATATTATATTTTTTATATTTATATTTATGGAATTCGATGATTTATTTGATTGTTATTTACTTTTGGTATACAACTCGATTGATAACAATATGATAAGGGATTTTCCTCTCACATTTTATACCCATGAGATTCATGCTATAATGGCTACTATATCCTTTTGTGTGGTGTATATACTGCCCGTTATTATATTTATTCTATAATATACATCAATTTATGGGTACTTATATCTTCATTATATGATCCTTCCTTCATGGGGTGTATTTTTTTATGTTACCAAATCTGTAAGGGACCCATTCACCGTACTCTTTTAGCCAATGACTTCTTTTGGTTATGTGTTTTAATTTACATCTTCTTATGCCGGGATATGTTCTTATATATCCTTATTGCTATAAATTTTATGTATATGTGATTTGATATCCTTTATTCTCTCACCAACTCATTTTCTGAATTTTAAAGTGACGCCGTAAGGCTATCAAATTTTTGTAAGGGAAATTTTAAAACCAATATCCATTCCTTGGGTCTATCTTTTAATTCTTAATTATGTCATGATATGATTATGTGTGGAATCACTGCTTATTTACTTATGTTTTAATTTCTACTCCCCATTTTGTGGATATACTTCTGAAATAAATAATCACTCCATTGATAAATTCTCATGTCATTCATATGAACTTGATAGGAGTAATCGTAACTCAAATAACATTAATTTAGTTAATCATCCAAGTCATTTGTTTTCTCTTAAAAAGAACATGTGAGAATGTCGTCTAATAGATTTTTACTGAATTTCCATTCATATTTGGTGTATTTATATTTTTCACACATCATTATGTAATTTATTTATTCTAAATCATAGGATATAGTTTTATAATGGATTTCCTCTAAATTTTAATTCCATTATGTATTTGATGTTGTTATTCACCAATTCACACTTACACAGTGTATACGATGTTCTTTGGAATAATATATCATGAATCACATTATTATCATGCTATTATAATGTTCTGATTCATTTTTATTTCATGATTATTTTTATTCAAGAGTCTCTCATTTTGTTAAAAACACTTTAACAAAAATATCCTCCTAAATGTCTTAATGATTTATTCTTCTAAATTTTTATCATTAATCCTCATGTTTTAAAAATGGTCTTAAGGAATTATTTTGATGATCATTATTATTTTCAAATGATAATTTAATTAAAAGTTTCCATGTGGTATGAGATACATTGAATCAAAAATATATATATTAAACATTTTAAACGGTTTTGAAAATGGTTTGATAAAGCATTTTTAATTTCAATATCATGATTTGATATATTGTGATTATAATGTTGAAATTTTATCTTCACTTTCATATTGTGTTATGTGTAATGATTATGTTAAGGTTATTTGGCATTGTTTACATATATAGGTTGTTCTGTGATAAACATAGGGTGGGTGAGCCAGAGATAGCTCTCCAATGCATTGGGTAATGTGATGGAGGTATACGTTAATGTTTCTCCTAAGAGATTGAGGTAATGTACTGTGATGGGAATTCCAAATGTGACTCCCTATGTAGCTGTGATATATACAATGTAAGCATGTTATGAATAACATAACATACCTTTATGATTTATGATTTTTATGTGTTATTCATATACATTATGATTTCATGAGGTATGATATGATCTAAAATTATGGTTTCATTTATTTTTATTTATTGATGGGTTAGCGTTTTCTTTCCATATTTTAAAACCCATACTGAGAATTTTATTCTCATCCCTCATTTTTGAAATTTTTTCCAGTGGACATGAAGTTGAATAGGGTCATGGATGGTATCAAGGAAATGTCATGTTGTCTGAAACATGGAACTAGACATGTTTCTCTTTTAGTGTTTTTATTTTATGAAAAATAGATAATGAGAAGTAGTGTCTATATGAAATTTTCAATATGATATATAATATTTATGGTCTAATTCTCTAAAACTCTAAACATGAGATGATCCTTAATGTGAATTATTGATTTAATTAAAGATTAAGAAATGTTTTATGGTCGTCTCCTTATATATACTATGCTCAAAACCTATGTCTTCATTGAACTCCTATGTAAACATTTCTACATCACCATTAAACATAAAAAATAATTATTATAGAGCATATTTCCACACTATCGTTACATATATCCGTAGTTAAATCAATAATGACCTACTCATCTAATATATGCTATTGAAAAAACATTCACTTCTCTAGTTGGATTCCCCCACTCAGCTATTGCATGCAAATTTTTCAATTCATTAAACCAAAATGGATACTATCTATAGAACTCGATTATGCTAAAGAAGATCAACTAGGGTAGAGATGAAGATATACAATTCTATCATCCTCTATACAAAACTAGGAAATAATATTCATGTTAAAAACATAAGGACATATCATCATTTGAAAGAACCTAAATTTAATTAATAGCTATTCATATATGTCAATGTAAAATATATTTTGAATCTAGGACTTATTCCCACCAAATAATTGAATAAATTGTATAAAATTCTTGAAATATTAAATGTAATATTAAACTAAACGATGTTTTTATTGATTCTCCTTAAAAGCAAGTTCATTATTTACCATTACTTTATCTAGACTATAATTCACAATAAATAGTTACTTTGAGGTTACCCTAGAATTAACCTCACATCATTCCACCTGGTCCATAACAACCAATCTCTATATGTTGGTTCCCTAAATCATGACTTTAGATATCTAATTTATCAATCATCTAGGGCCTCCACTTGCTGAATGACCCCCTTAATTATGTCAATCCAATTCAAAACATATGGAATGCCTCAAATGACCTAGAAGGTTGGGAAATGAATAATTTTGATTTACCTTGTATACATAACCATTATCATAGGAGCCCATGTAACATAAATATGACTTTTTTTCAGAAGCCCCATGGATTGACCGATTCCACTTCCTACACCAAGAATGATTGAATATGAGAATTAGAACCTTTATTCCAATGTGTAACTAGTGGTGGAACACATGCATCCTCTCTAATAGATGTATTCCATATGTCTCCTATAAATGATTCAATCATTAGTCTTCTATGATTAATTATCCATATTTATGAAATATGATACCTAACCCCATAAACGACATACCTATGAAAAGATACCACGAAATTCAGAGTGACACAATGTTATTAAAATATGATGAAATATCTTATAAGACTATCCAAAATGATAAGGTAAAACACATTTTGTACATATTAATCCATAAATATCATCATTCATACCTATATTCAAGTCATTTTCTGTTATTTTTCTTAATTGACATGTTTAATAATGTTCTTGAAATTAAAATGTTCGAACGATATATCAATATATCTCTTTTGAAATCACTAAATAAAAACATAGGTTCTAACATATATATATATATATATATATGATATTTTTACCTACATGACTGTTCTCAATGGATGAATAGACAAAAAAACATATCCTATTTCAGAATAATACATTTATGATAATCATAAAACTATACATATGCAACTGTAACATCAGTTCCATTACCGATAACATTTATATTTGTCGCATTTCAGATATATAGGAACATTAAAGACCCCAAACATTATTTCTAAATTTCATATGTCATTTTTACTCTAGGCAATAAATAGTGATAACTAATAAAAATATTTAAAAACTCACTTGTTATAATTTTGTAACACCCTGACCAGAATAAGATAGTAAATTAAAAATAATTAGATATAATCATGCATACATCCCCATATATATGAAGATTTAAAAAATAAGGGAGGATAAGGATATTTTAGTGGGAAGAATATACAATATTTATCAAAAATGAATATCTTATAGTCATATCAAGAATAAATAGTAATATAAAGGATCATAGTGGAATTGAACTATAAAATTGGTATACAATTTAAAATAACATTGTAATACTTTGTAATAACCATGTAAAAATATGTGTCCATTAAAAATCAGGGTTAAATTAGGAAATGAAAAATAAATTATGAAAATGCGGAAAAATCATTAATCTCTTTCAATTCAATATCAATAAAAATAACCATATATTTTTCGTGATTTCATTAGTCTTATTCCCTTTCATGGATACATATCATTAATTCTATAAGTACATCCATATTCTCATAATGGATATGCATATATACTAATTTGGACACCAATAATGCTTCTATATCATTATTTAAAATCTATAATATTTTCAATATATGGGAATTTATAATGTAAAAATGAAATAATAATTAATAATTTTTCATGTTGTGGTGGACCCACCAAACCACCATGAACCATGGTTTGACCTACCTCAACTCAATTTTATATGGATATATAATATGGTATGCCTTATCATTTCAATTACAAGTTCAACACATATATACAAAATTACAAAATCATATAAATAGTCACATTCTATTCCATAAGACCATAACATGTTTAAAATATGATTATTCTACCCACATGATTGTCAATAAATTTTTATACAATTGGTTTTTCAAGAGATCTATTTTCTCCCATCACTACATTGATTCATATTCCATGGAAATGAGTATTTATCCTTATGTCTTAATACATAATCATTATAATTTCTTGTTGAAAATTAACACATACTTATGGATAATGAATACATAACTGTTGAATTATGGTTTGACAACATAATAAAATATTATAAAGTGGACACCCTTTGTCAAGAAAGGGAATATAATTATATAGTTACGTTATTTCATTCCAAGTCTGAATCTAAATTTCAAATACACACACACACAAATGATCGTAATGAAAGATGATATCATTAGTTCCACATTCTTACACCTTCAATTAATAGTAGAATATGGTTCCAATGGATACAAGTTTTATCAATATCAATCATAGGTCTCACATGATAAAAAAACATAGATGTGATCAATATAAACACAAAAATATTTAAAATTAATACATTACGTGAAACATACTCACACAATAATGATTATTTATGTTAGTAATATCCACACAAAATGATCTTCTAATTCATGAATATTTGATAATGATAAATAAAACAAAAAACAATACATCAAAAATGTAATTAAAAAAATGATCATTACTGAAGGAAATTATTTGATTTTTAATTTAATGATTTTTTCAAAATGATAACTACTTCCAATGGAATATATTGAATAATTGGAGTGATATAATTTTATTTTTAGTAGAAGTTCGATTTGATCTTTCAATAGGGAATTAATTATACATTATACTGAATCATAATCCCTATAACTTTTCAAAGATATATAAACAAATTATTCATCCCCAGTTAATGATGAATCATATTGTGTGATAAAAAAGATTGAAGAAAATGGATCACAAATCATGGATTCATAATTTCAAAAGAAACTATAATAAAAAATAATATATTTTAATGGTGGGAGAATAAAATAGAGTACTAGATCTAATATGTTTTAATATATGTTTATTTTTGGAGATGAATGAAGATTTTCTTAGTGAATTCATGTTTACTTCTCAATTTTTGGAATATTTCAAACATAGTGCATGGTTTGATTTTCCGTCATTCAAAACTAATGGCCAACTATATGAGGCCATCTACCTATTATTGGATAAATATTGGTTTGGACTCACTATGTTGAATATCATGCCACCAATATGTTATTTACCCAATGTCATTAGGCATACAATTTTTTTATAACAATTAATTGTATATTATATCAAATAAAAATAAATTTTACATCCAATAAGTTGCACAATTTCATTAGGAGTACAACACAGTTTTCCTTAACCATGAAAAAACTATGCACACTATGAAGGGTCTATAAATGCTGGTTAGAAACCTAGAATATTCTAACTTATTCACTAAATAAAAACATAACTCAAATACACTCATAATAACGTTTAATGTTTTGAATAAGGTATAAAATTATTAAGTTCATTAGAGTCTACATCTTTTTGTACATGAATAAAGTACTATTATTATGTGAAATAAAAGAGTAATTATGAATATTCATATCGATTTTATGTATTTATCATTTGTATAGGTTATATATTTATATTGTATTTTTTTTAAAATGTTTATTAATTAATTACTCTCACTGTAATAAATATTCATTTATATCATTAATCTATTATTTTCTAATTACAGTGAAACAATATATATCCAAAACTATTACGAAATCACATTGATTATTTAAGAATTAAATTTTTTATATCAATAACAAAATCCCCCATTTATATTTAATCTTATAATTAGTATACAATTCTCTTCATTCACGGATTATTTTTAATATTAATTTTCATAACACATTTGAATCCTCAAAAAAATGATTTGAAATTTCAAAATAATATAATACATTGTTGAAACATCTTACAAAAAATATTATTTATTTTCATCAAATTTTTTATTTCATTTTTCATTCATAATATTTCTCCACTTCCTTGATAAATTATTGGAATAGAATTATAATATTACAAAAGTACCCCCTCATGCATTCACTCTTATTTCCTATTTCCAAAAATATTTCCCTATATTATATTTGATATCAAGAATAATAATCTATATGTAAGATACCAAATAATTACTTTTATATATAATATATTTCATTTTATTCAAAAAAATGACATATTTTTTATAAGAATAATGAATTTCCAAAAAAAATAAATCTATTGTATTTATTAAATAGTGTAAAATTTTACCCAATTTATATGAATCATATAAATCAATAAAAATATTAATCACCGCCGAAAACATTTCCAATCATGTTATACATCATTAAATAAAATGTTTAATAATTTTTCTGATCCAATATAAATCGAAAAACTAAAATGTGTGTGCTCAAATATTTAGAAATACTAATCTAGTTTTAAAATAAAACGGATTATAAATAATCAATTGATGACCCTAAATAATGAAGTTGTTATATATTCAAAAAATAAATCTATATTTTAATTGTATTATGAGTATAACATCTCCATATTTAATATTTCAGTAATTACTTATGTGAAAAAAAATGAATAGTTCCAGAAATATGGCATTACTATTGTTGAAAAACAATGAAAACCCAAAAAAACAAAGAATCATCTTAACATTATGTCCACTTTCATTGAAATATTCTATTAGAGGTAGGTAAACACAAAAATAACCATGCAGTATGTAACAATTCAACATTTCTACTACTGGAGAGGATTTTTCATGCTCTAAAAGTGAATACATATATCTATTACAAACATAATATTATTTAATGAATAATATGTACAACATTAATCATAATTCCTTATAAGACAGAATGTATTTTTCATGACATAAAAAATATCTGAATAAAAAAAATTTCCATATAAAATAAATGAAATATCCTTCCACATAATAATCCATAAAAATATAATCATATAGAATAATGGTTTTTCTATTTTTTAAATAATTCAAGAAATCAATAAACTAAATAGATTTATAGAAATTATTATCTAAATATAGAATTAGATATAATAATTTGTACACAATTATGTTAGTAGTTATCACTAACTAACCGATTTATGATAACATGGTGAACTAACATAAATCAATTAAATTAAATATTGAGTATTCATATTTGGAGGATTAATAAGAATTTTTATATTTATATTCCATCAATGACATGGAATGTAAAAGTAATTGATGAATTTTTTCAATGATATAAAAGACAATTTCAGAATACCTATAGAGGAATAATTCATATAGTATTATTTAGTGAATATAATTGATCATAGATAAAATATATATAATTATATAGAATTGCATAATATACTCTATATAGGAGAAATATTAATAGTTCATTAAAAATAATAAATATCAATGTAATTTTGAAAACCCGTTTTTTATTATTTTCTAAAGATTCAAATTACTAATATACATTTTATAAAGGAGAAATGAAGAGTGGGAGATTTATTAATAAATGGAAAAAATTGGTGAAATTTGTGTTCACCTGAATATAGATAAAAATTATCTATTTGAATACATTATTCAAATAACCAAGATGAAAAATGTCATAAATATTATTTAAAGAATTAATAAATTTAGATTTTGAATAAAGATACAATAATTTGTTATTGATGTTTATTTAAATAAATATTCAAAATAATTGAATGTATATAGGCATTTTAGAGGATGGTTCTTATGCAAACTTGAGAATATGAATGATTTAACTTACCATTTTTTTTGTAAATATATTTAATGGGGAATTGATATTTGGAGGTTTTATAATGTACCCCATAAAATAAATTATGTGGGTTGAGAAGAAAATAATTTCTATATAGGGATTGTCTCTCAATGATTTTTTTTGAAATTTTGAATTAGAAAATATTCTTTTATGGACATAATAACAAATGGATTGAAATTCATGGATGGAAATAATATCATCATTATACTAAATCTCATTGAATAAATTTATATTTTAAATTAAATTAATTAATATTATATAGTAACATATTAAATATATTATTGGATATAATATGAAATATATCAGCAAAAAATTAATTTTAGAAAAAAACCCATTACATAATTTATTAGTAAGTAAATAAAAAAATATGCTAGGTTTTTTCAAAAATAGAGGGAAATTTTATTAAAATATTATTGATTTGAATAATAACATCTAGTAGGTAGATAATTAAAACTTATGCAATGAATATTTTTTAATACATAATATGTCTCATCGATTTGAAAATTAAGGCAATATAATTCGATTTATAATTGATGACATCATTTAGAGATAACAAATATATTGAATAATAAATATATTAATCACCTCATTTTGGAGAATAATATATATCTATATTAAACTATAATTATTATTTTTCATTATTCAATTTATTTATATTAGTTATTTATTATGTATTTCTAGTACTGGTTTTGAGTATATATTATTATGTTCAACTAGTTTTGTATTTTAGATATTTTTATTCCTTTTTCTCAATATGTTAATAATTATCATGAAGAATATTTTACTTGAATTTAGTCATTATATTTAATTACGATTCAATAATATCATTTAATATGAATTTTTTAAATGATTCGACATGTTTAAATTGGTGATGATCATTTTTTCTATGATTATTTGTCATTTTTATATTATTTAATTAATTTAATTAAATTTTTATTAGTTAATAAAAAATAAATTATTGATTACTTATTTGACTTACATATTATCATTAAATAATTTGTCATTGTAATCCCAGAATATATTTTGATAATTTTTAATATATTTTCTTTGACTAACAAAATGCTGATCATAACACAAATATTTTTTTATTATGAAGTCATTTAACTATATATAATTATTCATGATGAATAAATAGGGTATTTAAGATTTTACTACTTAATTAATATTAATTGAATTCATTTTCAAAAATAAAAAGTGCACTTATATTTGTTATAGTATGAATAATTTATTTTCAAAATATTTTTTTGAAATATTGATTTATTTAAACAAATTTCTAATACCAATATTATAAATAGTTTTTATTTTTTTAAATTATAATAAATAATATAATAAAAATTACATGTTCAATTAAATGAAATATAATAAAAACACACAGTTTTTAGGGAATAAATATTAAATTCATCTTTCTCTATATGTGGTTGTCTTCCCTTATTCATATATGTTTATTCCAATTTATATTGAATGGAGGAATTTTATAAAATATGTTAATATTATAGATTCTAAAAAATGTCCAAAATATTATAATTATTTTTTAAATTCTATATATGGTCCATCCTTTTAATTTTGTAAAGAAAAATGAAACACCATGTATCTTGTATACAGTAGTTTCAACATAAAAACCAATGGAATTCTTTTCCTAAGAGAAGATAAAAAAATTATAAATGATTGATACCATATAATAATAATTTTTAATTATAATTAAAATTTATATAATTATAAAATTATGAGAAATGTGTAATTGTTATATTAATCAAAAAAAATAATTATTCATTCTCACTTTGAGAAGATGTAATTTTATAAGATGATCTAATTAAAAATAATGTTGTTATGATTACTCATTCTAAAAATAAGATAATATATGTGACAAATTTTTGTATACAATGTAAAAGGTTTTTGAAAGATGTTGGAATGTAAATTTGGAGTGTATTTAAAGGTTTTGTGTGAGGAACCTTTATAATTATTATTATTGAAGTTTTCATATATATATTATCATATTATATTATGTGAACAAGTATCCCACCAAACAACAACAACAATATTTGTGATCAGGATTCTTTCATGTTATCACTTCTACCCCATCAGTTTACTTTTTTTAAACTATTATCTTCTACTATCATAAATATTTTTTATGAATTTATTTCATTTTTTTGCTAGAAAGTAAAATTAATCTTATTACTTAATATAGACCCCATAATTATAAATTTAAAATTTATTTTATTAGATCGGGTTTACTTGATTTATAAAAAATAAACTAATAATTTATTAAAGATTATGTACTTGTTATTGAGATTACAATAACATATGTTTTAAAATAATAAGAACATGTTTCAAAACTAAAACGGATATTTAAAAAATACAAATGTATCATTTAAATTAATATTTTTATTAAAAAAATGGCTTATTAAATTTCCAAGTCATCTATATATTTTAATAATTTCCAAAATTTCATAGTATATTCATTTATTCACATAGAAAACTATTATTTCCCAAACATAAAAAAATTTCAATTTAAATAATATTGTTACGTTAAATCCAATAATGATTTTAAAATTATTCTATTTCACATATATTATTTGTTGAAATATTTTGTAAATGATAAAAAATTATACAATTAAACACATTTATTAAAAAATATGTTTTAATATATCATATACTCTTATTAATATTTACATATAATTAATTAAATTTTGATCGATCTATTATTCTAAAAACAAAAAAAATTAATCTGAAAATTTATATAATATTAATATAATTATCATAAAAATTTATTTTTCATAAAATATCAATTCAGATGCAAAAATCCTTATTATAACATATTTAATTACATTAATTGAATTATATTAGTTCATTATTATTTATAATCATTATATTTTATTTATGTATACATAAATTTGTGATACTCTGGTTGTCTCTATATTACACAGAAACTGAATTTATATATTCAGATTATTATTTAAATATATTTGGGTTTTTTCAATCATTATTTCATTTAACAAAATATTTCAAACAAGTGATGTTTTAAAAAAAACACAAAAGAGAAACATTTGTTATATTGTGTTATATTCTCCCCTGATAATAAATTTTATCATGAGAATTTATAATTATATTATTCTAAGGAAAATTATAGAGTGTTTCCATATGATATATACGATTTAATAACGAATTTATACTGAAATATCAATATTACAATTTTATATACAATGTATATTAGTATTTAGTTTCATGAAATGTATGTAAAATCTACCTCTATATAAATTTTATACACCCCATCCATAGATGATCTGAGGTTGTTTTTGGATATCTATTGAGGTTTTATAATATTTATATTTTCTTGTGGCCTTTGGAATGAATTTTGATATATTAAAAATAAAAAATTGAATTAATAAAATATTAGAAAGACTCACAAGAATTGATTTCCCACAACATTGAATATTATTTGTAAGATTTTCTTTTAATAGTCATAGGAATCGATAATTACTTTATAATTAAATTTTATTTGTTTGTGGGGGGGAAACATCCATAAATCTGTATTAGAAAATATTTTTAGAATACACTATATGACACACGATAACAAATCAATAGTAGCCCTTATATTGTATATTAATGTTTCAATTTCCATAAAAGATTTATATTCCTATTTTCCTCACTTTCCCTCTGATAAAGAAATTTATTACATCCTAGATCCAACACTAGTTTATCATGTACTCAAATCCATTTAATTTTAGTCTTAACATTTATGTCTATAATTTTGGCTCAACTTCATCATCTAAACTTTAATTAGTAAAAAAGGAAAAAATGGATAACTTAAATTATGGATTTATTTAAGGAAAAACATTAGATAGTTGGGTAAATAACCTACATAAATATTTAAAATGACTTTATATGTGAATTTCACCAACTTAACCCAAGTTTTATTTATTTTTCATGCGTAAATAATTATCATCGATAAGAGATCCATTCTATATAGAACTATATCAAAATTATCCTAAATACCATTATAAAATGAATCATATTATGGGATAGATAATATATCCAATAATTAAAAATGTAATAATTGTAAATTTAATTACCATAGATGAGTTTATGAGACAATAATTATATGATGACATAATCATAATTCATGAGTATAACACATGAATATTCAATCCCATAAATATAAATATCATTAGACATGAAAAAATTTCAATGTAAATAGTGCTTATATTCAATAATCAGGATCCATGTAATTGTAATCAAGATCATTAGAGGCATTATAAACCCATAATAAAAAATAATTCATAACATTAGTATGATGTGGCATCACTATTAGAAAATAAATTTAATTTGAATGACCATGTGGCTAAAATATGAAATAATCATTACCCACATTATTAGAGAAATAAAATTGGGACCACAACCAATAAAAGCTATATTGGGATCACACAATATTCATGAGCTATAATGTGGATGGACCCTTCATATATACTATATCAACATCACACATATGCAATAATGGTGATCATATGTTCATATAAGTAGTATTGGTCTCACCTGTTCCATTATAAGATTACATATAATGAATAAAATTATTTGATCATATATTTTAATTAAGAACTAATAATCTCATTGTAATGAAATTGGCTTCATTTCAATCACTTTTAAACATAATTGACCATCAAATTTGAATTGATTCTATAATAATCTATTGGATACATGGTTATCCCATGCATAAAAACTAGGTTTAATAAAAATATATTTGAAACAAGATTATACCATGAAGTTGAATAGAGTCCCCTAAAAACCTTTTTGAAATATAATCAACCTAGGTAAAATAAATTGGTTCAATAACAATCTAATCAAATCATGGTTATCCTACGAAAAAGAAATTAGTTGCATAACAATCTCATTAAAACCATATTGTCCCATGGAAAATTATGGGATTCTTAATAATCTATTTAATCCATGATTAAGATATGTAATAGAAATGGCTTCCAAAAAAAAATCATCAAATCATGGTTATATCATGGGAAAAAATATATTTGATTAAAATATATTTGAAACAATAGTAACTCCTGTAAATGAAATGGGTTCTTTAATAATTTATTTGAGACAATCATAATCCAAAAAAAATAATGTTATTTATATAAATAAAATCCTAGTGGATGTGAAATAAAAACAATGGACACCAAATTTGATGAAAAAAAGCCTTTAAATGTTCATTAAAAAACTAATGTGAAGATAATCATTAAATATTCAATATGTACAAAACCACTTTGAAAAATATGAATCGTAATACCCATGAATGAATTGAAATTAGTAAACATTAAAAAAAATTGAATAAATATATTCTTCATATGGTATTTCATTGCGGTTTTATATACACTTAATAAATGAATTTTGGTATATAGTTAAAAAATCATTCAATGTAAATTGATCGATACTAATTTCTTTACCATAATATTAAAATGGAAAATGTAAATCCCATGGAAAAAAAATATTCTTAATTTATATAAAAATACTCATAAATGTTTTTATATGTATCATAAAATAAATTAATAATATGTATATACACAACACAACAAAAATAAGTTTAGTATATGACTTGTATCTTTTAGAAGCTACAATAATATGAGAGAAAACAATTCTAACTGAGTTAAATTCGAATAGTGAGTCCTATAAAAAAGTGACAACAAATGAAAAATTTAATATCATGAAATAGACAAAATAAATTATTTAATATATCATTGATCAATATATAAAACACCCAAAAGAAATTTTTTTGAATAAGGCATATGTCTCATGGAATTAAATTTAATACTATAAATCTCAAAACCTTGAGTCCAATGCATCACCATTCTTACATATCATCCTAAATAATAATTATATATTAATTATTTACAATCCTGATAACCTATTACATTAATATTTTTTACATTTATCTGAACTATAACAATTTTATTTAAAATTACATAATCAATAGTATTAATTTCTATAGTTTTGACAATATTCATATTATGTTTAATAAAATACCATTGATAGGTCAAAAAATGTCATTTATGCCACCATTTAAGCATATATAGAATAATAATAAGTAAATAATCATCATATTTATAGGTAAAATATTTTCCTTAAACAAATCATTTAATATGGTTATGTAAAATGAACCAACATTACAATCATGGAGATGGTAGGTCACATATACATATGAGTAACATTTCCATTTTTTAACATTATTAATTAAAGTTACATATCATTTAGATATAAATGTGATAACTATATAATAAATATTTTATTATTTACATATACATACATATACATACATATATATATATATATCAATCTTGTGATTTGATGATGAAAAAAAGAAGAATCACATCTCTTTGAGCAGACAGTAGTCAAGACGTCCAGAAAAGTAGTTATCACATTTTTAGTGTGTGAAATGGTAATAAGAAAATGAAATATTGTATTTATGTAAAGATAATTATTTCATGAATATTATATATAATTCATTTACAAAATTCTTGTTTCTAAAAAAAATCTTCATATATTCTATTTAGTGCGTGACTGAATCACATTGATTTGAAGAGGTGATAGTCTCCACAACCAAAAATGATGTGATTGTATTCATTAAAAATATAAATAATTCTTGTATGTGTTATATAATAATTAAAAAAATGTAGTAAAATAATAAAAATCATATATATTATATGAAATTAGTATTTACATAATTAATCTTGTCATTGGGATGTGGCTATAGTTAAAAAGGACGTCGGTTCACATGGTGTTATTCAGTCAAACATGCGAACTATGATTACATATCTAATTTTATATAAGTCTGTGAAATTTTAAATCATAAACATAATAAATAAACACATTAGTATACTTAAAAAATAGTATTATTTGTTAATAATTATATAACAACAATTTAATTGGTGGATAAATAAATAAAAAAAATATTTCTCAAATACAAATGTTACCTCTTCTTCGGGTAATTCGTTTTTCTATCCACCAATGGACATCCTTGGTTTACGTTCAGTAAAAGTTAGTATTATAGGATCATATTAGTGGTTTATGCAGTTTTTTGGTGGTTTTTGAAATATGCAAAAGACTTAAGTGTTTTGAATATGTGGAGAGTGTGGATACCCTTTCATAGTGGAGGACGACTGAAATTCTTATAAATTCACAATGATAAACACTATTAGGAGTTTTTCTATAAATAAATTTCAATATATAATAATAAAATTCTATAATAAATGGAATGTTGTAGAAATATATTAAGAATATATATTTTTTAAATGATTATTGGACATTATACACCTTCTTATTAATGATAAACAATAATTTAGCACATTTTTACAATAATAAATGTAAATAATTTGAATTTTTCTTCACTAATTATTTGTTCAAAAACTATGTTAACTCTAACATATAATATAATATATAATAATTAGTAATCTGGAATACAGTTTTCCAATTTTTGATAAAATAATTGGATGAAGGTAATTTGGTATTCATCCCATTGACTACTCGAAACAAATATTTTTTAAAGCCAGATGTTTGAAATTTTGAAATTGTTTTGAATAAATATATATTAAAAATTTAATACAATGGTACATATTAGATATATAATTTTATTATTGACCTCAATATAATTTTAATAAAATTCAAAATTTTATATAAATACATTAATAATTTATTCAAAAATGGGGTTTTTATATTAAAAATTACTATTTATCAATATATATCAAAAAATAATACTTCACAAAAAAATACCAAAAATTCATAGCAAGCTAATTTTGACGAATAAAATTCCAAAAAATGTTTATTCATTCAATATGAATAAAATATTTTCAAAATATTAATATAAAATTTTTATTTAATATAATTTATGTAAAATTTAATTTTAGAAATATATCTCTTTTTATGATTAAAATTGAATCAGTTTTAATTTTATATCAATAAAACATATTGGATGAAGTATAAAAAATTTGATTGAATATATAAAATATATATTTCATTAATATAATTATTTAATAGTTAATTAAATTATATGTTATTATACAATTATTCTCTTGGCATTAAAGTATTTTTTATAAAACCTAATACTTTTAATATAATTAGTTTTATATTAATTTCATAATTAATTGGTAAAAAATTAATTAACCATATATATATATTTATTTATTTATAAAATATACAGTTATTTTATTCATTTTTATTAATTCTATTCTAATGGTTGTGTGGTAATTATCATAATATTTATAGAATATTGATGTTTTGTAAGACACGATATTCACTTTTTCATAAGATATCAACGACGCTCAATTTTATGAGAAATGAAAGATAACAATGTATTTATTATTATGATAGTTAATATATTCATTGAATTTAATGTAATCTACATAATAATTTAGAATAATTTTATAGTAAATCTCTCATATAATAACAAGATGTAACATACTACCCCCACTAAAAATGAAATTCTCTATGTAGATGAATCATTCTAATGACTATAATAGAATTTTTAGAATCCAATTATTCAAACCCACATCATAAAAATGAGGAGAGGAAAACAACACTTACTTAGGGTATCTGTGAATCTTAACAGTCACATGAGGTTATGAATAATTGGTATTATTCATTGGAAAAAAATTAAACGGAAATTAAATGATTTATTTGTAAGTGAAAACTAATTCCCATGTTCTTGTGGGGAGTGAGGTAGAACGTGTCCAATAAAATATAAATGAGAAAAACTAAAAACAGAATAGTAGTGTAAAACTTCATAGATATAATCAGAAAATATGGTAATATGATTGAATTTTATTTCATGATATTATTCCTACTATTAAATAATTCATATACCATCTAGACCAATATAAAAATTAAAATATAATATTCTTACTCAATGTGTATAATTTCATTCATTAATAAATTTAATGTATATTCGCATATTTCATTCCAATGTAGGTGTATACAATATTAATTTGAAACTCCCATATAACCAGTATCAAATTTTAAAGACCATCTAACCATAAAATGGGTAGTCAGGATATTCCAAATGTACATACAAATTAACCATAAAAATGAAATTAATATGAAAGGATATTTCACAAAACTATTTAACATTAATATGATACCTTAATATTCGAAATAATGTTTTTATATAGATATTAGTAAAACAAACTATTCTAAAAATTTATATCCTTAAAATTATTCAAATATTTATCGACATTGTTCAAATCCCAATGATGAGAAGTGTCTTATCATCTATTAATCCAATATAAATCAACTATTATTCCAAAAATAAAATACCTTATTATTCTCATATAATATAAATCATTACCTCTTAAAATAATACTAAAAACGACATCATATAGGTAATTATTAAAGATAAACCATTATCTTTATTCCCTCATGGTATCGAGCACCACCGCCTTGCAAAATATGTAGGGTTTTTACTTATTATATGTTTTCCCTTTTATTTATTATCCTTAAAAATAATAACACCTTAAAAACACTATATTTTAATCTTAGGGGTTTCAAATACCTCATCCTAAAAAAAGTATCTCAATTAATGTCTTTATAGAAAAAATAAATCTTTACAATGCCCTTATATTTTGTGTCTTATGATATTGAATTAAGTATCTAACATAAGCATATAGTCCAATGAAGGTATCCATGACACTCCTGATACCCTCATTTGAAAACATACCAATCTCCAAATATATAAATAATGACCTTTTATACCTAATACAACAACTCATAACCTGTTATCCCAAATCCTATACTAATATCCATATAATTACATTCTTTACATCATTTCCCATAATTATGACCCAACTTTTTCCTCAAAACCATACAACAGAAAAGGGAAAACATGGAGAACTTATAATGTTTATTACCTTTTAGGTTTAAATTTTTTAATAAATAAGGAAAACTCTTTCCATAACAATTCAGATGAATTTAAATGATCATATCCCCCATTCATTCAAGAATTTAGTTTTTCAAATCCATTTTATATCATCATCAATATGAAATATTTTCTACCCATAACTCATTAAAAATAATCCTTTAAAACCTATGGAATAGTAAACATAATAATGTTGAACTCATATTATCTGTAGTGGAAAATTTATTAGTTAACTAATGAATGTCATTAGTAAATATAATGACAGAATAATTGAATTATGGAATTATAAAAAAATAATGAGTATAAAAAATAAATATTAATACCCATTAATATTAGTATAATAAAAAAATAATCATGGAAAAAAGATAGAGTTTTTTGCATCCATAATCAAGAGCCATGTGATTTAAATCATGGTCATTACAATCACTTTAAACTTAAAATAAGTAATTAAAATGATTCTTGGTAATATATGAAATCACTTTAACAAAACCATTACCGAACTTTTTAATTTAAAAACCATACATCTAACAGGCTATATTTTCATTACACATTGAATTTGAGATAAATAACTGGGATCAATCAGTATATAATTTATAATTGGATCAATATTTTTCAATGATCTATATATGGGATCAATGATTCATAATATTTATTTCAATCTCTCCTGTGAGCAGTAATGGTTCTCAATCCATTATGTAAGTTGTACCAGGATAACTTGTTTTATTTAATTCTCATTATACATGTATAAAGCAACATAATTATAAAAATAATAAAAACATGATTAACAAATAGAAAATTTAATTGAGTTTTATATCAATATATTTTAATCATAATTTACTTGTGTAATTGAAAGGGGTTATATGAATGTCTCTTTGAAAAATGTTTATCTCATAGAGAAGAAAAGGGTCCCTTAAAAATATCATTGAAATTGAGGTATCCCATAAATAATTAAGGAGTCCCACAACAATATATTTTATACATGATAAACTCATGAAAATCAAATGGGTTCCATAACTATCTCTTTGATGCATGGTGATCTCAAGGAAAAGAAATAGGTTCCATAGCAATTTATTCGAAATAATATTAACAAATAGATAAAGAAAATGGGACCATAAAAACATATTTTAATGATGATTAATCGATGTAAAAAATGGATCCATTATAATAAATTTTTATAAATGGTTATCTTTTGAAAAATAAATTTTTCCATAACAATCTATTTGAATATAGATTAACCTGTAGAAAAAATTGGTTCCCTAAAAATCTCTTTGTAATTATAATTATACTTCCAATGAATGAATGAGTATGGTCTAAACATAATATATTCCAAGTGTATGAAAATTAACAGTAAAGGTTCTGGATTTTAATGAATGTAGATTCCATTAAAATAAAAAAAGAATCATTTTTAGGAAAAAAAATTTAAAACATTAACTATGGCTTATACGACATTGTATAATTAGAATAATAATCACCATGATGGAATAGAAATTAAAAGAAATTAAATTAAATTTAAAGAAATAATTTTCTTATATGAAATGTAAAATGGGCCGTATATAGACTACAAAAAAATATTTCCTTTTAACACCAAAAAAATGCCTCAGTAAAAGGGGAAAGAGAAAAGATATTGTTCCAATTTTGTAATTTTCAAACCATAAAACCCATGGAAAATAAGATCTAAAAATTTATTTAAACCCCTAAAATGTTATATATTGTTATCATATAGTACCTTCATTGTCATTATATACATCAAAAAAATAAACAAAAATTGTATGACATATATCTCACAGAAATAAAATTGTTATGAGGAAAAACCTATATAATTGTTTATCATTTGAATCACGAACCCCTTTAAAAATAAAATCACATGAAATATTTCAAATCATGAAATAAATTAAATTTATTATATAAATTATCATATATCAGTATATGCACAATGAAGAAAAACAATTTGGAAATATGGCATATATCATAATGAAATAAAAGTGTGACATGAAATACTCTTACCTTGAGTCTGATATATCATGCTTGTTTTTCATAATCACAAAAACTAAACATATGTTAATTATTTATCTTCCTAATAAACTTTTAAAAATTTATTTATATATTTAATTCACATATAAATATGTGATATATAATTACATAATCAATAATGTTTATGTTATATTTTATGACCATATTCTTCTTTTATGTCGAAACGGACTTTGATATCTCAAATAAATTCAATTAATTCCATATATAATCATATAAAAAATAATATTCATAAAATAATAAAGAAATTTAAATCCAATTGGATTTTAAAACAAAATATGAGTTATTTTTATGAAAAATGAACCAATGATGAAATCATGGAGATGATAGATCAAAATTAAACGTGGGAAACATTTCCATTTTCCATTACTCATTATAAAATGAAATAGATTTTATATTTAACTGTCCATAATGATTTTTATATCATAAATACCATATTAATTCATTATATATAATAATATTTATCATTCTCAGGATTTTATGATGAAAAAATACTAAACACATCACTTTAAAAAGGCATTAGTCCACATTTCCATGAGTAATGATAGCAATATTATTTGTATATAATGTTAATAAGATATTGATAAATTATATTTTTAGGGAGATATATTATAAATTAATATAATATAAATTTTTTCTATATCAAATAAGTTTATTTAACCAATCCTTAGTTCATTCCATGTAAGGTGTGAATGAATCACATTTCACTAAGGAGGTGAAAATCCACATGTTAAGAAACGATGTTATAAAATTCCCATAAAATGGAAAAAATGAATGCATTTTTTATATAATAACTACATAAGTATAAATGTATCATTAATACTCTATAAATCATATAAAAAAGTTCTTATGTCATAACATCCACCGTACTGTCCTTTTAGTAGAACGAAAAATGATATTGATAAGTGAGGTTGTAGTTCCATGTACACAAGAAAAATGATTATGTATCACATTTAATGGAAGTGTATTAAATTATATTAAATTGACTAAAATAAAATAATTTAATCATATTCATGATAATAATATTATTAAATTATAACAAAATAAATGAATTTATGGTGTGAAGAATAAAATAAAAAACATTTCTTATCGAAGAATGTTATCTTCTTTTATGTAACCCTGTTTGGTTCTCACCAATATAATTCATAGTATTCTTACATTTGAATGATTGTAATATATGATTTAGAGGAGGAATTTTTTTTAATATTGTCATGTTCTGTAATAGACAAAATCACTGATACTTTTGAAGATGTGTGAATAAAAAATTGTCTTTTATTGTGGACGAGGAGGGGTATTCATGTAAATAAAAAATGGTAAACAATATTTTGTCGTCTCCCTTACATAATGAGCCTATAATAAAAAACCCTACATCAAAAAAATGGGATATGGCCTAAATATTATTTTAATATTGGGTTTTCATTTTTTTAGCTCATTTGGCCCCATATAATTAACATTTAAACACAAATATACTCATTTTTTTTACTTTATTAAAAGTTGTTATTTTGAATCACTTTCACAAATTGTTTTGGTGAAAAAACTAAAAAACATAATATAAATTATAAATTATAAATTATTATTAATCTAATTATAAAATAAATATTATAAAATTCAAATTACAAAATTGGACTGATTTAATAAAAAATTAATTCTACAGATGGGACCAAACAACATGTCTTTTAATAGAAAAATATTCAAATGATTGAAAACTTCTTATAGTTAATTGAAATGTTTTGTTGAATTTAATGAATAATCAATGATTTATTTAATTATAATTAAAATACATATAAATTTCAAACAATTAGAAATTTAATTTTATAATATAAATATATTTCATGAAAATACATTTTTCAATTAGAAATTTTTATTTTTTAGCATTCATTTAATTATGAAAAATCTTATAAAAAAATAAACCTTATGATAATTTTTATATTAAAATTTCTAAAATAACTATTTTTAATATAATAAGAAAAAAAGAATGAAAATCTATTCTTAAAAAATCATCCATTAATTATGCTAAAACTATTTTCTTAAAAATAAAAAAAATTATGATTAAATTGGATTCCATCAAATTTTAGGAATATAAATCTTATAGAATAATTTGAAAAAGTATTTTTTAAATTTTTTAATATATAAATTTTAAAAATAATATTCAATAATATGGATGAATTTATTTTATCTACAAAATATTCTTTTTTGGAAGTAAAAATATTTTTTTTATAAAAACACATCCATTCTATTAAATTGGGTTTTATATAAATATCTTATTTAATTTTTCGAACAAATAATTCATTATGAAAAAATTTATATATGAATTTTTTAATATTTTGATAATATTATTCATTCACCGCATTCTAAGGTTTGCGTGATAATTATAATAATATTACAAATATTTTTTGGTAAGACTTATTTTTAGGTAGAAAACAAGATATTAATAAAGTCGATGTTATTTGAAAAGAATGATAAACATGGTATTGAATATAATGAATTTTAAACTATGTAGTGTGTCATAAGAGAAAAAATGAATTAAATTTATTTGGAAAAAATATTATCATAAAATCATTGGATGATAAAATAATCATTTCTTTACTGTCTAACATCCATGAAAATGAAGAAAAAATATTGTGGCTTTTCCATTTCCCTTATAAAAATTGAATTTAACTCCACAATTTTCTTACATATATAAAATAATTTTAGGCATAAAAAATCAACGATTTTTTCATTAATCCCACAAGAAATGTTTGAATTTAAATAATATTTACATAATCATCTTTGTCACCCAAAATGTCATCGAGTCAACATTAGTATAAGTTGTGTTCAATTTGAGGATTTGAAAATATTTAAGGTGTTATTAAAAATTCATTGTATATTCATTATAAATTTAAATTTATTTTCAATCTATATCATATAATTATATGTTTAAAATTAGCAAAATCATTGAATGCTTAATCAAAAGAACTAAACAAATAGTAAAAAATGGAGAATAAATTTAAAAATTAAATATTATACGATACCTTAAATTTTTTTCACATGCTGTATCCAAATATAAAATTATTTTGATTCAATGTAATTTTATTAATTAGAATTATATTTTCCTTATGTCATCCTTTACATCATTAAATATCCCCAATATTATTATTGTAAAAATCATTGGAAACAATTTTTTAAACTCAAATATAATAACCTAATCTAAAAAAATGTCACAAGTTGAAAGAATATTTAATAAAATATCTACAATATGGAGATCATTTAACCATACAATCCAAAAATAACATATTACCTTTATTTACGAAAAAATATAAATTAATTAGTACAATTACTCTGGAATATTTATTTTTTAATATATGTTATCGACAATCATATTTCCACAAGGTAATCAATCCTAAATATATTCATATCCAGCATAATTTCTTATAAGTAGAATATGATAAACCGAATAATTTCCCATAAGTCTTCTTATCATTTTTTTCTATCATGATCCCACACATTCTGTAGTAATGTGATGATTATTTTAATACCCAACCATCATTTTTAAGGGAGATTACACCTTTGTGATTAATTTACAAAACTAAAAAAAACTGGTAGTAGATAGGTATGCATGAAATTTCTTGGGAAAAACAAAATATGGACGTTAAAAAAAAATAGGCATAATCTTATATATATATATATATATATATCTTATAAATATATTTTTGTTTTTAATTTATGTTCATCCCGTAAAATTTATATAAAACAAAAAATATATGAAATATTAACTAAAATATCTAAATATTTTATATATGTATTTAATATTTTTAACATGAAATACATATTTACAATTATTTCATCCTCTTCTAAAATCATAACCCCTTTTTATTTTCAATCCCTAATCTCATATGAATTATATTACCCCTTATCATTTTATACACTTTTTGGGCCAGAAACACATTGTTTAAATATTATCACTAATACAAATAAAAAAACAATGTTGTAATAGTCCCATATTTAAAATTAATTAAAAAATATTTAATTAAATTAAATCAAGGGACATTTAAAAATGAAATATTTTTCAAAATGGAAAAAAATTCATTTTGTAAAAGCCAATCTTATCAAAAATCTTGTGAATTTTCCCCACAAAACAAGAATAGATCAAATTTGAAATAAATCATCATCATATCGATCCAATTATCTATAAATTATATAATTTTAGACATATATTGTGACATAATTTTTTCACATAATCAATTAAAATGGAAACATGAGAGGAGTGAGTTCAAACACGCTGTAGGTGTAAATATAACGAGTTAGAGTCGAATTTCATATGTCATAATTTCATGACAATAAAAAATATAAGTGAAATATTTCATGAAAACAAATACTTAATAAAATAAAACATTGAGAATAAAATATATGGGTTTAAAATATTATTAAATAATTTGATTTTTATTAACAACTTATTCATTAATGACGAAATAAGAAAATTTGACATGACAATTCAATATACTATGAGAATATATCTAGATGATATACATGTTCATAAAATTGGGGAACTATGTCTATGTAATATTTTTATGAGAATTTATACTAAAAAATACGTAAACTAATTATCGTCATGATACATATTGATACATTAGGGGACAATTAAACTAATGAACATCCACTAATTATTTCAAGTGCATTCATAATATAAAGGATTAATAAATGATAAAATATGAATCTATATTTTCTTAGTAACTAATCTACCGTTATATTCAAAAAATAATTATATAGATTATAAATATGTACCTTATAAAAAAATGTATTTTAATTTTATTATATCTTCCAAATAGTCAACTCAAAATGTTGATTAGTATACAAAAAAATTTAAATAATTCCAATATTTATAAAATGAATTTATTATACGATAGAATCCCAAATACTAATACCACGATGTTAATTAATATATGGTTAAGTAAATTATTTTCCCAAATCTATTGACCTATATAATTTAAGTGAATAACATCGAATCCATTTAATGAAATATTATTTGTTCTCATTGAAATTAAACTAAATGAAAAATTATATTTAATAACATAATGACTAATAAAAATTATCTTCGTGATGGTGTATTTATATTACATGGTAGAACATTTCATTGTCTATTCACACTATGATTATAGAGACTATCATATTATGAATTATCTGGATAAATCAAACAATTTCAAAGAAAGTTGAGAATGATGATTTTTTTAATATTTTTAATAATATTTAATTATAAATAATAAATATCCATGAAATAAAGAATAAAAATATTAACAATATTTTATAAAAAAATGAAAATTAATTTCATTAAGAAACCTAAGAAATATTTTGAATGTTGTTTATATAAATAGATTAATTAGGAGAAATAGGATTTATATTTAAAAATAGTTAACAATTGACTCTTTTAATACTTTTATATAAACAACCCACAAGGGAAAAAATGTCATCAAAATAATTTAAAAACCAAATGTAGGTGAAATATAAATTATTTAATTATTCAGGAATATTTAAACAAATATTATAAATATTTAAATGAAAATAGATGTAGTAAATGATGATTGTCAACTAAATACAAGAATTATTATAGATTTAACATTGTATAAATAATTATGGAATTCAACGATTCATGTGGAAATTATATCGTGAGGTAAAATGAATAATCCAACAAATCGCATGGAAATATATGGAATTTTTAAATGGGATAAAAATTAAAAAATAGATTATCTCTAAAATAATTATATTAGAAAATAAAACTATAGATTACATATTTTTAGAATTACAAATAAATAATTCAAAAAAATAAAAAGAAAAAACGAAATTTTTTGAAAAAAAAAATGAATATAATGATCATAGTCACATATATTTATAAAAAATAATGACACAATATTAAATATATCAAATTTCACAATAATAAATATAGGTTATGAAATTTAAATGTATAAAAAAACTGCGTATGTGTTTTTATAATATTAGAATCCAATTTTTTTTATTTTTTATTCATTTAATTAAAAAAATTTAATTTAATGATACATTCATAATAAAAAGAAAATTCAAATGGGTTGTTATTCTAATATACGATTAAAAAATATAGTTTGAAATAGAAATAAGCCTCATGGATATGAATATTGAGAAAAAACCACTTCTGTTAATTAACAAATACCAATAACAGGTATAAATAAACTAAATTACTAAAATAACTATCTTATAAAACAATTTCATAACATTATTCTCATAATAATAATTATATAAACATAGAAAATAATTATTCTCTACATTTTAACTAATTAGTATTATATATTATCAATATTTTGTGTGTGTAATCAATATCATTTTCAATAAGTTTCATAACTATTGTGTTGTTCGTTATTATGCTCCCACATTTAATTATTCATATGATATAATTGGTCATATAGTTGATACTCTATAATTGTAGGATACTATATAAAAAAATCAATTGTTTTATTTGATTATGATTTATAAATATGAAATCAATGATGAGCTTATTTATATAATCATTAATGAATTCATGTTTTAGTCATAATAGATTTATTTTGAAATTAATATACAATACCCAAATAAAACATTACATTTTTTCATTTAATATATGAAATATTTTATATAATTTCTATTTCATAGAAATCCGTTATATTATTTTGTGAAATTTCATAACATGGTATTCAGAACAACCAAAACAATAATATAAAATAACTAGTGGATAATTATAATGTGATATTGTTTAAATATTATTATTCCGCAAGAATATTGATATGTTATTTTTTAATAATATATATATATATATATGAAATATATTTTCAATAATTATAAATATTTATGAAAAGATTAAATAGAATGGTTAAATATAATTTCCTTATAATGGGGTTATTTTAAATTATATTATATATAATTTTTTATTGTATATCATATAATTAATTGGTTATATATTTTTTTACTATAATCATAATACTTTTAAAAACATAATATTTATCTATTAATCTATTTATCATTTGAAAACAAGAATTATGGTGAGGAAAAATGGTAAATAAAATTCCATTGTGGTAGTACAATACATGCATTCTAAGATGAAGATAATGTTTTAGGAGAAAATCTAATTTTTACCTATGTTGATATTTAATAATCTAAAATTTATATAAATATAATACATATTTTTTCAATTCTTCTTGATGACCATATATGTATGTTTTTAAGGTAAAAAACACGACACTTAATGAATCTAGTAGTCTTTATATATGGATAATTTTAAATTACATTTTTCATAAGAGAAAATGGGACTAATGAATATTTTTTGGTATTATCATAATATATCATATTATGCAATTAATTGGGACGTCAATATATGGTAATTAAAAAAAATATGAGAATGTGTATACTACAAAAGAAAAACAAAATACAAAACTTATGTTGAGAACATGAGTTTTTTGGGGGGGCTCTATGGAATTAAAGGGATTTAGATAACTTTTATTGAAAAAAATCTAATGGATGTTGAGAAGAAATATAGGGTCACAAAATAATTCATATAGTTTTAAAAGGGAACTAAATTATTATAGTTGTATTGATGTTGTTGTAAGAGGCTGATGTAATAATTGGAGAGAATGGGGTTTTTTAATATGTCAATTTTAAATAAATCTGAAATTTATTCCTTTTAGATAATATTAAAAATTTACTATATTGAATGGGATTTGTGGAAATTAATTATATATTTTTGCTATGTGTAATTACTCATTTTTTACACCCATTGATGGGTAGGTGTAATCTCTCTCATCAACATTATTCTAGAGTGTGATTGATTAGTTTAATTTAAATAAATTTCACGGATTTTCTATGTAAATACTATGTGATATACTAAAGCAACCCCATTTTTGTTTTTTTGTTGATGTATGAAAAATTTCATAGAATTTAAAATAAAATATTAGGCGGATTATGGTAGAAAAATAATGGTTTTTAGAAAGTTATTTTTTGTTGAAATGATTTCAATCATTTGAATGTATTATATTAGTTGTATTTTTATGGAATTGGGACTGATTTGGTTAACATGTGTTAATGTTAGTTGGGTACTAGTGGAAGGTTTTTCGATTAATGTTAGACGAGTTATGCCCATGGATTTACAATGACAATTGTAACCCAAATATAGAGTGTATAGATTGATAGGGGTGTATATAGTCATGTGAATGATTTTGACTATTATTAATGAATGGTATGGATATTTTTTATGTTTTACAAACATGTTCTCTTTAATTGTGTAATATTTAGATATTCTAATCATTCAACAATAATTTATTAAAAATTCCCAAGAATGTTCTTATCCTAGTGGTTTGTATTAACATGCCTCACATGAATACATGAAGAGTGTATACTCATCCCTTTATTGAAAAATTTTGTGCATTTGGGGATGCTATATAATGATATATATGTAATATAATGGTATAATATTTCTTTAGTGATACATATTGATACTGTGAAAACATTATGTGATGTTAGTGTTTAGAGATTTTATGGGATTAGTGGGATATTATCAATTTTTTTTCTTTGTGTCTTGTTATATATTGGTTTAATTGGATGATATTCCATGTACAATTATCAATCTAATATCATTTTCTCTTAGATCATTATTTGGGTTTAATTATATACCCTCTGTAATTATATATAAGGATTGAATGTTTATGATTGACATTGTTTATTTTTTTCATAAAATGGAAAATCACCCCTGGATTTTATCATACTCTCTTGTAATTTATTTCCACCCTGTGTTATCATCAGTATTTGACATAGTTAAGTGATTATCTATCTCTTCTCAAGATAATTATTTGGGGTAGGATGTTACAAATGGAATTAGTCATGGTTGTGATTTATCAATCATGGGATAGTATCAAGAAAATAGGAATGAAATAGCATGAAATTTATTTGTTAAAATGAAAAAGATAAATGTTCATTCGAAAATCATGTAACAAAAATAGTTCGATTAAAATTTTTATTTCGGAATCATATTTATTGATTTTTATCAAATCATAATGGGTATAACCGATTGGATTTTCATTACATTCACTGTTAGTGAGACATGTTATTTTAGATAAATATTACATTTTTCTTATAATTTTTTCTGAAACATTGTAAAATTGGTTATTTTAGTAATTATGGATGAAATAATTTCATCTACTAGAAAATTGGATTTTCCACTTCTTTCAATTACTATTGAATATGGACTGGAAGGAACATTATTAATTCTGTATTGAAAATTAAACTAGGTAAAAATCTCAAGAATCCTTGAGTGGATATTTTTGAAACATTGGTCACACATGAGCCACATGATGACCATATATCATTAAAATGGATCATTTAATCATTATAAGTAGTATAATGATGAGATAATATTTGTTAATACAATAAATGTTGATAACCAGGTCTAGTTTTTATAATATAATAACCATTTATATTGATGTATAAATCTCATTTCTCGTTAAATGTTTTAAATTTATTTCGTATACCATTTTTGGAATTTACCTTTGGATGTTTTGAGGTGAAAGTATAGAATTTCATAAAAGGGTAAGTGAATGGTTGGTTTATAGCTTCCTAAACCATATAACCTGGCTAGAAAACCATGCCATAACAAAATGAGTGGATTCTAGTAACTATTTCATTGTTTTTCAAACCATGCACCCATATAGTAGTAAATATACAACACCATTAGGGGACGCTAATGGTTAGGCCTGCACTTATAGAAAATAGTGTATCCCGGGAATGAGAATATGTGTCTAAAATTTTACATCACCAAAAATTATATTAAGAATTTATGACACGCACACCAATAGAATTCATTATATAATTAACTAACTATACCCTAATAGATTTATATTAATTTTTATATGATTCTAGATGGATTTAAATTCCCTATATCCTATTTTATTGATGATTTTAATCCCATATTAATTATTTAAACAAATCCTAAAAAGACATTATCTTCATGATTGTGTTCCTCTCTTTATCCTTTCGCTGATCAACATTTTAGTGATGTTTTCCTATTTTGGTGATGGATCTAGAAAATAGTTTTTGAATTTCTAATACTCATGTTTATTTATATACTTTAATGATGTAAATATTTTTCTTCATAATGAAATAGAACATTCCACATCAATTGAGGATTTCCATTAGTGATTATATGTCAACAATCATGAGGTTTGTGGTCAAAATTCAATTACAATTCTCTGGAATTCCAATTTCGTGTCTACCTTGTGGAATTTCAATTAGCATGTTTAATAATTTAATATTGAATAAAATAAATTAATTGAATAAATATTTCATTGAATAAAATAAATTATTATTTTAGTTTTTATGTAAAATAATATGAGATGATGTTGCAAAAAATTAATTGAGTAATTGTGATTATGAAATTGTTGGAATTAGATTAACTAAATATGTTAATTAATTATTATAATGGTTTATTGTGTAATTAATGTGAAAATGGGTGTATTTAATTGGTAATATTTTCTGATTCTTAATTATTTAAAAATGCATATAATGATAGTGTTTACATTTCAATCATTTGTTAATGCGTTATAAGAATTGAATATTGAATAATTTCTTAATGGTGTATTAATCATATTATTCCATTTTATTGAAGTATTGATCCATGACTTTTTTAAAATTTAAATTTATATTATTTGACATGAAATGTTGTAAGAGGGTTAATTTGGATAATCCTTTATTAATGGGGAATATGTTATACACGTGGTATATTTTTGATTGATTAATATACATGTTTGGGGAACACACTATTGCTCAAAATGAAAACATGTGATAGTGAGTTTGTGATAGGTATTGATGCTCCAAATACCCATATAATATAGTGATATTTCTAGAGGGACTTATTATAAAAATACCCATGATACATTGTGGTGTGCGATAGAAAAATGAGCCCCATATACCTATGGGGTGTGAAATACAATGTTCTATTACCATGAGATTGTCACTCTATTATGGTTCATAGTGGCCAATCGATGATATATTATGATGTGGAAAATGAATGGCCATGTATTATTTGGAATTTTGTAATGAATATTTGATATGATTAATAGTATAACATGGGGTGAATTAGTTATTGAGGGTTCATTGTAACTCATGAACCTAATATGATATGTGTTCAAATGATGAATTATTGATAATATTTTATCGTTTACATTATGAATTTTAATTGTATTCTTTATACAACTATATGCACCATTATTGACTGGATATTTTTTTAGAAATCATTGGTGGTGGATTAAATAGTTGTATGCACACCCTGCTTAGGATGAATGATTGGTAATTGAATAGAATTCATGTTTGTATTATAGCACAATGGAGAGAGTCTAATGTTATATGAATGAGTTGGGATCAAGCATTGTTGAGAGATCATGATGTGATTTGGGAGTTTCTAGGGCAATTTTAGTGTTGTTATTTATTTTGGGTTTTAAATATTGACCCTTGACATTTATTTGACAGGACATAACTACTGTTTAGTTTATCATATCATATTTTCTTTTTAGGTAATCATGTGATACATGTTTTTTATATTGGTTTTATTATTTGGTTATCTATATTTTATTCTATTATTGTTCAAAATTAATAAATAGGTTATGGATTTCCCATGATTGATATTAGAATGTGGTTCTAGTTAGCAGGATGCCTTTGACATATAGGGAGGTTCTCGTGAAGACATGTAACTGACCAACTCATGGGAATGGTCTATCACACATGGAAAGGTATGTTAAAAAGTTGTATCTAATTAATTTTATTTTAATTTATATTGACATAAAATTTGAGAAAGATATAAATTAAAATAATTTGCATCAATAAATAGGTAATATATCATTAAATATGGTATCTAATCCATTCGTGAGGGTAAATTATATGTACCTTGGGTGGGGTTTTTTCAATGGTTGTGTGTTTTTATAGTTTGATGATAGATCGCCTCAAGTGATACACTGGGATTGTGATGTGATTATTGTTTCAGAGTTTTTCTATGATTTAACTTGTTGATCGATATGACATGATATTTTAGTATGCATTAATCATTATATGTTCTCATGAATTATTGTAACATGTATCATTTTTATGCATCCATAGGAAAAACATATTTTATTAAATGATTTATATAGCCTGATTAATTAAACTAAGAATTGTTCCAAATTTGAACATTAATGTTATGAAATCATGACTGAGGCGATGAAAATTGGTGTCTAATGATACATGATTAATGATAATGATTTTACACTTTGATAAGCATTACATATATATAGGATTGTTAATGGGTATTGTTACTACATTGATTTTGAATGCATGGAGTGAAACAGGTGGAATAAATTGTCATAAAATTATTTAAATTCATATTGTTGACAATGATAATTTTTTTTTCTAATGGCTTATTCTTGCAATTGTGGATTCATTCATCCATGATAAATTTTTATCGGATTATCAGAGGATATAGAATGTAACGGACCACTAATATTGAAACATGAGGAACATATTATGTTGGTTGAAGAAGTAGTAGAATAGTTATGTAAGAGAAATTCATGCTTCATGATGTTTTTGAAGAGTGTCCAAAATAGTATTTTGAAGAATATTTCTGATATAACACATGAGTTTTAGTAGCATCACCATCTGTCTTTCAATAGTTATGATGAAACTAAGGTTTCTGATTATTTCATTGAGTCCCACAATAATATAATTGAAACTTTTGAGAATCCTTCTTATAATATAGTAATGTTCAATGATTACATGTTACAATGGATATATAATAATTAGTTATATTTTTAGACTGGAACTAGGAATGTTATGGACAATGTATGGAATAATGTTTTTGAAAATTTCTAGGAGCACTTTTATCTAGAGAAAGTATGATTTGAGAGTGAAGATGAGGTCATGTAAGTGAATAAGGGGAGTATGTTCATGATGTGATATGCTGGTCACTATACATACTCACAGCAGTTTTTCAATGATGGAAGGGGATGAGATAATACTGGAATGATGAATCATGAATTCTTATAAATGTATATTTAAGTACTCTTTTATCATATTTTGGTTAAGGATGTTTTTTTGGAGTTGTTGGATCTTTCTTCCACAATAGAGGGGAACTATGAAGAGGCTTCTATTGTAGGACAACATGTTTCAGTTGTACGATCATGATGTATATCTTCTATTTGTAGGAATATTATCTATTGTAATTTTGACATGAACATGGGATATATCAGTGGTTAATGGAAATGATTGGTAAATCATGATCATAACATTGTTCGTTGGGACTTTTGTGGTAGGCTGTTATTTATTCATATGCATTGTCTAAAATCACTAGTAGGGCTCCAAGCATATGACAGGGTAGATAATCTATAAAGGTCCTGGAAGAACCGAAAATAATCATTAATGATAGGGAAATAATAAAGAACTAAATTATGGGAAAGGGTATTTTAAATTGAATGATACTAGTAGTATGAGTTATACTTTTTATGGGGGTATAATTAGTGGACATGATTCTTCAAGGAATGATATTTCATATCATTAGAGTGTTAAAACACAGGGGACTCAGGATTGAATAACATGGACGTGGTGTAGTATAGTTTTATTCCATTCATCATACACAAGTGGATACACAGGCTAGACCATTTATGCTTAATGAAACTATTATTTTATCTTCAACAGTAGTTGGTTCTATATTTTTTTGGATACACTCATTGTTTCATCTCTAAAAAACATGTGAATGGATTGATCTGAATAGTGGGGGTTTTTTGTTTCATAGTAATATATATAATTTTGGGACTATGGTCGAAGGGTATATTTTTATGTAATGTGTGTTCCATCATTGTTGGGGATTTTCTTTTTAGTTAGTTTCATTACATTCTCGATATTGTATGATTAGACCTAATTATGGATATGGAATGGTTAATTTCATATAGATCCCACATTGATTTTCACTCTAGATGAGTGATAATTACATCTCCAAGGGGTGAAAATTTGGAACAATGTGTAGAATGGGATATCAGGACAGACCATGTATGACTTGGTCATCAGAAACAGTGTGAGATCACAACTAAGATTTCAATATTTGTTTCGAATTATGGTTTGTTGAAAAATTCTGTCTTTTCACCCACAGTGGAAAAATTCCATGATGTGTTTCCTGATGAATTCTCATGGATTTCTCCCAATAAAAATGTTGAAATTATGATTGATCTCATGTTATAATATGAGACAGTTTCTATACCACCCTATATAATGAAAAAATAGATAATCATATTCATTAGACTAAACTATAATGGTTGATGTATAATGGGTTTATCTATCTAAGTAATGCTCCTTAAGGATCCCTAGACAAATTTTTATAATAATAATTATTGAAATGTTTACCTATGTGTTGAATAACATAAGTTGAATAGTATGATAGTGAATAACTGATATCCTCTTCTATTTTCAATGAATATATTTAACCAGTTGAGGGGTGATTTTGTTTTCAACAAGAACAACATGAGATCTGGGTATCATCATTTGTTACATTGACCTTCACATATACCTCATACTGCATCAAATTTAGGTATGATGTATATGATTTTTTCATGTTGTCATTTTGGCTAATGAACTCACCATCATTTTTGGAAGATTATGAAAAAAATATTCCACCCATAACTCGATTGATTTTTTATATTGTTTATAGATAACATTTTTTACCCTAAGACTCCTGAAAATAATTTCCATTATCTAGAAATTTTCATTAATACACTAATAAATAATCTTCTATTCCTCTTGGTTTTTATGATTCAATTCATGATTGATCAGTTAAACTTCTTATGAGACATCATATCAGGGTTAAATTTTTGTGTGGACATGGATAAATATCAAGAATATGTTTCTATTGAATATCCCATGAATATTTTAGATATACGAAATTTATGGGGATTTTTTTTGTCTTTTATAAGAGGTTCTTCTATGAATTTTCTAAATGGGAGTCCCCTATACCTGCATTGCACAATAAGGAACATAATGTTTCAATGTACAAGATAATGAGATAATACATTAAAAGAGATGCTGAATCTCTTGACAACAACTCCAATTTTGAACCAACCTAAGAAATGTGATGAGTATACAATGTTTTTTCATTATTATGGGATCTGGATTGGAGAAGGGGTAATGTAGGGACATTGTGTTTTGGAGTTTGTTCAATGGAAATTGAGGCCACATGAATGAACATACCATGTGCATAACCACAAGTTAGTAGCTATTGTGTGAGACTTGAGGTTTTGGAAGGATTATCTATTGGGTGAAAAGGTGTATTTTGAATACTAATCACTATATCTTAATGTATATTTTTATTAATGAGATTTTATTTATCAATATTGGATGTAGGTTAGGTATATACAGTCATTTGATTAATAGATATCATGTACACATGGAAATTGAAATAGTTTGGTAGAATATATAAGTATATAAAAACTATTGAAATTCAAGATAATAATTATTAGTGTAAAATGATGACCGTGAAGGATGAGACACATTTTCTAGCTCTAGAGCATAATGAGTTTATAATTATTTTATTGGTTTATGTAGATTCGACAATTTTGAATCCGATGAGGGAAATGCAGTGCCAGGATACATCTTTTTACATAAGGAGAATACTTTGATTTTGGGAGACAACTTTCTATTGGTGAATTTCTATAGCTGAGATTATATTTGCTAGGAATAGTTTTTTTCAGCATATGAGAGTGAGAGAAGAGATGATATGTGAATTTTATGCCTTGATATGAGAAGTTCATATAGGATTCAGAAAATATTTTATGACCATCATCGATAATATTAATGGTTGTGAATAAAATATAGATAATTTTCCTTGTAACATGAATTTTCATGTCTTAATAGGTTAACGATGAGAATCAATCATCTGTTGGATTATTACAGTCAAAACACATTCTCAACTGGAATTGTGGAATTGTTATTGTGGATTTTTGAGTGTGTCTCCCATGGATACCTCATATGAATGATATTGTTGTGGTTATTTTGGACTTGATAACAATGGTGGCCATTTATTTCTCATACGAGAGAATTTTTTAGAGTATTAGTTGGGATTGAGGTACGTTCCAAAAAGTATCCCATTTTTATGGTGTGACATAGATAATTTTTTAGGCCATAACATATATTTTACTTCAAACATTGATAAGGTATTTATGAAGGTTCCTGGTACACATTTTTTATTATGTAATAACATCATCACATAGATAGATAATCTATCAAAATATACCATATACATGCATCCGAATTTGGATTGTGTTAGTGTATCAGATATCAATTGGTCTAGGTAGAATCACCATGTAATTTTGGAGTTCACATATTAAAATAGTAATCCTGAAAATATTCATATGGGACCATATGAGTAACATTATGATCAGCCATATAGATAATGTATATGTTAGATAAAGGCTGGTGAGTAAGACTTGTTAGGACCATGTCTTGTATAGAAGATGTTAGAGCATGTTCAGTTGATTCAAATGTGTATGGATATGGAACCAAGTAGACAATTTTGGTGCTGATATATTATAGTAACCCCTAGGGTTTTAATATAGTGATCATGTATTCTTCTAAGTTTAACCTAGATTGGGTCACCCAAAGATACAGAGATTCACAAAGTTGGAAACTAGGATTATTGAGATGTTTTAGGATTAGTAGATAATTGAAATAGTGGTATTCTGATTTTATCATCCATAGAGGTACAATTATATTAATCATGTATTTGATGAGTTAAATATTCACTCCATCACCACAACCCTTCTCATGTGATCTATGTGTGTAAAATTGAGAATGAGACTAATGCATCCATTTAGGACCAACACATACATGATATAGATCTTAGTCAATTTTTTTTGGAAAGGCAATGTTGATAGTTTTTTATTGTTTCAACATTGAAATATTCATTAAGAAAATTGGAGATAAAATAGGATATGTTGTTTTGGGGTCCAATGTTTTCACTTCATAATCATATATATTTGTGGGAGTACAGCTTGAGGAAATGCTATTATAAGGATGGGATATTTAATGATATGTAATTTTTTATGGATTTATTGATTTCATATTATTATAATATTTTTCCTATTTTGAGTTTATATTGTTTTGGTTTTACCTTATGGAATTTTACGGTAAATTTGATGATTGTTTTAAGGAAGAGGGGAATTGCAGCATTGGAAGATAATTTTCCCAATGTGTGCACCCATGATTGAAATAGTGTGAACCCAAACTAATGTGATTCAGACATTTGGGGAATTGTATTTCAAATTGTGATTCATTTTTTTATTAACTTTTTCAGTCCATCAGAGGAGGTGAAATATTATCACCATTATTATGACAAGTAGTGCACCCTGTGTAGGAAACTTTGAACACATAGTTTTAAGCCCACAAAAATTAGATTATAAATTCCTAAAACCCAGTTGACATCAAAAGAAGTTGACCCAACATGACCCTAATGGATTTATATTTCTTTTAGGTTCGTAGATTGATTCCAAATCCATAAAACGTCCATTATGATCAATTCAAAGACTAAATTTAAGTTCTAAACCACATCTAGTACGATCTTCTCATCCTGATTGTTTTCCCACCTCTCTCTCATCCATCTCCCATATTTTGAAGGTATTTCTTCCTCTTTGGTTCAATGATATATATCTTGATTTTGGTAGAACTAATCCTTTTGAAACTGGATATTTGTATTTGATATCAATCTCATTTTTTTTTCTTAAATTGAACGTTATACATCAATTTTGTATGTCTTTTTATAAGAATTCCAAAAAAAATAATGACATATGTTTTATAAATTCGATTAAAATAGTATGAAATTATAATTATGAGTTTGTATAATGGAATATAAATTGGAATGTATGATAATTAAGCCTAAAATTAAATAAATTAGCTGAATAATTAATTTATCTTATCATTGAATTGAATATTTGAGTTGTTATGTCAATCTAAGATATATTAATCTTGGGAAAATTGAATTACATTATTGTTATTATGAAATTAGTGGAATTTTATTAATTGATTTGGATAATTATATAATAGAATTTTTAATTGTTGAATTTAAGGTTATTTGGGATTGTGTAATTGGTTAATTAATGTCATTATGAATTAACATAAAATGTGTATTATGAGAAAGTTGACTTTACCAACATGGGATAATTATTTATCTAAAATCAATATGGAAAAATGGTTTAGTGGTAGATTTCTCATAATATATGGTCTAATTAATGTATTGAAACATGTTTTTTAAAAATTTTAAATTTTTTAGTTATCAATGTGAATATGATAAGAGGGATAATGTTAATAAACCTTAATTTAGGATATATTTGTGATATATGCAACATTGATCAACAGTCATGTTTGGGATACCAGCTAAGGCTCCAAATACCCATATGAGATATGGAGTGTGAGACAAGGACTAACATTCTAAATATCAATATTAGATAGTGAGTGTGGTATATGGATTGTGTTACCGAATACACATGTGCAATTTTAGTGTGGGTTATAGAATAAGACTTCAAGCACCCATGGGGTGTTAGATACAATGGTTTAGGCCAATTAAATTGTTATTGGACTATAGTTCCATGGGGCCATTCGATGAAAAATTACTAAATGGATAATGAATAAAATAAATTATATTAAAATTTTAATTGAATATGGGATATGGTTTAGACTCTTAAATGAGGTGAATTAGTCATTGAGTCTTAGAGTATCATAACGAAATCGAGTGGTTATGTGGTTAAATAAAGGAAAATTGAATATTTCAAAACTATTTTTATATGTATTTGAAATTTATTCTTTATTTATCTTCATAGATTATTATAGAATGAATATTTTTATATGGAATTGGTGGTGGCCTAATAACATGTAATTACAAATTAATTGTTTTTTATAATTGGTACATAAATAGACCATATGTTTTCAGTTAAGGATAATGTAAAGAGTCTTCTGATAAATGGATGATTTGGTATGGAGAAAAGAAGAATGAACTAGACATGATTCTGAATCCTCAAGGGATTTTTCATGTGTCTTTATTATTATTTTTGATTTATATGTGGTCACCTAATACATATTTTTCATGATATTTATTTTTTAGCTTTGTAAATTGTATCTCCTCCTCTTTTTATCATGGGATACTCGAATGGTAAGATTATTGTTTATATAAACTGGATATTTTTTTAAAATATATTGTTGTGATACATTGAAAAAATGATTATTATCTCCCCATGATTAATATTAGGCACTCAATACTAGTTAGAATCCATTGGTGTAAGAGGAGGCATGCTTTATTTATATACCCAATCATATCAAGGAACCAGTTGGTGGATCCTAGGATTATATCTTACTGTTTCAAAAGAGGAACCAACACATAATGTAATGGAATAACCTGAAAAAGTGGAGGTGTAGTTGAATATGATTCTCCAAATAGTCTATGTTGTTGCTCCATCTGTTTTGATGGAAAAAATCCAATGAATTATTTTTTAGATGATCAATCTTGAAAATGGTTAGATTTTGTCATCCATTATAAATATGTTGAAGGAAGACAACAAAGAATAATTTATCGAAAAATTATACTAATACACATTCATAATTTGGGGAATTGAATGTCCATTTAAGTGATTTGGAATGAATCATGTTCATCAAATATATCACAATCCCTTTGGTTGATATGATTATTTTTCTAAAGAAAGTTGATAGTCCCCTTATGATTTTTATTAATCATCATACATTCAAAAAATCTATGATAATGAAACATTATCCTCTTCAAAAAATCTTTGATCGCATTGATTAGTTTAGTGGAGCCTAATAGTTCAATAAAATTTCCACTATATTGGCGTATCACCAACTGAGAGTTCAATATGAGGATAATCCAATGAAATAATTGAAAATTTTCAATAAAATTATTAAATACATAGTTATTACCATCAGTATTATTATTACCCCAAAATTAATAAAGGAATTTTTGATTGAAAATTCACAATGGTACATAGATTACATTATAATGTTGTTTGTTGCTGGTATTCTGGAGTATTTTTCGACAAAATTTATTCATGATTAAGAAATAGAGATTATGTTAGATAACATATAGTAGAAATAAATTTATACGTATCATTACATATTTGTAATTTATATATAATAATTATGTTTCTTGTGTCATGTCATTTCTCAAAATGGATTTTCTATAGAAAATAAAAATATATAAGATTTTATATCTTGTAACCCATCAATGGGTTTTTTTTATATGTTGCTTACAAATATTAGTATGATACTAAGAAGACTACTTATATGATTTCTTATATCATGCCTCACCGATGATAGATTTCTAATGGACTGGAAAAGCATTCAAATTCAGCGTTAAGTGAAAATGGTATTTCCATAAATATAATGATCAATATACATTATCTTGTATCCTAGTATTTTCCAATCTAGGTTAGTGATATGTGGTCTATTTTCATACTTTTAAATATTGGTATTGTTTTAATCTTAATCATGGAGACCATATTATTGGTTAAATATTACAATAGTTAAGGGGACATGAAAATAGATATCCAATATGAGAATTGGAATATCCTGATGTAGTTCAAATCTTATAAAATGGATTCATTATCATAATTTATGAGAAATTTATAATTTTAATTGATAATAATATGCTCAAAAAATTCTCACAAAGGGATTTGAATCAGAGGCAACCCAAATGTATGGAATATATATAAATAATTTACATTGGATATATGTATAACAAAGGGAAATGAAATATGATAGATTATTGATTGAGTAGAAAATCATATTCTAAAGTGGATAATGTTTCTTATGAATAGTTGAATATAATAATTTATATAACTTTTATGCTTTTAGAATGACCTTATAAAGGTGATGTTATTTGTTTCATTAATTTTTTTCTCATTATTGATTTTTTCGAGTAGTGTAATGTTTAACAAAGGATTGATCCCATATGTTTATAGTTGAGGGAACCTATCAATGTTGGGGGGGGGATTTTGGAATGAAATCCATATGAGAAATATGAATTGAAATTTAGAACATGAATTTGTATTTATACCCAATATGGAATAAAATATCTTTACCTACCATGATTTATGATGATCAAACCATACCCGCATCTAGATGATTTATAAAGAACAATGAAAATAATTTTGGAGGCTTGACATGAATCTAATTTTGGAGGTGTTTTTCTTGAGATACCTTACATTTATATTATTCATGGAAGGGAACTAAATGCTAGATGTTATGTTATATTTTCAACCTATTCCCTTGGTAAAATTGTAGTAGATTACTATAGATTTTGGGACAAATCTACTATGAATGATTCGACATAATGATTCAATATTTTTGATTTTTTATCAGTTTTAAAAGTTAGATCACATCATCTATATTCATGAATACAAGATAGTGGTTGATTTTTCGAAACTCTATATTAATGATGTTAAAAATATGGAAATGTTCAATTTTCATTTTTGTCAGATTAGAAAACCATGATTACAAATCATTTCTAAAATTCACTAGAACAAGAACATGGAAATCATTTTCCCATGATCACAATATATCATCCAAAAACAGAGGGAAAATATGAATAGAATATCAAAAAATGAATGATTTGTATATAACAACTATGAATTAATTTGGTGTCACATTAGATGAGAATATAGAATTATTGATATTCCCTTACAATAAAAATTTATAGGAATTCATATATAATAAATAAATATATATATTATATATTTTATCATGTTAATATCCACCTTTTGGATTGGAATCCAGTGATAATTCACTTAAAATACAATTCCATGTGTAATATACAAAAACAATTCTGGGATGATTTGAAGAGAATAGAGTCCATTAAGTGTTATCACAAATCATATAATGGTAATCATCAAAATATAATAAATATTGTGTTGGAGATTAATGTATTATTGATAATATCACTAAGGATAGGGAAATGACATTTTTCTAAAAAATGCAAGTTTTCCCCACAGAACATTATAAATGTTCATATATATGAATGATTGGGTGATGAGTCTTATTTTTTTAGTTTTTCATAATATTAATATCCTTTCAATAAATTTTCTCCAATATCTCAATTGAATATTTACCAATATGATCCATCCAATGTGATTTAATGGGACCATATTCCTATTATTAAACATGCTACACTAGTTAATGTACCCATACGTATTGTGGATAAGAATGATATTGTCCTATGTGGTAAATAAATTAGATAAATATGAGTTCAATATTTTAATGGTATGATTAAAAATTATACGTGATAATGATAAAAGGAAATGTTGGTGAAACGGATAAAACAAATCCAATAAAACAGTGGATTTATACTTTTTTGGATAGAAAATTCAATGGTGGGTAGAACGTGACAACTACTATTTTTAGCACCATATAATTTTGATGTATTTTTAAAATACATAAATTGGGTTTTAATTTTTTTTATGATGGAATAAAGATTTTATGAAATTTTTTTGAGGTTCATATTTTTAGAATGATTACTAGAAACCATGAACCATATCCATGATATCATGAAACATGGTTAATGAGTCACAAGGATGGTTTACGATCAGAGAATTATATAACCAATCTATTTTTTCTATTATAATTAATGTGGGTTGACAAAGTGGTAGTAAAACTGTAGGAGACAATTTTTAAATCCCTCAATAAAAATTCATCGAGGTTTCTCCCATTATATTATAACAACACCCAGATGGTACAGGGACTTAATAACAATGTGACCAACAATGAAACAAGGAAATTTGTTTCTGATAATTGTATCCAATAACATATGTACACGGGGTGAATGGTCCATCAAAATGTGAGAGATAACTATGATACATGTAGTTGAATATCTATAAGTTATTATATTATATTATATTAATTTATAAATGAACTTATAGTCACCTATTCTAATATAATCATTATCTTCTCATCTTACAGGTGAAAATTTTATAATTCACTTTGATATATAAGTTAATTTTGATAGAATCAATGTGAATTAGAGATCCCATGTCATTATTAGGTATTTGTTCTCTCATTTTTTTCCTTTTTCTTCTTATATATTATCTTATACACCATCTCAAATTCAAATATATTTTACACTATTGATTGATCAATATTATATTATTTTAATTATTTTTTGACATTGAAATATAAATTGAATAGAAGGATTGGTAAAAGTATCATTATATTCTATGAGTCATTATTAATATTTACCACCTATTGAGAGGTATTTGGATTTTCTCTAATATCAAATATTCTAGAGCATGAGAGAATAGTTTTTATAATGTTTTTTTTACTGTGTTATAAGAATTTTTTAGACTTAACGTAGGAAACACAACATTTTTGTCTCATTAAATCTTGAAATTATCATGGATTTTTTAAAATCCCAACACTGATTAGTATTAAATGATCATTTTAAAAATAAATTTTGATTTAATAGAATTATTGTTTTAATGAAATGATTTTATAGTATGAATATATCAATGTGAAATGTATTGTACAGGGATTTGGAATGATTGGGTTGCTCGGTTCTCAATGTGGATGGATTTTTGTGAGAATTTTCATAGTGAAGATTTGATGGTTTATGGTCTTGGAGTAACACCGACAAATTTGACATTGTGAATGATTGCATGGATATAAGGGTGTTTTTGAGTGTGAATATGGAAAATATTATTCATAGTATTATAGAATCTTTACATCAGTTATTACATTCTTCTATATTGGATTCACTATGAGATTTATTTAGAAAGTATTTAATTAATTTTAAAATATTTTTTATTAAATTAACTAACCAGATCATATCGTATTTGGGTTTTTTGGTTGGAAAATGATGAATTACCACTGAGATTATACAAAAAAAAATGTTTCAGTACATTAGTGTATTTTCCATATTTAACATACTAATATATATGGAAGGGAATTATTTCTTATTTATTTTGAAATGAATCATGATATAGTGGTCTTAGATAGATGAGTTAGATCATACAGATGGTTTGAGTGAATTGGGGTATATTTACATTGATTTCATTATATATAACAATATTTTTCATATTCCAAGTCATATAGTAACTCAAATATTGTTTCCTATTTTTTCATTGTTTTTTTGTATTATATACACACATAAATCATAGTAGAGGATTGAATGTTTGTGTTTTTTATAATTTTCATGTTTTATCTTATGTGGTTGAATAGTATACTATTATGTTACTAAGGAATTTTTATTTATCTCTATCCATTTGTTTTGTGGGGATGTATCCTAAACACAGTGAAGCCTTGTCTCTTCACAATCAACTGATTTGGATGGGATATTAAAAAAACTGAACATCAAAGAATAATTTAGATACTAACATACCCTATCATAAACAAGGAATGGAGAAAATATAGAAATTTGTGAATGTTTTAAATAAGCTGATAAATGTTATTAATTGTAGAACCCATAAAATATTATTTTTGAATATTGTATATTGTAATGTAGCTATATTTGTTGATTTATTCCAACATCACGCACATATTTTTGTCTTTCTTTAGACACGATAAATGACTAATGTATAGTAAAATCATTATAAATGATATTTGATGTTTTAATTATTAGAGAATTAAAAATAAGAATCATTCTTAAATTTTTTTGATGGTGGTGTGGATTTGGGGTTTTCCATAGAAAAAAATAATTTGTAAATGGGTGAGATTTGTTCCATGTATTAGATCATTAGTAATTATATTTCATAACTTGAATTTAATTTTTGATCTTATACCTTGTGTGAAACATAAATTTCTTGAGCAAAAAAAGTTATATGAGTTCTCAGGGACACTATATATTGATAATTTTAGAATATTTTCCATGAATTATTATAATCTCAATCTAATTAATATGAGAAATATTTTAATCATATTTATTTCTCTAAATTAAAATTTTGAAATATTTTTCACATGTTAAGGAATAAATAATTATGCGGAATGTGATACTTGTAATGAGATTGTTGGGACTAATTTTTATGATAGTTATGTTATCCATTAAAAAATAATTTTTATATGATAAATGAGTATGTAATTAAAAAATAAACTAACAGTAAAATTTTGGTTTATGAGTGAATAGTTTTCATAATAACATTATTAAATATCAAATAATGTATTATGGGATTATGAATGTGCTATTTACATGGTACTAATAATCAATTGGATCATTATTTTTTGGAAATTAATTATGATTCGAAATTGTATGTTAAATTAATTAGTTTACCAGTAGTAAGACGTTTTAATTGAAACCAATTGGTTCAATATAAAAATTCAATTCCAAAGAATGATACTCATCTTAAGAATAATTATGGCTGCATTAATAAAGGCGTTATAATTATATTTAAAGAATAATGGATGATTAATAATAATAGAATATTTTTCCATTCAAAACTCATGTTTATTCATATTATTCTATTGATTTTATTATTTTGATTCAATAAATTATTTTTTTCATTTTCGTTTTTAATAAAAAAAATACAATAAAAATTGAATTCAAAAATATTGGAAAAAACTCATTGAAGTAGAATAATGGATATATGGTATTATGGTATTATTTGTGAAATTATTAACGAAACATTTTTTCCCTCAAACAATACATTTATCCACCATTGGATGTTTTATATTATTCAATGTATGGACATACATTAAAGTTATTTATTATATGATAGGTTCTTGATCTAAATATTATACACTCATAATCAGGTTTGGTATTTATATTATAAGGATTTTATACCTTTAATAATATATCAAGATGCTAACAAACTAATTTTTTGTGGGAGTGAATAATTTTTATCTTATAATTATGAAAATATTTATACTAATAAAATTTGGAATGTTCTATTAGTAAAATAATTTTTTTTATTTATAATATTTTTTCCATGATTAACTCTAAAATAGTGCGATGAATTTTTAATTTTCATAGTTTTTAATGAAAAGAAAATTTAAAACAACCTTTTCCTGTTGATCTAGTACAACATTGGTAATCAAAAAATTAGTTACAAGAATTACCTGATAAGGGTTTTACATAATCAATCACATCACCTTGAGGATATCATATTATATTTAATTTTAATATATATTGTTTCAAGAGGATTTATTTTATCATAGATAACATATTAACATCATAATAAAAGACACATATCTACTACCTAAAATATACGATTCAATTGATATTGTACATGATGCTTAGTATTTTAAATAGACTTATACTAGGTCGGTGTATCACTAGATGAAAAATAATGATAAATATATTTTTAAGATGATGTTATATAATATGTATATATATTATGAGGACATTTTATTGAAGTTTGGTTTTGTAAATTTACCCACTTATTTTTTGGGACATATGAGTTGAGTATTCAATGAGTATTTTGAATAAAAATTTATAGATTTCAGTAGTGAAATTATAGTTTATTATAAAAATATTGAGAATCATAAATTATATCTAAATATTCATATATATTATATAAATAAAACTAGGGAGTATTGATTATTTAGTAAATATTAAAAATGGATAAATCACATTGCAATACATTATATTAATTTTTTATAAATATCAATTAATTTTATATCTATTAAAAATCTATGTAGTGATGTTTTTCCCCAAAAAATATATGGTAATGAATATCAATGGATTCTTATATTAGTGTGTTTATATTATTGGTTGGTTGAAAAATGTTTTTGCTAATATAATCTATAAACTATATCTAATTGAAAATGAGTTAAATTATTTACTAAAAGGTATGGTAATTACTGGATTCACAAATGAAATAAAATATCTTGAAATTACACATTTTAATTGAAGACAATACGATATAGGAAAATTTTTATTTAATATGGATCATAATTTAATGGAATTGGATATGTATTGATTAATTATTATCCAATGATTGTATATCATTCATTTAAAATGAATCTCCATAATTATAATTCTCCTACATAATACTTAGATTATAAAAAAGACTTTATTACATTAAAACATTGTGACCAACTCATATATGAGGTAAAATTAAAAATATATTCACATAAAAAAATTATTAATATATATATATATATATATTCAATCAAATCTTGATGAATATGTGGAATTGAAGTTTATTAGAACTTAAAAAGTTTATGATTTCAAATAACATTGTCTTCCATATGATGTAAACAAGGTAGTCGATTCCTTTTTCAAAAATAATAATATATTTTTAAATATTTCACAATTTAAATATGGAATATTAATTAAATATTTAATTAATATCATACTAGAAATATTTGATGATGAATCCCCAAAACCTTTTGTTCATGTGTTAGTGTACCTATATTTTTATTTACATAGTTAATCATTTCTAAAATATGGTCATGATTTTTGAAAAATGGTAGAAATTATCAAGATGGTTAACAATCCCAAATTTTATAGTGAAATGTGAGGTTATGTAACATTAAGAATTAGGTAGTGTGTTCCCTGTGATTCATGATTCAAAAATTATTAGTTATATGAGGCTTATAGCCCCCTATTTTATATAGAAACTCGTACTATAAAAATTCATACCGACCATTAGGATTTTTTTTAAACTGGGTGAAATAAAGATAGAAATATTATATTTTTCCAGAAAATATTTGACATTTATATATTATATTGATTAATATAATATAGTGAAAGAGATACTGTAAAATTATACTGAATGGACAAAATAGAAAATATCAATGGATATTGTATTGTGATTATAGTAGAAATCAAATATTAATAATCAAATTTGTGCTATTATTGAAATAATAAAAAAAATTCATCATATTTTCATCATATTATAGATATAATGACTATTTTAATACATAATAAATGTTACTAAAAATAGATAAATTTTTTAAATAGAGTCTTTTCAAATATTATTTCTAAATTTTATACAATATTTCACACTAAATTTGGTGGAAGTTATATAATTTTTTTTTGTAAAACATTAAACATTAGTATATCATTTAAACCTCAAAATGAGAGAATATGAATGAAAAATAATCATCCATTTGATGACATTTATTTATATTATATTAAATATTAGTTTTTTAATTTGGGGTCAATATAATTGAATGGTCGTATTTTTACATTAGAACTATTTTCAGTCCAGTATAAGTTTGGAACATTTTAAGGTATTAATTTTATTATAGTGTCAAACTCTATAAAATTTTGATTAAATTTGTGATGTGATGATCTTGTGAGTAGAGTATATCAATGATATACTCGATATGATAATGAATAATCTATGTTATATGATGTGATCAATGAGTATGAAGACAAATACACCAACATAACTTGTATTATGATATCTCAATTGAGATATTTGATATGTTATTATAAAAATAAGTCAAAAAAAGTTTCATTCATTTCAAAAATAATTTAAAAATATTTTCATGTAATATTTGGCTATATGATTTCTATTGATATAAGGATTATTTAATTGAGGTGTGGATATGCATATCGATTTATCTCTAGTGCATTATATAATAAATATTTTATCTCAAATTTAATAATTTCATAATGAATCAAAAATATTAATTCATGATATATATTAGTTTTTATAGAAAAATTCATATAAAGAAATTCTAGGAATTATTCTTGGATACAGAGTTTTTAATTTTACAAATTATGATCCTTAAATTTTTAATATTTGACCACTTTCCCAAACAATATCTTTTGAAACATTAGAATAAAAAATTAATATATTGGACCAATTCCATCACATATAAAAATATTGACATAAATTAATTGGATATAGTTAATAATGTGTGTATGAATTTGAAAAAAAGATATATTTAAAATAAATGCGTTATAGTTCACTATAACAATCAACAATAAATTATATGGAGTAATATTGAATATAATGATTTGGGGAATCTAATCAATAAAAAAATATATAAATTTCTACATTGTCGATTTATTTAGTAAATTTAAATATAATTTTTTATGATTATTAATATTAGTTTCTAAAAACCAATATTTTTTGTACTAGTATATAAAATTTATATTATGGTGAATATTTTGGATTCATTAAAAAGAATTTAATTACTGACGAATGGTGGAAAATATAGATTATAATGTGATAAATCTTCATTAGATTTAATATAGAAGTCCATTTAAACAATAATTTTTTCTCAATTTCATGTATATATAATTTTATAAAATCATTACAATTTTATTTTAATATGATTCAATATTAGGCATTATTACTATAGAAAAATAATTTTTGACATAGATATGTATTTTTTAATTTTTTTTCACATCATTTTTCTTTATTATATTAATTTTAGTTTATAAAATATAAAAATATTAAATTATAAAATATTTATTTTATAACATTAATTGAAATTGTTAGATTTTTCAATGTGTTCAGCATAATTTTTGGTTAACATGCATAATGTCTTATCTTTTCAAATTTTAATTGACACTATTGTTACTATTAAAACATATAATTTTTTGTTAATTTTGGACTCCAAATAATATGTAGAGGATCAAGATATTTTTGGTTTTATTTTATTGTTTAATGTTGAGAATTTATGAAGGGTGAGGAAGCCACACAATGAACATATGGTATGTTTTAACTGTGATACTCAAGCATTATAGAACTCAGTGTATAGTAGGAGGCCTCATGTTTTTTCAATAACTATTTGTATCAAGATTCAAACTTGTGTGGTGCATCATGAACATTTATTGAGAAAATTTCATTATCTATGAATGGCCTACAAAATGGGGTATCTATCTAGTGAAAATAGGTTACCTAGATAGTATATTATGCATGGTTGGCACACTATTTTGAAAACCATGAGTTCATTCCTTGAGACCGCATATTAATGGGTAAAATTTTCTTTTATCTAATGAAATGTTTTAAAAAATAACCCTTATTCCTTCTTCCTAAAGTAGAAGACCTCCATGTGTGGCTTCTCCTCCCTCAACCCATTCTAGGGTTTTCGTTTCACCCTTGCCATATCATTGTTTCTATTTCCATTAGAAGAATTTAATTCATAATGGTAATCCCTCCACTACACATTATTATTTTTGTATTTATCATTCCACATCATATTCTATTTTTATGGAAGAAATTTTTCCAATATCTAGTGAAATGATCTTTTCTTATGATTTCTCTCATTCTAAATTAATTCAAGGGTCAACACAATACAAGGACACTACAATAGGGAAAAGGTAAATAGTATTAATAATTTCCCTTTAATGTATAGTAGTTTTATACTATGATACACAGTACCACATTACATAATCACCAACTATCAACTCCTTTTAATATTATAAATTTATTTAAATTTACCTTTTTTCAATATATAGTCCCATCAAATTGAGAATCAACACCATCATTGTTTCCCTTGATCTGATACACCTATGTGTCTGTGTGTCACCTTAAATGACCAATTTTTATTTAACATATACTGGTTAATTATATTTGGGTGATTTATTTATTGTAATAAATGTATCATAATGTGAAATGATCAATTAATAATTTGTTTCGATAAGTTAGGCCATATTCCTTATACCCTGGTTGAATATAATTAAATTGAATGATTTGGAAAACATCATTAAAATGTTATAAGTTAAATTCATTGAGAAAATATTCTGAATAATTTTATCCTATCCATATGTTATATCAAAACATAGAGAGATACATGAATCCTTATGGGTTGAAATTGATTGGATCATCGAGCTTCAAAATTAGAATTCTATAATGGATTATATATATTTTGGGAGAGATATTTTATACGGCTATGAAAATAACATCATATGGATTCTTAACTCCTTATAAGTGATACAAATTTATTTATGGGATATCATGAGGATGGGAATGGTGTCATGAATGTTATACCATGTCATGACAAATACTCATAACCCTTTGTGAGACACATGGGATAGTATTAGTGTGATTTTCTTTTACAAAAAATTGGGAGTGATACATTGGCTTCCATTTATTGATCACCTTTTATAGTATCTTACATTTTTTTTGGTCACCAAGGACATGATCAATGTGGATCTTGTTGATTTGAAATACAAAATTATAAATTTCTGAAATAAATTATACAGCTTCTATTCTAGGGAATCCTCCATGAAAAAAAATCAAATGATTTTGTTTGGACATCATTTTATTCTTATTTATGGTAAACTATATATCACACCCATACAATATTTGTATACATTCAACTCGATTCAGAGTTATATATCTTATATTGGGGCATGCAGTTTTGGTCCGGTATCCGATGGGGAACCTGGTCTAGTATTTTTATTTTATATTTCTATATATTTATTTATATCTATTTTATGTACATTTAAAATGTCTTGACTATTTTGATCTAAAAACGATATGAGGTGGGATACTGAGTATATATCACACAATTTTAAGTCCACCCATGTTACTATATAAGAAAATTATATTATAAGTGTAGATAATGGGATTTTCCAAGAATCTAATTCCTAATTTACAGTTTTAGGATCAAGGATAATAAAATATTACATAGCTTATTCTCTTGATGCTAGTAGTGAAATCTTTTGGAAGTTTTCTATTTTTTATAGAATGTGTTATATGCTCATTTTCCTAGTATTTTGTGTTCAATTTTATTTGTATAGTTACATGAACTTGTCCTCATCATTTAATTTTCATTTATTAATAATCTTTATCCTTCTTATTTATATATATGTTGTTTTTATTTCTATATATTCTTTATTATTTTTTTCATCTGATTATGTTTTTTATTTATATTTGTTATATAGTCTGAATTATGAGGGCACAGTCTCCCCATAGAAAAACCTTATAAAATTACAATATTTTTCTATTCTCTACCATACAGATTAGTGATCCTATGTTCTTTTGGACAATAGAGTCATTAAACCACTATGTATATTTAGGGGAAGGATGAAACAAAGAGGAATTAGAGAGAAAATTCCTTTTTCAGAACAATATTTTTTTTAGATTGCCAAATAAGATGTATGAAAATTTGTTAATGATATTTTTCTTTGTAGTAGATAACCCACATAGAGTGGAAACATAAATTACCCTGAATTGGTTATTAATATTTAATTTTTTCCATGATATAGATGTATTGATTTTATGATTGGGTAACACACATTATTTGTGATGTTATATTATTATTGATTTCATTATTATGGGTTTATTTTTTTTCCCTGATATGAAATAATTTTATCCTCTCATTCAATATACTAGGCACATTTGGACCTGCATGACATCATTTTACCCACGAAAGTTTTACAATATGTGTGCACTCTATGGTGTATATATTTATCTCATGAGTCATTATATATAGAAATGTCCAAATATTTCTCATTTGGATAAAAAATATATTAATAAAATTTTATACATCAATATAAATAGAGTTTTTCTTCAACGATTCATGAATAATTCTTAATTATCCCAATTTCTCCCAGTTTCATCCATTAAGCATTGGTTCTATAAGACAAACTATTAGATAATTTGATTGCATAAATTCTAAATTAAATTTTTGAATAATTTAATTATATGAATACTAAATGTTAATTCATCTAATCAAATAAATATGTATGTACTATTTTATCCCTATAAAAGACATAATGGTTAGGAATGAGATAATAAATATTCCAGATTCAGTTTATATAGTTTAGGTATTATAATTAATTTGAAATTGTTATGAAATAAACATCACATTAATGTATTTCTATGAATATATATACACATACACTATAGTACCACTAATAAAATTAGAAATGAAAATATTACTTCTAAAAGTGTATAGAAATTGAAAATTAATGTGTGTTTCGCCCTACATCATGCCAGTGAAAATCCATATACTAAAACATATTTTCTATTATATAATTTATTGACCCAGACCTGACCATAGATTGGGAATGTAGGAAATATCTCTTACGGCCCATTATGACCATTAATATCACCATGAAAAGGATTTAAGAGTAGACAGATCTATGTGACTCCATCATTTTATTGTTATGTATCTATTCATTTTTTTGTTCAGACATTCTTTTCATATATTTTAAAATATTATAAGATATTTTCATTTGAATATGTAGAATGATTGCACCCCAACATCCTTGAGTCATGTGATAGGATAGTGGAAATGACTATTTTCCAGCTATCATGGGCCCTAATCTACTAGTATCACAACATTCAGTTTCACCTAAGGGAGAACCATTTTATCTTAGATAGGAATTGATGACCATTTTCATGATATAATAAATTACTTTGCACATTCTATATAGGGTTTTCCCCATCCTTCTTTGTCTATGGTATAGCTAACCTGTGAATTCCTATCGTAGCAACCACCCACTTTTTCTGGGTATCTTGGTCCTTTAGTTACTGATTAATGGATAAATGTTATTTTTTCTATATTTTTCCTTTTGTATAAACCCATAATGGAAGACAAATCTCACTGCATCTATTATGCATGATCCTTGTAAACATTTGCAGGATTTCATCACACATTATAAAATTCATCAAGATATCTTCTAGGAAAGCATTATGATGGGTTTCTATGACTATTTCCCCCCAATCATTAGGAGAAGGAAAATATCAATAGTTTATGCAACATATTATAGGATTTCATGTTGGTAAAAATGTATTTTATTTGGTTATACACAACCTTGTTGTTTTTCTAAGACTCTGACTAGTGTCGGTTTGACGTTATTGAGACAATTCAGGGATGGAATGGCATTTTACGACAACCATGTCCTTTATTTCACATTAATAAATGATTTATTGATAAATATAACATTTTTTAGAACCAATATGATCAAAATTTCTATTATATTTTTTAATTTTGTACATTACATAACAATTTAAAAACATTCAAAACAAACTTCATTAATAAAGTCCTCCTTTATATGTATGCACATAAAACATTAGGGGAATACCTAGGGACATATAGAAGAATGGAGTGGGATAAAAATCCCATTAAGTTAATAATCATGGAATCTGGTAAAACATGTTGTAAAATAGCTAATAAATTTTTGAATAAAATGAACATGTAAAATAAGACATGATATAACATGATAATCAAAACATGGGAAATGTTGAAATAACATAATGCAAAACATTCTAAAAATAGCTTAAGGAAAAATGGAATTAAATATTACAAAAAAAAGGTTCACTCAATATCCCAACATGACATATCCTTATATTAAACGTTATCCAATAAAATATAGTTCTATTTTATTCTGGGCGCACCCATCACTATCATTTAATTTTAATTATTATGTATTACAAATATATATTACAAAATTCTTTCACCATTGTAATTTTTTCTAAGATAAATCATTTTGGAATAGATATAATTTTCTCCAATAAAAAATTATATGTTCATAAATTTGATGACCAGTGATATAAAATGGGTATGGTATTTACTACGCACTTGATTTGGCAAGGAAAATCCCAGTGAAATTTATGTAACATAATAAGATCACATAATGATTCATAAAAAATGTATTGATGATATATAAGGGGTATTTTATCTTATATACATATAATGGCATGTAATTGGGACATAGAAAATAATATCACAAATTTAGAAATTGAAAATATAAGGCCAATTTTAATGATGAAACATAAATAATGAAATGAATCGTAACTATATTGCGGCTTAGTAAAGGTTGTACAAAAAAGATATTGGGATGATTAATTAGGGTTAAATGGGGATACAATAATTTATATATGAAAATTATAATAATGGTAATATGGAAGAACAAATAATAACAATAATAATCAATATTTTAGAGGCATAATAGAAAATATGTTCTTGAATGAAAATGAGATGAGGGAAATCCCAGACTCAAGTGTGGGATGCCAAATGACTAGGAAGGGATTATTGTGATCTTAAGAGTTCCTTGGGATGACTCTAGAGAGATTTGAGAAGTTCATTGACGTTCAAAAAGTAGTTTTAGTTATTACAAAAGGTGCTCTAGTGGATTTTATTGGAATTGAGACAGATTTCATTATAATTTAGGAGTTTTGACTCGTCATAATAAAATAACCAAAACCATAGACCATATCATGGATGTTACACATGGTCTCTGAAAAATGGGATTATTTATCATTATATTTCAACTTCATGTTCTAAAAATCATAAAATAATTTCCTAGCTCATGTATAGGTGAATCATACGATTAAAAAAATGATTTATGGAAAATATATTAATGGTTTTTGATTATTCATAATAGATTAATAAAATTAATAAAAAAATATAAAATAAAATTATTATAAATGGAATACATATATTTGGCCTCTTACACCCTTTATATTATTTATTACATTAAAATTAGGACATTATGATGTCAAAATTCAAAAAATATTACATTTATATGATAATTAATTTTTACTGAAAAAATGGTTGTCTTTGAAAAATATAAAAATTTCATTAATGGATACTTTCAATGATTTGACTAAAAAATAATATTCTTTTATATAAATAATTTTCAAAATATTTTTATATTCAAATTTGATATAATTATATACTTTATTTGATAAATGATTTTTTTGACAATAACTATTTTCCAATAATTATAAAAATTATATTTAACTGTATAAAATTTATATGATCATTTATATATGTAAAAAATTATATAGTAATTATATATTAATAAAAATTTATTTCACAAAATAATTAATTAAATAATGAAAATAAATTATTTATTTTAATTTAAATATTACCTAAAAAATCTATTTTTGTTTTATTTAATAGAAAAATAATCATTTATGAAATAAAAATAATAAGATGAAAATATATTAGTTATTCACTACAAAAACATTTATATACAAGTATAGATGGGGTCTTGTTTCATATAATTTTAATACTCTTGACAACATAATAATAGTAGGGTGAGTGATTATGATACATTCAAGTGGTCATTCAATGTAAAGGATTTGGTCTGTGATCTTCATGAGCTTGAAATTCTCCCAACAATAGTTTCAATTATCCATAAATTGTTGGATCTCAGTTGGGACAAGGTCACATGCTACGAATGTAGATTCTCTCTCCCTAAAAATTCCAATAAATGTGCTTTATAAGGTATTATTATACATGATGAAGCCATAAAATCATTTTCAACTGTCAATATGTTTCGTCAAAACCCTAAAATTATACTAATATGGTGATAATAATTCAACAACTATAATACCAATGTTAATGATTCTTAAGAATCTTTTAAACTAATAAATTATAATAAAACCATATAAGGGCATTTTATTTAAAAACCATAATACATAGTATGAAATTTAATTATAATTCCTTATTTCAATAGCTAATATAAAATAATAACGTCATAATGATGACCATATTCATCTAATATAAAATATTTTCACATATGAGAAAACTTTTCATAATAATATTTTATAAAAAATAATTCAGTACCCCCAGTTTATATTATGTCATCTTTAGTTTATGATTTTTATATTTATAAAGAGTAAGGGTGATGGATAGAATATTAGTGTGAGATTTATATAAATTTTGTTGAAAATGGGATGCAGATGGGTTGTTCTTGGTTTGTCTAAATCATGCAGATATATAAGGAGAAACTATTCCCAGCAGTAGTTTTGAGGTAGTAGCTTTGGCAAGGTGGGTGCATGGTTAGGGATTCCATGTGATGAATCCATTCGATGGTTTCCATAAAGAATAATCTAACAGATTGTTAGTGCATAGTTTGTCTAAACATGGTAACTAACAGTGCACATAGTCAATGATAGATCATATAAAAAAGGATCTCACTCAGTTTGCATATAACTCCCTCATTTTTTTCTAAAGTGAACAGAAGTAGGGATTCCCCTCTATTGAAGGTATGATAAAATCTACCAAGTTATTTTGAATTATTATGAAACACGCCCATGGCGTTTTTATTCAATATTATTATGCAGAAGACATATATGGCCATTTCAAAATGAATAACCCCAGTTTCATCTGCGTTCTTCATCCATTTTTTTTCTTCATCAAAACAGTTGAGCTAGGTGGCTTCACTATCGAATCCTCTTTATTGAACTGATTTACATGCTGTAAAATTGATTTCATTAGGTGTATTTTATTGTGAGTAGGATACATAATGATTTATTAGAACCCTTTCTTTTTGATTATTGTGAAAATATTAAAAATTAGTGCTTTAATTAAAGTGAATGATTCATTATTTTAAAATTATGTTTTAAAACGAGTTTCTTCTAGAATAATGAGAAATGTATTTTATTAGAGGTATTTCAAATAATAGAATGGTTTTATTAAAATGGAAATGGTGTTTTGAATTTTTTAATGTATTTAAATAAAATAATTTTTTTATTTAAAATATTTGAATTGGATTATTTGAATTGTTTTGGAGTATATGGGTTGTGTGGGTTAATGTTCTACATTCCCCTTAATAAGGATGTGTACCATAGGTGTACAAGGTTCATGACACTATATTGGGGGTGTGTTTCAATGGGAAGCAAGGTAATTAGATGAGAGACCTATAATGAGTATCAAACTATCAAATGTAGCATTCATGGGTGTCTGTGTATGTAGTGAACTATGGAATGGGTATTCCTAAATGATTCTGAAAATTGGTTTTTAAAGCCTTGTTTGGTTGATTTTTTTGAAGTATGACTTTCTTGAAAATTGGTTGAAAATATATCATGTTTACTCATGGTTAAAAATTATCAGGAACTTGTTTATTTTTAGTCATAAACTATCTGGGAAATTGATATATTTAATCTAATTTATATATATGGTGTTAACATTTCTTATAAGGACGCGACCTTATTACATTAATAATGTAGAATTTAAAGCAAAAAAACATCTTATGACATTGTGGATCTTTTCATGAGTAATGATTTAGATAATTGAGACATAATACATTCATAACTATACACATTTGTAGAGAGTGGATACCATAAAAATAATATTTATTTCATGAAAAATATAAAACTTCTCAAATAAATTATTGTTTCTGTAATTATTCAAACATATAAAATGGATTCATTCAATTTCTTACACATACTTATAACATATGGAAATCATTAAATAATATGGGATGAGCACATAAACCAATTAAGGGATATAAAATGAAGGATATAACACATTAGTCTATGATCACTTGTAATGTATGAAATCAATTTCAAAAGACATATTTTTGACCCATATATACATACATTGTGAATCATGAGATTTAAACAAGGTCCACACAAAACAAAAAAAAAGCTAAATACAACCATAAATTTATTTTTGAAAATTACTTACATAATCTTGAAACCCTCTCTACTACCATATAATTTGAAACCATCTTGGATACCATACAATTTATGTAACCAACATAGTTACAATTGTAGAAACCATTCGACAGACCTTAAACATACACATACCAAATGAATATGAGGGAAATATAGCTCCCACCCTACATCATTATCAATACCCATGATGCAAATCACAATCATACAACATGAATAATATCATAAAAACATCGCTTTAAAATTTCGTAAAACAGAATTTTAATGATGAATTTTTATAGAAAAGTCCCTTACAAATATCATATAATTGAAGTGAGACTTAATAGATTGCATGGAATATCAATATACTCTGTAAATAAACATAATTAAACATAATATAATAATAATTCAGCATAAAAAACAATTTAAATACCACATAAATAATGAATTATAAGGTAAATCAAAAGGAGGAAAAAGAGGTTAAGAATTCCCCTACCTCGGGCTTATATTACATAAACCATGTTTAAACCACTAGTATAATCATTTAAAGAGTGTTATTAATATCATATAGAAATAATTTTATCTTTATAACATCTAATATGATAATTTTATAACATCATTTCACCCTTTAATTGTTATTATTTTGATTCTTCCATTGTTTTAGGTGTGTTCTTTACATGATTTACATGATTGGTTCAAGATGGTTGTTCTTTTCAAATAGAGGTGACACTCCAGAATTGGAATGGCATGGAATTGAAATATAACTATATCCATAAATAATACCATTCATCATTTTGAATACTTACCTAAGGTAGATTCATATGTTAAAACATAACTGATATTTGTTTAGGTCAATTTAGGGATTCTTCCTTCATAAATTACACATTTTGTATCATAAGATAAAACCATGGGTATAAATGAATTCCCGATTAATGGATGAGAGATAATATATATATATATATATATTAAAAACTTGTTTCAACCATAAAAATCGATTCATTCTAGTATTGAATTAATCAATTCAAATTGAAATAACACCATCCATGAAGTCTGTAATTCAACACTTAACAGACAATGTTTTCAATACCATGGATAAGTGGGGGAGCAGAAGAAGATTGATTATTAATTTTAGATGAACATCAGAAAATCACAAAAATTATATATTATGAAGAATTCATGACTCATAGATATGAGAAGTATAAGAAAGACGAAATAAATAAAGTAAATTAAAATAAATGAAAAATGGAGAAATCTCTCATGAAAATTCATCACCCAAACATCATCACTACAATTTTCTTAAATTTTTTTGATGAGAGGAAATGGGTCCCTCATCATTAATACATAATATGGTATGTAAGGGGGATAAAAAATATCATATCACAGTATATTCTATATGAAATTAAAAATAATATCATGAAATGAATGAAAAGAATGAAAACAAAAGAGTATATTTACCTCTTGATCTCTTCTCCTTGAGATCCTTATTAAGGATTTTGGTTTTGGCCTTCTGGTTAGACCATAAACTTTACAAAATGGAGAAGATCCTAGGGAAAATTATTGGAAACAACATAGGTAAGGTTCAAGTCTTGAGAGGTGTGGGAGGAAGAGGGGAATAAAGGTAGTATTTATAGTGAAGGAGAGGGGGTATTTTTCATTATTTTAAAAACTATTATAGAATTTTTTATCAAGTCATTGAATTATCTGAATTCTGGTGACCCCAAATAGTAATAATGGAATGTGACTTCGGACCAAGTGGTCTTATATCATCCATGAATCAAATATGATGTTGTAAATCATGTATTTATCATTTATTGTATTTTGTCGTATTTTACTATTCATAAAAAATATAGAATTTTAGAAAATTCCCAAAAATTCACACTAACCATTTTTTTATTTTTATAATTCAAAAATGAACTCTGTTTTTTAAATATAATTTTCTAAATATTATTATTTTTATTTTTAATTAAAATCATACTTAATTCTAAAATTAATAATTTAAAAACAACAACTACCTTTAAATCACATGGAATAATTAATCAACATGTCACTACCATAAAGTCTAAAGAGAATAAAATATTAACAAACTTTACTAGTCATTAAGGTAATATCACTATTCATAAGGGTATGTTACCATTCAACAATAAAACACATTGGTTCCTTCAAACTCCAAATATCATACTGAACACAATTGTAGGTGACCATTTTATGAAATTCAAAACATAGAAATTGAAAATTTATTTTTAAAGCCTATTTACAAATATCTACATAAAACAATGATTCGTAGATTTCAAATTATTTTTCAAAACAATAGTGTGTTACATTATCACCTCCATCTGATAATTGCGTCCTCACAATTTTATTTACTTATTAAACTAGTGGTGGTACCATCCTCTATTAGAATTTTCAGACTCCCATATCCCTTCTTCTATCATGTTGCTTTTCCAAAAAACCATTACCTAATGGATTACGTTATTCTGAAATAATTGTTCCCTTCTATCATGAATCTAAATTGGTTTCCCTTCATAAGAATGGTTCTCTTCCAGCCGATCTACTTCTAGGCTCAAAATATTAGTTGAATCTAGCACATAATTTCCCATCATAGAAACATGAAAAACATTATGTACCTGAGGAAAACTCTGAGGAAAACCTACTCGGTATGAAAATGGTCCAACTTTCTTTCATATTTCAAAAGTATATATGAAAAAAGGACTTAGAATCCCTTTCATACTGAAACACATCTCACTTTTCTAAGGAGATATTTTATGGAAAACAGGGTCACCTATGTGAAATGAGATGTCTTCCCATCTAATATCTTCACAATTTTTCTTCTGACTATGAGTTTCCCTCATGTACTTATGGATAATCATCATATTCTAAGCCACATCCTCTACTAATTTTGGCCCCATAAACATTCTTTCAAAAAAATCATTTCAAAATGATGGAGTCTGACACCGATTCCCATACAATGCCTAAAAAGGTTCCAACTGTATTATATAATGAAAAATGTTAAAAATATGTTGATCCCAACTTCCCTGGTAGTCTATTGAACAATCTCGAAGCATATCCTCCAAACTCAGAATCCTTCTTTCTGATAGCCCATCTGATTGAATATGAAATGCTATACAAAAATTTATCTCTTTGATCAACAACTTCTGATGTACCCTCAAAATTTTATAAGTGATCCAGATATCTTGGTTAGATACAATGGAAAAATGAACTCCATGTAAATTTAAAATCACATTGAGTTACAATGAAGAATGATGATCCAAATACATTGTATATCCGAAATAAAGAAAATGATCAGATTTTGTTATCCAATAAACATTAACTGAAATCATATTGTTACCATGATAAGTATTTTGTAGTCCCACCAAATGTTCCATAGACACATTCCCCCATTTCCTCTCTGGCACTGGAAAAGGATGAAGAATACCCTTCTGTAACAGCAACAATGATTTCTATTGATTACATTTCAAACATTTCACTGTAAAATCCGCAATATCCCATTACATTCCATCCCACTAATAATACACCAAAATGTCTCTTTATATCTTAGTACTGTAAGGATGAGCTGAAAATGGAAAAATATTAGCATCACACAACATGTCATTCTTCATCTTGGAATTACATGGAACACAGAAACTTTTTCCAAATCATAAAACTCAATATTTAACAATGTTTAATTCTGAAAACATACCAATTTTAACCAATTTTACCACTTTTGTATCCCATGGTCTTCCTTTTACAGTTGTTTAATTATGTCTGTTAACAAATACTACACTTAAACCATAGAAAAACAGATGTATTCCCTGCACCAAAAACATCTAATAAAAGATTCATCAAATCATTAATCATGGGATCATTTCCAAAATATACATGGTCAATGTTACATGATGATTTTGACACTAGGAATCCATTAATTTGTTTTCTTTTCCTTGATGGTAATTTATCGTGCTATCATAATACTTTATTAATTCATTCCATATTTGTTGCCTCATGTTTAATTACATCTGAGTGAATATATACTTTATACTCTAATGGTCAGTATATATTTGACATTTGGATCCGTATAAATGATGCCTCCAAATTTTCAAAAAAATAGCTACTCATTCCAAATCATGTGTTGGATTATTTAACTCTTGAGGTTTATGTTGTATTGAAGCATTTGAAATTACAAGATAATTGTTCATCAAATCACAACCATATACCTTCAAAAAATCATCACTGCAGATGAAAAACTCACCATTTCAGGAAGGAAAGGAAAAAATAGAGGATTCACCAATCCCCTCATTAGTTCTAAAAAAATACATCACATTCTTATATCCAAATAAATTTGACCCATTTTCATGATATCATAGTTGGCTAGATAACCGTTCAATGTTCTTAACATCCATCATTAATGACCTACTAATCCAAGAGAACTACGAATCTCTGTATAATTTGTGGGTCCTAGCCATTCATTTACCACAGTTTTTTTGCAGGATCACCTATTATGCTATACTTATTTATAATGATCCTATGAAAATAAATTTTATGCAACCAAAAATCACAGTTTCTGAGTTTTCCAAACATTTTATTTTCTGTATGGTTTCTAAAAAATCCCATAGATTTTTTTCAAACATTTATTTATTTATAGAAAATAACAGAATGAAATCAATAAACACATCTACAAATGTATCAATGAATTCATGAAATATTTTATTCATAATATTCATGAAAACATATGGTGCATTAGTTAACCAAAATGTCATAAAAACAAATTTCTAATTCCCATCTATAGTTTGAAAAGTTTTTTTCAGGATGTCATCATCTTTCACCTTCAACTGATGGTATCCAGATCTCAAGTCAATCATGGAAAAAATTGAGCTTCCTAGACATGATCATACAAGTCATTAATATTAGGGAAAAGATACTTTCTTTTTATAGGGATATTATCCAAAGATATATAATCAATGCAATGTCTCATGGATCTATCCTTATTATTAACAAAGAAAACATGATCACCCCATAGTGATGTGGTAGGATGAATGAAGACTTTATCATGAAAATCATGTAACTAAATTTATAATTCAATAAGTTCAATATATGTCATACGATATTAGGGTTTTGAAATTGTATTTTCATCAAGAAATAAGTCAATTGTGAATTTGACATACCGATCAGGTATGAAAACTTGTAACACAACTATAAAAACATCATGGTATTAATTTACCACTGGAACTGTAAGACCCAGAAATTTCAAGGATTTTTTTTCATAAATACTTTGGAATTTTCCGAGTCTGTGGTTTCTAACGGCACTTGATTCCAAGACTCGGTGTGCCTGGAATAAATTTCCAATGTTTTATTGGGCACATTCATTAATCATACTTTAATTTTTTTCTATCTTTTGAACCAGTGCTCAGAATTGAAATCTGAGGAAACCGATGAACTTGAAGTGTTAGTTATCGATTAAGGGGACCTTCACCGTAGTTTTGTTTTATGTAGAATGAATGTTATATTTTGAGGAATTCATACTAAATTAATAAAATTGTAGATACAAAATTTTATTATTTAGTGGTGGATATTTCCTCGCAAGGAGAGTAAGAGGTTGGGTGCGTACCCACATAACCTCCCATGAGAGGAATTAGTGTGGTGGTGCCCACACAAATCCAAACCCTTAACCTTCCCTTAACTACCCATTAACACACCCCCATATTAATTTGACTACTTCCCCTCATTTATTATGGAGGATTCTCTCAACCTCCCTCTCATTAAGTTTTCCAAAGCAATTAGATTAATGAATTAATAATAAATTGGCACATCTCATTTTCAAAAAAATTTAATTGCATGGAAAATATTAAAATGAGAAAGCTTCATTAAAATATATTGGATTGGAAAATATTTTGTGTGGAAAAACCTCTGGAGAATTTGGAGGAGAGCTTCCTCCCTCACTAATGAAGAACATGAGGAATGATATCCTCTCTTCAAACATAAAAAGATTTTGAGGAACACCTGCATCCATCCTTTTTCTTCGCATCAAGGTAGATGAAACTTCTCGTAAGGAACACAATCTACGACAACGTTAGGTGACTCTGGACCTCCGCAATGCTTGTCCTCTGCAACTTGTTGATGTGCCACGCTCTTGATTTCAAGGTACGGTGTTTTTATTATTCAATTCGAATAAATTATACCATCATTCTTGTTGAATGTGAATGGTTGTCTATGGCCTATTGATACCGACTAACGCGGAGGGTGCGGGATGAACAAACACATCCTGATGACCGACCATTATTTTCAAGATTTTTTATTTGAAATGGGATGCGGTGGCAAACAGAGTCGGCGACGAGTGAAGGCGGAGACCGCACGCCAGCCGCATGCGGAAGAACCGTGACATGCAACCATGGGCCGTATGGCCGAAGAGGAACCGGCCAGCTGTAGACAGCTGGGCTGGTGGAACTGCGGAGCCCCACGGTGCCGCATTCCGGAGAACCGTGACCCACACAGGTCGGGCCACTTCGATGGAAGAACTGGCCGGCTCTTCGGCCGACTGGTCAGAAGGAGCCACGACGCTCATAGGCATTGTGGTAGAGGGATCGAAGCCCGCAACCGCAAGTTGCTCACACTTGGAAGACCATTCGACTTTGGCCTTCCGGAGAGGAGGGTGGCGCTGCCAGTTCGAGAAGAGCCCCCCCCCCCCCCCTCGTACCGGCCACAGGTCGGGCCGCACCAGTCGGGCCGGGCCACGCCCTTGTGTGGGGTGAGCCGCCTTCCATGAGCTGGGCCGAGCCACACCAGGTCGAGCCGTGTATTTTTCGGGACTGAATAAACTTAGCTGGGTCAGACCTACCATGTTAGATCGAGCCGACCTGCCAGCCCATTGGGCTTATCGGGCCTGGCCCGATTAACTTAAACGTGAATAACATAAAGACTCCACGTTCTATCGACGTGCCATCTATGACACTAGGACCGTTACAATGACACAGTTCTTTTGGAATACAATAACTAATTTTTGGATGACTTTGGAAAATGTCTAGTTTTGGAACGAGCGTATTTACAACCAGGCCCCTTGAACGAAAATGCAAATAACTCTCCGACCAGGTGTCCGATTGACTTTCTGTCTGCCGCGTTGGGTTACTTTTGACAAGAAAAAACATCGGGATACATAAACTCTAGACATTGTGATATTTGATTTATCGACCCCTTGGCTCGAGGAGGGGACCATCTCGGATTCGATCATGCTGTGTGCGGGGACCCTAGAGCTAGCTGCAACTGTAATGACAACTGTACTGGAATCCTCTGTGGGTTCGGCAACGACGAAAACTGTACTAGAATCATCCGTGGGTCCAGCTGCAATGACAACTATACTGGAATCCTCCATGGGTTCATTAGTGATGACAACTATACTAGAATACTCTATGGGTTTGGCAGCAATGACAACTGTACTAGAATCCTTTGTGGGTTTAGCAGCGAAGACAACTGTACTAGAATCATCCATGGGTTCGGCAACGATGATGAATCAGTGACCACATCTGATCATCTCTATCTATATATAAAATATGTATACATGTGTGAGATGAGTTTTGACATTCAATAATTATCATTGATGTGATTGAATTCTTTCCAGTGTTGATAGGGTTGTGCTTGGGCTTGAGAGATGGAGCCGAACTGGATTGATGACTTAGGTATATGTATGGGCATATACCTAAGTAGGGTTAGTTGATGAACTGTGATTATATCTTACTTCTTGTTTATACTTAGTGGATATTGTGAGACAATCGGGGTCTCAGGGTCCCTACTGAGTATCGTTATACTCACCCCTACATGTGATATTCCCACACAACATTATGGTGGATGCAGACGATGGACATCACTGATCGAGGTAGCAAATTGTAGAGCTGGATGGTACTCGGTGGTGGACCACTTGACGAGATGTACATGGAGAAGACGGATGGAACCGAGGTGCTGAGTAGACCATTTTTACCCACCATTTATGTGGGAATCCCGGAGGATGACTTGATGGTTTCTGTTTTACATTACTACTGTTTTACTAGCTTTTCAATTATAATTTACTTACAATTGGGCTTGTATTTCCGGCCCCTTTCTTTTAAGCACATAATTTTGTATGTAGTTTTTCTTAGTGCTTACTTATGATGCATACTCTATTTATAAATTCAATTCCTTCCCTTTTATAGGGATTTACACCTTTGGTGCTAGTCTATAGCCCCTGGCCTATGGAAGAAGGGCTTGGGGTAGTAACGGCACGGGCCCCAACGACGGGTCATGAAAAATTGGTATCATAGGAGTCGGTTCTACCAAATAACATAAGATTCTGATTATTATTTTCTATAGAGTAATAATTTTAAGAGTATTGAATGTTGTTATTAGTCTAGGGAGTCCAGGGTTGGCGCGGCGAATGACCTATCAATACATCAGGACCCTAACCATTGATTTCCGACTCGGTGCACGAAAACAATGATTTCATGTGTGTTAGAAATGTTTTCTTGGTGATTAATTTTTTTCAGCTCACTAGGTATACTATTTGACCATATAACATTTATTTCTTTTAAGGATGGACCCACGAAGTCAACATGTTAGGGTTCTGAGTTATGTGCGAGTTGATAGTCCACCGTGCGAGGAGGCCTCGATATAGGGACCCATCACAGTAGAGGAATCGGTGGTACCACAACCCACTGAGCCACAGATACCAGCAGCTCCATCTACAGAGAGTTCAAGCTACTTGAGCGCATTGCAAGAATTTCAGAGAAAGAGGACGCCTAGGTTCTGTGGAGAGACGGACCCATAGGTAGCCGAGGATTGGCTGGAGGCTATCATCAGGGTTTTCAGATTAGTAGGGATGCCAGATGATCTTATGGTGGTCCTTGCTCTGAGTCTCCATCACAGAACAACAGGTAGATGGTGGAGCTTGAGGATCTAGGTGTGCGGAGAGGTATCTCTTCCCTGGACGGACTTTAAGTGTCTCTTCCGCTCTGAGTTTGTTCCATAATCCATCCTTGCAGTGCAGATCCTGGAGTTACTTCATCTATGGAAGGGCAGCATGATAGTAGCTCAGTACTCACCGAGGTTTACTAATCTCTCACGCTACTCCACATATATGGTACTCTAACTATTCTTCTGGGCCTGGAACTTTGAGTAGGGACTGAGGAAAAAGATCAGTGCTTTGACGATTCCCCTAAGCATCCCAACACAACCGGCGGTGCTAGAGCGAGCTCTTCTAGTGGAGTGCTTCCTCACTGAGCAGTCTCCAGTAGCGAGACCCACTGCAGGGTGACACGTAGTGGATTATTCTACAGCCGGAAGTTGAAATATGATGTAGAGGTCTAAGAAGACCAGGACATCAGGTGGGTGACCTCAGGATACATGTTTGGTTGTGTTGGGAACACGGAATAGAGCCAGCAATATGAGTAGCAGGTAGTGCTATGCATGCGGTGGGCAGGGTCACAAGGCTCGGGACTGCCTGACCCACCAGGAAGACAAGCAACAGACAGTAGAGGGACCACCCAAGCAGAGGAAGAAAATTAATTGTGGTGGTCCGCATGGAGCAGGAGGATGAGGCAGAGGAGCTGGCCGAGCTGCGGGTGGTGGACGACGTTTCGAGGCTCTACCATCACCACCACCACCAGGAGGTCCACCCTAACCACATAGAGCTAGAGGACAAAGGCAGGCTCAGCTCCAGGCAGTCGAGGCCTAGGACCACGGCCCACCTGAGATGATTTTAGGTACAATTTTTGTCTACTCCACCCTTGCTGCAATACTTATAGACATGGGTGCAAGTTATTTTTTATTGCTGCTGCCCTTATTCCGAGGTTGAAGATTCTGACCGAGCCGTTGGCTCGATCCTTACAGCTAGAGATTCCTACTGGAGCAGACTCAATGATTACGCACTGGTTCTGGCAGTGTGAGCTTACTTTAGGAGGCGAGAGCTTTGACTAGGATCTTTTTGTAGCGGCATCGAGGCCGTATGACATCATCTTGGGGATGCACTATTTTTCTAGTGTCCATGCTCAGATCGACTGTATTAGATGCAAGGTGTGGTGTATCTATATGGATGGGAGCATGTTCACCTTCACCAGTGATAAGGGGGCCTTTGCAGCGCAGGATGGAATTTCACAGAGGAGAGGGTAGCTGATCACACATCATTTTTCTTGTCTCATCCTTGGATTAGTTGATGTTTGAAGTCCGAGATTTTATATTGTGGTTGATTAGTATGCATACATTTTTACTGACAACGTACCAGGGCTACCTCCCCACAGAGAGGTAGACTTCTACAGGGACATTTACCCCAGGACAACACTGATATCTACTCCAGTATATCAGATGGATCCCGCTGAGCTTTGAGAGATGCGGGTACAGCAGGAGGACATTCATGGAAAGGTATTCATCTGACCCAGGGTTTCACCATGGACTTCTCTGATTGTGTTTTCCAAGAAGGCGGATGAGAGCTTGCAACTATGTGTCGGCTATCGTCGCCTGAATCATGTTATCATGAATAACAAGTACCCACTCTCGAGGATTAACGACCTCTTTGATAAGCTCAAGGGATCCTGTGGGTTCTCAAAGATTGACATCACATTAGGTTATCACCAGATCAGTGTTCGAGATGAGGATGTGCAGAAGATGGCCTTCAAGTGTTATTATGGCTACTATGAGTTATTGGTTATGCCTTTCGGCGTAACCAATGCTTCAACGGTGTTCATAAGTCTCATGAACAGGATATTCCACCCTTACCTCGATTGATTTGTCGTAGTGTTCATCGACGAAATATTGATTTACTTGACCACTAAGGAGGATCACGCCTACCACTTGCGGGTTGTACTAGATACACTCCGAGAGTACCATCTTTATTGTAATCTCTCAAAGTACCAGTTCTGGATTCGAGAGGTTCACTACATGGGACACGGAATCTCGGAGGCTGGAGTTGCAGTGGATCCAGTGAAGATGGAGGTAGTACTTGCTTGGGAGCCACCCAAGAGTGTGATAGAGGTGCGGAGTTTGCTGGGTCTGGCTGGGTAGTATCAGGGATTTGTGCCAGACTTCTCCAGAGTTACAGCACCGCTTTCATCTTTGAGGAAGAATGGAAAACCCTTCGTATGGTTAGATAGATACTAGCAGAGCTTCTAGGAGTTGAGACAGAGGTTGACCAGTGTGCCCATCTTGAGGTTACAAGAGGAGGGTTTAGTGTATGTAGTTTATTGAGACGCATCAGGGACCGGACTCAGGTGTGTCCTGATTCAGGAGCGAGCAGTGATCATGTATGGCTCACGACAGTTGAGATAGCACGCGTTAAACTACACTACCCATTACATGGAGTTAGCAGCAGTGGTCTTTGCTTTGAAGATTTGGCAGCACTATCTGATGGGTGATCACTTTATAGTATATTATGACCACCAGAGTCTTAGGTACATCTTCTTGCAGAAGGAACAGAACATGAGACAATGGTTATGGCTCGTGATCCACCAAGACTATGACATTGAGATAGTCTAAACTCATAGGATGGAGAACATTGTAGCGGATTCTCTCAGCGGGAGATCGGGATTCAGCTGCTAGGAGAGGCGACAAAGCAACTATCTACGTTGTAGATATCCTTTGTAGATATTGATGGAGTAGCCTTTCTACAGTATCTCACAGTCACTCCTCCACTTCATCAGTGAGTCAGAGACGCTCAATGAGCGGACATTGACTGTAAGGCATGACATGTTCATATATCGTCAGGACAAGAACCCGATGGATTTTCTGAAGGAGGGGAGCATGTCATCCTCTTCATGGGATGTACCATGGTACCGGTTTCACTACAGGAGGAGGTGCTGAGAGAGTTACACACTTTCCATCTAACAGTACATTCGGGAGTGGAGAAGATGTATCAGGACCTCAGACTACTTCAATGGTGGCCGGGTATGATGAAGGTAGTTGTAGAGTTTGTTTTATGATGCCTCACTTGTTAGCACATGAAGGCGGAGAACTAGGTACCAGCAGGCTTAGTACAACCCTTAGAGGTTCCAGAGTTGAAGTGGGACGCGATATCCATGGATTTCGTGACGCGTATTGGACGTACATATGGAGGAAATGACTCTATATTTGTGATCATAGACCGACTCACCAAGTCAGCCCACTTCCTTCCGAAAAGAGAGAAGGGCTCAGTAGAGAGCATGTGATACCTCTACATTTCGGATATTGTACGACTTCATGGTGTTCCACTGACGATCATTTCCTATCATGATGCTTATTTCACTTCCCGGTAATGGAAGGTGTTACAGGAGGCTTTTGGGACGCAACTACGTATGAGGACCGCCTTCCATCCTCAGACGAACGACCAGACATAGAGGACCATTCAGACTCTTGAGGACATGCTCCATGCATGTTTCCTTGATTTTGGTCGCAACTGGGAGGATCATTTACCCTTATTGGAGTTTGTGTACAACAACAGTAACCAATCCACCATTAGGATGTCACAATACGTGGCAATGTATGACTGACCTTGAAGATCACCTATGTGCTGGACTGACCTTGGGGAGTCAGTACATGTAAGACTAGAAATGGTTCAGGCTACGGCGAAGAAGGTGTAGATCAACCAGGAGCAGATGAAGACTGCACAGAGCAGATATAAGTCATATGTTGATAGGTGACAGAGACCATTGGAGTTTGAGGATGGCGACCACATCTTCCTACGTGTCTCACCTTGACGAGGTCTACAGAGACTTGGCCGAGAAAGCAAGTTATCTCCACATTTCATCGATACTTTTTAGGTTCTCATTATATTAGGTGAGGTGGCTTACCGCCTTCCTCCACCATCTCAGTTGCATCAGGTGCATGACATCTTCCATGTATCTCAGCGAAGGAGATACGTGCACGACCCGACCCACATCATCGACCACGGGGTGCTGGACATCGATGACGGGGTGACATTCACAGGGGACCCGGTGGAGATCGAAGATCGACAGGAGTAGGTCCTCATGGATAGTCAATTCCTCTAGTGCACATTTTTTGGCAGCATGAGAACCTCTAGGAGATAACATGGGAGTGGGAGGCTCAGATGCGTGCTCGGTAACCCCATTTAATTCCCTAGTGCGTGTCACACTTTATTGGGACATAAATCCCTGAGTTGGGAGTAATTTAAATATAATAAAATTACAAAGAATTTTTTTCATAAATACTTTTGAATTTTACGAGTCTGTTGATTCGGACGGCACTTGATTCCGATGCCCGGTGTGCTCGGAATCAATTTCTGAAGTTTTGTTCGGGTACATTCAGTAAATGTACGTGCGGGTTTTTCTATCTTTTGAACTGTTGCTCAGAATTGAAATCTGAGGACACTGTTGAAGTAGCAGAGTCAGTTTTTTCTTATAGGGACCTTCACCGCAGTTGCGTTTTATGCGGGTTGAATGTTATATTTTGAGGAATTCATATTAAATTAATTAAATTGTTGGTACACAATTTTATTATTTAGTGGGGCTATTTCCATACATGTGGAGTTAGAGGTTGGGCCCACACCCACATAACCTCCAATGAGCGGAATTAGTATGGTGGGACCCACATGAATCCAAACCCTTCACCTTCCCTTAACTTTCCATTAACACCCCCTTATTAATTTGAAAACATCCCCTCATTTATTATGGTGGAGTCTCTCCACCTCCATCTCATTATGTTTTCCAACAAAATTATATTAATGTCCTCATTAATTAATTGGAACTTCCCATTTTGAAACAATTTGAATTGTATGGGAAATATTAAAATGAGGAAACATTATTAAAATATTTGGGCTTGGCAAATATTTTGTGTGGAAAAACATCTGGTGATTTTGGAGAAGAGCTTCCCCCCCACCAATGTAGAACATGAGTAACGATATCCTCTCATCGACTGTAACAAGATTGTGAGGAATTCCTAAATTCATTCTATTTCTTGGCGTCGAGGGAGAAGACCTCGCTCGTAGGGAATGTCTTCTACGATAACGTTTGACGACGCCAGACCTACGCAACACATGTCTTTGGCGACTTGTTGATGTGCCCCGCTCTTGATTACGAGGTAGGGTGTTTGTATAATTTAATTTTAATAAATTATACCTTCATTTTTGTTGAATGTGAATGGTTGTCTATGGAAAATTGTTATTGCCTAATGTGGAGGGTGCGGGCCGAACAAATACTACTTAATGACCCTCTGTTATTTTCTTGGTTTTGAATTAGAAAAGGGAGGCAGTAGAGAACAAAGACGGCAGCAGTGAAGGCTGCGACCGCTCGCCGGCCCTGTGTTGAAGAACTGCTGGCCAAAACTGTTGGCCGCACGACCAAAGAGGAACCGGTTTGCTGTAGCTGGTCGCGCTGGTGGAACTGCGGCGCCCGACGATGTCATGCTTTAGAGAACTACGACCCCCATAGGGCGGGCCACTCCAGTGGAAGAACCGGCCTGCTCATCGGCCGTCCGAGTAGAAGGAGTCGCAATGCTCATAGGCATTGCGATAGAGGAATCGTGGCCCATAACTATGGGCAGCTCACACTGGGAAGAATGGAGGGCTTTGGCTGGGCAGACCAGAGGGCGGCGCTGCTCGCCTCCACCGGTTCGAGAAGTCGGGGGGCCGCGCCCAACCTGGCTTTGAACATTTGGGCCGGGCATCCTACCACGAGCCGAGTTGAGCCCCACTGGGCCAGGAAATGCAATTTTAAGGCCAGGCTGACCACTTAACCAGGTCAGACCCGCCAAGTCAGAACGAGCCGACCCGCAAGCCCATCGAGCTTATCAGGTCGAGACCGATTTACTTAAATGTGATTAACTTAAAGACCGCGCGTCCGATCGACGCGTCACCTGTGGCACTGGGACCCTTACGATGAGGTAGTCATTTTGAAATAATCTAAGTGTGTTTTTGATGACATTGTAAAATGGTCATGTTTTGAAAAAGCATATTTCCAACGGGGCCCCTGAAACAAAATTGTTAATAACTCTTAGATTAGGAATCTGATTGTCGTGCCGTATGTCACGTTGGTTTTTATTTGACGAGACAGAACATAGGGATTCATCAACTATGTTATTCATGATAGTTGATATATTTACCCCTTGGATTGAGGATTGGACCCTCCCGATTCGAGCATTTTATGTGTGTGAACCCTAGAGTTGGCTGCAACTGTAACGACAACTATACTGGAATCCTCCATTGGTTTGGCGACGACAACAACTGTATTGGAATCTCTATGGGTTCGTCTGTGAGGACAACTGTACTAGAATACTCCGTGGGTTTGGCAGTGATGAAAACTGTACTGGAATCGTCAGTGGGCTCGACAGCAATGACAACTGTACTGGAATCCTCTGTGGGTTCGTCTGCGAAGACAATTGTACTGAAATCCTACTTGGGTTCAGCAGTGACGATGATTCAGTGACTACATCTGATCATTTCTATCACTATATGAATGATATATACCAGTATGAGTTGAGTCTTGAATTTCAATCATTATCATCGATGTGATTGAATTCATTCCTATGTGGACCAAGTTCTACTTGGGCTCGAGAGTTGGAGTCGAACTAGATTGAAGACATAGGTATATGTATGGGCATATACCTAAGTAATGTTTGTTGATGCACCGTTTTTGTATCATACTTCTTGTTTATCCTTAGTGGATATTGTGAAACCTTGTGGGTCTCGGGGACCCTACAAAGTATCTTTATACTCAACCCTACACGGGCAATGCCTGCACTACGTTGAGTTGGATGCAGACGAAGAAAAACACTGATTGTGTTAAAGACTTGTATAGATGGATGGTACCCGGAGGTGGACCACTTGACGAAATGTACATGGATTAGATAGATGGACTCGTGGTGTTGAGGAGACCATTTGTACCCAACCTTCAGGTGGGATTACTCGAAGATGAATTTGTGGTTGTTGTTTTACTTTATTGCAATTGTACTAGCTTTTGAGTTGTACTGTACTTATAGTTGGGCTTGTATTTCCAGCCCCTTTCTTTTCAGCACTTACTTATGTCTGATGTTTTTTTAGTGATTTCTTATGTTGCGTACTCTATTGTGTTTTTTTATTTTATAAAGGAAATTCCTTCCCATTTATCGGGATTTATGCATTTGGTTCTAGTCGCCAACCCATAGCCTATGGAAGGAGGGCTTGGTGTAGTAACATCACAGGACCTGAGGACGAGTCGTGAGAGGCACTTCATTAATCTGAAAAAGTCCTATGTTTTCAACAATATGAGAAAGATAAAATTCATGTCCATATTTCAATAGTTTCTTAGCTTCCAAATATGTTATCAGTTGTTTGGATTCATTCATGAATACATACTATAACTCTTTCTGAAAAACAAATTCTTTAGCACTACAGTCAATCTTAGCATGATAAAGAGAATTCCATTCCATACCTAGAATAACCAAAAACTCGACAAAGGGTAAAACAATAAGGTATTCAGGTAATTCTTATCTATGGAACACAATAAATATATTATTATATTTCCACTTTATTAAAATATTTCTCTCTTGTGTTTTAACAACATGTTCCAGCCTCATTTGATGAGGTGATATTTTCAATATATAGAAAATTTCTCATATATTATAGAATGTTTAGACCCCATATAAAAAAATAGAAAAATCTATGTAGACAAAAAATTTACTAGATACATCATCATTGGATCGACTGACATCTGCTGACGTAGTCGCAAATTCTCTCACTATGCTTTCTTACTTATAGTATGTCTTCTAGGCATCATTTGGATCTCTCTTTGGGAATGCATTTTCATAGTGACGCATCTCACCACATTTAAATCACATTATTGTTTTATTATCAGGATTAGTCATTGGATCATTTTCATTATAATTTCATGCCATATGTCTAAACTCACCACATTTAAAACACTTCACTATTTTTCTAAGACATTCCCTAGGGTGCTTCTTACCCCACAATTCACAAACTGGAAACATGATTGTCTTACCATTAGAGTTTTTTGTAGATTCTTACCCATCAAATTCCATCAATTCCTTTTATTCTTCTTCGTTCCAAAATGCACATGATCATCAGTAAACACCATTGTTACCCTCTCAAATCATTGGACATGTTTTTTATTAATATTTAAATCACAGGAGGACAATTCCCTTGGATACCTTGTCTTCAGTTCAGAGTAAAAGTGGTTGAGTTTTCTATCAATTTCCTAAATAATATTTGGATCATACCTCAAGAGTTAGTTGAAGTTCACATCATACATTGAAACTAAATACTTCACCTTTTTCATCTATTCCAAGAATTTCTTCGCCATCCTAAGTTGCACCACCTTATGAAAATATTTTTCAAAGAAAATACTTTTGAATTCATCCCAATCTAAGTCATAAATATCCTCTCTATCCTTGGTATTTCTATTTAGTTGACCACCACTGATTAGATTCACATTCAAATGATAAATGTAGAGACTTAACATTTGACTATTTGATCATATCATAACCTAGAATGATTTTTCGATGGCTTCAATCCATCCTTTAGTCGCTACTAGTTTAGAAGTTCCATGGAATGTAGGAGGGTTTTGTCCCATAAATTTTCCACTATGGTAATGTTATATTGTACTAATTATAGTTTTTATCTTTCATAGATTCCTCCAAAATTTATTTCTTGTGTTAGATAGGCCATTACTATAAAGAAATGCTCGGTTCTACTCCCTACCATTCTAGGCTGTAGATTCGGAAGGATGTTGTTCTGTCAGTGCCTCCCCTCTTCAACTTCCCTGTTTCATCTGTGGAAAATCTTTATAAACAAATATATCATATATGAAGCTACATGTTAATAATTAAATTCTATATAATTTAAATTTATTCATTTAGTTAAAAAACTTTATTGTAATCTTTAACACCAACCTAACCCCTAATATTATCTCAACCATCCTCTGATACCAACAATAAGGACCCAAACTTAATACATACATAATATTGTATATATTAAAGGAAACACTTACATTCACATTAAGGATATTTTCATGTTTAGAACTTTATATAATAGTGACATAATACATTCATAACATTATGCATTTTTATAGAGTGGATACCATAAAAAATTATTCATTTCTTGCAAAATATAAAATATTTCAACTAATTCATGGTTTTATTTAAAATTGATAAAAAAATTAACATAGCTTCCTTAATTTTCCTACACATGCTGATAACAGTTGAATACCATTTAAAAACATTGGATGAGAATAAAAATCTCATTAACGCTTATCAAAATAATGAATGAACATATTAGTACGTAAACACTTGTACTATATGAAATAATTTCCAAAATTCAGACTTGTGTCCCATACAAAATTACTTAGTGAAACGTGATATTTAACTAAGATCCACAAAAAACAAAGGAACATAAATATAATAATAATGTTATCTTGGGACATTATATATATAATCATTTAACCCATTCTACTACCTTATAATTTTTAACCCTCACGGCTACATTACAGTTTCTGTAACCATCACAGTTACACTTAGATAACCAAAAGGACGACTTACACTGTACACATACCCAATGAATTGAAGGTAAATGTAGGTACTAACCTTAATAATAAAAAATTAAAAAGAACCCGAACACAATCATACAACATGAATAATTTCTTAAAAACATTGATATTGAATTTCAAAAAACAGTATTTTAAAATAGGATTTTTAAAAGAAAAGTCCCATACAAATATCATATAATTGAAGAGAGAATTAATAAAGTGGATGGAATAAGTATATAATATTTAAATAAACATAATTAATCCAAATATAATAATAATTAATCTCACAAAAAAATTTAAATACCACATAAATAATGAATTATAAGTTTAACCCAAATGATGGTAATCGGGTTAAGACTCCCCTTACGTCAGGCTGGTCTTACTTAAAATGTTTTAAAACATCCTATATTATGGATAAAATAATTTTATTAATATCTTAATAAAATATATTCATCTTCATTAAATCTTATATTATCACATTATAACATCATTTCACCATTTAATTGTTAGTATTTTGTTCCATCCATTGTCCTAGGTGCGTTCTTTACATGATTTCCCGGATTCGTTCATGAGGGTTGTACTTATCAATTCGAAGTGAAACCACATAATTTTAATGGTATGGTATTTAAATATTTAAAGAACCATAAATTATACCAATTATCATTTTTAATTCATAAATTAGTATTATTCATAATTTAAACATTATTGATATTTGTTTATGTCATTTTAGAAATTATTCCAACATAAAGAAATCATTTTTTTGATATATTATAACCATGTGTAAAAAAGAACTACAGATCCATGTACGAGACATAATACATATATTATATTCTTTATCATACATCAAAATGGTTACATGAAAATAATTGAAGAAATTATTTCAAAATTGAATCACAACGTCCATGATTTCAGTAATTCGACACCTCACAGACAATGTTTTTAATTCCAGGAATACGTGGGAGAGATGAAAAGTTTAATGATGAATTTTCCATGAACATGAGAACATGAAGAATATAAAATATTATAGATCTTTCACCCTTCTTTGATATTAATATGAGTGGAAAGAAGAATAAAATAAAGGGACTCAAAATAAAAGAATGATTGAGTAATCACTAATGAAAATTCAGTATCCAAACGACCTCACTAGAATTTTTATAAAATATTTTAATGATAGGAAAGGAATCCCTAATCATGAATACATAATATGGGTGTTAAGGGGGATATAAAAACAATATCCAAACTTATTCCAATTAAAATTTAATTAATAACACAAAATGAAATAAAAGAAAGAAAACAAAAGAGGATGTTTACCTCTTGATCTTTTATCCTTGAGATCCTTATTATGGCCTTCATCTTTAGCCTTGTGGTGAGACAAGATTCTCTAAGACCTGGGGAAGAGACATGAGAGGATTGTTGGATAGAAGATAGCTAATGCTCAAGGCATGATTGGTGTGGTGTGAAGAGAGGAAAAGGGTTGATATTTATAGTTGAGTAGATGTGGTATTTTTCATTATTTTAATCGTTGTTATAATGATTATTCTCTATATTATGAATAATCATAATTAATGTGACCCAAAATAGTAATAATGGCATGTGATTTCAATCCAAATGGTCTTACATTGTCCCTGCATCACCTATGATTCATTAAATCAAATATTTAGTATATATCATATATTATTGTTTTTACAATTCATTAAAAATTATAGAATTTCATAAAATTCCCAAAAATTCTCTATAAACATTTCTAGACTTATAGAATTAAAAAATAAACTCTACTTTTTAAAATATATTTCTAACTATTTATAATTTAATTTTTTTTAAATCATACTTAATACAAAATTTAATAATTTAAAACTATTACTAGTTGTATATCACATTGGAAAATTAATTTAGTGGTCATTATTTTAAATACATAAGAAAAAAATATATTAATACAATTTACTTTTCATTAGGGTTATATTACATTTCATATGGGTATGTCACTATTCTCTAAAAAAACATGTTAGTTCCATGAGACTCAAAATAACTTATTGAACACAATTGTAGATGATCTTTTTTTTGAATTTCAAAACAAAGAAGTCGCAATATTATATTTAATGGCATGTTATAAATATATATATAAAACAATGTTTCATGTATTTCAAATTATTTCTATAACCTTCGGGTATTACATTTCCATTCTAGTGGAATGAGTATAAAAACTATAGGGGATGCCCATCTGGGTTTTATACTCACTGAAGATTTTTCACAGTAGATAGTTTTAAGATGATATCTTCAATGAAATGGGCATTTGTAGAGTATCACACATGTTTAGAAGAACATGAATGTTATTGGTCCATTTTTGATTGGATCATGGAGCTTCTGGTGAATAATGACTTCCTTCCATCATAGTTGTTATTAGCTATCATTCCACTACTCACGTGATGAATAGATTCTCTTGTGTTATTGCACAAATTGGTTGGTTTTGATTTAAAATAAACTGTTGAGTTTCTTTTATTTTTAAATGCATCATATGGTAGTTTTTGTGTTATGGATTTTGAGTTGTCGGTTTTATTCTAAATGGTAAATCCTCCCCCCCCCCAACTTATTTTTAAACTGTTTGGAATTTATTGTCTGTCTTTGACATCTTCCCTATGCATATTAAGGCCATGTAATGATTAATTGTACTCTGAAGACAATGTGATTATGTGGGTTCTTATAAATGTTATCGGTTTGTTCAAAACACAATATTATTGTAGATATTTTATATCCTCTTGTTCTTATCCTCATAGAAAAACTAGTCATCTGGTTTCTTAATTTTTGTGTTGAAATTTGTTCTTGTCTATGCATTGGATTCTGATAATAGAAAGACTAGGAATTTCAGGACACCAAATATAGGTTATAAAAAATATGTAGCAAAACATTTTATTCTGAAAATCATGTTATCATGGAGTTGGGTACATATTTTTGTTGGATACACTTTTAGGGTTTTTGAATCACATTTTCATATCTATAACCAGTGATATTAGCATTGAAAGAATTTTAGTGCAATGAAATCCCACAATGATTGCATATTTTTTTTGAAATTATTTAATATTTTAGGGACTTATTAGATTTATAAAAAATGGAGAAATTTTTTTCAAATGATAGATGCATAAAAAAACCTAAAAATGGATTTTAAAATTTTGTGTATTTAAAAAGGAATGGATGAATTTTTTTTAAAAAAATTTAACGGGAAACAACCTTTTTTTATGAAAACAATGTTGTGATAGTTGATGTGATAGAATTTGAAATATTAAGCCACTAGTTCATAGTGACTGAGAAGTACAAAGATTGTAGTTAGTTTAGAAAACGGAACCCGAAAAATGTCTTAGAAATAAACTATAATAAGCTAAAGAGAACATGGTTGAAACTAAACCATAGGTGATCCAAGAGATTATTCTGAATTTCATTTAACTATTCCATGTGTTGGACACCCGGAACTGGATAGATGAGATGAGGAATATGGATCACTATATCCTTTTCATAAAGAAGAGTCCACCCATATTTCCGGGTGATTCCGTAGGTGGAAAAGTTGAGATCTGGATACATAGGAAGAATAATATCATTAATTTCACTGTAAAAAATGTAGAGTTCATGGTCATGGTAGCAATGTATATACTGAAGGATATGTCATTCCAGTGGTGGGATCTAGCAGTAGGGGACAAAAAGGATCAGGGCCTTACATGGAACTATTATGAAGAATTGATTAATAGAAAATTCTATCATCATAACTTTTGGATCCAAATAATTGTGGACTTATTCCGCATAATATAAAAAAATCTATGAATCATAGAGTATGCATCTATATTAATGCATTTAGTTACAATTACACCATAAGGTGAGGTGACTATGTCCTTGATGGCACATATCTCTGAATTGTGGATATGGTTTTGGATTCACTCAATGATTATGGTATACTGTATAATGGATTATATAGAGATGGTGAACAGAGCAATAGTGGATGAATGTAATATCTCATGTTCAATGTGATGATGAATTATGCAGATTCCTATGGGAAATGGCGTGAAATTTAATGATATGAGAAGCCCAAATAGGGACTCATATTCCCATGGTGGAAGGGATATTCTATATCATATTGTAGGATTTGTGAACCTTACTCCCTGAACAATGATCCTAGAGGGATGTTTTCCTTGTGTTTCATTTGATGAAATAAAACATGAATGTACAACACAACCTAGAGAATTACATAACTTCAACCAGGTGTAGAATCGTTAGTGCTATTGTCACACTGATCTGAGTTCAGGTGCAAGAGAGACTTATTTATAGTAACAAGCATCATATTCTTTGATGGGGAGAGGATAATAGATTCAGTCTCATCAGTAAAACTGAGATAGCCATGGTGACTCTCGAAATACCATGACTCCCCCAATGGAAATATTAGAAAACCAATAAAGAGAAGATTATTGTAACAACTCAATTATATTTGGAAGTGTACGTGGTTATAAAGGATTATTTAGGACCATATACATGGTGAGGTAGGATTATTTTAAATTTTACAATTATTAACATCTTATTTGATACGAGTGCATCCCATTCCTTCATTGATTCTCGTGGAATTTATTTTCAATGTTAAAAAATGATATAATCTGTTTTTTGCTAAAATTTAATGTCCTCGTGGTGATAGATAATGTAAAAACATTCCATATAGATCTTGTTATACAATCATTGATGGAGATAATCTATATTGGGGATTTTTAGTGATAGAGATTAGTATATTTGATGTAATCTTTGGTATGGATTGGATGACAATGTTCAAGGCTCACATTGACTATTATTGTATAATGTTTTGTTTCAAAAATTAGGAAAACATTTAGAATATCATTAGAGTATAAAGGGTTATAATTATTAGTGAAATGGGGTTGTGGCCACTAGTAGTGATATCAATAACTTACTAGTAGAAAACACTGACATTGGCATCAAAGGATGTGACTGAGGATAGCCTTTTTTCAGAAGTTGTGGATAAATTTCCTAATGTTATTTTTAGGATCTTCTCAAGGTTATCACATATACAAGATGAGGAGTTTAGGATTTATATCCTTTCGTGGACATGTCATATTTCCCTTCAATATTGTAGTATAAAACCAACAATGTTATGGTATTTGAAAGAGGAGATGGAATATGTATAATGAAAAAGATTCATTCGTATGAGCACGTCTTTGTGGGAATCACTGGTCTTTTTTGAGAAGAAAGTCAATGTATTTCCAATGCTATGTTTAGATTATATTTATCTTAAAAAATTTTAATTTAGGAATCAATATCCATTTCAAGGAATTAGTTATTTATTCGATAAGTTGAGTGGTGATTTTTTGTTATATTAAATTTACTTGTGATCAGGACATCACCAATTGTGAGTTCAGTAGAAGGATATCACATAAAAGAATTCCAAACAAAACATATGTACACTATGAAAACCTAGTCATGAATTTCAGTCTTATGAATTTACCAGCAGTATTAATGGAATTGAAGAATTAGAAATTTATTGTGATATCCATATTCTTAGGTAGTGGTGTGAAGACATGTTGTTTTATTCAATGAAAAAGGATGAGCATGAGAAAAACTAAAAGAAAATGATGGGAATCTTGAGGGAAAATAATTTATATTCCCAAATTTAAAAGGGTGATGTTTGGATAAAAGTGGTATTTATTCATAGTAATTTAATTTATGTAAAATGTGATTCAGTGGATCCTAAAAAGATATAAGTTGTTATATGACGACAACCACTTAAGAATTTATTTGAGAAATGATGTTTTCTTTGTCCAACTAGTGATTACCAATGCATTCTGCATGAATTATAATTACTAGAATCTACAATGATATATTTTTCCATAAAGAATGATTCATTACAATGGGATGAGTAAATCCAAAAGTCATTCCATGAGTGGAAATTTCATCTTACTTCAGCACCTATCTCGATTTTTTCACAATCAAGATAGGGTTACATGGTGTACATTGATGCATCATGGTATACATTTTTTTGGGTCCTCATGTAAGGATACCATGTGTATTCTTATGGTAAAAGCTATTTTATAGTTCATGATGAGAATTTCCTGAAACGTGATTTAGATTTAGCTAAGATTTTTATGCCTTGAAAACATTGTGTGATTATGTCTATGGTGAGAAAATTATTTTGTTTACGGATTATATTATCTTGAAACCTATTTTCTCAAAATGGGATTTGAATCCAAGGAAATTTATATGATGTATTATCATTATATTTTTGTCATTTACTTGATTTATACACTAGTAAAATGTAATTTTATGGCCACTGAATTAATATGCGCAGCAAGTGAAAGAAGCTTAAGATGAGTGGTATTTAATGTTGGTCATAGCTGACATGAATATAGAGTGTGAAATACAAGGTGGTGTCTATGTTTTCTTTTTATTCTTCGTAGAACCTGATTTGGCATTGTTAATCCAATAAGCACATCCATCAATCCAACCAAATCATATTTTTCATCAAAAATAAAGTACAACAAGGGCACATATATATGGGGCCTGAAATAGTGCATGCTGGGGGAAAACCTATGACTAAATTCATTCCATTTGGATTTAGGAAATTATTAGTGAGGAAGAGAGTGATGATGGAGTGGTGGTCCGCTGAAATGGACATATGATTCGTGACCCTATTCCCCTAGCGCCATGTATGGGTTACACTGATGTTCTCCCCGAGAAGGGATCAAATTTTTTTAACAATGAATGCTATGGTCCATGGAGAAGAACCAATATCATGGAGTAGATCATAAAGTATCATAGAGTTGGTTTCTAAATGAGTATGTCAATGTTACTATACATTGAAGGTTGAGTCCTGTAATCATCGTGCTAGCCTCATCCTAAATTGAAGCACCATTTCTTTTGAACGAATTGTAATCCAAAACAATACTTCCTCCTAATCCATGAATTACTCCCCCTCTTCTAATGGAACCAGTCATACATGACCAATCTATATTCTATTCAAGATCTCTAATGGGATGGTGAAAACAAATCCATCCCCCTTGTAGTTTTTTAAGGGGGTTGGTGAGGAAGGGGTCCTGACTTGAAAATGACTTAGTGAAGGTGCACATTGATTTCCAAAAACACTTGCACCCAACATTTAAAATCACATCCAAATCCATCCATTCAATAATTGATTCCATCAATCCATGGAACCATCTATCCTCGAATTGATCATCCCAATGATATAAAGATTCAATGGAAGAAAGTACACCAAAAAATTTCCACACTATCTAAGCCCATTCCCTTTCATAGAAAAGAAAATGATAGTGCTCCTCCTAACCGATTCTACCGCAATGTCAAATAGAAGCAATAATTATTCCCCCATTCTTGATATTCTCATCTATAGCTATATCCTGGTTCCAGATGCACCTAGAAAAAGTTTTAATTCAATTGAATCTTGATTCACCATTGCACGTCACTCTTGATATCTTGAAAGGTCTGCGTAGAAACCATCCTGCATAAATCCCTAATGAAGAAGACACCCGAGGAAGAAGGATTTTACACAAATTTTACTGGCTACCTGTTGAAAATGATATATTTGATGAGATATATTTTCCCCATCCAAGACAGCCTTCATAAAACTGTGGTAGAGACTCACTGGTGTCCCAATGATCAGTGGATAAGTGCATCTAGGGAAACTGATAACAGATCCCGGCATGTTTCAGATCCATAAGTGGACAAAAACATTATCATACAGAACTATAAAAATACAACCTTCTCTATGGGAAAGGAATAAGTCAAACTTTTGATCCCAATAAACACCTCAATTTTTTTATATCATGATATGCTCAACTGCTACTTATTATCCTAGTACACCATAAAAACGGTCGTCATTTTCATATGACATGACACCTATGACAAAATCTCATTGTGGGGTGAGTATTAAAATACGTAGTATGAAACCCCAAAATACTAAACATTGAGAAATTATTATAGTTAGTGTAATTAAACATATAACAATTAGGGTATAATTGAAACAGAAACCCATATATAGTCTTGAAAGTCGCCTTACCATTAGGAGGTCATAACCAACAATCAGCCACAATATTATGCTAAAGTGAAGCATGTTATGGGTGAAATTACTATATGAGACATTAAATAATCAAATAAAATTTATGAAGAGGTCCAGTTCCTTGGATCTTCCCAAATAGAATGCTATCGTCTAAGTAGACTATGATACACAGAAACAAGGCCACAACCAGAACATATTTGGGACACCACAATCCCAATCTGGATCAACCTGATATGTTGGGGATCATATGAAAATTATTAAAGAAACACTAAAAATATTTAATAATATATTTTTTATCAATTACCTACTCTGAGGGGTCACACGGATTCCAAAAACTCCAAATTTGGATCAAAGGTTGATATAGGATTGCACTCGAGTCCCATTGAGTGGCACCACAATCTGCTAGAGGCTCGACCTCAAGAGGGGATTAAAATCTTGTGATGTCAATGTAATGATCCATGGTACCATATAAAAAAGGTACAAGAGAATAAATGAATTCTATATAGGAGTAAACAATGAAAAATGATCCTCATGAACTCTTGAAGGGAGAATACGATGTGTCCCCAAGGGTACACCGCATGTGAAACTATGCCACATTCTACATTTGTGGAATAGATTCACACAAACTATAGACTCAGTATACACTACATATAAAAGGATATAATTTTAGTTTATATACACACGATATCCTTCTAGTTCCACTTGGTCGTGTCTGTGTACCATTGTGATGTATGTGTACTGGTCCCTGTATAACAAGGTGTATATGTGTTGGAGAACATAGTGTTTCCTTGCATATGTAATACATATTGTGTCCTTGTACAATATATATTATATTCATAGTCAACTAGGGAGGGATACATGTCACAAGAAAAATATATTCCAACCTATGAAACTAATATTCTTCTGAAAACCACAACTATCACAGATGGGACCCACACACTATGTAATCCCAGATTTCACTCCACACTCTATGGGATTCAACCAATTCTATAATTCCACCTTCATGTTTTATCTAATACAATTTTCCTTCAATATGATTATTTTTTCCCCATTGAAACTCATGGTGTATGTTTTTTAAGCATTGTGGTTATCAATTAAAGGACTCCATCATTATATCTTCTCACAATCAGAATTGAATCGACACTCTTCATTACACACTAAAGAACGCGAATAAAGATGAATATGGGAATATTAAATCATTTAAATCACTTAGTCTCAGTTTTTCTCCTTCATTAACCTAATATATTACATGATCTACGATATCAGATCATTGTGTTGTGAAACAAGTGCACAAAAATGATTGTTTTGAAATAAACACACACTTGGACAAAAAAAACTCTTATGGTGAATCACATAATTGGGGGTGCATATCACAAGAAAAAATGATGGAAATGAAACCCAATACATGTTTGTGTTGATCTCAATTCATTTATTATGGATAAGAAATTAAGATATTGATAATCATAAACAATTATACGATATATTCCATAGAAATGTAATCCCATCTTCTAAGTCTATTGATCTAAAAATAATTATATTCTCTAATTTATTAAAATCAATCATAGAAATATAAAAAAGGGGGAAAATATAATTAAAAGAGACATATTTCCTCCATTTTACTCGACTGCAAATGATGATGAAGGATTCTACTTCATCATTGGGAGAGATCCATCGAATCAGTTGTGTGTCAATAATTGATCAACGATTGTGCAACTATTCTCTTGGGACAATTATTCCGAGCTCTCACCAATAGTCCCCCATTTTATCCAAGGTTATGTGGGAAACATTTTATTTAAAGAAAAAAATAAATTTTATAAATGACATAGTACTACATTAGAGAAAAGAAAATATATAATATTAATAAAAAATATTTATTTTATCTCCTGCAACAAAAATTTAACAAATATCCCTCACTGACCAATTTCAAGTCATGTCAATATAAAACCACAATTTCAAACACAACGATACCCTCATATATCTTATTCAGGAACCCGTATAGATGTTATTCTAATTTTTTGGTGAATCACACATGTATGTTGTTTAATAAATTTCATATATTTTAATTCATTATTGTTGGCACACCAGGCCATTAAAGAACTCTTTTTCTTAGTTATTGGTTTCTTAATTAATCCATAAAATATTAAAAATAATACATGGAAGATAAGAGACACTATATTCTCCCCACATTGGGAAATTATATCCATGAAAATCCAAAACCCAGGCCACATAGAATAATGTGGTTACAATGTATGAATCGAAGTCTCTCACCACCAAGTGGTTTATTGGTTATTCACAAGTAGTCACCAAATACACATAAACAGAATCATATTTCCATGATGGATCATTTCTTAGTGATCCCTAAACTCTACTATTTACTCAGTAATGGTAGCCCCATCCTTGATATCTAGCTCTCCTAAGTCGATAATGTGTTATGGGTAAAGCACATACCACCACAACTATGACATCTGCAAGATGTGTTATACCGTGTCGTTCAACAGATTTTTAGGTAAGCGGTATTACAACTCTCTAACTCTATGCTGTATTTAGAAAGATCCAATGACCCGTATAGATAGATTTATTCCCCATCCCAATATCTATAATATACATCATGGTGTGACCCTTTAATACACATGGTCTCTTTATTTGATCATTAAGCCCAATGACACCTATCTCCATAAGAAATATAATGGATTTTGGAAGTCATCATGTGACCATTGATTATCTGTACCTTCTCTAATATTGGTTGCACCAATTCTGGTACCCCAAATACTAACTCTCCATGATTACTAAAAAATGGTGACATGAAATGTCACCCCCACAATGCATTGAATGGTGTCATACAAATGGTGGAATGGTAGTTGTTTTTGAACCCATAATACATGACATATAGGTGACCCTCTCAACAATGAACAATTAATAAAATAAAAACTCAATGAATTAACTCTAGAACCTGAATGGTCATCATTTTTTGGCCTTTAGTTTATGGCTGAAACACTATGCTTAATAAAAATTGGGTCTAAAATTCCTCATATAATCCCTTAAAAAATTAGGATATAATGTGAGAATCATGATCAGAAATGATCGTTGATGTACTAAAAATGAGGATTTAAGAAACTATTTCTGATCCTCATCTAACAACCCCAGTAGTACCATCATGCATCCATTTAAAAGAAAAATGTCGTCCAAATCCTTATAAAATACATTAGGTCCATCCTCTACCGATATATGAGTACATAGGGTATCATGATAAGTATCCAAATGTGGTGCCACCATGACTCATTGTAATATTTGAGGGGTAAAAACCTTGAATTATAGTTATGAACCTCCATCTCTATCCACAAAGAATAATTTCAATGACGATAACTACTACGACAACACATTAAAAATATCTGAACTAGATCTCCTACTAAGAAAATATTCTACCACATCCCCTTCTTGTGATTATATAAAATCCTAGAGTCCTAGTGGTACTCTATCAATCACAACTATCTAATGTTAATATACTTCTATGAGAATACATCGTTAGGTATTCCATTGTAAGAGTAGATGATAAATCACTATCCCATTAGGTATTCTCACAACATATTCAATGTTAAAACTCATTCTTTTAACTCAGGATCATGTGTTTCAATGTTATGGTCATTCTATCTTAACAATTTTGAACTATCGGAAATAAAATATTTCATCTACATAAGAAACATTGTCTGGTCCATTATGCATCATTGATAACTACATACATAAAATCCTCCACTTGTGTCTTAAATATGGGTGAACTCTTAAATCCCTTCCTTACCTCTTTATTGCACTTCCGACACAATTATATCCATAATAAAATAAATAATTTCTATTCCAAGGTAGAAAATTTGCTTCCACTCTCTAGTTATCGGGTACAAAAAACTGATTGTACAAAGCCAATCAATGGAATTTCCTCACCTCAATAACACACTTTTGTAGATCCCAAGAAAGAAACTCCTAAACGTATTCTATATCCAATACAACACTAGTGTATAAATTTTTATTTCCTGGAAAAGGACGTCTCAAAAAATGACACTAAGATATCATCCAATAAATTTGGTACTCTTTTAGTCCTTACAAGACCATCATCAGGTGTCTTTCATTCTCATCCTCAAATTCTAAATAAACTTGGATGTCCTCAATGGAGACTACCACAATCTAATACAAGAATGAATGAATGACCAGGTGCCTGATTCCCATGAAAACTTTTAGGGTGTACATCTTGCCAAAATGCATCACCAATTACTCATACTGAACATTATGACTTCTAATGGCCAACATTGGTATATCCTCATCCCGTAATCACAATATATGGAAGCCTAACCTATGATCAATCATTGAGAACCACATATCCCATTGTAATAGAACAAAGTGGTAATTGTTTATCGATAGTTGATACTTGTTTTTAGGTTCACAAATATAGAGAACCACTAATCCACCCCAAACCACATTCTCCCACAACACTTCTTGGAAAACACTATTGGGATTTCTCATGTGTAAACACTGGGACTCATAAATCCTATCTAATACAAGTCTTCCAACTATATCCTCAACTGTCACACATATATGAGAGAGATATCATATTATATATTTGATATTAGTGACATCCCACGATACAATTTTATGTACAAATCTACCTCTCAGCATGAATGTTTACATGGTACACCCTTAGGAACGATATATATTGTAAGAACCCTGTAATTATTTTTGAGGTTCAGGTTTCTTCTTTTCTCATTTCCTTATGTGTTTTTGAGAAAATAAAGAAAATGGGGGAAATTACTAAATTTTGTGACTACATGGAGTGTACTTTTCCACAAGCCATGTAATTTGGCCATGTGGGATGAGTACACATGGTGTGTAGCCCTGTCAGTGATGAAAGGTGTAAAAACTGACTAAACACCATGTACTTTTATTTACACACCATGTAGTCAGTCGGTAGGGAAACAATATTATAGTGGAAGCCTCTTTCTTCTGGGTGACAGCACACGCTGTGTAGTCAAGAATACATGTCGTGTACTCATGTCGATGGATGAACAGTTTGGCGGTGCTGCTAGATGAATAGTTAAATAAAAAATTACACAGTATGTACATGGAAGTACATGCCATGTAGTGTGTTTTTTCATTTAAAATGGGCAGTAGCCTACTCATTTGATAGAGGAGGCATTTCGGTTTTTTTTGGAGCAAGAGAGGAGGTCGGATCTTTGTAGATCTACCGGGCACACTTTGGGAATCAGATTATTCATCCGACGATCTCATTAGAACCGAATAGGTAAGCACTCTGCTCTCCTTAAGCCATTCTTACAAATTATTTCCTAAGGGAAAGTTATTTATGTTTGAACGAGTTTTATTCTAACACATATATACATCATCTATGGGCTTTATGGAATCGACGTTCGCGTATACCATTTGTGGGTGTTTAAGGTAGGTGGTTTGGTGTTTAATTTTCCAACTGATGTGCATTTTGTGTAATGTTGTGATATGCACCCATGAATGGCCTGTCGTATGGCTGAGGCCTTGTTTAATTAAATACTTATAATTTTATATATAATATAAATGTGATAATAAATTGTTGTTTGGGATCAATGCTTGGATCCAGGACCACCCCAAGGGTGTGTTCCTCTATTTATCCATTTGTCCAGGATACCTGATGGTATTCCATTATAACCATAATTATAGAATTTACATGAGATTAATTGCATGTTTATTTCTTGTTACATGTTGGGAATGGCTGGTTAATTGTTTAGCCTGAGGGCAGTGTAGTGATTAGCCTGTGGGCAGTGTACTACATAGCCTATGGGTAACTTCTTCCATGCCTGTGGGCAGTTGATTCTATTCCTGTGGGTGACACCTCGTACGCTTGTGGGCAATATTTGATATACCTATGGGTAGATTCTTGTGTTTGGATTATAATTACCTGAGTGTATGGGTTAACTGTCTGAGGAAACTGGCTATTTTACATAGAATATTCACTGTGGTGATATCTTAAATTGAGTGATTAAAAGAATAATAAAATGGAAATATAACTGGTAATTTTACTTCCTTTGGAGTACTACATTGATTATGGCATTTTACTAATGCACACTATCATTACACACTTTCACACAGTTGGGCATGAGCCTTTGGTGGGTGCCTACTGGGATTTATTTCTCACACTCAGTTTGGGTCCTGATTTTCGGCCCTAACAGATTACATTTCTGCAGGTCTGGATGAGGGAAAAGATCCCTATACTGGTACATGAATCCTACTGAGGAGTAGGGGAGCATGGGACCAGGCCTAGGCTCATGATGCTACCAGATATTTGGTTTTGTTCTTCTATAATATGTATCGTATTGTACTACTTTTTAACATGTTCTGTCTTTTTTTGTAGAACATGAGGCATATTGCATCAACATTATATATATAAGACTGTTGGTTATTTTTACTGCAGTTGTTCATTTAAAATTGTGTATGTTTGTTTACTTCCTCTATTATTTTTATATGTTTTATCTGGTATTCCATTGTACTAAACTTTAACAAATGAGGGGATTGTTTCCCCACTATCAGACCTAGGCCCTCACTGCTAGTTGGAAGCCTTTGGAGTTTGGAAAAATGGGCTTCAGGTCATGTAGCGGACCGGGTTCGGGGCACCTGTTGAGTGGAACCCCTAACCGAGATGTTACAAAGTTGTATTAGAGGGGTTCTTTTCTTTGACATATTATTTGGAGCCTTATTCAGTGATAGGATGGAAACGGTAGATAGTAATAAGTTTTGGTTGGGGGTACCTAACCTGTGTACATGGAAAAGCCTGTCTACCTTTTATTTTTGCAATTATTTTAATTTTTAGAATTTTACAGTTGATTTGATTTCACCATTGGGTGATGCACTTGTGGTTGTGCTATTTATATTTTATCCCTGGGTTCGGATTAGTTGCAACCCGATGAGAATATGGTATGCCATCTCATGCATCATTTAGGCACATGCTAGAAATCACATGCCATGCATAGTTTCCATGCCATTATGAGCATTAGACATTTCATGTTGTTGTGATAGATGTTGTGCTAGTAAAATAATGCTGTTGTGATAGCTTCTTTGATAGATACCTGCTGTTTGATAGGGTATTATTGTGTGAGCTTGTTTATAGAATGGATGCCAAACTTTGGTTTTTTGGGGAGTATGATCCCTCATTGACCGGAATTTGGTGGATCATTGATGGTTTATCCATTTATAACACATATAAGATGTCAAAATTTGATTCGCTGTGAGAATGGGCCCTCACAGATCAGAATTTGGAACATAGGTTTTGTTTTTTCAGATTTATTTGGGTTCCAGAGATGTTTCTTAGGCATACTGTCTGGAAACCTAGTATAGACGTTGTGTAGTACCTTTAACACACAGTTTATGTTCTTTTATTCGGGATGAAAAGAAAATTCATTGAGTACATGATGTGTACCCCAAGTACACACCATTTACTCCTTCCTGTGTCATAGACCATGTGGGTAGGGACACGAGGAAGGAAAATGCTTGGGGAGAAAACGCCATGTACCAAATGTACATGTAGTGTAGTGTTGAGCCATAGTTCTACCATGTAACTAATAACACAGATGGAGAAGACCTTAGGACATACACGCCGTGTCCATTATGGAACACGCCGTGTAGTCTTACCTGGGATCTGGTCGTGTAACTAACAACACGGGTTGGTGTAATCCTTTCGTGTAAACGTTGTGCCCATCTGGAACACCCCATGTAGTGTGAGCTATGTATCTGGCCGTGTAACTGACAACATGGGTTGGTGAAGCACATCTAGAACATGTGGTGTACCTAAGGGACATGCTGTGTAGTCTTGTCCGAGGACTGACGGTGTGGAATTAGCCATGTGGGTGGGAAATGGGGCAGTGTACATGCCGTGTGTGGGTGTAACACACCGTTTAGTATCAATCCGAGTAGTCGGTCGTGCCACAAACGAAACGGGATGTTGGAAAACTACTCCATATGCACTGTGTTGATTATATACACGCCGTGTAGTTTTGTTTAATGGGAACCGTGTGGCTAGGCCATGTAGAAGGGCCCAGGTAGGGGAAGAGAAGTAAGTTACACACCGTGTAATTAGAAATACAAGCCGTGTAGTCTTGTTTTTCAATCATTAATGCATTCTTCCTCCTATTCCCCTTTTGGTTGCATCATTTTCATACTGTGATAATCTGGACTTAATGTGTGCGTCTGACCTTTTAGTGTCATGGCTCCGAGATGTTCATGCGTTGTTCACCACAAGAGCGGCAACCAGTATACTCTAGATATGGCAGGCCATATGCTACTAGTTGATCATCCAGTAGAGCTGGATGCGATGCCATCCATACTACTAGACCTATGCGCGAAGGTACAGTTCCATGAAATCATTATACGGTTCATGCAGAACATTGAGGGAGCACCACTGGCTGCCACATCTATGGTCAAGCTGACTCGTATCATCCAGCAGCAGCATCCACCTACGTTTTCAGAGGATAGAGGACCACAGGATGCAGAGTCTTGGATGGGGTCTATGCAGACTATTTCTGAGCACCTAGTGACGCCTCCAGGGCGGAGGGTCAACCACGTGACTTATATGTTGCGTGATTCGGCCAAGAGGTAGTGGGATGTTACAACACAGTCAGAGCATCAGAGAGACATGGTGTGGGATGATTTCCAGATAGCCTTCAATGAATTCATATTCCTAATGCTGTAGAGGGAATATAAAGCTCGATATTTCATGATCCTTCAGCAGGGCGCTATTCCAGTGATGGATTATTCTGATCGTTTCACCGAGCTTCATCATTTTGCACTCGTACTGGTGGGAGATGAGATGCTGTTAGCCAGGCGTTTTTAGGATGGCCTTCGATATGACATACATGCACTGGTGAACATTTTCAGGTTGACTACAATACATGCTATTGTGAACTAGGTGCTGAATACAGAGAGGAACCATTGAGAAGCTGGTGGTGTCGGCCAGGGAGGTTCAGCACCAGTTACTGGTACTATTTCTACTCATAAGAGGAAGTGACTGATGGAATTCTCTCAGGGAGGCAGTGCCAGCCAAAAGAATGTTTCCGGAGGCTAGGACAAATTCTACCAGTGTGATAAAGAGGGGCACAAGAGACTTCAGTGCCCACGAGACATAGTGGAGTGTCGGGCTTGTGGCAAGACAGGTCATGTATAAAGCTTTTTCATGGTGTCTCAATCAGTGGATAATGAGAGGGGTTCTGTGCAGACTCCACGTGCGGGGGCAGGACCAACAGCTTCTTACCAGTCGGGGAACTGGAATACGTCAGGGATGCATACTGGGATGGTGGATGTGTCCATGGTAGCCAGACACTAGGATCTCAGTGGCAATAGGCCAGGATATCTCAGGGTATCCAGGCTGTGTTGCAGGGCCGCGGTACTGAGCAGACATATGCAGTGCAACAGACCCAACATGAGAAAGATCCCGAACCTTCTACTATCAATGTTACTATTATAGTATCTTCTATTTTATCTTCAGTACTTTTCGATACAAGTGAAACACATAGTCTCATATCTCTTCCTGTTGTAGAGAGCCTTGGGCTCTGTGTTTCTTCTTCTTCTTCTTCCTCATCTTCGACTTTTATGACGCTAGACTCTCCGTTGGGGAGTAGAACGGTTGCTGTGCATCAGTGCAAGGAGTACCCCCTTGAGTTTGGTGGGTGTCACTTCCTTTGGGACCTCTATGTCTTGGAGATGTTGAGCAATGATGTCATTATCAGGATGGACTGTTTTGTTCCCATTCGAGCCTTTTTCGATTGCTATCATCACATGGTGAGTTTCACGTCACCAGAGGGTAGAGTGTTTCTATAAAAGGGCGAGTGGTATGATCATTCGAGTAGAGCTAGAACATAGAATCATGGGAAATGTGGTATCACGGCCCAGATCATGAGCTTATATCTAGATGACCAGGGGACATGGCAGAAGGATTTCCCTCCAATGGTTGATCGTTTAAGGGATGTCATCCTAGACGACTTTTCAGGTCTTCCTCTAAATCGTGAGGTGGATTTCTCTATTGAGCTTCTCCCAGGAGTAGACTCGGTGTGCATTACTCTACATAAGATTGCTACACAAGTGTTTCAGGAGCTCAAGAGACAGTGAGAAGAGTTTTACGAAAAGGGTTTCATCTGTCCAAATACTTCTCTTTGGGGTTCACCGGTCCTCTTTTTGATGAAGGAGGATGGTACCCTCAAACTCTGTGTGAATTATCTGAAGTTGAACCCACTGAAGGTTAAGAATTGATATCACTTTCCTAGGATTTATGATCTTTTTGATCAACTTCATAGAGCAGTAGTGTTCTTGAAGATGGACTTGAGATCAGGATATCATAAGCTGCATGTTAGACCATCTAAAATACCTCTCACAGCTTCCAAGAGAAAGTATGGTCAATAAAAGTTTATGGTTATGCTGTTTGGACTCATTAATGAACCATTAGTTTTCATGACGAATCGTGTGTTCCACCGCTATCTTGATTCTTTGGTGGTAGTATTCGTGGACGATAACTTGGAATACTCTCAAACTGACACGACCATGCCACCCATCCTGATATCGTATTGAGTACACTGAGAGAGCATCAGCTATATGATTTTCTCTCAAAGTTCAACTTTAGGATGGACCAGATTCACTTCTTAGGTCATATCATATTGGAGGTAGGAGTTGCATTAGACCTAGAGAAGGTGAGAACAGTAGTTTCCTGGGATCATCCCAAGAACGTGACTGAGATACGAAGTTTCTGGGGGCAGGCTGGTTATTATATATGCTTCATAAAAGACTTCTCCTACATAGAAGCACTGTTGAAGGATTTGACTAAGAAGGGTGTGAAGTTCGTTTGGTCTGAACCTTGCGAGACAACTTTCCAGGAGCATAAGGGAAAGTTGACATCAACACCAATCCAGATACTCCCAGAGCAGGGGAAGAGCTATATTGTTTACTGTGATGCATCAGGTATTGGGCTAGGAGCTGTGTTGATACAGGGCGATCGATTATTTATGTATGGGTTTTGGCAGCTGAGGCCACATGTGAGAAATTAACCGACGCATGATCTCGTGTTGGCAGCAGTTGTTCATGCGTTGTGCTGTTGGAGACATTATCTCTTTGGAGAATAATTTATGGAGTTCAAGGACAATAGAATTCGCAAGTACATCTTTACCTAGTGTGACCTGAACCTGAGATAGCGAAGGTGGGTTGAATACCTTCAGTCCTTCATTTTGGTGATTTCCTATACACCTGGAAAAGGTATTGTGGTAGCTGATACACTGAGCAGGGAGACTCAGATACAGGTAGTGCAGGAGGCCAGTGGTGAATCACATCTTATGGATTTTTTCTCTAAGATGCATTTGAAGGAGAATGACAGTCAGGGGAATACCTATCTTTCGTCTTTAGATGTGACTTCTATCCTCTTGGTTAGAGTGAGGATGAGACAGCTATTTGATTTAGAAGGCCAAGTTCTACGGGAGTCTAGGACCAGTGAGGACCCTTCTTGTAACACCCCAGGTAAATAAAGAATATGACATTCTTATATTTATCCATATTTGTGGAAAAAATTTCAATATTAATTTAAATGGAATTCTATGCTCGATGGCTTACCCAATACGCAATAACGAGTTCCTTTTAAATCTTACGTTGCACTCTAATAATAAAATAATATTATTTTAAATGGTAGTTAACGCCTAGACGTTTTATTGACAAGAATGAATATAAATAACTAAAATATTATTATATATTTTTGTTAAATGTTTTTACTTTTATCCAATAAATTTTAGAGGCTTAAAATACAAATGAATCCAATCTTAAGCATTGAATACACTAGTATTTTTAAAAGATTGTTTTACTACCTTTTGATGGAAAACCATTTTTAAATCAAACTTTTGAAAATTTTATAAGATATATTTTTCAAAATAAACATATTATTTATTATTGGGACATAGAAATTTACCTTGGGTTAATTTTTGGTATTTTTCTGAAAATGTACATTTTTCAATGAATAGTGAAAATACTGCATTTTACATCAAAACTGCTTTTTCATATAATTTAATTATATGGTTATATTATATTTTTAATTTGTTTTAAAGTGTAATTGGAATATATTTTTACCATTTAATTCAATTATGGTCATTGGGTTTAATTTCACTCTGGAATTGGGCATAAACAAGTGCCAAACTTTTCATAAATATTGTTTCGAAAAAACCCGCTATTTGTTTTGACAACGGGATGTTTTTTTGAATTAATTAATTCAATTTATGTGTTTGTAATTTGGTAAAATGGATTACATATTTGTAATCAGAAGTTCCAAATTATGTAATTAAGAATCTTTTGTTTTTGGACATTATGAATAGTAATGACAGTAATTATCTTTAATTATCTTGATTAATAAGTAATCAGGTAGTTAAAGATAATAAGATAATATCATAATAATAAAAAATGACCACAACATGTGTCCTAAGGCTAATTTTTGTCTCATGGCCGACCATGGTATGCATATATCCAAACTTGGGGGCCCCATGGAATCACTTTTGTGAGAAAGTGACTTTTTATCTTTTTATTTTTAAAGAATGTTAAATGTAACAATGAATGTATCACCAAAGTAAAATATTTTTAATTTTGACTACATAAATGATCTTTTGGACTATAAAAATTAATTGGAAAGATAAAAATATTTCCTACATCATAGTATTTTTTTTATAATTTTTAGACACTAAATAAATTAAATTATTTATGACATCATGATGATGTAGCAATGACCTCGTTATTTAATGATTTAAATAAAATGGAATGATAATATAAAATCTAAGACCTACACATGTCCAAAACCTATTGGACGGGTGGATTTAGAACCCTTATCACATTTTCCTCTAAAAACGTCAATGTGGGACCATTAAAATTCGAATGTCTTTTGAAAATAAAGTTACATTTTATACCTTTCCAAGAGTGCCCCTCCTCTCCTCTTATAAAAGGCCCCCACCTCTACCTCCTTACCCACACTTCATAAGCCTTTTGATCGGCCAACCCATGCCCATTTTTTCTCTAAAAATCCCTCTCTTACTCCTTGAAGACTCACTTTGGGGAGAAGTCTTCCCGAGGGAGCCTTTGAGCTCAAACCAAAGGGAGTTACCCGATTTTAAGGTAATGTCTTCACTTGTGTCCTTTTTTTTATTTTTCTTCTCCAACCCCCTAAAATATTTTTATTCAATTATTTTGTAACAAATACAATATCTTAAATATACTAGGATGTTGTTAAAAGAAGGATTAGAGCTACACTTACACACACCTACATCTAATGGTTAAAGAACATATTGTTTCTGTGGATGGCGAATTTATGCCTCCCGAAACGATGATTGTTCAACATTCTTCTAAAACCATCAAAGGTGGCCATTAAGATGACACTATATTTATATATGATATCGTATATGTTTATTTTTAACTTAAGCATCTGTATTTTTCATTTATGGCATACCTTTATGGTTTCCATTATGGGTAAACATGATAATTTCATTTTAGGAAGTGCGGACTACCGTCCCCTCAAAGTGATTTGCTTCGTTAATACCATATGTGGTATGTATAAAGGATATATTTAATGATATTATATATGATACTATACTGGAATTAAAATACTATTATGTATCATTATGTTTTAATTACATTAAATATGAAAAGGAAATGGAAGTAGCGTTCATGCGTACGTACGGCTTACCGTCTCCATGAACGGTACATTTCATTTCTTATCTCAAAATGTTATGTAATATTATAAGTAAATATATATATTGGATATATATGTAATATATTACATATAAATTATGGATATCATTATGGAATTATAACATATATATATATATATCTCTCATTTTGTTTTAATTCAATTAATATGACAAAAAATGAAAGTAGCGTTCATGCGTACGTACGACCTACCGTCTCCATGAACGATGCTTTTCGTTTTTTATCTCCAAATGATATGTAATAGTATAAAATGAATATTTACTGGATATATATGATATTTTAATAATTAATACTATTCTGGAAATTATTTACTTATAACTACACGGGAAATCTTTTTTCAAACAAGTTCGTTTTTGACTCATGTACCAAACATCGGCAAAAACGTATCATATGAACTAACATTATTAAAAAATTATTATAACATTATAAAATATGATATGAACTGAATAATAATCTCTAAAGGAGGTACTTATGAAATTATTAATTGACCAAAGTTTATTATTCATGAATATAAATAAACGAACAAGACAAGTTGGACTTGAGGTAAGGGATCCTACTCCACTCTTTCTTTTTAAGTACACTCTTTTATGTCATTCCTTTTAAAGAACATATTTCTTGTTATTGGGATGTTATTTTATATTAATATTACTATTATTTTTATGTTAATGTGTTGAGAGACTCTATTCTCTCTCATCAATCCATTTTGGATGTTTTGAGTGGCACCGTTTATAAGGCCCCAGCCTTAATCCTTACTTAAATCTTGAGTTATTATAGGATTACACATTGAGTATATTTTCGGGATTAGAGTTTTATAGAATTAGATCAGAAAACATTCATTACATTCCACATATAAACAAAGTGGTTACATAAAGATAGTATTCTTCATTCCCATCAATGGAAACACATTTAAAATAAAACATGGATTATTTATGGACACATCCTTTACTCTATCATCTTATCATGTACCTTTCACTTGACCCGTGAAAAACATTTCAAAAACGTGGGATGAGCATAAAAACTTAGTATGGGTTATAAAAAAAACATGGAAAGGAAACATGAGTTCATATATACATAGGAATGAAATCATACTTTACCCATAAAACATGGTCACTTTAACATACCTCATAAAATCATTAATAAATCATAGAAATCATAAGACATAAAGGTAACTTGAGACATTCATAACATTCTTACGTAGGGAGTAACCCTCTTGGTTACGTTTGGAATACCCATCATAGTATATTCCTTAAAATATCTTCGGAGAAACCTTAACGTTTCACTCCTTCACGTTACCCAATGCATTGGAGAGCTATATCGGGCTCACCCGCCCTTAGTTTATCACGGAACCACCCGTCTTCATAATAATGCCAAAGAACCATATCATAATCGTATCACATAAAACATGCATAAAGGAAACATAACATTTTCACATTTCAATCAGAAGATATCAATACAAAACAAAAAAACATGGTGAAAACCATTTTCAATACCAAAATAAAAGAAAATTAAAACCTGGTATTTATTTTTCTTTTAAAAAGAAGGTATGGCTTGTAGAGGAAGCCGAAACTCAAATAACGGTCACGACGGCGGAGAAGTCGTTGTCACCGCATACATATGACAAAAACATTCCCTTTTGTCGTTTAGTAAACGCTTCGTATAAAAAAGATTCCTTTTGAATTAATGTAAAAGTCAAAGGGGTTTATACACCATATAAAATAATGTTGTGTATAAAATAAAATATGCCTCAATGAATGAAGATTGAGACGAAGTCCCATACCTCGTATCCGACTTGACCCGAACGTTCTTTAATCTCCTGAATAATAAACTTGAGTTAATCTCTATTTTCTTATGAATCTTTTTCAAGTTCATTATTCCTTTTATACCATGTTATGAACATCATGTAATCAGTTAAGTTAATAATGTTCATTTTGTCGGTATTTGGTTCTTAAGTCAAAAATAGACTTCTTACACTTACATGTTGTTAATTTGGTCATAGGTTCGTTATATCCAGAATGCTATTGATGATTTGGATAACATATATATCATATATATTCATCATATACATGTATTTATAATATTAAATCACATTTAGAGGTAAGAAATGAAATGCACCGTTCATGGAGACGGTAAGCCGTACGTACGCATGAACGCTACTTCCATTTCTATTTCATATTTTCTGGAATGGAATCATAATAATATAAGAGTATATTAAAATTATAGTATAATAACATATATTATATCATTAACTTTATCCTTTACACATCCCACATATGGTATTAACGAATCAAATCACTTTCAGGAGGTGGTAGTCTGCACTTCCTAAAATGAAGATATCGTGTTTACCCATAATGGAAACCATAAAGGTATGCCCAAAATGAAAAAAAACAGAAGCTTAAGGAAAACATAAACATATTATATATCAGATATAAAAATAGTGACATCATAATGGCCACCTATGAAGGTATTAAATGAGTATTGAACAATCATCATTTCGGGTGGCAGAATTTCGCCATCCACGGAAACCGTATGTTCTTTAACCATTTGATGTAGTTGTGTGAGAGTGTATCTCAAATAAATCATATAACAACATCCTAGTACATTTAAGATACTGGTGTTGTTACAAAAGATGTAAATAAAAAGAGTTTAGGGGTTCGGAGAAGCAAAATAAAACAAATGAACATGAGATAATGAATTACCTTTAAAAGTGTAACTCCTTTTGATTTGAGCCTAAAGGCTTCCTTTGAAAGGATTCTGCCCAAAGTAAATCCTCTAGGATGAGGAGAGGGATGCGGAGAGAGTAAATGGGTAGGGGTTGTCCGAGCCAACGGCTTGAGGGGTGTGGGAAATGAGGTAGAGGTGGGGGCCTTTTATAAGAGGAGAGGTGGGTCACTTTTGGAAAGTAAAGAAATATTACTTTATTTGAAAATGTGTTTCGGTTTTAAAAGGACCCACATTGATATAATTCGTGGATAAGGTGATAAGGGTTCGAAATCCACTCATCAAATTGGTTTTGTCCATGTGTAGTTCATAGATTTTACATTGTCTTTCCATTTTATTTAAATCGTCAAATAATGATGTCATCGCTGCATCATTATTATATCATAAATAATTTAATTTATTTAATGTCTAAAAATAATAAAAAAAATACTATGATGTAGGAAATCTTTTTATATTTCCAATTAATATTTATAATAAAATATATGATCTTTATAACCCCATTTAAAAATTGTTTTCGTGAAACATATTATGTTTGTGTCATTTTTACTTTTACATTAAATAAAAAGTTATTTATGTCATTTCCCAACCAAAATGGATCCAAGGGGTCCCCAAGTTGACCCATGTCTTGTCTTGGTCTGCCATGACACAACCAATAATGTTGGGACATGTGTCTAGGTCATTTCATATTATTAAAGCATTATTTATACCTTAAACTACAATAATAACCACTAATCGTGATTAAAAACTTAATTAAGTTACTATTCACCAAAAAATTATATTAATCTCATTGAACCACATTTTACTTCTTAATGACAACCATGTATGTCGGATTTTTAAAATTCAATACACATTAGTGGTAAACTTTCATTTAACTGAAAAATCAGTTTGCTTGATTACCACTTAGTGGTTTCACTATTAATAAAAAATTGAAGTTTTTCAGAAAATTACCAAAAATTCACCCTAATTTATATTTGATATATTCCGAATTCAAAAATGAAGTATATTTTACAAAATTCAAATCATATAAGTCACATTAATTAATCTAATAATTAATTCCCGCTGCCAGAGAAAATAGCGTGTTTTTACAAAACAATAAGTATCAAAAGATTGACACCAGTTTAAGTCTAATTTCAAAGTGAAATTGATTACAATGACCACCATTGGATAAAATGGTAAAAATATATTCTAATTTAACTTCAAAACCAATTCAAAACATAATCTAATCATATAAATAAATTAGATTAAAAAGCAGTTTTGATGTAAAATGCAGTATTTTTCACTATTCATTAAAAAATGAACATTGTCAGAATAATACCAAAAATTCACACAAGGTAAATTTTGATGTCCCAATCATAAAGAATAAGTTTATTTTGACAAAAATAGTTTATAAAATTTTCAAAATATAGATTCAAAAATGGTTTGCCATCAAAAGGCAGTAAAACAATCTTTTAAGAATATTAGTGTATTCCATGCTTAAGACTGGATTTATTTTCATTTTAAGCCTCTAAAACACTATCTTAATCATTAATAGAGATAGATAAAAATATCTATTATTCATTACTTACTTGGGATGTTACACCATTAGGTTGCCGAATTTTCATAAGAGATCTAACCACTCTCTTTCTCATTAAGTACTCTAATTTATGTCACTTATTTTAATCTCCTCTTTGTTATGATAGGGGATGTTCTTTTATATTACTCTTTCTTTACATTTTATTGTAATGTGGTGAGATACACTATTTGATCACATCAATCCATTTTTGGAAGTTTTATTTGGCGCCGTTAGGCTGCCGAGTTTTCGTAAGGGATTTTTCATCTCACTTTTATTCACCTGAGATTTATGCTACATTTGCCACAATTTCATTTGAGTGGTGTATGTACTGACCATTATTTTACTCATTGTGTAATATTCGTTCATTTATGAGTATTTACATCAATGTTGTATTGTCCTTCTTTCACGGGGCGTATGTTTCAAAAGATGCCCATGTCGTTAAGGGGACCTTTCACCCTCCTCTTTTTAGAAGAATTATTTTGTTATGTATTTTAATTCACATAATATTATTTTGGGATATGTTATTCTATATCCTTATTGATGTAAATTTTATGTCCAAGTGATGAGATACCCTTTTATCTCTCATCAACTCTTTTTCTGAATTTTGAAGTGAAGCCGTTAGGATGTCTAATTTTTGAAAGGGAACTTCTTAACCCAATTACGATTCTTTGGGATAAACTTGTACACCTTGAATACGTCATTCTATGATTATGTGTGAATGTAATATTATTGTCTTACACTTAATAACCACTTATATTTTGTGTATTCATTTGTCACACATAGTTATGTAACTGATTTATCCTTAATCCAAGGATATCGTCTTTGTATGGGACTTCATCTCAATCTCCTTTCATTGAGGCATATTTTGTACTATACACAACCTTCTTTTATATGGTGTATTAACCCATTTGAATTTTATGTTTATTCAAAAGAAATATTTTTTATACTAAGAGTTTACTAAACGACAAAAGGGAATGTTTTGTCGTACGTATGCGGCGACAACAACTTCTCTGCCACCGTGACCATTATTTGAGTTTAAGTTTCCTCTACAAGCCATAACTTCTTTAAAAAAACATCATGTTTTACTTTTCTTTTATTTTGGCATTGAAAATTGTTTTTATAATATTTTTATATCAATGCGTTGTATTGATATCTTGTGTTTGAAAGGTGGGAATGTTATGTTTCCTTTATGCATGTTTTATGTGATACGATTATGTTGAGGTTCTTGGGAATTATTATGAAGACGGATGGTTCCATGATAAACTAAGGGCGGGTGAGCCCGATATAGCTCTCCAATGCATTGGGTAACGCGAAAGAGTGAAATGTTAAGGTTTCTCCGAAGAGATTTAGGGAATATACTGTGGTGGGTATTCCAAACGTAACCAAGAGGGTTACTCCCTATGTAAGAATGTTATGAATGCCTCAAGTTACCTTTTATGTCTTATGATTTCTGTTATTTATTCATGATTTGATGAGGCATTTTAATGTGCCTAAGTTTTATGGGTAATGTATGATTTCATTCTTATGTATATATGAACTCGTGTTTCCTTTCCATATTATTTTATTACCATTACTGAGCTTTTTATTCTCATCCCAAGTTTTTGAAAAAAATTTCACAGGTCAAGGGAAATGTACATGATGTGATGATAGGGTCAAGGATATGTCAAGAAAGAATCTGTGTTTTATTTTAAATATGTTTCGTTTTGATGGGAAGAATGAATACTGTCTTTTATGTAACCAATTTGTTTAAATGTGGAATGTAATGCATGTTTCGTGATCTAATTCTCTAAAACTCTAAACCTGAAAAGATCCTCAATTCGTAATCTTGTAATAACTCATGATTAAGTAAGGTTTAAGGCTGGGGCCTTATAGTTGGTATCAGAGGTCAGTTTAGATAATTTTAGAGGTTAGGGTATTCTTTAAGCATATGTGACATTACAATAATGGTTAGGATATCCGAAAGAGTCCTAGTTTTAGATAAAGTGAATGAGTAAGTATATCTTAGTGTTTATCTTCCTCATTAGTACATGATGGTTTTGTTGATATACTCACACTAACTTTTTTGGTTTTCGTAAATAGATGGATCTAGCAGCCACCAAAGTAACAGTGGATGTGAAGGAAACTGTGACAGTTTTTTGAGCATGCAACTGAATGATATGTGAGATGCATTGAGAAATCTTGTGATTATCCTCAACCAACTATCTGGAGTCATGATTGACCACCTAAACCATGGTTATTTCTCTAAGGCATCATATATGCGAGAAAAAAATCCCTACAGAACTATTGGGAATAATCGTAAAGGTAAGTGTGTTCAAAAAACTATGTGTCAAAAATGTGGAAAGAATCACCTAGGAAAATGTTTCAAAGGGACTGAAATATGCTATAGATGTGGAAATGAAGGTTATAAAGAAAGAACCTTCCATGGAAAAAGGAAGCATCCAGTTGACTCGAGGAAAGGGAAAGAATTTCTTTCTGAGGGATCAATTGAATGTTTTAAATGTGGTGTGCATGGTCATTATGCAAACACATGTCCTATGACGAAGTTTCGTGAATGAGATCACCAAGAGAGTACAAATGTTCGTTTACCAATACCTAATTCTATTCCGATTGAGGATGATGAAACTGAAAATGACCAATCAAATGTATGGATTATTTCATAACTATTGTTTTCCTATTTTGGAATATTAGGATATGATTCATGATTTTGTTTGTAGGAAAGAAGAATTTCAGAATAAGTTGGAACGGAATGGTTAATGGATCATGAAGAATGTTGAATGAGTAAGATGTCAACATATAAGGGCTTCAAGAGTTATGGTGAAATTCTTAAGAGTATAAAGTCTCTTTTGATGATGGGGATACATTAGAAGACTTTTTATAGTATGTGTAACCCTAATGTTTAATATATGAAAATTTTATTCAAGGAGTAGTTATCTGTTCTTTTGTGGAAATAGTTATAAAGAACCATTTGGGTTTATATGATCCTTACTTTTGAGGTAATTATGGGTTATTATATGATATGCTGGAAAATGAAATGCATGAGATAAACTTGAGGTAAAATTATGTTATGGTTATTTTAGATGATTTTATATATTTTTAGGGAATGATTTGAGAATTACATAGTTTTGGAAATAGGACAACATGCAGACTATGTGACAACCCGTCACATCGGACAAAGCTGCGAGAATCGAACCCACAACCAAAGTACAACTGGTATTTATCGCCTACCACTAGACTACGTGAAGTCCCTGGTTAGTTTTCCTAATTCTGTTTAGATAGATGATTTTATGAATTAAGAGTATGTTTATTTTGGGTTATCTATGGATATTTATTAACCTATCATGGAGGATATGTTATTAGGTTAATTAATTTTCAATACGAGACTTTAGGAGAAAGTGATGTTGATTAGAGATACATGTTATGATTTAAATTGGAAGACTATGTGACTAAATCCTTCAAATATTTGGGTTTCAATCATATTTTGTTTTACATTGAAGAACTTTATGGACAAATTTTTTATCTAATGGTCCTCATTGAACATTGGGTTTTTGTGGACAAATTTTGGAGATTAAGAATAGATTTTCTTTTTATAAAGGGTTATCCTTTTCTGGATTAGCTGATCATGTACTATCATTTTTGGTTTTGGTTAAAGTCTAACGACATGGGAAGTATATAGTTCCCTTTTTTAGATTAGGAGACTCTCTAGAAGTCGATTATAGTACTCTTAATGTGAACAAGTTTTCCAAAATACTCGTCTTTTGGGGAATGTATGAGTTTGTGTAATAAATCTAATAAAAGTTGAAACTCAACATGATAAGTAATTATGTTTCCTTATAAATAAATTTCTTATTAAGAAGTAACTTAAAACAAAAATGTTTTCTTTTAACTTTCCCTACTGGGGAATCGAATACCGTTTAACCCATCACAAGTTTTTGATTTTCTTATAGTTAACTTTCTCCTAGACATGATTACTATCACTCTCCATCAGAACATGCCCCTTTGTTTTTTCTTCCATGTACATGTGTTCCAACATGGTATCATAGTATGGGTTAACTCGGGTGACCTCTGTACTTATCTTCCTTTATTTTAAAGCGATTTTTTTACCAACTCTTGTTCTGATGTGGGACTTTTAAGGATGTTTCCAAGCTCAATTTTAAAATTGCGAGGACACAATACCAAAAGGGGGGAAGGATGTAACACCCCAGGTAAATAAATAATATGACATTCTTATATTTATCCCTATTTGTGGAAAAAATGTCAATATTAATTTAAATGGAACGCTATGCTCGATAGATTACCCAATACGCAACAACGAGATCCTTTGAAATCTTACGTTGCACTCTAATAATAAAATAATATTATTTTAAATAGTAGTTAACGCGTAGCCGTTGTATTGACAGGAATGAATAGAAATAACAAAAATTTTATTATCTATTTTTGTTAACTATTTTTACTTTTATCCAATAAATTTTAGAGGCTTAAAATACACATGAATCCAATCTTAAGCATTGAATGCACTAGTATTTTTAAAAGATTGTTTTACTACCTTTTGATGGAAAACCATTTTTAAATAAATCCTTTGAAAATATTATAAGCTCTATTTTTCAAAAGAAACATATAATTTATGATTGGGACATAAAAATTTACCGTGGGTTAATTTTTGATATTTTTCTGACAATGTTCATTTTTCAATGAATAGTGAAAAATACTGCATTTTACCTCAAAACTACTTTTTCATATAATTTAATTATATGGTTATATTATCTTTTTAATTTGTTTTAAAGTGTAATTGGAATATATTTTTACCATTTAATCCAATGATGGTAATTGGGATTAATTTCACTAGGGAATTGGGCATTAACAAGTGCCAAACTTTTCATAAATATTGTTTCTAAAAAACACGCTATTTGTTTTGACAACGGGAAGTTTTTTAAATTAATTATTGAAATTTATGTGTTTTAAATTTGGTAAAATGGATTAAATATTTGGAATCAGAAGGTCCAAATTATGTAATAAAGACTCTTTTGTTTTAGGACATTATGAATTGTAACGACAGTAATTATCTTTAATTATCTTGATTAACGAGTAATGAGGTAGTTAAAGATATTAAGATAATATCATAATAATCGAAAATGACAACAAAATGTGTCCTAAGGCTACTGGTTGTCTCATGGTCAACCATGGGATGCCTTGTTCCATACTTGGGTGCCCCATGGAATCACTTTTGTGAGAAAGTGACTTTTTATCTTTTAATTTTTAAAGAATGTTTAATGTAACCGAGAATGTATCACCTAAGTAAAATATTTTTAATTTCGTCTACATAAATTATCTTTTGGACTATAAATATTAATTAGAAATATAAAAATATTTCCTACATCATTTTATTTGTTTTATAATTTTTAAACATTAAATTAATTAAATTATTTATGACATCATGATGATGCTGCGATGACCTCATTATTTAACAATTTAAATAAAATGGAAAGATAATGTAAAATCTAAGGCCAACACATGTCCAAAACCTATTATATGGGTGGATTTAGAACCCTTATCACCTTATACTCGAAACACATCAATTTGGGACCATTAAAATCAGAAAATCATTTGAAAATAAAGATACATTTTATACCTTTCCAAGAGTGCCCCTCCTCTCCTCTTATAAAAGGCCCCCACCTCTACCTCCTTACCCACACTTCATAAGACTTTGGCTCGGCCAAACCCTTCCAATTTTGTCTCTCCACATCTCTCTCTTACTCCTTGAAGCCTCACTTTGGGATGAAGTCTTATCAAAGAAGCCTTTTAGCTCTATCCAAAGGGAGTTACCCGATTTTAAGGTAATGTCTTCACTTGTGTCCTTTTGTTTTATTTTGATTATCCAACCCCCTAAACTCTTTTTTTTCATTTATTTTGTAACAAACACAGTATCTTAAATATACTAGGATGTTTTTATAAAAATTATTCCAGATAAACAAACACACACCTACATCTAATGGTTAAAGAACATATTGTTTCCGTGGATGGCGAATTTCTGCCTCCCGAAATGAGGATTGTTCAACATTCTTCTAACACCTTCAAAGGTGGACATTAAGATGAAACTATATTTATATATGATATCTAATATCTTTATGTTTTACTTAAGCTTCTGTATTTTTCACTTATGGAGTACCTTTATGGTTTCCATTATGGGTAAACACGATAATTTCATTTTAGGAAGTGCAGACTACTGCCCCCTCAAAGTGATTTGATTCGTTAATACCATATGTTGTACGTATAATGGATATATTTAATGATATCATATATGATAACATACTTGAATTAAAATAAAATTATGTATCATTATGTTTTAATTAGATTAAATAAGAAATAGAAATGGAAGTAGTGTTAATGCGTACGTACTGCTTACCATCTCCATGAACGGTACATTTAATTTCTTATCTCAAAATGTTATGTAATATTATAAGTACATATATATAATGAATATATATGTAATATATTACATCTAAATTATGGATATCATTCTGGAATTATAAAATATATATATCTCTCTCATTTTGTTTTAATTCCATTAATATGGAAAAAAATGAAAGTAGCGTTCATGCGTACGTACGGCCTACGATCTCCATGAACAATGCTTTTTGTTTTTTATCTCCAAATGATTTGGAATAGTTTAAAATAAATATTTACTGGATATATATGATATTTTAATCATTAATACTATTCTGGAAATTATTTACTTAGAACTACATGGGCAATCTTTTTTCAAACAAGTTCATTTTTGACTCATGTACCAAACATCAGCAAAAACGTCTGATATGAACTAAAATTATTAAACAATTATTATAACATTATAATATGTGATATGAACTGAATAATAATCTCTAAAGTAGGTACATAGGTAATTATTAATTTACCAAATATTATTATTCAGGAATATAAAGAAACTAACAAGACAAGTTGGACTTGAGGTTAGGGATCCTACTCAACTCTTTCTTTTTTAAGTACACACTTTTATGCCATTCCTTTTAAAGCTCATATTTCATGTTATTGGTATTTTATTTTATATTAATATTACTATAATTTTTATGTTCATGTGATGAGAGACCCTATTCTCTATCATCATTTCATTTTTGATGTTTTCAGTGGCGCCGTTAGGCTGCCGAATTTTCGTAAGAGATCTAACCTCTCTCTTTCTCTTTAAGTACTCTCCTTTATGTCACTTCTTTTAAGATCCTCTTTGTTATGATAGGGTATGCTATTTTATATTCCTCTTTCTTTACATTTTATTTTAATGTGGTGAGATACCCTATTTGATCTCATCAATCCATTTTTGGATGTTTTAAGTGGCGCCGTTAGGCTGCCGAGTTTTCGTAAGGGATTTTTCATCTCACTTTTATTCCCGTGAGTTTTATGCTACATTTGCCACAATTTCCTTTGAGTTGTGAATGTACTGACCATTATTTTACTCATTGTGTAATATTCTTTCAATTATGAGTATTTACGTCAATGTTGTATTTTCCTTCTTTCACGGGGCGTATGTTTCGAAAGATACCCATGTCGTTAAGGTGACCTTTCACTCTCATCTTTTTAAAAGACTTATATTGTTATGTATTTAAATTCACATAATATTATTTTGGGATATTTTATTATCCTTATTGATGTAAATTTTATGTCCAAGTGATGAGATGCCCTTTTTACCTATCATCAACTCTTTTTCTGAATTTTGAAGTGACGACGTTAGGATGTCTAATTTCTGCAAGGGAACATCTTAACCCAATTTTTATTCTTTGGGATAAACTTGTACACCTTGAATATGTCGTTCTATGATTATGTGTGAATGTACTCTGATTGTTTTACACTTAATACCAACTTATATTTTGTGTATTCATTTGTCACACATAGTTATGTAACTGATTTATCCTTAATCCAAGGATAATGTCTTTGTATGGGACTTCGTCTCAATATCCTTTCATTGAGGCATATTTCGTTTTATACACAAACTTATTTTATATGGTGTATAAACCCGTTTGACTATTATGTTTATTCAAAAGGAATATTTTTTATACGAAGCCTTTACTAAACGACAAAAGGGAATGTTTTGTCGTACGTATGTGGTGACAACGACTTCTCCGCCGCCATGACCATTATTTGAGTTTCGTCTTCCTATAAAAGAAATACCTTATTTTTAAAAGAAAAATAACTACCATGTTTTACTTTCCTTTTATTTTGGCATTGAAAATGGTTTTCAGATTTTTTTTATATCAATGTGTTGTATTGATATCTTGTGTTTGAAAGGTGTGAATGTTATGTTTCCTTTATGCATGTTTTATGAGATACAATTATGTGGAGGTTCTTGGGAATTATTATGAAGATTGGTGGTTCCGTCATAATCTATGGGTGGGTGAGCCCGATATAGCTCTCCAATGCATTGGGAAATGCGAAGGAGTGAAACGTTAATGTTTCTCCGAATATATTTAGGGAATATACTGTGGTGGGTATTCCAAACGTAACCAAGAGGGTTACTCCCTACGTAAGAATGTTATGAATGCCTCAAGATACCTTTTATATCTTATGATTTCTGTGATTTATTCATGATTTGATGAGGTATGTTAAAGTGCCTATGTTTATGGGTAATGTATGATTTCATTCTTTTGTATATATGAACTCATGTTTCCTTTCCAAATTTTTTTATAACCTTTACTATGATTTTTATGCTCACCCCATGTTTTTGAAATTTTTTTCACAGGTCAAGGGAATGGTACATGATGTGATGATAGTGTCAAGGATGTGTCAAGAAGGAATCTGTGTTTTATTTTATATATGTTTCCATTGATGGGAAGAATGATTACTGTCTTTTATGTAACCACTACATTTAAATGTGGAATGTAATGCATGTTTCATGATCTAATTATCTAAAACTCTAAACCTGAAAAGATCCTCAATGTGTAATCTTGTAATAAATCAAGATTAAGTAAGGATTAAGGATGGGGCCTTATAATTATCCTAGTTAGATGATAGGCAATGATGATGTTTTTCATTTACAGGGATGAGTGGGGGTTCCAGGCGATATACGTGAGGAGTTGATGCAGGAGTTTCATGCGTCAGAATGGGTAGTTCGTCCCGGAGTTACCAATATTACCGTGACTTGAGACGCCAGTACTGGTGGCCGGATATGAACATAGATGTAGCTAGTTTTGTTATGAGATGTTCCACATATCAGTAGGTGAAGGAAGAGCATCAGAGGCCAACTGGACTATTACAGCATTTACCCATCACAGAGTGGAAATTTGATGATGTTGCGATGGACTTCGTGACTGGTTTGCCAAGGTCCCCTCAAGGCAATGATGCCGTGTGGGTTGTTGTGGACATACTCACAAAGATATATCACTTTTTTCTGATCAGGGAGACCATTGGATTTGATGATCTCAGAATATTTTATATTTGATAGGTCGTACGTCTTCATGGGGTCCCTCGTTCTATCGTTTCAGATAGGGAATCCCATTTTACGTCTCTTTTCTGGAATAGTTTTCAGAGGAGACTGGGTACACAGGTGCTTCAGAGCATGACTTACCGACCTCAGACTGATGGTAAGTAAGAGAAAACGAAACAGGTGATTGAGGACATGGTGCGTGCATGCATCCTAGACATTGGGGGATCTTGGGAGAAGCATATACCCCAAGTCGAGTATTCATATAATAATAGTTTTCAGGAAACTATTGAGATGGAACGTTACGAGTCTTTATATGGTAGGCCATGCCGATCACCCTTGTGCTGGTTAGAGGTAGGTGAGGCAGCTTTATTGGGACCACGTCTCGTGTAGGTGACTTTTGAGCAGGTCCAGTTGATTCAGAAATGGATGGCTACTGCACAGTCTCATCAAAAATCTTATATTGATCACTGCAGATTACCCTTGGAGTTCGTGGTTGGGGATTAGGTTTTCTTACATGATTCACTAATGTTGGGGCACAAGTGGATCAGGAGACATGGTAAACTTTAACCGAGGTATGTGGTTCCATTTGAGATTCTGGAGAGTGTTGTGCCAGTTTCCTAGAGGTTCCAGTTACCACAGAGGTAATGAGGCATGCACGACGTCTTCCATGTATCTTAGTTTTACCGTTATCATTCAGATATGTCTCTCATTTTTAGACTGAGGACGTTGATCTTGATTTAGATGCATCCATTTAGGATCATCCAATTCATATCATTGATAGGATCATTAAGGTTCTCCGAGGATAGTCAGTTCCTCTCGTACGGGTGCAATGGCAGCATGGCTGAGTGCAGTACGAAACCTGGGAGCAGGAGACTGACATACATGCTCAGTGGCTGGAGTTATTCATGGATATATCTTCACTACCCTTGGAAGAGAAATTCGTGGACTAATTGATTTAAGGCGGGAAGTTTGTAAGAAACTGGTTCTTATTTTTGAGGTATAGGTTTTATATTTTCTCTTTTCCTTAAGTGTTTTTGAGAAAATAAAGAAAATGGGGTAAAATACAAAATTTTGGGACTACAAGATGTGTACTATTCCACACACAGTGTACTTTGGCCGTCTGGGATAAGTATACAGGGTGTGTTACCCTGTAAGTGATGAAAGGTGTAAAAACCGACTACAAGCCGTGTAGTGGTATTTACACGACATTTAGTTAGTTGGTAGGGAAATAGTAATGAAGTGGAAGCTGCCGCCAGATGCACGATATTATAAGCTCTGTAGTCAAGAATACACATCATGTAATCATGTTGACAGAAGAATAGTTTGGCGGTGCTGCTAGAGGAACAATTAAATGAAAAAGTACACACAATGTAGTTTTTTTCGCTTAAAATGGAAAGTAGCCTCCTCATTTGGCAGAGAAGGCATTTGGGTTCATTTTGGAGCAAGAGAGGATGCCAGAGCTTTGGAGATCTGTCAAGCGCACGTCATGAATCAGATTCTTCCGTAGACGATCTGGTTAAAACCACACAGGTAATACATCCGCTCTCCTTAATCTATTCTTACAAATTCTTTCCTGAGGGATAGTTATTTATGATTGAACATGTTTTCTTCTATCAAAAAACAACTTCACCATTGGTCATTTTTGGAATCGACGTTCGCGTATACCGTTCGTGGGTTTTTAAGGTAGGTGGCTTGATGTTAAATTTTCCAACTGATGTGCATTTCATGTACCATTGAGATATGATCCCATGAATAGGGTTCTGTATGGCTGAGGCCTTGTTGAATTAAATTCCTATAATTTTATAAATAATTTAAATGTGATAATAAATTGTTGTTTGGGATCGCTGCGTGGATCCATGACCACCCTGGGGGTGCATTCCTCTATTTAGCCGTTTGGCTAGGATACCCGAGTCTATGCCTTTATAACTATGATAATAGTATTGCCTTGAGAGGAATTGAATGTTTATTTCTTGTCTCATGTTCGGCATGGAAGGTTACTTGTTTAGCCTGAGGGTAGTGTTGTGATTAGACTGTGGGTAGTGTATTACTTATCCAGTGGGAAACTTCTTCTCTGCCTTTGGGGAAATGATTTTGTGCCTGTGAGTGACACCTCATACGCCTGTGGGAAATATAGGATATGCCTGTGGGAAGATTCTTGTGTTTAGATTCTCTTTACCTGAGGGTAAGTGTTACCTGTCTGAGGACAAAGACTATTTTACATAGAATATTTACTGTGATTATATCATTAATTGAATGATTAATAGATTAATAAAATGGAAATATAATTGTTAAAGTTAGTTCCTTTTGAGTACTACTTAATTTATTTAATTTTACTACTACACGCTGTCGTTGAATATTTCCACACTATTGGTCAATGGCCTTTGGTGGGTGCTGCCTGTTGGGATTTATTTCTCACACCCTATTGTGGTCTTTTTTTTGGCCCAAATAGATTATGTTTCTGCAGGTCTGGATAATGGCAAGGGTCCCTATACATGTACATGAATTCTGCTAAGGAGTAGGGGATCATGGGACCGGCCCTAGGCTCGCGATGCTACCAGATATTTTGTTTTGTTTTTTTGTACTCTGTATCTTATTGTACTGCTTTGTAACATGATCTGGTTGTTTTCATAGAACATTAGACATGTTGAATCAACATTATATATATATGACTGTTGGTTGTTTTTACTGCAGTTGTTCATTTAAAATTGTGTATGTTTATTTGATTCCGTTGTTATTGTTGTATGTTTTCTCTGGTATTCCACTATTCTACACTTTGACAAATTAGGGCATAATTTCCCCACTATCAGACCTGGGCCCTCGCTGCTAGTCGGCAGCCTCTGGTGTTTTGGGAAATGTGCATGAGGTCACGTAGCGAACCGGGTTCGAGGCACCCGTTGAGTGGTACCCGGAACCGCGTTGTTACATATATATACTCCACCCCCACTGTAAGAAAAATGGAACAAGAAAATTCTATTTGACTATGTTTTAAGGTAAATAAATATTTAATAATAAGTTTCACACTCCTAAGAAGGTGTCCATCTATCCATGCTTCGGCTTCCTTTTCACCAACAAAGGATAACCTGGTCCCGTCTTTGCAGACACACTATACCCTACGCATAAAACAAAGAATATAGTAAAAACCTATAGATAGCCATTCCATACCATATATGATATCATAAGGGATAATTAATACAAAAAAGAGAACCCATTAAAATCTCTCCCCACTAGGTGTTAAGTCACACTATTTGTATAAGTGTATTGTCGCGAAATTAATGCATTTAGGAATTTCCAATATTATGGGTAGAGTAAAGAGCTCAACTGCAGTCTCTATGTATCAGACCAAAGAAGTGGAAGTAAAGGAATTGATTTCAACATTTTCTATCAATACTACTTATAAGGCATAGAAAACACATATAAAACCTCTTTACATCCTTGGATCATCGGGGTAATATTATTCAACAGCTTGCAGCTAGCCTCATCCCTGTCAACCTTCTCTATAAGCCTAGTATAGACTACCAGGGGTGGTGGTGGAAATAATTTGAACCTCTAAAAACCTAATACATCCATAAAAACAAATCTCCCATGTATGATTCCCAGTATACCACCCTTATCCTACTCTTGTCACTACCATAGTGATCCCTCGAGCCCCTCAAAATAATCTATAAGGCTGGTCCAACAATCTCATTCTAGATATCCCTGACCATCACTAGAGAAACACCACATGTCCCTTGGCTGATTAAAAAGTAACTGAGAACCTGACACCATTTGGATTTAGTCATGGGATCTCCTCTTCGAGCCTCTAACCTTAATGGATTGATGTGACTATTGTTGGATACATACTATTGAGGTCTCATCAATTGGGTTCCACATCTAGATCCCATTAATTGTGTTTGGACAACTAGAAAACATTCTAATATTAAGGCCCTCTCCAGAAATATTTTATAAGTAGAAATTTTAAAAGATACCATTGGCACCCTGGTGTCCCAACACAAGCATATATAAAAGGATAGAGCCCTAATGAAACAATCATGTACCATGTCCAATGAGTAATATCATAAAAAATAAAAATCTATGAATACTCTTCCGAATTCATATTTACCAACTATAGATATAGAATCTCCAGTGTTCATTCTTATCTTAATATGTCCAAATAGAACTCATATGTAAAGAGATTCCAAAATTCGATCTGCGAGAGAGCATTCTCATCATGTTACTTAGTCACAAAGCTCCATCACTTCCCCAAAAAACCCAAATAATGGATCGCTATAAAGACCTCCAACTGATCGGAATGTATCCTCTGAATGAGTAAAATAAAATTGACTACCTATAGAAAATTCTCATCCACCCATGGTTCTTACCCACCACAAATCCTTGAAGGTTTAGACCATTGAAACTCATGAATCACACTGAGCTTACTTGCATCCTAATGTAGTAGTTATCATGACCTTTATAGCTCAGTGGGTGGTGGTATAACTAGTAAACTACTCAAAGGTTTTATCTCCAGTACAAGCCCCAATATTGATTCCTCCCACTAGGTGGATTATCTACATGATAACTCATTGGAGTCCTTTTTCTATGTATATGTAGATGAATCTTCAAATAATAAAATATGCACTATAGTAAAAATTTTATTTATATGTAGATGACTCAAGATGGACCTAGAAATGAAAAAAATTACAATATGATTCATTTTATATTTTTTCCTTCTAGTGGATATGTCTTATACTATGTGGAAAACTAGTTGATTACAGTCTTGGTGTGTGGATATGTCGGTTGTTGCCCGAACACTTTAGTTCATGGCTAGAAAGATGAACTAAAAACAACTAACATTGTTTCCCTAAAACAATCACATTGTCCTATTGTCCTAAAGTATTTCTAACCACTCATATAACACTCTATCGTAGCCTGACCCACCAAGATCTGGCATGTGACTACCACAAGCCCATATATAATAGGCCATGGGTTATAGACCAGTTCTAGGTAGGCATATGCTAAAAATGTGTGGAATTATCTTATCGTAAATGTTACAAACTCACACATCCCCAAGCCTGCACCATATGGTAATGTAATGTAACTGAAGTAATGAATTTATACATCTATTATCCCATATAATATTGTGATATTAAAGTACTAAAAATATATAAGGGCCAGACATAATCCTGTCAAAAACTGTATAGAGTTGGACCAAGCACAAAGGTGAGAAATATTTTAAATGTATGATCTAGGTAAAAATCATGGTGTTTTAGGATCCATCTATGATCCACCCACTCCATGTCCTTCGAGGGAACCATCAAAAGGGTCATCATCGGCACAAGCCACAACATGTGCGAGCAATGTCCTTGTGGGGGTGATCATAACAGTACTCACTAGGACACTTGGAAAATAGTAAACATGAATAACCACTTATAATAATTTCATCAATTTATATAACTATCAATGTCTAATAGAGAAAATACCCAGATATACTCAGGCAGGACACCTCACCATCAAGTGGTAATAACCAACATTAATCCAAAATATTTTTCTCAATGAAATGATCATGCCTAGAGAACCCACCCAATGATACATTCTATCATTACATACACTCAATTAATAGATCTATGTAATTGGTCCACTTATAATGAGAACATGATGAAATAAGAAGATTATGGTACATAGGTAGGGAGTCAGGCCCCAAACCACTAGGGAAACCTAAAACCCATTCCGGATCAACCATCGTTGTAGTGGTTCATACATCACAAATTCCTAAAACCCTAATAATATGATCTTCAACAAATAGGATCAGTGACCAATTCTTGGAGTTCATGTTGCTTCCAGAATCTCTATCTTGGAAACCTAGGATGGTAGATGATGCACTCCAGTCTCACATAGGGACACCACAACACTATCTGAGACTAGAAATATAGAAGGGATCACAATCTGGTGATGAGAATGTAATGAAACATTGGAACATCGAGGAAAAATACGAAGGGAACACACACACCATATATTTTTCCAAAATATGAAAACAAAGAGCATTAGGTACCATTGAACAGAGTACATGGAATGTCCTAAGTGGTAGATGGAATGTCTAGATTGCCCATGTTTTCTTGAGGTGGAAGATCTCACCCAAAATATAGTCTCAATATAAACAGTGTGTTGGGACACTTGGTGTCACACTCAGGTATCCCGGATATGTTTGTGTAATGAATCTATGTTCATGTAATGATGTATATAAGCCATGTCATGTCTATATGGGAGTACACAACGTATCTTTGACTATGTACTAAAACATGTATCCTTGTACACTCTAGAGTACACACCGCTTCAACTAGAGAGGGTCACCTTTCTTGTGATAGGTTTCACACATTATGTGATCCTTATCTTCCTCCCAAAACTCTATCTGCTACTAAAGGGGACCTAGAAGCAGTGTAATTCCAAATTACATATCAGGTTCTATATTATTTTCATGAATCCCATATCATTATTTTTTGTATGATATGGAACATACTACCTTATATTTTATTATTGTTTCACCACAAATCTGGAGATCATAGTTCTTCCTACCCACTCCATCATCAAAACAATAATCTCGTCATCATATCTAAGTGCAAAACTGATTGAATCTCAGTTCTTCTTTGTTTGCTAAAGAACACCGATGAACGTGAATTTGGGTATCATTTTCCATCAGAATAGAAATATTTCAATCATTTCACCTCCTTCATACCATATTGATCCACGATCTATGATATATGATCATTTTTCTCTTAATTTTATGAAAATTTTTAAATCAATTAGGAATATTTGAACCTCATCCCAAATGAAGAATTCCCATGCTGAATCATAGAATTGGGGGAGAATATCACAAGTATAAATGATAGGAATAATCCATGATCAATGTCCATCTCGAGCTCAATTGGATTCTATAAGATAAATAATTAATATATTGGTAATCATAAGTTATTTTCCCAAATTAACCCCTGAAATATAATCTCATCCCACAAGGTGATACCTCCTCAATAAATATAATCATTGATTGATTTTTGATCATCAAGTAAATTAATAACATGTATGAATCCACATAAAACACATATATTATCTCAATGCAGATCTAATTTTAACGAATAATGTAGAATTATAGTCATTTTTCGTTGAGATTTGTTGAATCGGTTGCACATCGATCATTGATCCTTTGTAATTATGTTGTTTTCTCGATAGAATTATTCTGGGCTATCTCAAACGGTCATATGGTGTCGCCAGGGTTATACTGCTAACACAAAATTTACAATAGATAAATATATTTAAATATTAAAAATCACTAATATTGTTAAAATAAACAAAATTATTTTTATTGAATTAGTTTATTATGTCTGATGCTAGCATCAAATATTTCACAAATGGCCAGTTCCAATTAATGATAAGTTACGAATTATGTAAAATAATCATTCATAAATAGTTTATAACTTTTATTTTTGATCAATGAATCCATATAGAATTTATTCAACTATTTCATGTAAACTTTTTATTCCTGGTGTTTAATATTTTTAATACATTACATTCATTTATTTTGGGATCATTGGGAATTCGAATCGCACATCATTGCAGTGCCTGCTCTTTAAAATAATCCATATAATATTATAAATAATTCAAATAAACATAATATGTTAGTGTCTTACTTCTCTTAGTGGAACCATTGATCTATCAATTTCCTATTAGTGGATCACTACAACTATTATAATATTTTTCATTCTCTAGTGTTATGTGTAGAAAAAAGTCAATTTTGTGGTCTACTATCTCAAAGGTGTTGAATTTGAATTGAGGAATCTTGATAAGAATACGTGGTGAAATGATGGAATAGATTCCATGGATTGGGATGTGTTAAATATCTTACTTTTCAATACATACATTCATGAATTCTTTATACAAGGATTGAGAAGGAATTCCTAGATCTTAAGAAAATCATGATGAATCTTTTGGTGACTAAAAAGTAAATTTTATAATACATGATAGGTAATCATTTTTGATTATCATTCCCTATGGATGTAAAAATAAATAACTCATAAATTTATATAGACTAAATCTGTTATTGAAGTTATACATATATGACATTGGATTTCAATTATTTCTTTCTTGATTTTCTTTCAATGTGGAAATGGATGTTGTAGTTAAATATCAGTCTCATGGTTTGGATATAAAGATAAAATAGTATTATGAGGATATTCTAAGAACCATAGAGAAAAGATGACTTGTTTTCATTTATTCTCAGTGTGTTGGAAGAAGAATGGATTTAATTGTAATAATGGGGAATGTAAATGTAAAAAACATTTACTTTATAGGGTGGATGAATTCTAATGTGATGTGATAATGTTATTTAAATAAGTCAATGATGATAAATACACTTAGAATTAACCTATATCAAATTAGAAGCTCAATTTTATATAGTTTGGTCATTATGTTATTCAGTTCCTGAATCCAAGCACTAATTTGGACTATAATCCACATATAACTAAGAGGAAAAAAGGTATATCTTATTTTTTTAATAACAGATTAAGTAATCCCTGAAAATGAGGCAAAAAATTTACTCATCTTCTTATTTTCTAATTTCATGTTGGTTTTTTTATGTATAAGATCAAAAAAAATAGTATTTGTCATCGTTTAGTGAAATTTTATATGATTATCTACTTGGATTATTGATAATGAAATGATATATTCTATCTATACAATGTTAAAACTAACCTTCTAATCTACATGATTTTGTATATTAGAATATATTATATAATAAATGAATAAAAATTTATGAATTTAATATTTTTATCATTATTATGGAAATTACCATGTTTCAAAAGATCACATGATTAAGGTATTCACATGATTGATTTGTGGATAAAAAGAGATACTATTTCATATAGGGATAATTAATATTATATTGATTTTAAAAAATCTAGTAACATTTATTATATATTATTAAGTGTTACAGTGTTCATAGGTTATAAATTTATGAAAAAATTTATGTAGAACATTTGGTAAGGATTAAGAGATTAATGTATTACTTAACCTTATAATGGTTTATTATACATGTTAACCTGTGATTTGGTTTTTGAGGATTACTAAACATAGATGGGATGAATTATAATTCTATTTATGGGCATTATTATACAATATTTCATTAGGCATAACTATGTCTTCTCATTTCATATAGTCAGTGATTAAGTGGAAGGTTGTCAATGAACTACCATATTGCGAGATTGATCTTATGAAATGGAATAACTCTATATAACTATTTATGCATAGGAAAACTGTTCAAATTTTTTGAAAGGGTCTTGAGATATAATTTTTTTACAATTATCTTAATTTTTTATTACATCGATGATCTTTTTAATCACTCCAGTTTATGGAATTTTGATCATTATCATTAACAAAACCTTTACTTCAGTCCATATATAATTTTATTTTAGTGATAGTTTATTATTCTATGCCCGTGTTTTACAAACACCCTTTGTTATTATATGTGGAACCCTAGTTTTGAGTTACCATGTATAACCATAGGATCCAAAAATTATTTTATAAAAGGATATTTTCTAATTCCATTTTTATGATGTAGGAATCTATGATGGAATTGACAAATGATAATCCTTTGATATCTGAAATCAATTTTGAATGATAACATAATTTTAGTGTTGGTATAATGTAACACCCTTGGATTTTGTGAAATATTTTTTGATCAATGGAATATAAACATTATGATATTGATTATTACAAAAAAACAATGTTTTTAAATCCTTATAAGTATCACTGAGTCTTTATTATGTTAATCATAACACTATATTGGACTTATGTTATAATCAATACCAAGATTAGACATCATTTCATGAAAAATTGTGTTTTAATGAAATGTGGCATATTATTAATGATTTATTATAGATATAAACAGGTTGTTGGAATGTAGGATATGAAATGGTTTGACTATATTAGGAAATATTTCTTATTCATGTATATAAAAATAATTATTTTATAAGGAATTAATTATAAATGATTGTACGAACCATTTGAAAATAAAGAAATTCATTTTTTAAAAATTAATTTACTTTGTACATTCATGTTTTATATAAAAAAATTAAACAAAAAACCTTTGATGGTTTATTTTAATATATATATATATATATTATATTTAGTCAACAATTTAACATTTATGTTATATGTCTTCTAGACCCGAGATAAGAATAAATCCAATTTTAGGCATGTAATGTTCTATTTCTCTAAAAAGTAGTTTTTCTCTATTCGAATAGAATAAAAATTGTAATTTTTTTTGAAAATTTTATATATTATACATGAAAAGAAATCAATTTTTAAATTGGATCCTCAAAATTATATTATGGTAAATTTGTAAATTTATTTGATAAGTCACATTTTTATTATTAGTGAAAATTAATGTATTTAATTTTAAAACATTGTTATTCTAATTATTTTTACCGTGAAAATTAATTATCATTTAATTTTAAGTTACAATAATTTCATTTATATATATATATTTACAAATTGGGTAATATATATATTTTATAATTAAATGGGTTATAAAAAGGTTTAAACTTATCAATATTTTTTCTTTAAAATCCACCTTTCTAAATTAATTCGTGGGATTAATTTTAAATTAAATTATTCCAATTCAAGGAATTTTATTTGTAAAATTGGAATACATTACTGGTTTATGAATAATTTTTATCTTTTAATATTTCCAACATAAATTATCATTAAAACTATTAGTGAACGTTCTTAGAATTATTCACAATAGTTTTGAAAAAACAAATTTACAATGGGACTAAACTATAATAATAGTTTCCATTATGTCCTATAAAATATTACAACACATTTTTAATGGAAATATATATACCATATACCTTATATAATAAATATATTTTTTTATTAAAGTTAAATTTAATGAAAAAAGAGGGATGAATTAACATTTTTAAAAACAAATTACATGACTACCACTCACCTGCCTTATAAAAGGAAACCTATATGCCCCTCTCACCACATCATAAAATTAATTTGGTTTGTCTAATACCATAAAAAATAATATATCAAATTAATTACTCACATAATAGTGGAACTAAATAGTCAATATATCTAACCATTTAATTGTTTTGATTCAAACTGAATTTGGATAACAAAAGATGATTTAACATTCATCAATGAACATGTTTTTATTTTTCATCCTTAAACATATTAAGATAATTTTATATTATTATTTTATAATAAATATTTTTTATTATATTTTAATATTTGTTTCGTGATAATATTATGAGCTAAAACCACACAATTTAATCTGAAGTGATAAAAATCATCATTTATTTGTACGTTAGATTACTGCCTTATGGACATATGACATTAATTTTTTCTTTAATACAATTAATTGATGGAAAAAATGATGAATAAAACTATTTTATTTTATATTTATGATATATATGTTATAATAATGACTATTTATTTGTGTAATATAGTACATAACTTAGTCATTTGTATTTTTTGTAATATGATAAAACTGTTCGTCTGTATAGAAAAATACTGACCGAGGATGTGATGTGGTATGTTCATGCTATATATGAAATTAAACAAATATGGTTTTTAAAAAACAAATTGATACATATTAAATAGTTATTGATTTTGAACGAAAAAATAAATCATTTAATTTACATTCATTTGATAAAATAAAAAAATAAAACAATGTCCAGGCATATATATGACATATAATCTCCAAAAACAGTGTATTTATTTTATTATTTATATCATTCATGTTTTATTATATACAAATATACATATTATATATGATAGATATATAATTGATATAATTCATTATATAATAAAACTAAGATTAATGGAAGATATCAAATATTACAACATATCCAAAATTATAAGAAAGAAAAGGTGGTTTTTACCAGAAATAAATTTTAACATGGAATTGTTAATAAATGGATAATTAGTGGTTATAAGAAAATCATATAGAGGTTGATAAATATTAATATTTATTTATAATAGATATATAATTAAATTATATTGATTATATAGGATGTATAAATTAGTATAATGGGACTCAATAATTAAGGTTTGGGGATATCAAGTCTCAATTTTATTTTCAAGATACTTATGCCATACTCCCCTCTCGTTTCATTATTTCAGTGTATCTATTCCCCTATGTAATGAAATATCATGAAAATATCTAATTTAATAAAAATTAATGTATACAATAAATTTATTTTTTCACTGTTATTATGATTCAAATGTTACTCAATTAGTAAGGGATTTCATTCTAGATTTTTTTCATTTTTTGAGACACATGCTATATTCAATCTGTCTTTCATCTATGCAGTGTATATTAGAACCATTACTGTTATTAAGTGATATTATACAATTATTTATTAGTATTTACCTATACATATTATAATATATCCGTAATGGGGTTTATGATTGATAACTTACCAATTAGTAATGGGGTTTTTTTTCTTAATTTCCTTTTTTGATATGTATGTTAGGATATGGACATATATTATCTCTTGATGTGTATATAGAAAAACAGTTAAATTTAAAATAATTAATTTATCTATCCTAATGGTATTTTAAGATCAATATTTCTTTAATTTATTCATGTGTATTTTTATTCAATGTTACTAATGTGGTAAATTAGGTTAGGGTCTCATCATTTATTAGAACTGTTTATGATTAAGTATCAAACGTTGAAATATCATGATCTACCATAGGATATTAGTCAATCTGATTATTAACATTACTTAATATATTATATATACATGTAATGGAACTATTTTATCTCTTCTTTTTAATTAAGATTATTAATAAAATGTTTGTATCAAAATATTTCTTTATTTATCACATCAGTCAGAAAACTATTTTATTCGAAAAGAATTTTTTTATAGAAATGAATTGAAGGTTGTTTTTATATGATGTTTAAAGGTTATTTAAAATTAATTTTTTTATCATATGATTATAATTTAGTCTAAATATGTTTCAAACATTTTCTTATATGTTTTCAAATATATTTTAACCATAAATGGTTTTTAAAATCATTATTGTTACAAAATAAATTTTTCAAATAAGAAGGATATATTCCTCAAGAAATGTTTCATGGATTTTAAAAGATTAATTTATATTTTTTCTTTTATTTTAAAATAATTTTTTTTTAAAATTTAATATATCTTAAAAATTGATTTTCAATGTAATGTTATTTTCCTTAGGTAATTTCCAAGGGATCATTAAAAATCCTTCTTCATCTTCTTTAAAATCCTTGAATATTGTTTTTTATTTTTTTGGAATATGATCCATGCATACCATTAATATTATTTATTTTAAATGGTTTATGGAATTTTAATATGTCTATGAATCTTTTTTATTATCCATGTGTTATACCATGATAAAATTCCTATGAATCCAATATAGTTTTATAGTTACACAATTATGAAATGATGAAATGAATAATTCAGCTTTAATATTTCAAAATGTTAAGATATGTTGAAATTATTACGATAAAAATTTCATTTCACGGGTTATGATATGATAAATGGGTATTTTCATTTTGAACTCATAAACATGTGTTTCAATATTTGAATTTTTGGAATTATATCACTATGTAATGCTTTAGGTATTGATAAATCTATTTGAGCTTTATTGGAAAAAATGTGTTCAGCCTAAGAAAAATTAATTCATATAGGTTTTTATCCAAGTATAAAATATATGTGTAAATTAGTATTCTACCCACGACTATATATGAGTGTACACTATTATTTATACTTGTTCCAAGGATAACATGACAATGGTGTATGTCCTAAATCCAATGATTATCGTATGTGGGTTTTTAGCCCATTCCCAAATATGAGGCTACATGGGTAGTCAACACATACCTGAAAAGGGTGGTACAGGGATGGCCAGACCAATCCCTATGTATGTACATGCGTGGTTTTCTAAATCCAATATTATTATGAATATCTTGGTGGTTATTCATGAAATTATAATGTCTTTTCTTATATGTTTGCCACAAATTTGATGTCTTATTCTCTCAATGATCCCGTTCTTTTACTACATTATTACCAATTTATTATAAAATGAAAATAGTTAAGCAATGATTACTGATTATTTTCATTGATATAAAGGGTATAGTTTTTATAAGTTTATCTCTTGTTCTTATTCTATTTTGTTCATGTAATGCTACAATGTCTTCATAATTTTCAAAACATTGCATCTAAGATGACATTTTTATATGTTTCCTTTCCAAAGGTAATGATGAAATGTTTTATGTAAGAGTACTAAATGGGAACATATACGGGGAAACATTGAATATCGTTCACCAGATTATAATATTGTGTTCTGTGTTTCTAAATACACTAACATATTACGGTCTATAGGTGTGTGTCTATGTAATATAAGTATTATTAAAAAAATATGTAATATCCTTTTATGTAAATCCTGAATCTCTAAAATATGTGTTTTTTTAAAAGTTGAGAAAATAAATAATAATAAATATACAAGGTAAAATAACTGAAACGGAAATAATTTCATGAATAACTTTAGGGTAATAAGGAGGGAATAAATAATGATAAAATACACTTTTATATGAAATCACATGAAATTTTTAGTTTTCCATGGATATTATTACATATCTAATAATATCTGATAAATAAAATAATAATATATTAATGAGGAAATTAATAATGTAATATATCCTAACTATGTCATCAAATCCTCTTTATAATAAATATTACCTAAATGTTTAAGGTGTTGACCAAAAACCTATCCTCATTTTTCTCTTGAGTACTACTGATGCATTGAGGGAATGTAGAAGTAAACTGTAACATTTTAAGAATAATTAATACATTGTATGATAGAGATGAACTATAATTAACATAAATATAATAATATAAATAATATCATTCAAAATGTTTAAAATTATCACAATATAAAAAGATAATTATAAACTATCTAGAGTAATGTGAATGATATAGAACATGTAAAAACATAGTCCAAATACCCATAAAAAACAAGAGAAATACTATGTATGGTATCATTACTACATTTCCCCACTGATTCATTTTTACAATTATAGTTTTCCTATTGATTAATATAAATACAATAATAACCTCATTCAAAATTCATAATGAAGAAAACTAATTTATGGTGAGAATACCCAAAAAAATATTAAAAAATATTTAAAAAATTTAAATAAACATTTTATCATATAATGGATGAACTGAAATATTTACTCGTAATGATAGTGAAAATTATGTATATGTCATAATAAATAAAACAATTATTATCATGACATTTTTTTAAAAATTCAAATGAGCCTAGTTTTTATAATGACATGAACTTTTATTCAATTAATTTTTCAAACTTATTAAAATTTTAAAAAAATTTATTTAGAAATTATTTTATATAATGTAAAAAAATAAAATAAATATAAACAAAAATAATATTTTTTAAATAATATATTTGAAAAAATGATTTCTTTCTGAAAATTGAAATAATGTCGTCTTTTTGAAAAATAATTTTCTCTACGATTTTAGGAATTGAAGATGGGGAAAATAAAAAATATTACAATAAGTTTTTATTAATTAAAAATGGAGTATAAATATCATCAGTTTCTTGAAGGATATATCATTACATTTTATCATCAGAAACATAGTAATAAACAATATTATATCCTGAATGGCATGATGGCCTATTTTTATTATTGAATTTTGATAACCCCCCCCCCCCTTCAAGGGATGAATGGGAACCCTTATAAGGCCCATATGCATAGAGATTGCATAACCAGTAGGCCATAGTAAATTATACAGGCTGGTCCCGATGGCAATGCCATGCCCTATATTTATGAAATATCCTCTCAGCTTCTACTCTGGTTAATATGCATGCTCTAATCACCATATGGTGTCTTCTCCCTGTAAAGTATATCTGATCATTAAACACAATTTAAAGTGGCCCGAAAGCCTTGAGGTGGCCTGAAGGCCTTGAGGTGGGCTGAAGGACTTGAGGTGGCCCATAGGCTTTGAAGTGGCCTGATGTTCTGGAGGTGGCCTGAAGGCCTTACTAGCTCGAAGGCCTTGGGTGGCCCGAAAGCCTTAAAGGACCCGAGGCCCAAACCAGTGGCCTGAAAGCCCAAACATATAAATAGATTCGACTGCTACAGTACCAAATAGTGTCTACTATAGGAGATACTATCTTAATAATACTATACCCAGAAATATGTCTCCACCCAATTTTGAACTCTTGTCACTTGGATTCACATTCCGAGTCCTCACAAACTAGGTTGGGGATCTTATGGAATTGTGAGTTGCTAACACTCACTCATAGCAGTGGTCCTGATCATGCCATACTGCATGCCACATTCCCCATATATGTAATGGATTTGTATCATCCTTTACCTAGTACACACAGTTTCCATGTCTGGGGGGACTCAAGCCTATGACAGTTCCCATGGAGATCAAGGGGTACAACCATCAGATACCACACGGTGAACTCCCCATGGGATACTATAAAGAAATCTTGATAAAGAATGAAATTGATACATTAAACCCAACATCTTCTATTACACATAAATCAAATACCCCACTATTAAAATAACATCATCTAAAAAATTAAATATACTAAAGATATAGTTATACATATAATAACAAATTAAAGGTGGAATTATATATAGAGTACAATAGAATTTATTGGTGAGTATGTAAAATGTTTGAGGGATGTAAATGGGAGATTAGAATCCATTACTTAATGTTTTACATCTTTCATATGTGTCAAAACTACAAATATTGATATTTTTTTAAGTATATTATAGAAAAATAATCATAAATATCATAACATATAAAACTAATTCATTTGATTTTATCTCTCTTTTATTAATAATTCATTATTACATTCACTATTTTAGGTGATAATTGCTTCGTTTTCCATAGTAGTTTTTGTTTTCTAATTTTGGTTCATTTAATTTTATAATGGATATATCATGTCCATAATGTTATTTATTATAAAAATATTATATATATTCTTAATAAATTTATTCATTGTGGTATATAAATGCTACATATATAAAATAGATTGATCTGTTCATGGAGGTAGTATAATAAATGTGTGAACCAACATTGTTTCTGATTCCCTAAAAATACTGAATGAAAAAATAAATATTAATTCACATTTTTATAGTAATTATAATTTCTTAAATTTAATTTATATTAATTAAATACCTAATTTTTAAAATCCATGAATAAATAAAAGGAATGACTTTTCACACCATGGTATGTAAGTGATAATCCATATGTACGAATATGAAATGTTATTGTTTTCCAATGGAATGAAAGGTAAGAAGTTAGATGTAATATTATATTTCAAAAATAAATTTTACATCATTAATAACACAAATATTCAATAATTTGACCCTTATGAAATTCCATTTATATTATATGTGATAAACAAACCATGTTGTTTTGTGAGGTGTAATTCATCTATATGCATGATTGAATTTATTATATCCCTAATAGAATTCAAATTGATATGTAATTTGTTATATCATAATTTTATGATTGTAATAATAAAATAAATATCATATACCAATGTTTTCTTGGTTATTATTTCCACTCTTGGATGGAGGGGATGGAAGGAAAATTATATTAGTTCACAAGGTGATAATTTGTCTCACACACGATAGATAGTTTGGTTTCACATTTAATGAAAGGGGACATGGATATGGGTTATACAATTAAGAAAATTCCCATATCAGTTTATATTATATATTTCATTTAATAAAATATCATCGTCTAATTGGGATTTTAATAGGTGGATGAATAAATAAAGCAAATACACAATTTTATGAATTTTACCTCTTCTTCTGACAGTCCCATTAGGTCTATACATACCAAATTTCAATGAAGGATTCATATTTTATATAAGTCCTATATAATGTTTGGATATAATTAAGGATTATAAATGGTAAATTATATTCTTGTAAAAATGACTTTGTAATTATGAATAAGAGGGTATAGTGGATGGTACTTTATAAGTGGTGGAGTGAAAAAAGATGTACATATGGAGAAGAATTAGTTCTAACAATGTTTTCATCATTTTAAAATCCTCTAAAATGAGTAACTATATAACGATATAGATTATAAGGTAGATATATGGAATGAAAATATATGTCCTATAAGTTTTTATATATTTTTTACCTTTATAGTTTTTGTTTAAACACATGTTTATTTAGGGCTTACCTTAAATGTGGTAATTAATATTTACATTTTTCACAATTTATTATTGTCATAAATTTATTTAACTTATATGATAATGTTATTTTTTCATATTCATAATACGGACCAAATTTTTTAAAATTCATTTCATGAAGGTCTTTAAAATAATTTGAAATGAAACTCATAAACGTGAGGATAAAGGAAATTTCTATATAAATATGCTCATAAGTAATGAATGTTTATAAATTATAATTGAACATTAAATTATTAATATTCACAAAATTTAGTAAAATATTAATATAATTAAACTTATAATAGTCCACTAAAATTATATTTTATAATATAAATTATTAAATTTATTAAATGAAAAATGTAGTTGGCATATAATTTTTGTAGTTTTCACTATTCATAAAACATATAATCAATTTTTAAAATTCTAAAATATTCACCGCATGAATATTTTGAAACATTGAATAAAAAAATAAAATATTATTTATTTGAAAGAAATTTTATTAAAGAGGATAATATTAATTTTATAATATGTCTAAAAATCCTGACAACACTACTTTTTAGAGAAATGTAATTTTTATAAAAATGATTAATTTTTCATCAAATAATTCAAAATTTATTTCTAATATATAGATTATAATTTTATTTATTTTATACACATGAAATTTAATTAATATTCTGAAAATAGTTACTCATATTCTTACCTTTCAACATAACTAATATTTTTTATTATTCGTGATTAATTTTTTTAAACAATGTACCAAATTTTTTAAAACAGGACATTACATTCAACATGAGCACTTAAATGGATTTTATTTATTAAAAAAATAAAACAATCATAATGATATAATGTGTTAAATTATATTCTAATATTGTTTTTTCATGTAATATTTTCTATCAAATATTATTTTCATATTTTAAAATTATGGTGACTTTTATTCTATGCACTTAAATAAATTTTGTCCTCAAAATTTAATCACGATGTCAAAGAGTAAGGGTTTATCATTAGATTTTTTTAATACCCACATCATAAAAATCATTAAGGAATCATCATATATATATGATATAAATATAATTACCAAAGTAATTAATATTAACAAATAAAATCGAATCCATTCAGGGTAAAATTACTGAGCATTCATTTTATAAAAATGAAAAAAAGAATAAGTAAATATAAAGACAATAAGATATCATTAATCATAATAAATTGAATGGTAAATGGAATTTCATGGACCTCATAGCCATAAATCCTTTATAAATTAAAAAACCATTTGATTAAATGTATATAAAGGCAATATATAAATAAATTTTTTCAAGATCCATTTCGTAATGTAGAGTAACATTTTATTATTTGTAAATTGAATAAAATTTAATTACAAGATATCATAATATTTCATATCAATTATTTCATATAATGGTTGTGATTCATTCAATTTATTATTCAAATATTTTTATAACCTTTTCTATGTATAATTTTAACAAATTGTTGTATTTGTTGAGAACAGACCATTCTTGTTGATGAATGTTTTTGATATACAAAAAGATGTAGTTTTTGGTTGTTGGATGTTTGTACTTGTCGTATTAAATTAATGGAAGTTGTTATTGATTTTTAAAGAGTTTTTGGAGTTTAAAGGATGTTTATGAAGGAATAAGTCCTTTTTTGGCTATTGTTTTTTGGGACTGTATGTTGTTGTAGAGTTAAAATTACCATGTTAGAATGTTCCTAAATATTTTTAAAGATAATCAGACGATGCTTTACCAATGAATAATTTTTATTATTCAAACATTCATGATAAATGAATTTGATGAAATCGTAGAGAAGTATGAATTAATATGAATCACGTTTGTGAGAATGTTTCTGGGAAAATTTATATATTGAAATCTGCAGAAATCCAAATTTGAATTATGCACAAACCAGAAACTAAATTCTACACAAATCAGAACCAGAATTCTAAGATAATTGTAACTTTAATACTGAAAAATCAGTAAATTAATTTTCCACAAATCAAAACACAAATTCTGAAAAAATCAGAAACTTAATTATGAGAAAATAAGATATGAATAAGAAGAAAATTATAATCTTTATTCCAAGGAAATCCAGACTTGAATTCTTCCCAAATCAATGAAAGAATTTTCCACAAATTAGAAATAGAATTTTGAGAAATCAAAACATGATATCTATGTAAATCATATTCTGAATTATGAAAAAATCACAACCTTAATTATTTTAAAATAAAATTTTAATTTTGAGAAAATCAGTGAATTAATTCTTAGAAAATTAGAAACTATTTTCTGAACAAATCGGATCCAGAATTCTCATATAAACAAAACAACTTTTCTAGAATGTTATCATAATAAAAATAATCCTCTTTTCTGAAAATGATTTCAGGAAACAATAATCCACTTTTCTAAATAAATTGTTGATAAAAAACAGAACCACTTTTATATATAGTTTTTCTAATGAAAATTGATCCACTTTTCTAACCATGTTTATAATAAAAAATGAACCACTTTTCTGAACATGTTTTTTCAAAAATCAGTATCAATATTCAACATTATCGTAATGAGATAAGAGATCAAGAATCCAAACATAAATTTATATTTTACATAAATCAAAGAGAAATTTTATAAGGTATGATGAAGCCCTATTTGAGGTTTTAATGTAAGATATTTTAATTTTTTTAATATTTGAGGTAGTATAGACGCTTTATCAAGATTCTCATCATTGTTATGTTTGTTTTCTATAAATACTAGATCAAATCATTTTTTAAGTTACAACATTGACACAAGCCCAAAAGGATGAGCTTTGGTGAATTCCAGGTGAAATATTCTCACTTGATTGGTGTTGGTTTTTTGCTGTTTGGGGAGGAAAAATTAGAATCATTCTTACTGTAATGAAAATATCACACACAGAAAAATCAGACTGAGTATTTAGACTGATAATTTTTTTAGTAGATTAAAAATTGTTTTTATTTTTATGGTTCAGTTTTTCTGGTGATAAACATCATAAATTACCTGGACTTAGTATATTTATTCCTATCAGGATATAGAAGCTGTCTTATAGGATTTGGAACAAGTTGTATTCAATTTGTCATTATTGTGGATTTACAATGACCCAGGATAGTGGCTATGACAAGGACATAGGTTCTTACATTATGGTCAAACCATATAAATAATGTCTTCCAAAAATTAATTACTATTTTTTCATTAATAAATATTTTCTAATGGTTGATAAGGAAGTTAATCTTAACAGGTTGCAGGAGATAATATTCGTAATGTTTTGAAACATATTAAATTTAAGAAACTAATTCGACCCCCTCTCAATTATTATTCAATATTTAGAACATCAATTGGTATCCAAGTGCAATGTTCCCTTGTTGAATCCTTATTATAAATAATATCATATCTTTAGAATGTGGATAAATTACTACATTCGAAAAGAAGAATTTTTATGGTTGAAAAAATTGTAAGAAACCTTATCCACATTCCATTGGCATTGAAGATGTTGATGATGCTATTATTGGTTTTCAACATGTATAGAAAAATTATCCTATTATGTTTTCTGATAAAATAAACATTCATATTGATAGAATGTAATGTAATGAAATCCTTATTTCCTTATCGTATAATTTTTATCAAAAGGTTATGGGTCTCAAAACATCATAGAGTATGTGGGAACATAGTAATGTGTTTTCAAAGGGAATAATAATTTCAATAATGAAAATCTTAAATTGGGTATAGTATATATGAAGAAATAAGAATGAAAAATGAAGAAAAAATTTGTGAATGCTTCACAATAGTAATTGAAATTGTTTGCTACATTATAGGAGTCAAAGATATCTTAAGAAAATCTATAATTGTAAAAAAATTGATAAACATTCTAGCTAGGTTCAATTCTAAAATTTAACCCTAAGTATATAAGGATAAATTATTTCCTGAAAAATTGAAAAACATTATTGTTACATGTGAATTGAGGAATGTACCAATGTTAAAAAAGAATATTAATGATCTAATGGATTTTGAATCTACGAGAAATATGAAAATCAATTATATTAAATAAGAATATATTTGTGTGTCTGATGATAAAAAGGATTAATAGCTTAATGAAAGTATAATGTCTATCCTATCAAAAAACTATAAAATGAGAAGAATAATGTATAGTGGAAAACATCATCTCAAATTTTTTTGAGTGTGGTGTAATTGGGAACATTTTTATAAGTTTTCCCAATAATAAATTATAGAAAATTGAGATGATTCTAATGAAATACCTTGTTGGATAAGGTGGAACCAAAATGATAAATAAGTGAAGTCATCCAACAAATGCAAGAAAATTTTCTCTAGAGAGAAAATAAGTATAATGGGTAATAAGGTGGAATTAGAATCAATTGACAATAATTTATCTATAGAAGAATATCCTAAAAAATTTAGAAACATTATTGTAAATGTTGAGACAACTATTAACTCCTCAGTGAGTGATGAAGGTGGTGAATAGTCATATATGGAGTTTAATCACATTATCAAACATCTTACATGTGTTGAAAAAAACAATCATTCAAGGATGAAATTAGAGAAATGATGAAATATTGTGATGAAGTTTTTGGTGGATGAAAATATGTCATCAAACAAGAGGATGACAATATTTAGAAGATTTTATGTTGCAAAGATAGAATTTCTAAATAGGGGGAGATGATTGATGGTAATAGAATAAAATAAGAAGCTATTGAAGAAGAGGTAAACATGATGTAAGAAAAAAAATCTTTAATCCGAAATTACCCCAAGTAAGATGAATAAAAACATCAATAAATATACATAAGTAAATGTTGATACTTCCAAAATTGTTGGGAAGTCTCATTAAGAGAATCAAGTAAAATCTTCTATTACCAAAAATATTATTTCTTCACATTCATAAATCATTTCTAGTTTTGTAAAATGCATTGGTAAATCATTGGAAGAGAAATGATGTGGGAATACTACCAAATTTTAAAAAGTTGAATACTCACTCAAAATAAAATATTTCCCATTATTAGAGTATTTTATATATCAAATAATTTATTAAACATAGTGACGACTATATACATAATGATCGTTCATGAATAAAAAATAAATATTTTAAGGAAAATACTATTTCTTCAAAATCATTGATCACAATGATTATAACTATTGGAAAAATTTATCTCAACAAAGATAAAGGATTGAGAAAAGTGTAAGAAATAGTTAAATAAGAATGAATAACTTTCAAAACTCAAAAAAAATTTGAAATGATTAATTATAAAGATGTTATAAACATTTCAACAAATAATAAATTTGAATGTATGGAAGAAATTTTGGGATGATATAATCAGTTTGGTCATCATGCTGAAAGATGTATTACACTACCTATTGGGCATGTTTCTTATAATGGGAAGGAAAAGAATACTGAAAATAAAAAGGTTGCGGATGGATATTTTTATTGATAAATATATGAATTAAATAAAAAGGAAGAAACCATGGATAGATGATAGTTGTTATTCTTCCCATATCAATATAAAAAAATAATTTCGAATCATTTTCAATGTCATGAAGGGGGATAATTTAAATTTGGTATTGATGATTCTTGAAAAATCATTGGAATCAGAACAGAAGAGATTGAAGCAAAATAATTAAAATCCATAAATGTTCTACATATCGATGGGTTAAAACAAAAATTACATAGAGTAAGTTCACTCATCAATAATGAAAAATAAGTAATATTTAGAAATGATTATTTTATCATCAAATGTGTGAATTGTGGAAATGTTATAAAAAAATTAGAAAGAATAATTGGGAATCTCTTCCAAATCAGTGAATTTAATAACTCCTGTTAGATATGAATTAAAGATGAAAACAAATTGTGGGACCAATGACTTGGCTACCATGGTCAAAGAATAATGAGAAAGCATTACAAAGTTGATGTCATTAGTGACCTTCCATAACAAACATGATGATATGGAGATGGTTTCTCTACTTTTTAAAAATAAAATATGTCTAACTAAAGTAATACAAGAATCGAAATTCAATCTAGCTGTCCATTAGAGCTTATTTATTCCGATCTATATGGGATGATGAGATATTAATCAACAAAATGGTAATTTTTACATTATCACTTTTATTCATTATTTCACAAGGTTGACTAAAATATTGATCCTAAAGCATAAATTAGAGGCTATTAAAATGTACAAATTCATCAGAAAAGGTGTTCTGAAAAAATTTGGACTTTTCAAAAAGAAGCTGAGATAAGATAATGGTTCCAAATACACAAATAATGATTTTGAAACATATATGAGAAATCACGGTATCATAATTTTGTTTATTTCAACCTATACTTCATAACAAAATTGAGTATCATAATGGAAGAATAAAAGCTTTGTGTAAATGGAAATTAATATGGTAGGTGAATAAAACATTGAAAATACTTTTTGAGAGAAGCTGTTAGTACAACTATACAATTTCAAAATAGATGTTTTTTGAGAACAGAAAACATAATGAATCTTTATGAAATGTGGCCAATTGAAAAACCTTAGTTTAAATGATACATTTTTTTGGAATTCTATGTTTTCTAAAAATAAAAAATCTAGATATTGGGATGATTGATGAGAGGGATGACGAAGAAACTATCATGGGTTTTTCACGAAATGGATGAAGATAAAAATGTTGTATCAAAAATTTACAAATGTCAGTGGAATCATATGATGTACAAGTAGTTGCAAACCTATGTTCTCATAGAAAAGGATAATAGAATACTGAGGTGGAGAGATCAGAGAATCCCCAAAAAAAGTAAATGTAACTCAGATTAGTGAGATAGTGAAGAATGATATGTTGCGAAAGAAACTGTGAGATTATCTTTAATAAAAAATCATGTTCAATATGAAAACATTATTGGGAATAAAAATGCTCTATTTAAGAGAATAGGAAATTTGATATTAGATAATCATATGTCACTTATCTCAATAGCTGAACCATAATGAGTTTTAGAGGCTATTCAATATAAAGAATCAGCAGATGCTATGAATGAAGAGTTGTATAAGATTAAAACTAATGAAACATTATAAATTATTCCATGTCAATGAAATAAAAATTTATAATAATGATGTGGTTTTACAGAAATAAATTAAATTATCATGAAAATGTTTCATGAAGAAAAAAATTGTTTTTAAAGGATATACAAAGGTTGAATGTGTGGATTTTGATGAAATAGTTTCCCCTATTGAATGGCTTGAAACAATTTGAATGCTTATGGCTGTGGATTCTCATCATTATTAAAAAGATTATTATTTGTATGGAATGTCATATTTCATATATGGAGTCATTGATGATTATGATTTCATTGAACAAACTGGGGGATTTCAATTGATGTGGATGAAAACTGTGTTTTTCAATTGAATAATTCTTTGTATGGGTTGAAACAACCTCGACATTCATGGTATTCAATGAAAGAAAATTGGTTTACAATGATGAAATTTTATAAACCAAATGTTCATAGAAACATGTATGTGAATGATTATGACTCTAGAAAATTAATTTTAATTTTTTACGAGAATGATATAATTTTTTTCTGGGAATCAAGAAAAAGTTTGTTAAGAGTTTGATGAGGAGATAATGATGATCATAGAATTGTAAATGTTGTGAGAATTAAAATTAATCATTGAATTACAAGATCATAACAAGGAAAAATATATCTTATTATCTCATTAAAAATATTCTAGGGAATTTTTAATGATGATTGGAAAGGATGAATCAATAGAAGTTTCAACTCTTATTTCGTTGAAAAATAAGTTGAGTAAAGATGATTTTGGAATATGGGTGAATTATATTGTCTTTCAGATGTTGATAAAAATTATTCATTACCTTATATACATTCAAGGAATGATATTTGAAGGTAGTGATTCTATGTTTCATGTATCAACGTAATCTTATAGAATCACATAGGATTGATACAAATTGTATTTTGAGATTTTTCAAAGGAATAACTTAACATGAGTTTTTATAAAAAAGAAATAGTAAGATGAAGTTTCTTGGTTATACTAACACTAATTGGGATGGAGATTTTAATGATATAATGTCAAAGTTAGGGGTGAAATTTTTTCTGGGTGAGTTTATTTTGAGTTGGAATAGTATGAATTAATGTTCATTAAATTTTAGCAAAACTACATCTAAATATGTTGCAGCCACATAGAATTGTTCTCAAATGTTATGGACTAAAGTTCAGTTGATGTATTTTAATGTAAATTATTCTAAACCATTAAATATACATAGTGATATTCAGAGATCAATTAAAAATTCTATGAATTATATCAAACATTTAAGATAAAAACACATTGATATAAAGATTCACATTATAAATGAGAAAGTTCTTGCTACAGATTTTTTTGCGAATTTATTTCAATCAGATATTATATTCCAAATAACACATTAAATGAAACAAAATAATAAATGTTTGTTGAATTGAGTTTGTAACATCAGGTCAATCCTCTTCTATATCTTCCTAAACATTATAAAAATCCCATTATGCTTTGGATTTTATTGACAATGGGGGAGAGTGTGGAACCAATTTTTTAACTATGGATGTTTTTTTAGCATTATTTTTTTAATAGGGTAATGTAGTTATCATATAACATGGTAAAGGAAAATAAAAGTGAGAAATGAAAATCACACATTGATATAAGAATAAAAGGGAGGGGGGTTTATCTTTACATGGGAATAAAATTTTATTTCTATTGAGGGATGTAATGCCATCAAAAACATTCCATTATCCATTCTTGTAGTGTCAGAGAATATCTATTTTGAAAAATTCTATGTTTGGATAAAAGTAAAAAAATGTGAGTTTCCTGCAAAAGGTGAGTTATGAAATAAATATGTGAGTTGAAATTTTTTTAACGAGTATTGGAAAAAAATAAAAATAAGGATGATAATGAACCATTGTGTATTTTTTTGTAACAATGTTTTCTATTTTTTGACATATAAAATTTCTTGTTAAGGAATGTTTTAGATATACTGGAGGATTATTTTTTGGATACAAGATGTTTATTTTTTTTGTAATTCTAAAAAGGATGAATTTTGTGAGATTGAAATATGTTGATGGGTTTAAATGATGTTACTGAATTGGGATGTCAATTTGTTAATGTAGAGCATTTAAAGAGGTTGTCTTTGTATTGTGAAAAGTCTGATGTTAGAATGATTTAAAAAATTTCTAAAGAAATTATGATGATTATTTTCAAATAAATAATTTTAAAATAATCATTAAAACATTCATTATAAACACTTTTGATGAAATGGTGGAGAAGTATAAAAAATAGGTATAACTTTTTGGAGCATGGTTTTTGAAAAAATTAGAACCTAGAATCTGCACAAATCATAGCATGTATTCTATACAAATTGAAAACTAATTTTGAAACATATTAGAACCTAAATTCTGTACCAATTGGAACCTAAATTATACAAAATCCAGAACCCGAATTATGTATAAATCAGAACCTAATATCTAAAAAATCTGAACAGAAATTATGAAAAAATCCAGATGAGAATTATTAGAAAATCAGATTATAAATTCTATGAAAATTAGAAACTAAATTCTTCAGAAATTGGAACCATTATTCTACAAAAATTATAACATGAATTCTATAAAAATTGGAACCTAAATTCTGAGAAAACAATTACCTATATTCTGTGTAAATTCGAACAAAACATCCAAGAAACTCGGAACATGGATTCAAATAAAATCATAACCTAATTTCTAAGAAAATCAGAATATATTTTATGAATTGAATCGAACAAATTTCTAAGAATATTTTTGAAGAAAAATAAACATCTTTTTAGTGAATCTTTCTAGTCATAACTAAACTAATTTTCTATGCATTTTTTTGAGAAAAAATGAACAACTTTTTTGATCATGTTTTTTGATGAAAATAAATCCTATTTTCTTATCATGTTTTTAAGGATAAATTATCCACTTTTCTGAACATGTTTCGGAAAAAATCTGAACCATGATTCAACATTGTCGTAATGAGTGTTGCGTTCTATATATCAAACCCAAATATCAATTTTTGAGTAAATATATGAGAAATTTAAAGAGGGTTGAATATTTCAAATTTGAAGCTTTAATGCTGGTTATTATCAGAGTTTATTAGATTAAAGGAAGTGGGGATGTTTTTCAACATTCATGACATTGTTTTATGAGATACGTATACAGACATTCTCTAATTGTTATTTAAATTTCAATGTTGACACAAACCCCAAAGGAAGATATTTTCTCGAATTCATGGTGAATAATTTCCCCCGTATTTAAGAATGTTTCTTTGAGTATTTGAGAATAGAACAAATGGAATCATCCTTATGGTACTAAGAATATCAGAACTATCCAAGTTGAACTTAAGATTTAGACTGTGTATTTGTGGAGAAGATTCAATGAAGCATTAGTTATTTTGTATGGATAAATTTTTCTATAATAAAAAATTATACACATATAATATTCAGTATAATATTTCCTATTGGGTGATACAAGGTGTCTATCATGATTTTCTATAAGTATTACTCACTTGTTCATTATCGTGGTTTTCTATAGATGCATGGGATTGGTTGTGGAAAGGACATAGTATCTCACATTGAGGATGAACCTCATAAATTAGGTATGGATTACATTCAATAAAATTCATTAATGCCGATTTATTTTTTATAGGATGATAATGAAATTAATCTTAATAGGTTATAGGGGTTATGATTCTTAATGTTTTGAAACTTATATAATGTGAACAATTGATTTAACCCCCTAGTGGTTATACGATCCTTGAAATTTAAATCTTACTCTGTGAAATTTATATCAAAAACAACTTTTTATGACTTATGGGAAAAAATATATTAAAATGAATTATTAAATCCATAAAATAATTATAAGTCATTACAATTATATATCTACATTTTTCAATGCTAAAATTTTCAAAGCATTTATCCAATATAAAAAATTAGTCATTAAACCTCAAAAATAACTCCACCTGATCAACAATAATATTTTACATCCAAATTGTTTACATAGAAATAGTGAAAAAATTTCCAAAACCTAAAATATTCATATGTTATGCATAGAGTCCTTATCAACTTTTGGATGGGGAATCAATCCATGTGGCCATACCAGCTGTGATGTATTTTGACTCGATATTAGGGAATAACATTTTCTATAAAAATATCACTATAATTTCTATAAAATTTCCAAAGTGAAATGACCATTAATTAACTCAACATCATAGGTATGATAACCCATAATGTTTACCAATAACTTCATAAAAATTGATGTATCATTATTATATCAACATCAAGAAAGTATTGAGGTTTATCCACCCTAAACCATGTGTTTTCTAAGAATGTTAACATTCCACTATCACTTTTCATGGTCATTGTTACTATACAATATATTCTCTAATTTCTTAATGAAAAAGTTGAAAATAAAGTAATTATACTTTACATAATTCTCATTACCATAATATCATTGTTATAACACTCCTAGACTATAATTCCCAAATCCAGAAAATAAACATTAATAATTCCACTAATGTTGTAGTAATATAATATGGTTGCCCTTATCCATTAACATTATTTGAATTATATTCACTTAGATATTAGGTAATTAATTTTCATAGTGAACCATATCGTTATAGTTGAAGTATTTCACATTGGATGATTCATTATCGTTATTTAAATCCCATGCATAGTTTCCTTTCACTCCATTTATGTAGAAAATAGTCATTCTATTCAATCAGGTGACAAATTGATTCATTCAATAACTGTTAATAGGGAAATCATTATTTCCATTCTTCTATTTATACATATTTATTACCCTCTGTATTTTATTCTTTATTCTCATTAAATCCGTTAGACATAGAGAATTATTTTCCATTCATTATTGATCTTTGGATTACATACATAGTATATATAATATACTATTGACCTTATATGTTTTGATTTCACCATAAAAATATTTTTATAACCCATTTGTTTTAGAAACATTAATTTTATATATATATCCTCTTGTTTCTTTGGATGAAACTCCATTTCTATGAAGAGAACCATGAAACCCTTCTTGTCAATTTTTTCTATTTATTCACTATCCGCCGTTTTTTAATCTGTAACCATTATTGATTAAAATCTCATGAGATATGATTTTCTCCCATAAAAAATTTCACCCATTAATTGCTTCCCAAATAGTATAATATATTCTCTATTGAACATATCCATAGCTATGATACAAATTTATTCTTAAATACATTAAAAGATATAGGTTTATAAATCATAATACATTCGTAAATAATTTTACATTCAGGAGGATAAACATGATGCATTGTATGGATAAGGTAATTACACAAAACATGAGTCACATACCAAAATTTCATGCTAATTTTATTTCTTATAGATATAGATCAATCTCCATCCTTATTAACATTATATGGAGTGAAATACAAAAAATGGATATTTTAATTAACACAATTTATTTTCCTTATTCAATGTGTGTTTTATTTTCATTAGTATACATTTGACCAGATAACAATATTATGAAACATTATGTATAATTAAAATTATATTGAAATAATTAATATAAACTGAAAAATTTACCGACCCATAATTTCATATACATAAATATGGTTTCATTGGGAATGGTTTCAAATAATAAAATTATTACAAATCCATACTGATCGGTTGTAAATTAAAAATTAACCACAATAAAAATATTCCTCATGAGTGTAAAATCGGGTTCCTAGTAAAGCTTGTTTTAATATTCCAGGTATCACTCGAGTAATTGCTGAAGCACAATTTTTGGAGTTGTTAACACGATGTACATCAATTCTAGAATCACATCTTCTTGAATTCTATTAAAATTTACTGTATAACAAAAAAAACCACATAATATCAACCATACTAAAACAATTGATTTTATTTTATACTTATTATAATTGATCATCGGAACATTGTTTTACATATAATTTTTTTTCCCTAAATCTAGTTCCAAATATTTTTAATAAAGTTCATGTGATATAAAATATAAATAATATTACCCAATTATCCTAGAGTGAGTAGTTACATTATTACAATGGCATAAGATATAAGGAATTGATACCGTAGGGTCTAAATAGTATAGTTTTCTTAGTAAATTATATAAATACTTAAAATTCACATTATAATTGAAAACCAAAAATCACATACGATTTTCTATGATAACATAAATATTCTTAGTAAGATATCCATTCATAATAATAATAATAAACTTCATAGTTAATAAGAAAGATAAATCATATTAAAGGGATGGTCTCATGTGATTAGTAATGGTATATGTACATTGAAATCCATGAATAAATAAAAATAAAAAATATTTAAAGATAAATAATTAAAACAGATCTAATTTAATAAATAACTTGTGGATAATAATGAAAGAATAAATAATGATCAAATAATTCAATATATTTAATAACATGATATTGAATCATTTCCATGGATATAACAACTAATTTCATAATTATATGGATATCAATGAATAATATCATAATGAAGAAATTTATAAATTCAGGCATCATAGTCATACTAGCAAGGCATAATGGGGATACATCTTATATAAATGGGAAAGGCTTCATCCAAAAACCATAGATAGTTAATCTCATGGTAGCAACACATGAATTGATGGGATATACCAGGATCCACCTATCACAAATAAAATCTAATTCATCCTAAAATAAAATTGGTGAAGAAATATAAATATAATAACTTATTTAGAAAAAATAGATTAGGAAATGATAATAAATACCATAATCAATAAATATAATCATAAACCACCAAATCAGGATATAATGGTATAGAACTGGTATACATATAGTCAAAATGATATCAACCAATCCATATAAATAATAAGAATCATATCATTAAATCATATACCTAGTAGACTATATGTACAATAATGTAATGTTTTCATCGATGAATGCGCATTGTATAAGATTTTTATTGAAAATGTCCCTGTGGAAAATATCCTTTTTCAGAACTATTATTTTTAAAACTAGAAGGGAAAAATATTTAGAATAGAATTTTCCTTTAAAATAAGATTTAAATGTTATAACAGAGTCTTTAAAATGTTTATTTTTTCTTATTTTTGTAAATTAAATACATTTCATACATTATAAAATAATGATTACTTTAATATTTTTGGTAAAATGAATATGATTCATGTTTGAAAAATTACATGAATTTTCCATTAAAAAATAATTCAATGATTAAAATTGTGTTAAAAATATATTATGTAAATAAATTGAATTTTTTTTATATCATTGTGAAAAATTATTATAAATCAATAATTTGGAAGAAAATTAATATCCAAAAAAAGTTATAATAAAAGTAATCATTTATATAAAACATTTTCTAAATCATGTTAAGTATCAAATAGAGGAAAAATTTGTACAAATCCAAAAAAGGGCCATGAATAAACTGAGGAGATAAAAATATGGTGTTTCATTAGTGGTGTATTATAATATTCCAATAGTAGAACCATGTTAATAAAAAATAATGATAATAATTGTCTTATATCATACAACCTTAAATCGTTGTAAAACATTGAGTTGTAATTCCAATGAAAGAAATAACCATAAGTGAAACATTAAAAACCCAATATATTATTTTATTTATATATATTTTATATAATAGGACATATATGGCATTTCACCTTTTTGATACATAATGTTTCATTTCGTATTACAAACAGACTATCTTTAATGTCTATTGTCCTTGAAATAAGGTACATAATACAAGAAAAAATAGTACATTATTTTAATACTATTTAAAGTGTTAGTGAAAAGTTCATCCAATGATCAAATACTACATATCATTTCTTGGGGACATACATCAAAGGAAATGGTGAGAATACAGACCATAAAGGTAAAATAGGGAAAATAATTTACATGTAAACTTGAGTGAATACAAAAAGAAAATGAGAGAATATCATAAAGGCATGTGAAAGTGGAATATCAGAAAAATAATAACATTTATCATCTGTTGAAAAATTGATAAATCATTTAATTTATAAAATCATAAGCATAACACCATTGTCCATACCCAAGGTTTCATACAATTTACCAAGGTTATTAACTAAGTTATCAAAAAACATGTTATCTCTATAGATTAATTTCATTACCCATGGAATTAGTGAACTATTAATGCTCCCCATTAGTATGTATTTATTTTAATGTGATCCACATATATCATAATAAAATAATTCATTAATAACCCTATGATAATAAAAGAAATTTGTTTTATATAAAAGTTGTGACTTTATAAAAAATTATTAAAACATGATCAAATTGACATTCAATACCCACGAAAAGGTAATGTGGGACTTATATATTGCAATTATAGAAAATTTTTTAAAATATTTATGTTCTTATGATTACCCCTAGAAAGTAAATATATTTTTGTATTCACATAATAAAATTAGATAATTTATTAAGGAAAAAGAGTGAGATTTTGAGATGGAAATTCAACATCATAATAGTTATACAACATAGTTTTAGACAAATATAAAAATAGAGGGGATATGGGTAACCCATTATTAAAAGAATTAGAATATATTATACGTTTATATTAAAATGTATGGAAGAACGCTTTATGTAATCTTGAATGACATACCACATAGAAGTGAACATTAATATAAATAAGAAGTTTAGAATTCCCTTACCTCTAAAATTAACTTCTAAAACTCTAGAAAAGGGACCTTGATGGATTTAAGACATAATGGGATGACTCATTGAGAGGTAAAACTATCATATAGTTTAGTTTAATGAATATGGAATGTTTGAAAAAGAAGGAATTTCATGGTATTTGTAATAAATGAGAGGTGGTTTTAATTTAAATTTTTAAGGACTCCACATCAGTGGTTTTTTAAAAACTATGTTATTTATCATTGTACATAACATTGTTTTGGACATATTTGACACATCATATAATATTTTAATCCAAATGAGTTGACCAGAATTTAAATAACACATTATATAATTTTGATTAAATAATATATACTGAAGACAGAAAAACTGCAATTTAACTATTCAAAAAAAAGAAAACATATTTTAAAAATATCATAAATTCACCCTAACATAATATTGTTATTTGGAATTAATAAATTTCACCATTTTAGGAAAATTATTTTCTAGTAATGATACATTTATTGTTTTTATAATATCATTTTACTAGATAAAATGCTAATACATAACTAATACTTTCTAAAATTGTTATTTACTTATTCTTTTCTATCACATTTCCATTCAAGATGCCTAAATTATATTTATATTTACAAATTTTTGGTAAATATTACATTTGGAATAATACTATTCATTTGGGTAATATTAATATACATAATTTTCTATTCACAAAAAATTATGTTGAACATAGTAGACTCTAAATTTTTTACTAATCATAATTGTATGTGTCTGTTTATTTAAAATCAGCACTGATTATTAATTATTTATTATGAAAAAAAATTGTAAACCTTTTTTAAATATTCATAAATAGTATAAAACAACATAGAAGAAAATAAAAATTCATTAAATATATATATTTTGACATTAGAAACTCAAAAATGAAGGATATTTTACTATAAAAATAAATTTCAATTTTATTTATAAAAAAGGAATACACAATGAAAATAAAGATTCATTACATATCACATTATAACAACTATGTACGGCCTAAGACTATGGTTTTAAATGGTTATAGAATATTTATGGGTCTTGGAAAACATTTCCAAGTGATTATTTCTATCAACTTGAACATAACCCATATGTAATTACATTCAGGCTTAATATGTTGAAACTCAGCATTGGAGTGGTCATCAGAAAACCCAGTGATGCTACATATTTACCATGATCCGAAAATTGGTCTTCGTACAACCAAATTATACTAGATGCTGGCATCAACACTTGTTTCAAAATTAACTATTCATTATTATGTCAATTTTAAAAAATAATTAAAATTCATAAAATGTTTAGTTGTTCCAATAGTCATTTTGTCCCATGGACATATAATGTTAAAAACTAGATTGTCACGTTTAATTTATAAATATATATTTTTTATTTATTGTGACATAGAAAGATAGGATTTTTCTTAAAACAAAATATTGTTCAAATGCTCATGTTTTGACATACATCCAACTTAAGAAATTTCATACCTGAAAATTTAACTCGTAGACATAGAGGAGAAAAGGTGTGGGTACATCTACCTTACATACTCCTCTAGTTCCCACATGGCTTCTAAAGTATTTTTGGTTCCTCCACAACACTTTAAAAAGGTGTATAGTCTTGTTTCCTAGAACCTGGCCTATACGATCCCAGATCTGCACTAGATGAACCTTATATGATCACATATTTCATAGGCCACTCCTTCTACAAGATCACATATTTCATAGGGGGAAGATATACATAGAACTGAGCTTCCCTTTCTTCCCAATCCTCCTGAATCTCTTCAAAGATGAAATTCAATGAAAGACATTGTTACCAAAATAAAATTCTGAGTCCCTTAGATGGTTTTCATCATTGATATTTAGTTGAATCAGAGAAACCATAATGTGTTGTTGGATGGAATTATCTTTTAATTCATCTCTTGTAGATGATCAAGCCCATGAATATTTCTATCCCTATCTTTATCGCAATAATTAAGAGTTCTACATCGCTTCAAATATGGATCTTTACTAGGTTCTATTTGAATACTCGAGTGGAAACTATTGTTAGTAAGAAAACTCAACAAATTGGAAATTTTGATCCTATCCATTGTTAAATTCCATGAAGCATGATCTCTGCATGACCTTCAGTGTCTCAATGGTCATTTCAGATTGGACACTAGTTTGGTGGTGATAGGCCGTACTATAATTCAATTTGGTATAAATATAATGTTGAATAATTCTCTATAATTTTGTTGTGAACCTTTTCCCACTTCTATGCTTGTATGTGTAGTGGTTGTAATAACCTATAAAATGATGTCACCTTACTTTCAATTATTGACATACCGACCCCCTTTTAGTGTAGTTAGAAATCTCTATTTTTATATTATCCCACCAATAATGATCACAATGGTCCCTTTACATTTTTGTACTTCCAAGATACATATATAAAGTAGATCTATAAGATATATCCATTATCTTATTCTTTATATATGAAATATATGAAACACATTGACTTGTATGAAATTTTAGTAAACATTCTTGATCAATATAGAACATTGGGAACATCCCAACCTTCACAGCTACATCTGTCTTTTGTATTAAAATGATCTTCTTTCATAGAATTCTTGATCATATCTTGTAATTATGGTAGATAAATCATTTATTAGGGAAAATGATGCCCCTTCCCTTAAAATTCCCATTTCTATCTTTACTAGGCTACCGATAAAATTATCCCTTTTATTCCTTATAATCTCTTGTAAAATAGGTTATTTCCTACTTAGTGAATTAGTGAATTTGTTTTCCCTTTCTGGATAATTTTGAATTTAAAAATCATAGTCTTCATGATGAAAAAACCATATCCTTTTTCATATGTTCAATTTATTTTGTGTAAAAATATAGTCCATACTATTATGGTATTTTTATATACCACACTGATTCGCATAATAATAGTTCCCCCATTTCTACATTAAAAAAACATATCCGACTCTAGATAATGTGTAGGATAGTAATGGTAATGTGTCTTGAAATGTCGAGATGTATAAGATACCACGTAATCATTTTTCATTGGATGAACACAAGACCTTTCATGTGTGTGTCTCTAAAAATAATTAATCCTTCTCTACATGTGGGAAGAGTTAACTCGAGTTTAGTTAACAATATATTTGATATCTCTCAGATACACACATCCAACTCATTTTTCTAGCTAATCATAATCCCTTTATTTGTTCACATGGTTATGGATTAGAAAATCTGGAATGGTTTTTCTAAAACATCCTATAATATCCCACTAATCAAAGGAAACTAAAAATACTAGTTATTTTTGTAGGATAAGGCCACCTTTATACAATTTTTTTCTTTTTAGGGTCAACTATAATTCCAGCATTGGATACAATGTTCCCTATGAAAGAAACTTTTTGTAACCAATACTCACACTTGATGAACATTACAGAAATCCTATCTGTTTGTAGTGTTTGCAAAATAACACTTAGATTTTCCGCATGCTCCAAAATAGTTTTAGAATATATAACAATATCATTAATAAATACTACCAAAAAATTATCAAGTTATTCCTTAAAGACTCTATACATAAAATCCATAAAAATAGTAGGTGCATTATTTAGTTTTTATGGCCTAACCACTAACCCATAATTCCAATATCTTGATCAAATGGTGGTTTATTGAAATATCTTTATTCTTTTCCCTTAAATGATAATAGCTATGTCAATGGTAATTCTTGGAGATGAATTGAGCTACACAAAACAGGTCAAATAAGAAATAAATTCATTGAATATGGTATTTTTTAAAATATGATCTCATTCAATTCTCTATAATCAATACATAACAGCATTGATCCAAATTTCTACTTCAAAAAGAGATATGATGATCCCCTAGGAGACATAGTCGTTCGGATATACGCCTTCTCTAAAAGATCATGTAATGGCTTATTTATTTCTTCTAGGTCCACATTTTTCATTCTATATGGGGTCTTTGATGTCAGATGAGTTCTAGGTAGGAGTTCAATAGAGAACTCTACCTATATTTTTGGGAATGATCTACATAAATATTTAGGAAAAGTGTTAATGTATTTCTAGAGGATGGTAATATTTTCTATATGTACACTATAATTTTTTTATTCTTCTTCACCAATAGTATCCATAATAAACATTATAGGAGGTTCATCTAGACAATGAGCTGTTTGAGATATCTCTCCATTTGAGCTATATGTAGGTCATCTATTCAAGACTACAGAGATTTCCATTCCTCTTCATTTAATCTACTCTTTATACCTTGAGATCCATTATCAACATAATATAATGTCAAGTCCCAAAATGGGAATAACTACTATATTTGGGATATGATTGTTCTCACTATAGTAAATAATATTGTTTCTAATCATAGTTTATTCTTGTATAATACCTATTTGTGTCTTGACTAATAACTCTACCATTAGAAATTCAAGGGTAGATTGAAAATTAATTTAAAACTAGGAGGAAATAATTGAACACAAAGAAATAGAATAAAAATGTTCTCGCATTCTATTGGATAACAACTAGAGTATATTCCACCACATTAGTTGGATCTTACACATCAGCTACCATTTTAAAAAATGTATGGTCTTGCTCTGTTGGTCTTTTCTATGGTAGGTAGTGATTCCCATCCACTACCCTTAGATTTAGACAATGATTAGAAATGTTCACAAATGATACATACTTAAAGAATTAAACATTAGGTTGGGCATGTAATATCTTCCCATAGATATCAGTGTTAGGAATTTGAGGCATCAACTTACTACAACAATTCGATGCTATAACAACCTCTTTCTTTTTTACATTCATAAACATGATTTGTTACATAAAAAAAATTTCTAATATCAAATAAATGATCTGGATGTATATTTTCTCTGGGGCTTAGGAATATGACAAAAAAATAAATAATAGAAATAAAAAATATATTGAAAGCATTTTATTAGAAGACTACTACATGTAGTCATTCATACCATTGCATAGGATAACTTGAGGACATGCATATGAAAACAGTGCGCTATAAAGCATAGTAGAGGAATAAACATGGAAGGAAATGAGTAATACATAAAATATTTGAAAATTCACATATCAAGGGAGAATAAGAGAAAAATGAACATTAAGGTATGATAATTCATGATAATCATAACAAGGAAATGTGGCATCAACACTTAACATTGATTTAACATGATCCAAAGTTCATTGCACATGAAGCATGAGTAATTAATATATTCACATAAAGCACGAGTAAACCCTCATTTCACATAAATTAGCATGATTCAACAGTCAATGAACATGACATATCATGATACTATACGTTACCCAATGCATTAGAGCTCTATCTGGGCATGCCCTTCATAAACATTTCATTTCATGCATAAGTGTGCCACATGGGTGATAAAAAATGGATTCATTAAACATCATAATTTATTCCACGACAGTGGAGTGTAGAATTCATAAATTAAGCACTCTAAACAATAAATAAATGTTAATAAAGGTGAATACCCTTGATAGAGAAATCGATGTGGTATTTACTAAACAATGACTTTGCCATCGAAAATCGTGGGGCAATTTCAGCAGCGTAATGATGTGACATAAGAACTCCTAATAATGGTTTATGAGAGAGAAAGGGGTGTATCATAATGTTTATATGAAATATAAAGTAAGGGGGTCATATAGATACATCTCCCATTCAATTTTAATTGAATTTAGATTCATTATACAAAATATTTACATGAATATACATGAAGAGAGAGAAATTTCTTACAGAATTATGGAATGGTAACATGTATACATGGAAGGAATCGATGAGAGATAAATCGGTTTATCATCACTGAAACATAAAAAGTACTGTATAGGGGTGGTTCAAAATCATACCCCAAAATTTATAATTGAAAATTAAGGGGCGTAACAATGTTAGGATTGTTTGATAAAAATAGGAATGATGGAATCCCATACTTGGAAATGTTATCCCAAAGGCTTATGAGAGGCATGAGAGTGGCTTCATTGTAACATGGGGTTATTTGGGAGTATTATAGAGACAGGCAAGAAGAATTAGTACAAACTTTAAATGATTTTAGTGTAAAGGAAGTTGGACCATGGGTGGGTTTATATAGGAATGAAATGGAAATTCCTCATTATTTATGTTTGGGACACCACACATTAAACTAATCAAAACCACAAACCAGGCAATGGTAATTCCCCATGATTTTTTTGAAAGGGGAGTGAATGAAATATTTTATATTTCCAATGGCTGAAATTTTTAATATAATATTGTTGTTTATGTGGAGTTGATTCACACTCTCATTGAAAACATTTGAAAAAGACCAAATGTTTTATAAGCATTAAAGGGTCCACGAAACTTTTTTAAAATAAATCAAACAAACCGAAAATAACAATTTTTAATGGTAAAACATATATTTACCAAAAATTATGTTTAGAGTTTTTTAATACATCACTATTGGGTCATTATTATGTCATAAAAAACTTTATATATTTAAACAGTACTTAATTTTTACCCAAAAAATTAACTCTCAGAAAATTAGGAAAAATTATCCATTGGATAACTTCAAAGTCCGGGTTTAAAAAATAATATGAATTTTATCTAAATTATTTTATAAATATGTGAATTTTTACAATTAAAATAAAAACTGACGTTTATCGAAAAATCATGGGTTTTGAAAAAAACTACTTTCAAAACGTAATATAAATTACAATTCCATTCATAAAATTATACGATAAATTATATTTAATGAAAATTAATTTAATAATAATAATAACAGTAATTTATTAAAAAAAATTAATTCAAAAATCCATTAATTCATTAAAATAAATTTCTTAGTTGAATATTAACTAATAATACTACTCGTGCTTTAAAAAAAATTTACAATGTAACAATGATAAAAATAAAATATATTCTCTATAAAAGAATTATGTAAATAATAATAGTTATATGGTTTTGTTACATAACCTCCTAAAACACCTGCATAAGACCTTAATGTGAGGTGAGTGATGGTGACAGACTCTTGGGGTGTCTGAGATAGCATTTCACGAGTGGTAATCTCTATCTACTTCCACTTTTCACGAATGTGGTTTCTCTAAAGCAAATTGTATTAAAGATTTCCTTGGTCTAGGTCAAGAGTAAGGCCCAATAAAACCACCTCCTTTTTGAGCTCCTACAAATGGGCTTCTTATGGGGCATGTCATCTGGATGTGGCCATCACATCCTTTGTCTATGTAAATTGGATATGTTAAAGCCCTATATTTATACTAATATTGTGATCACTATTCAACGAATATATTATTAATGGTCAAAATCCATTAAGGTATTTTATAATCCAAAACCTAGAAACAATTAATTACATATGTTTTACATAACCATAAGTGGAAATTTAAATAGACAAAGGGGAATTTTCATTCATTAATTTTTGGGTCATTACAATCATCCCCCCATAAGAAGTTTTGCACTAAAAATTTCCCATTCCTACACTAAAACAGATGTGGGTAACTTTGCTTCATCACTTCCTCTTATTCCTATGTCACTTCTTCAAACTTTTTTGTTTCTCCAAAAGTCATTCACCAGTGGAATTGTCTTATTTCGTAGAACTTTTTCCCTACGATATAAGATCTTCACTCGTAGCTCCTTGTAAAAATGATCATTATCTAGGTGTACTAAATCAGAATGGAGTACATGTAAAGTGTATAGGTTGTACTTTTTTAATAGGGATTCATGAATGTTATCATGTACATTGGCCAAGGTTGGTGGAAGTACTAGTTAATAGGCCACATACATGACACAATCAAAAATCATTAAGTAGCCGATTTACCTAGGACATAACATCCCCATCTTTCAAAACCTCATGAAATTCATTCATATTGATATGCGTAGAAATACCATCAATATGATGTTAAAATCATGGTATCATCGATAGTTATCTACATAACAAATCTATCGACTCTGGGATGCCTTGATATGCTGCTGAATTGTTTTCACCTTATCCCCCATTTCTTCAACTATTTCTTGGCCTAGAAGCTTATTCTCACTGATATAATTTTAGCATTCCAAGGTTCTACAAATTTTCCCATAAATGGATTCATAATATTCCATTCAGATGCTCGAGTAGAAACTATTATTATAGGATAATTCAACAAGATGATGATATTGAAACAATCCTCTTTTAAAGTCCATTGAACATTATCTTAACATGTCTTCAAGTGTCTAAATAGATCATTATGATTGGCCCTCAGTTTGAGGATGATAGGCTATACTGATATTTAGTTCAGTATCCAATGCCAATTGATGACTCCTCTAAAAGATATTGGTGAATCTTGGATCCCGATTGGATACAACACTTAGTGGTACTCCATGCAGCTGTACCACATCTCTGAAATATATACGTTCCATTTGATCTAATGGGAAAAAAATGAAAAATGAAATGAAGTTTACTAACATTGTAAGATGGTCTATAACATCCCAGAGTGCATTTCTGGCTTTTTATGTATTTGTAAGTCTATTGACAATGTCCATGGTGGTGTTCTTCTATTTCCATGCTAGTATAGGAAATGGATCCATCATCCCCATAGACTTCTTCCTCTCTTTCTTAATTTTCTGACACACCAGGCACTTTGATGTATACTCAGTGATCTCCTAGTTCATATTTTACCACAAATAATTCTCTCAGAGATCTCAATACATCTTTTTTTCCAAGGTGAATATTGAAATTAGAACTACGTGCATCATCAAAAAGATTATTCTTTAGCTCCGGACCTCTAGAAAACATAATCATTTCCAAAATCTCATTCCCTTCTTTATTAACATTGAACTCCGAGTATTTCCCTCTCTTGACAGATTCCACATGCTTCTAAAATCCCACATATTCCTTTTAATCATCCTTAATTCTTTCTAAATTATATTTTTGATCAATTATTTCTGAAAGGATTGATGATGTTCCCATCTTTATGATTCCCATGTCCATCTTCATCAATTCTACAAAGACTGGAACCTTCTTAATTCTAATCAATGATATAATCATTGGGTCCCTTCTACTAAGAACATATTCCACCTTGTTCTCTTTCCCATTGTGGTAATGGATTAAACCGTCATAGTCTTTGATCAGTACTAACCATCTTCATTAGAGCATATTCAACTCTTTCAGTGTGAATATATAATTGAGGCTTTTGTGGTCCGAATATATTTCAAAATTCTCCCCAAAGAGATAATGCCACAAATATTTTATAATGAAGATCACCACAGCCTACTCTAAATCATGTGTTGGATAGTTCTGCTCATGAAATTTCAATTTCCTTGAATCATAGGCAATTGAATTATCATTTTTCATCAACACATAGCCCATGACCAACTTCAAAGCACCACTGAATACCACAAAATGTATCCAACCTGTGGGTAATGTGGGCATGGGAGAAGTGATAATCCTCCTTTTAAATGCCTTTATTTCATTCATTGTATTCATTAATCCATTAAAACATTACTCCCTTGTGAGTTATCTTGGTAAGAGGGTTGGAAAAATGTGAGAAATTTCTCACAAATCATTGATAATGTTTATATATCCCCAGAATTCTATAGATATCTATTACTGATGATGGCCTTAGCCATCCCTCTATTTCAGCTCTCTTAGAGGGATCCACATATATCTCATTGCTTGTGATGATATGGCCCAATAGTGAGCATACTTCAACTCAAACTCACAATTCTTGTACATTGCATATAGCTTTTCTTTTCACAAGGTATCTAGTATAGTTGGTAGATGCTACTAAAGAACCTCCTTGGTATTAGAGTATATTATAATGTAATCTATAAAGACAACAAAAAATTGTCTAGGTAATATCTATACACTCTATTATTCATGATCATATAAATTTCCAGATCATTAGTGATTCTCAAAGGCATTACTATGAATATTTAGTGCATGCATCATGTACAAAAAAATCCTTGTGGGTTTCTTCCTTGTTCACCATTACTTGATAATATACCTAGCATAAATCTACCGTGTATAATTATTGTTCTCCACAAATTTTATTGAACAAGTCATCAATTCGTGGGATATGATACCTGTTAATTATCATGATTTTTTTACGCTCAAGATAATCGATTCAATAGCACAATGACCCATCCTTCTTCTTGACAAAGAGGACTGGTTCACCCAATTGTGAAGCACTTGGGCACATAAATCCTTAATAAATATTCTCTTGTAGTTTTTTCATCAGCTCCTCAAGCTCAACAATAGACATTCTACATAGATTCTTGGATAATAGAAACACCAAAGGTATAAGATCAAATGATAATTCAACATTTCTTCTTGGAGGAATACCATTTAATTCATTGGGAAAAAATTTAGTGAATTTCCTCATAATAAGCCTATATTCAAGGATGGTTGCCTCTTTAGACTCAATAAACAATGACAGATCTGCGAGGTCATAATGTAGTAATATCCTTGTTTGAGATGATAGAGCTCAAAAAGATTCATCTTCCTCCTTACACTTGTAAAAAATCAGGGGGTTTATTCTTCATTTGGATAGTGATTTCCCTCTCATGGAAATTTATGTTGGCTCTATATAGGGAAATCCAATCCATGTCCTGAATTGCATCAAATTCTACTAGAGAGAGTATGATGAGGTTCGTCAGGATGTTCAATCCACTGATTATGATAGGGGAGGAGTTATATTCATGGGTTTTAATTATTTCCCAAATTTCTGTAATCAATGACATATTTTCATCCATGATTTTTGGTGGTGTTGGGATTATTCTAATTAACATTAGGGGTATAAAATAATGTGTATAAAATAAATAAAAAATTTCATTCTCTATTTATGAATGAATAAATAGAGTACCTATCACCACTTTCTTTTCAGGGTTCACTTTGGATGTAGTGATTGAAAAATCTTGCTCTTGCTACCTTGGAGGTTGTTGGTTGCCTCTGAAAACACATGGCATAGAGAACTGATTTTCAAGATGCCATGGCTCATTGAATTTGAATAAATGAACAACTCGTTGAGAGTCAAATGAAGAGTTTCATTCCTCTATCGCAGCCAAGGTGTTTTTAGAACCTAACAGCTAGGTGTCCAACTCTTCCACACATAAAACATTTCCTTGTTCCCTTCAAGCTATTTCAATGTGCTTCATTTTGCACCTTTGGAAGGTGGGTTATGGATAATCATACCACCATTGGATTTATCCATCGGATCACTAGAAGTGAAGTCCACCTTACACTTCAAATCCCCATCATACCATGGAGATTCACTGATATTCATTTTGACATTGAGGGAACATCTGATAATTTATTCATTATTATCGATGTAAGGGATCACCGGGGCTTTCCGCAGGCATTGTTTCATCCCACCAAAGAAGCATTCAACCTTGCATTTGGGGGTAATGACAATTCTAGAGGTGTATCATGAATTCCTTGTGTAGTTCTCCTCATACACTCTGAAAGATTCATTGTCTTTTTTCTTTATGGAAGGGATGTCCCTTTCCATCTTATGTTAGAGGGTGTGTGGAAAATATTTATCAAATACAATCTTCCTAAACTCTTTCACTTCTATTGCTTAGATATCCTCCATAGACATCATATTTATGATCAATTTCATCCATTGATCAGGTTCACCCTCCATATGATATGAATCCAGAAGAACCTTCTCTTATTCGAGACATTGATGTATGGAGAATATCTTTTCAATGGAGTAGATCCATTATTCGACGATTGAGGGTTGATATAATCAATTAAAAGTAGGAGGCCTTTTTCGGATGATTCTTTCGTTAGAAAACATGTTCTTTCATAGGTGGGGTTGAACGTTCATCTTGACCTATGTTTCTATTAAAATCTAGAGTTAACTGAGAGAGAATCATGACAAAGTTCTTGATTCCTGCTCCAATTGTATTAGGAATCTCTATAGCACAGTCATCACATTGATCATCAAATCGGTTGAAAGCCTGAGTCCCCCTATTACCATACATTAGCTAGAATAAATGAAAAGGTATCGGTTACACATAAAGGGTAATCCAATGAAAAAATAGATGACTTATAAATTAATTTTATATCCTTAACTTATGAATCTATTTTCTTAAATCTATGTTATCTATGATCTAGTTTCTAATATATATTAATAGAGAATTTTTATAATTCCTTAAATAATTGTTCATAATAAGATTGTGAATTTTCCAATTCAAATCCCTTGAGAGTATCATAACCTAGAGTGTAGCAAGGCCATTTTTCATATACTATGATACCCTAGGTCAAGCCCGAAACTCCTTTTCTGTTTTTCCACCCCTAGGTACATCTGTGCCAATGTCGCCTCTACCAGCTCGAATCCTGACAAATATATATTAGCTTGATAAACCAATTACTCAATACCCAAAAAAACATAGAGATGTTTTTATTTGACATATTCTTGTCTCTAAGGCTTCACTAGGGTTTTCTAATCCAAATCCCAAAAATAACTAAATCAATCCTATGATACCTACTATAAAAACCCTTCTATTTATTACACACATAAACATGATTTATTACATAAAACATTCACTTGATATAACATAAGTGGTAGAGAGGTATAGTGTATTTTGGGATTAGTAAAATTACATTATATCATAAATAATAGAACACAACATCTTTTTGAAAACATTCTTTACATAACCACTACATTCCCTCGTACATAGCATTCCATAGAATAACCTTGGGATGTGCATAATAAAAGGGTGAGCTATAAAGCCTAGTAATGGAATAAACGTGAAATAACATGAGAAATACAGTAAATGTTATAAAATAGGGATATCAATGGATCACAAGATAAAAATGAACATAAAGGAATGATAAAGCATGATAATCATAACATGGAAATGTGGCAACAACACTTAACATGGAATAAGCATTATCTATGACTCATTGCACATGGAACATGAGTAATCCCTCATTGCACATAAAGCATGAGTAAACCCTCATTTCACATGAATTTTCATGATTCATCACTCATTTCACATGATATATCATGTTATTATACTTTAACCAATGCATTGGAGCACTATCTGGGCACAACCATCTAAATCATTTCATTTCATGTATAAGTGTGCCACATGGATCATAAATCGTGAATTCTATAAACATCATCACTTATTACAAGATAAAGGAGTGTGAAATTCATACATTAAACTCTTTTTATAATAAGTATATTATCATAAAGGTTAATACCCTTTATAAGAAAATTTGCATGGTATTCACTACACAATGAATTTGGATTGGAAAATCGCCGTGCAATTTCAGCAGTGTAACGGTGTGACATTAGTACTCGTAAAAGTGGCTGATGAGAGAGAAAGGTTTGTATCATCAAATTTATATGAAATTGAATGTAAGGGGGTCATATATATACACGTAACAGCAATTTAAATGGAATTTAGATTCATGATACAAAAGAATTACTTGAATGTAAATGAGGAGATAAAAAATATTTTTGGAATTTCGTCATGGTAATGGGTATACATAGAAGGCATCAATGAGAGTAAAAAGGGTATATAATCATTCAAATATAAAAATTAGAGTATATGGGAAGGTAAAAATCATACCCCAAAAATAGAATTTAAAATTTAAGGGCATAAAAATTATTAGAAACACGGATAAAAATATAATTGAAGGAATCCCTTACATGTAAATGCGGTCCCAATGGCATGGGAGAGGCTTGAGAGAGGCTTATAGGGGGATTGGGGTTCCTTTTAAGGATTCATGATTGAGGAGGGAAGAGTTCGGACGAACATAAAATGCGTTGAGTGTAGAGAAAGTGAGAGACTATTTGGGTTTATATAGGAAAGGAGATGGAATTATTTATTATTTATGATTGGGTCACCACACCTTAAACTAATGAAAACCACAAACCAGCCAATTTTTTTGGCCAATGTTTTTTTCCAAAGGGGATTGGAAAAAATTATTTTATAAGTCCAATGGCTGAACATCTTAAAATAATAGGTTTGCTTATGTGGAGGGGAGTCACACTCTCATTGAAAACAATTTAAAAAGACCAAATGTTTTATAAGCCTTAAAGGTTCCAATAAATCATTGTAAATAACTCAAACAAACCCAAAATCACATATTTTATTTATTAAGCATATATTGGATGATCATAATTTTTATTTTATTTTATTACATCAATATTGTGTCATTATGATGACATAAAATACATTATATATTTAAACAATATTTAATTTTTACCCAAAAAATCTATTATCTCAGAAAATTATGAACAAATCACTGTTGGATAATTTATATCTCTTGATTCAATAAATATTATTTATTTTATCGAAATAATTACCAAAGTATTTTAATTTTTTTACTTTAAAAATAAAAACCGACATTTATCGTGAATTCACGGGTTTTTGACAAAAAAAACATTCAAAGCTTAATATAAATTACAATTGCATTAATAAAATTATATGATAATTTATAATTAATAAAAAGTAATTTAATAATAATAATAATAATAAAATTTTACTGAAATTTAATTTAATTTAAAAATCTGTTAATTCGTAAAAATATAATTCATAGTTGAATATTAACTAAAAATAGTATTTGTGTTTTAAAAACATTTTTAAAAAAATAATAAAAATAATATATATTCCATATAAAAGAATAATGTACATAATTTTAGTACAAGGGTATTGTAACATATCCCTTTAAAACAACAGCATAAGTCCTTAAGGTAAGGTGATCGATGGTGACAGACTCTTAGGGGTGCTCGGATATCATTGCTCGAGTGGTAATCTCTATAAACATCCACTTCACTCATAGGAAGTTCCACTCGAGATTAACATATTCAATTTCTTCTTGAGGTTGGTCAAGATCAAATCCCAATTATGCCACCTCCAATCTGAGTTCCAAAAATGGGAATCGTATGGGGAAAGTCTAATGAATGAGGCTATCACTTCTTTATTAGGAGTAAATTGGATTTTTTAAAACCAATATTTATACTAATCATGAGATCACTGTTCAAGAACTATATTAGCAATGGTCACCATTCATTCCAGTATTTTAAAATCGAAAACATTGATCCAAATAAGTGAATATATTTTACATAACCATTAGAAAACATATAAATAGATGAAGATGAAATTTTATTCATGAATTTTTGGGTCGTTATATGAGAGATATGGAAATCTCTACCACACTTGCAACACTTGTAATTATCGGGTAGACGATTCCCTGAATACACCATCAAACACTTATTACACATATGATATTTCACTTTCTTTCCTCCAATTCACTGACCAAGTTTCCTCCCTAACATTTTCTCTATTTATCTTTTATTTTTATTAGATTTGTGATACCAGTACATCTCCCAATACTCTAGTTCAATGTTGATAGTAGTAAGCATGATATCCTCATAGCTATCATATTTCCGGTTGGCTATATTATTCTTCATATAAGGTATTATGGCATAAAAAATCTATCAGTGATATCATTAGGATCAATGAAAAATCCTAATGAGTAATAGGAATGTATTGTATCATTAAAATTATAGATTCAAATAGAATAATTCTCATTTTTCATCATCTTGAGATACTTATTCTCCATTATTGTTCTCCTCGAATGAGGGAAATAACAATTGAAGAAATACCACTGAAATCTACCCAGTCCAACACTTCAAAATCCATTCATGGCATTGTGTTTTTTATCAGTGGACACATAATCAACGTCTCCCTTTAAGTGGTAAATAGAAAGGTGACCATCTATTTTTCTAAATAGTGGATCCTAGAAAAGATAAGTTCAATAGAGCTGATCCACTGTTCAATAATCAATGTGTTTGTAGATTCACTAAAGGATTATGGTCATTGACATATAAAGGAATCTAAATAATGTATTTCCATTTAGGGTGAAATAGGTTTCTCATCCTGATTCATGTTATTTATAATATCTTGAATCAGTTGGTTTTTCATGCTAATGATAGTTTCCATTCTGGCATTCATCAGAGGTTTATTAGCACATGGTTCATTTCAGTCTCCATTTTCATGGTTCCTTTAATTTCCTATAATTTTCTAAAAGAAAAAAACCTTAGTGAGAAAAAAATTTCAATTTTGAATTTATAAAATTTATAAATGTCATATTACTTTATGCTTAAAAATATTATTCATTAAAAACATTTACATTTTTCTATATATCAATTATAATTATTCAAAAAAATAGTTTCATTATCAAAAAAGCTCTCTCGATAATTTTCAAACAACTGTACAAAAATGCCAATTTTGGTGCACCAGTTCATGTTCGAGTATAGCTCAAACTGGTGTTTTCGAGGTTTACCCCTAGACACATCTCTTCCATAGACACATCTAATTTTTCATGTCTAGATAGGGATCTATTTGTTTTAAACCCAATTACACAACATCTCACCTAAATAATGATATGTTTTCTTATATTTATACTTTTATATATGGTTATTCCATAAGTTTTCATGGAATAGTTTACCCAAATAATGAAACTATCCATTGATAACAGCCATGGAATACACCATTTTTATTAAATAGATTTTTAATTTATATAACAAACTGAGGATCATTAATGACTAGTTTCATAGAAATAAGGTACATAATAAATGAAATTATATGACATTATTTTAACATCTTTAAATGATTTCTTAAATGGTCATCCAATTTTCAATTATTGTATCTCTTTACATGTTTACATACATCAAACAAAATCGTGAACATAAGGCCTTGTAAGTGAAAACAAGGAAAACAGTTAACATGTGAAATTGAGAGAATACAAGATGAACATGAGGAAATATAATAAAGGAATGATAAATAGAAATATTAGGATAATGAAAACATGAATCATATATTGAAAGGGTGTCTACAATTCTTAATATATAAATTGATAAGCACATCACCGTGGATCATCCCTAATGTATTATAAAAATTACTATGGTTATTCACCGAGGTATCATGAAGCATTTCATATTTATAGATTAATTATTTTACCCAAAACATTCTTGTGATATCATGTTGAACACTTAATATGTATTGTTTTTCATGTGAGCCATATATATCATAATAATAAATTTCATAAATAACCCAAATAAAATAAAATAAGTGGGTATAATATCAAAATCACGACCTTTTAAAAATTGATTAATAACATGGTCATTAGGTCATTCATAACTCAAAAAAATTTAATGAGGGTTTTATTTATTTAAATTATATAATTAAATATAAAAAATAAATTTCTCTATCAAATCCCTTATAAATATAATAGCTTTTTATTTTTACCTATTTAAAATAATATAATTTTTGAGAAAAGAAATTGTGATTTTGAGTGTTAAATTGCGTAGCATAACAACTATGCAACATGGTTTTAGAAAACATTAAAAATAGAGGATAAATTTGTCACCCATTAATTAAAGTCAAATAATAGAGTAAAGGGATATAATATATTGTAAATATAAACTTGGTATAGAAACATAATCGACATACCACATAGAATAGATCATTAATGAAAAAAAGTGATGTTGAGAATTCCCTTACCTAGAAGGGTAACTTCCAAAACACTAGTTTCGTGACCTTTAGGGAGTGGGGACATATTTTAATGACTCCTAAAGAGGTAAAAAAATTATAAATTTTAGGGTATTGAATTTTTCATATATGAAAATCACATAATGACATGGTATTTATAGTAAAATATACAATCATTTTTTATATATTTTCAAGGACACCATAGTAGTGGTATATGAAAAACCATGGGCATGCCCAAGGTACTATCCCAAGGATATTTCCACGTAGGAAAACAAAAATATTAATTTAATCCAAATTTATCGACCAGTATTTTAAATTACATATAACATCATTATGACATCATAAAACTCCCTAAAACTCAAAAACTGTAATTTTACTGTTCAATTAAAACCCAAAAATTTTATTAAAATCTCATAAATTCCCCCTAATATAATATTGATGTTTGGAACTAAAAAATAGAAACCATTTTATGAAAATAATTTTCTACATTTGTGAAATTTAATTTTAATGTTAAATCACTACATACTTGAAAAAATACTAAGACATAACTAATAATTTCTAAAACTATTTTTTACATATGCTAATATATATCATTACCATTCAATATGCATAAATTATATTTATACGTACTTATATGAGGTTACGATTCCATTGGTCATATTATTATTCATAAGGATAATATTTATATTCACAATTTACTAATCACCATAAATTATGTTTATTATATCATAATCTAAATTTCATATAGATCACATTTGTATATGTCAGTTTTTAGGAAATCATTTCATATTATTAATTATTTAAAATAAAAAAAATTATTTTAAAATACTCTTTTTTCAATACTCATCAATAATATGAATCATCAGAGAAAAAAACTAAAATGTCAACCTATATTTATTTGGAAATTTTATATTACAAAATGATTGTTATTTTTTCAAAAAAATAAATGAAAATTTTTTATTCAAAAATATTACAAAAATTATTTGAGGCTTTGTTACATATGCCCTTATAACACCAACATAGGACCTAAGAGTAATGTTTTACATGGTGATTGAATTTTGTGGTGCCTCAGTGAACATTTCTCAAGTCATGATTACAATCTACTTAATCATCACTCATATGTGATTAATTTCTAGCTTAATAGGTAGAGGCTCGACATGGGCTTGGTCCAGATCAACATCCTGTTATGCTATCTCTTTCCCCAGATCTGATAAATGGGCTTTGTACGGCCCGTGTATACTAGATGAGGCTATCATCTTGTGTTTATACCTTAATTATACACTATTAGTTTTATTTTAAACAACAATTATAATGTTAAAAATTATTAATGTTTCCAATGGTCATATTCACCGATATCCATATAACAGTACATATCTGATGGTCAAATTTCACTTATTCTAATATATTTTATTTATTTATTATGACTAAGTAATATATAATAATTTAGGAACAAATTATTATTCCAATGTTTGGATTGTTACAAAGTATATAGAAAACACATAATTAAAGTGATAAATAGGGGATATGTCCCCAAAAATGAAACGTTTTATGAGAAACCCTTATCTCGAGTTTGAATTGCATTTTATGTGCACAAATATTATAATATGGACTATGGTAAAATAATCGCATACCATAATAGATAAGAAACCATAATAAATATATGATCATTATACATATATTATTTAACCATAATTATAAACTATATACCAAATATGATTAAAATATAATATTTTTACAACCTTATATTAACAAATAATAATTATAATCAATATTTTTGGTGATAATTACTTTATTAATGATGATGGTTTTAGTTTAAAGATTTTATTACATTTAAATTGATCTTGGTAAATTAGTCTATTTATTTGAAATTATAAAGACTGAACCTTAAAATATAACATAATCATCAATTAAATTAATAATTCTCACTGAAGATCATTTCAGGCTTAGAGTTTAAGAGAACTAGTCCATAACAATTAAATTAAATCTTAATGAAATTACAACATAGACACTTCTACTCAATTTCAATGTTTTCATAAATTAAAAACTCAAAAAAATCATGTCTTATTCTATGTTTTAGAAATCATGAATTTTCTATGATCATATCCTTGACTTTATTCATATTTACGTCCTGTAAAAAACATTTCCAAACATTGTATGAGCATAAAAAGATTTGTATGGGTTATAAAATAAGTAAATAATACATTAACCCATTAATAAATACAAATCAATAAAACGTTACATTTCAATCATAACATACCTCATGAAATGAAAAGATTTATGAATAACACCCAGAAATCATAAATCATAAAGGCATCTTGTGGAATCCATATCAAACATACATTATAGAGTTTATAGATTTGAATGGATGAATATTTGGAATACCTATTAGAGTACATTCCCTAATTCTTTTAGATGAAACATTAATGTTTACCTATCTCACGTTACCAAATGCATTGGAGAGCTATCTCAGTCTCATCCACCCAAGGTTTTCAAGGTACTACCCATATTCTTAAAAAATGATAAAAAACAATAACATTGTCTTAAAAAAATGTATGAATAATGAAATATAACATTTCCACAATTATATCACAATATATTATTTCAATATATTAACTTAATCAATTCCTTATCAAACCATTTTCAAAACCCATTTTAAACGTATATTAAAGATATTTTTTAATCAATGTGTATCATACCACATTGAATCATTCAAATTAATTATCATTTAAAATATTATTTTTCATATAAATAAATATTTTTTTAAAACATGGACACAATGAGAAATATTTTTATGAATAAATCGATAAAAAATTTAAAATAAGATTTTAGTTAATGTGTTTTTAACAAATTAAGAGATACTTTAATACTAATAATTGAGGATAAAATTTAATAATAACATTATAATATAATGAAAATAAATGGATTCATGATATAATATTCTGAAGGACACACCATATAATAGTGAATTGGTGTGTAACAATAATGAAGTCTCAATGGTATGTAAATTTAGGAGAAATCCCTTATAAAACTTGTATAATTATATTTAGGATAAATCTTTTACATAATAATGTGTGGAAAAAAATTAACAGAGTCAATATTATTAGATATTCAGTTTAAATAAATCTGAGAACATTCAAACTTATTTAGGTAAAAATAACACCAATGAGTTGGATGTATAACTCAATGAAATGAAATTTTGTTAAAATAACTCTTATCAAGTTCATATCAATGACTTGAGAGTTCATACATAGAGGGATTATGTGAATGAAAAGTATATCCAAACAATGGGTAGAGTAAATTAAAAAATATATAAATAAATAGTTATTATACACATAATCATAGAAAGACATAAGTAAACATTAAATGATTAACCAAAGGAATGGAAATTTGGTTAAAAAGTTCCCTTATCGATTTGGTAACATATGAAACGTACAACACAAGATAGAAGGATTATAAAATTAAGATTTAAATACAAATTATTTAATTTATATTAAATAAACAATACAACAATGATTAGTAAATAAACCACAAAAAGGAAATAGTGGCAAACATTGCATTATTCCCACATGAATAAAATGTGAAATGGGACTGCCTTACCACATTGTAATCAATCGACTCGTATGTCCAAAAATAATAAACACCAAATAAATAATAAAATGAAATGTATATAAAGATAATCATGATAATATATAAAAAATGGAAGTACACAATACACAACATTCCATAAATAAGTGGTGAACAATTGAAATCTCATGAAATTTAATGTTAGATAAGACACCTGTAACACCCCACCCCAACCTCATTGTCTTGTGGAGGATGTGAGGGCTACTTAGCCTTAAGAGACATTAATGTGATGCCAAAGGATGGAAATTAATTCCAAGGGATTCAAGATCAATATGGTATATGATTTCCCCTTATGAAAAAACCAACCAAACCATCCACTAACAACAACTATATGATGCATGTCAAGATAACACCCAAACACGTATTCCCAAAACAACCATATTGTTCCACAATACAACCCCAAACCAAAACAACTAGACATGTCCACCAACATCAGAGTACAAGAAGAAACTAAAAAAATAAAGCACGATGATCCTTGACTACTACATAGCTCCACAACTATCTCCAAGCTCCAAGCTCACCAAGACATCACAACACACCACTAAAGGAGGTTGATGCCTTACCTTTTTCTCACGTCATGGTACATGACTTCTGCAAAGACACCAATGTTCCAAAGCAGGGGGTGAGTATTAAAACATAGTAGGATTTACCCAGATGACTTCCCTACACATGCCACTAGGATAAAACCATTAGCACATTTATATAAAATAATTTATATAAATTAAATCAGAAGTGCAACCACTTTCATAAGCCATACAAACCATTTCCAAGACATCACATCTAACCTAATAAACCAAGGGAAATACAAAAAGGACATGCTACAAACCATCTCATCATTTCCACGTTACCGCAACCACATTCATCTTGCAATGGAATGCACAAAAATACATCCAAAACAACCAAACAACAAAATGGTGGAGCTTTCGTCCAACCTATTTACCCATTCACACATTATTGGAACTTCCCGTCCATAGACCACTATGGGTGGCCCTTCCGTCCACTATCCATCCCCGTTTTATAGAGGTACTTCTAGCCACTTCCAGACAAAATTGCAAATAATCCAATCCAAGCATATAACCCACCAAGGTCACAACCACGTGCAATGAACCAATTCCATTTCATATCAAACAATTTCAATAATTTATCCATTTATTGAAAACCATTTTCCATGACAAAAAACATTTCAATAAAACAACCCTTTTAAATGAAAACCATTTCCATCAATCATTATCAAAAATAAACCATAGCATCCCATTTTAAAATCTCCATTTTAAAATCCACAACAATAGAATTTCAACACAAAACCCCCCTTTTCGAAAAAATCCCCAAAACATCACCCAAGGGATTTATAATAAATTTCACACATCAAAACACAATTAATTTCAAGGATAACAAATTAATTGTATCAAAAACCATTAGATCTAACCATGTGTAGTCAAGAGGGAAACCACCTACCTTTAGTTTTCCCGATAAATAGGCCCAAAAGACACCTCACCTCAAATCCGGCGAACGCACCACCAAAACCTCTCTAGATACCTTCCCCTAGAATCCATAAACCTTAAAATCATCATTCAAGGAAACCAAAACCCTATATCTACAAACAAAAAGTGTATATCTTGAAAACCAAGAAAGATGGTAGAGTAGATCTAGAGGAAAACACAAGAGAAACAAGAGGAGAGACTTACCCAAGAGAAAACACCTTCAAACCGCCTTGAAACCCCTTTAAAATGATTCAAAATAGAGTGGGAGAGAACCCTTAACCCCTGAGAACCCAAAATCCCATGTAAGGCTCGAGTGGGAAAAAAGATTGGAGTGAAATAGGCTAAGCCTACGGGAGCCAAGAACTTATAACCCTATTTTTAAGTGGTTGCACGGTTAGCCTGCATGGTTTGGAAAACGGTGCGCTAACCGTGCACATGATAATGGCTCAAGAGAAAGGTTCCTCACAGTTTCCTTGCACGGTTTGTAAAACCGTGTGCTGGTCATGTGAAGGCTACTTTCTCCCCTGACCAATTTACTGGAGAACCTGCACAGTTTCCACTAACTGTGCTCAAATGGTGCACCCCTTTAAAATAATCCAAATTCATCCAATATATTTCCAATCTTTTCCATCTTCTTCCCAACTCATCCCATGAACTTTGAACACATAAGAATGCATAAAAACGCCACATACCTCATACTAGGGTTGCTACATTCTCCCCACAATTGTAATTTCTATCCTCAGAATGTAGTGAACTCACCCTTTGCCGAAAGATCTCGGGCCACTGCTCGACCATCTTTTTCTCACTCTCCCAAGTATCCTATTGAATCTGACCATGTTTCCACAAAAAATGAACTAATATGATTATTTTACCACGCAATACTTTCTCTTTCCTATCCACAACCCGCACTGGCACATGCACCGACGAAGCATCCGGTTCTAGCTCAACATGATCCCAGTGAATCACATTTTCATGATCCGGCTGATAATATTTCAACTAAGACACATGAAACAAAATGTGCACCACAATGAACCTAGGTGGAAAATCCAAATGATAATCCACCTCACCAAACAACTCAAGAATATCAAAAGGCCCAATATCCCTCGGAGATAACATTCCATGCTTCACAAACCGATGATGTCCCAACCATGGAGAGATCCTCAAGAAGACATGATCACTCACCATGAACGACAACGGCCATCGATGATGATCCTCATAATATTTCTAAAAACAATAAGCCGTCTCAATTCCCTTCATGATCAACTTGATATTCTCTGTAGTTTTCTAGACAAGGCTTGGTCCGATCATCTAGTACTCACCCATTTCCACCCAACATATTGGAGAACGACATGGCCGCCCATACAATGCTTAAAACAACGCCATCTGTATGGATGCCTGATAACTGTCATTATAGGAGAACACAACCAATGACAAGTTATTATCCCACACAACACCAAAATCCATGACACATTCCCACAACATATCCTCCATAGTTTGTATCTTCCTCTCGGAATGACCATCCGTATGAGGTAGATACGCCATGCTCATAGTCAACTGTGTCCCAAGGGCCATCTGCTTGTACTTCTAGAAATGAGATGTAAACATTGGATCTCTATCTGATAAGATCAAAACTAGAACAACATCATTCTTTACCACCTCTTGGGTATAGATTTTGGATAGATCCTCCACCGTATGAGATTCATGAATCGGGTTGAAATGGGCCAACTTTGTTATCAGATCCACTACCACCCAAATGGCATCATGCTTTCTGACCATTCCTAGGAGACCTGTAAAAAATCCATCACTATCTACTCCCACATCCAAACAAGGATTTTTAAAGACTGTAACATTCCTACTGGTGTCTGATGCTCTGCCTTGACCCACTGACAAGTCAAGCATCCCTAAACAGACTCAGCCACACTTATTTTCATACCAAACCACCAGAACTACGCTTTCAATGGTTTATACATTTTTTGAATTTCAGGATGAACATCCTACATAAAATGATGATACGCCCTGAGAAGGTCCCCCTGACAAGAAACTAGTGCAACCACCCGATTCTGAAAACACAAAACTGTATCTCAATTTAGTTGCCAACCCTCAATGTTATACCCACCATAGAGTCTCGAACCCATGGTCACATACTCAAAATCAGATATCTGTGCATTTCTAACTAGGCCAACCAAGTCAGGAATCAAAAAAACTGAAAAGAAGACCACACTATCGCCCTGGTCCTCACATTCCAACAACATTTCAGCTATAACCGACATCAACTGTCACTGGTCTGATGCTTGTTTCACCACCTGAGCATATTATTTTCTACTAAATGCATCAGCCACTAAATTTACCTTACCTTGTGTGTACATCAAGACAAAATCAAACATCTGGAGATAGTTCATCCATCTTCTTTGCCTCAAGTTAAAATTCAATTGGGAGAAAATGTGTTTCAATCTATTATGATCTTTATATACTGTGATTTTCTCACTAAAAAGATAATTATGCCACACTTTCAAAGCATGGGCCACTGCTTCCAATTCCAAATCATGAGATGGGAAGTTCTTCTCATGCACCCTTAACTGCCATGAGTTATGCACAACCACATGAGTCACTTTCATCAGAACTCACCCAAACCCTAATCCTGATGCATCGCAATACACCATGTACCCTCTTCCAGGTTCTGGAAAAACCAAGATTGGCGCTGATGTAAGATGACCCTTTAGCTATAAGAAACACTACTGAAACTATTCATTCCACTGGAATGGAACATTCATAATTGTCGAAGCTATCATCGGCGAAGCCAGACATGAAACATCACAAAAAAATGCTGATAATACCCAGCTAGACCAAAAAAACTCTGTATCTCAATCCCATTCATTGGCAGTTGCCACGAGATAAATATCTCTATCTTTTCCGGATCCACTGAAACACCCCATTCAGAAATCACATTGCCATGAAAATTAACTTCCTGTATCCAAAAGTCACACTTTGATAATTTGGCATACAACTACTGATCCCTCAAGATCCCTAGCACTGTCGCCAAGTGATGCTCATGGTCCACCCTTTTCTTTGAATACAACATAATATAATCTACAAACACCACCACAAATGAATCCAAATATCTCTGAAACATCTTATTCATCAATTCCATAAACACCACTGGCACATTAATTAGACCAATGTTCATAACCACATATTCATAATGGTCATATCTACTTCTGAATTTTTTTTTAAGAATATACTCCTATCTCTCCGACAATTGATGATATCCTGAACTCAGGTCGATCTTGGAGAATGACTGGGCTCCCCTCAACTGGTCGAAAAAATCATCAATTCTTGGAAGTGGATATATATTCATTTTCATAACTTGGTTAAGTCTATTATAATCATCATAGAACCTCAAAGATCCATCCGCCTTTATCACAAACAACACAGGCGCTGCCCATGAAGACATGCTATGTCAGATAAACCCTTTGTTCTCTAACTATCCCAACTAGACTTTCAATTCCCACAATTCAGTTATTGCCATCATATAAGACGGATGTGATATAGGACCAGACCTCAGAAGGAGATCAATCATAAACACCACGTCTATTACGAGAGGTAACCAAGATAATTCTTTAGGAAAAACAACCATGAACTGATCCACCTCTATTGGAAGAACATTCTGGTAAACACCGTCTACCGATTCCAATGACAACATCGCCAAATGATACGATATTGTACCCACTGCTGATGCCAATAAACTTTTTGCACCCTACCTTTCATGAATATCTCCTCTAATGAGATTTCTAACACCATCATGGGTCGTAAAATCCATTTTCTGTGCATCACAATCGATGTGGGCCTTATACTACAATATCCAATCCATTCCCATGATTACATCATACACATCCATCTCAAGCATTGATAAATTCCAAATTAGCTCACCCTTTCCCACAATGATACAACATTCTTTACACAAGAAGGTTTGACACTCTCTTCGACCTAGAGGAGTTTGATGTTTCAAAAGCGATGACATTATTTCTACCCTTAAACCCAGAAAATCATCCACACATGCAGCAATAAAATAGTGTGAATCTCCCGTATCAAATAGAACATGCATCAAGGTAGAATTTAAAAGAATAGTACCTGGCACTGTAGATCGTCCCGACTAATCATCCACCACATCCTGCTCATCTCCGAACACATGTCTTCTAGCCACACTCTACTCTTTATTTCCCTTCTGATGCATTGTGGTATTCCAAGAATCACCATAAACCACCTTACTCTACTGAAAAGTGGTATGTTGTTGTCCCCATCCAATCGAATCATACGACGTATGTGATTCTTGAGGAGTGTCATGTGCACCTGACCTTGGAGCATTCTGACAATAACACTGCAGATTCACCATCTTCTTACAATTAGGATTTACTCGAGGTTGTGTCTTACAATCCTGCTTGATGTGGCTCATAGAACCACACTAAAAACATCCTGGCCTGCTCTGAGGATTCAGAGGAAAATTTATCGATCCAGCTATTGGATTATATGCCATATTCTTGCCCTGGGAATAAGTGTCCCTCCATCACATGAACCCAGTGATATAGTTCCCACTATTCCCCATGTGTACCACCATGTTTCCTCCACCCGGTGCCCCCAACAAATTGCTATCAGCCACTGATGATATATTCACCATCTTTATGTAATCATCTATACACAACACTGCTATCTTTGAATAGATTTCATGCCTTAACCCCACTCCAAAAATCCTTTCCTTCAATGACATGCTACCCACCACCTCATGTGCAAACCGCACTATGTTTATAATCTTAGTTTCGTACTCTATCACAGACATAAGCTTTTTCCTCAAACTTAAGAAATTAGTCATATGCTGAATTCTAAACGTATATGTGTAGAATTTTTTGTTAAAAAATTCCTCAAAGACTACCCACATCATACATTGGTCTGTCCACACATGGAATACCAACTCCCACCACTGAAGGGGAAGATCTTATAACATATAAATGGCAACATCACTTTTATCTCTACCAGAGTTCCCAAGAACTCGAAGATCATGTTCATTCTATTCAACCTTTCTTATTCCCTCTCCAGCTCTTAATCACCCCTAAAGATGGGTGGATTCTTCTTTTTAAACTGGATAACATCATCCACATTCATTGGTTCATCCATTTTATTTCCACTTTCTACAGTTTTGAAAGCTACCACTATGCTTTCCACTAACTATTGGTTCACCAGGGGCTAAGGTGCTACCACATTCTCAGAAGCCTCCTCCAGTTGGTCTCTACGACACCTACCCGATGCCATTTCATTAAATAGAAAACAAAAAACCATGAGTCTCACTTCCATAGACATCACGAAATCCCATTTCAAATCCCATTACAAAACACTTTCACAACCAGGCTATCCAGAAGTCCATATTTCCCATGTTTCACCATTTTGAAAATCATACCATTTCCAAAATACAAAATTTATTCACATTACAGTTCCACACAAAAACCATTTCCCAAATCAGCCCATAGTTTATTATACCACAATGAAATATGCATCCTAGTGGGAAGTCATTTCTACTATGCATGCCATGCCCATCTCATTGGCTACACCCACGACAATGAGATATCCAATGCCTATAAGTGTCTCCAAAACACTTCTATACCCAAATCCCATGTAACATGAATTTCAGCATAAAAGGGTGGGCTACGTCATTTTATATTATACATTCCATGTTCTAAAAATCTTATGCCTTGCTACTATCCCAATTCAAGGAATGTAACATAACGAATGTCAACAAAAAATCTGAAAATCACCTCCAAAGGACCGATCAAACTGATACCACTTGTAACACCCCAACCCTGCCTCATTGGATTAAAGAGGTGATGTAGGCTAATTGGACTTAAGCGACGTTCTCTAGATTCTAAAGATCGGAAATTAATACTGAGGGCTTCATGATCAAGTTGGGGAATGAATTTCCATTAAGACAAAACCAACTAAACCATCAAATAACAACCACTATATGATGCATGTTAAGAAAACAACCCAAACACATAATCCCAAAAAAAACAATTTTATTCCACAATACAACCCCAAACCAAAACAACTAGACATGCCCACCAATATCAGAGTACAAGAAGATACTAAACAACCAAAGCACCAAGAGCCATGGAAACTCCATAGCTCCACACCCTACTACAAGCTCCAAGATCCAACAATACATCTCAATGCACCACTTAATAAGGTTAATACCTTAACTTTTACCCCAGTCACAGTACACGACATCTGCAATGACACCGTCATGACAATGTAGGGGGTGAGTACTAAAACTCGGTAGGATTTCCCCAAATGACTTCCATACACAAGCCACTAAGATAAAATCGTTATAACATTTATATAAAACAGTTTATATTAATTAAATCACAAGTTCAACAATTTTCCTAATCCAAACATGCACTTACCAAGACATCACATCCAACCTAAGCAACCAATGGAAGGATAAACAAAAGATGCTGAAGACCATCTCATCATTTACACATTAGCACAACAACTTCTATCTTGAAAAGCAACACACAAAAACACAACCAGAGTAACCAAATAACCAAATGGTGGAACTTCCGTCCAACCATTCACCCATTCACACTTTAGTGGCACTTCCTCTCCACTTACAATTGATGGTGGACCTTCCGTCCACTATCCATCCCCTTTTTATAGTGGTACTTCCTGCCACTTCCACACAACATTCCAAACAATCCAAGCCAAACATATAATGCACCAAGGTAACATCCACATGAAATCAGCCAATTACATTTCATATCAGTCCATTTCAATAAATTATCCATCTATTGAAAACCATTTTACATTCCAAAAAACATTTCAAGAAACCTTCCCTTTTTATGAAAACCATTTCCATCAATAATTTTCACAAATCAACCATATAATCTCATTTTAAAATCTCAATTTCAAAATACATAGTAATCACATTTCCCCACAAAACCATCCATTTATCAAAAATCGTCAAAACAACACCCAAGGGATTTCTAATCAATTTCCCACATCATAAAGAAATTATTTTCAAGCACAAAAAAGTAATTGTAACCAAAATCTTTATCTCTAACCATGTGGAGCTGAGAGAGAAGCCACCTACATTTAGGGTTCCTGAGAAATCGACCCACAAGCCACCACACCTCAAATCCAGTGAACGCACAACTAAAGCCACTCTAGATCCCTTCCCCTATCATCAATAAGCCTTAAAATCATAATTAAAGAAAACCACAACCCTGGATGTACACACAAAAAGTGTATATCTAGAAAACCAATAAAGAGGGAAGAGTATATCTTGAAAAAAACACAAGAGAAACAAGAGGAGAGACTTACCCAGGATAAAACATTCAAAACGGCATTATACCCCTCTAAAACGCTTCAAAATAGAATAGGAGAGCATACTTAACCCCTGAGAACCCAAAATACTGAGTGAGGCTCGAGTGGGAGGAAGAATAGTGTGAAATAGTGTAAGCCTGAGGAGCCCGGAACTTATAACCCTATTTTTAAGTGGATGCACGGTTAGCCTGTGCAGTTTGGCAAGCCGTGTGCCAACCGTGAACACACTCATACCTAATGAGGAATGGTCCCCATAGTTTCCTCGCATGTTTTGGAAAACCATTCACCGATCATGCGAAACCTACTCTCTCCCCTACACTGTTTCATGGAGAACCTGCACGGTTTCCACTAACCATGCTCAAACCATGCACCCCTTTATGGGCCTCCAAACTCATCAAAAACCATTCAAAACTCTCACAAACTCTTCCCAACTCATCGAATTCACTTTAATAACATTAAAATGCACAATCAATGGCCTCATACCTCAAATCGGGGGTGCTACAAAACCTCTTACAACGTTCCTAGCTTGACCTGTTCATTCTTTAATCTCCAGAATAATAAACTATAGATAATTTATACTTTCATAAGATCCTTTTTTAAGTTTATTATTCCTTTTATATTTCTTATTTCATTGTTAAAAAATATTTAATTATTTAAGTTAATAATGGTGATTAGGTCGATATTTGGTACTTGAGTAAAAAAGGAACGTCTTATAATTACAAGTTGTTCCTCTGGTCAAAATTCAGTTTTATCATGAATTATATTCATTATTTATATATCATATATATCATATATATATAGATTATATATATGTATTTATAACAGTGCATGACAATTGAAGATAAAAAATGAAATGCATCGTTCATGAATTTGGTAAGCTGTACGTACGCATAGATGATACATTCATTTATATTTCATATTTTAATGGAATGAAAAAATAATTTTACATAGGTGTATTATAATTCCTATATAATATGATATATATATTTTTAACCCCATACATTTACTTTAGACATATGGCATTAACGATTCATATCACTTTGATGGGGAGGTAGTCCACACTTCCCCAAATGAAATTATCGTATTTACCCATTATAGAAATCATAAAGGTATTCTATGAATAAAAATAAATAAGAATAAGGAAAATAAAAATAAAATATATATCACATATTAATAAATTTCTATCATTATTTCCCTTATAAAAGGTGGTATGAAAATATTCAACAATCATCATTTATTGAGGCAATAGTTCTCTATCCATAGAAATTGTATGTTCATTACCCATTAGACAGAGGGGTGATTAAGTGTATTTGGAATCCTTTATATAAAAACACATATTATATTGAGGATACTGATGATGTTATAAAATAATGGGAAAAACAATTAATGTGGTTGGAGAAGTAATATAATAAAATGAACATAAAAGATGATGTTACCTTTAAATCAGGTAACTCCCTTTATTTTGAACAAAAAAGATATCTTGATGTGTATTCTTCCTATGGTAAGTCTTCTAGGTGGAGGACTGGGATGTAATGAGATTAATTGGGAATAGGTTGGATGAACTAAGGTTATTGAGAGGTGTGATTGATGGGTTATATGTCCGGTCTTTTTATAAGGGGGGGGAGGGGTTCTTTAGGATAGATTGAAAATATTATTTTATTACATAATTACATTCGGTTTATAACGGTCAAAAACTTATTACACAATATAATAAGAAGACTCTTATTATAAATAAAATAATCCAATATGAATTGGATAGGTTTTTTATATATTTTTAATAATTATAATCATATTTATTTAAATCATTCAGAAATGAGGTAAACATTGAATCATTATTGTGTCATAAATAATATTATATATTTGATGTCTAAAATTTATAAAAAAACTACCCTGAATTAGGAAATATTTTTATATTTCTAATTAATATATATATTCAAATATATAAATTATATAACCCTGCATTAAAAATTATTTATCAAAATAAATCTTCTTTAGGATATTTTTATTTTTTACATTAAATAAAAAGATATTAATTTCATTATCTTACCCATTGTATTTAAAAGGCTAGAAGACTCACCCATGGACTGTGTCGGTCAGGAATTACTCATTTTATAAGGTTAGGACTAGTTTTACCATAATTTTATATAATTATAATATTGTTTTTACCTTGAATTACCCCGTTTACCTTTAACAGCATCAAATAAAGATCAAAAGTTACAATTCACCAAAAATTGTTTTCATCAAATTGAACAACATTTTACATACAAATATGAACCATGTATGTCATATTTTTGAAATTAAATTACTAAAAGTTGTAAAATTTCATTTAAATGAAAAAGTCATTTTTTTAACTTCTACTCATTTTTATCAGTATTCATAAAAAATTGATGTTTTTAGAAAAAAACCAAAAAATAATCTAAAGATATATTTGATATTCTGAATTAAAAAATGATTACTATTTTACCAAATTAAAGACATAAATTTTGAAATAGTTAATTTAGAATTAATTCTTGTTTTCATAACAAAAATCATGTTTTTTGATATAATACCTATCAAAAGATGGACATTTGTTTCTGTCCAATTTTACAGTGAAATTATATCCAATGAACAAAATTGAATTAAATTATTAACATTTATATAATTAAACATTAAATCCAATTTAAAAAATAGTATGATTATATAAATAAATTATATTAAAAGGTAGTTATGAATTAAAATACAGTATTTTTCACTATTCATTAAAAATGAATTTTATCAAAAAAATTAGCAAGAAATTACCTAAAGTATTTTTGATGTCCCAAATATAAATAACCATTTTTTTGTCAAATAGAACATATTAATGTGACCAAAACTAGATTTAAAGCGGGTTCTCAATAAAAATGCAGTTAATTGATCTTTAAAAAAATATTAGAGAATTTATGCTTAAAATTAGATTTATTCACATTTTAAGCCTATAACATTTATTGGATAAATTTAAAAACATTTAACCAAACATGTATAATCATATTGTATTTAATTCTATTTATTTCCACCAATACAATGGCTAGGCCTTAACTACTATTTAAAATAATATTATATTATTATTTTTCAATATGACTCAGCATTGTGTGTAACATTAGACTTTAGAGAACCATGTTGTTTTGTATCAGGTACATCATCAAACATTTCATCCATGTTAAAACCATTATCCTTGATTAATATTGTTTTAATGTTATATATTACCATAAATTTTCTAATTATCCTGATATTATATGATACAAATTTAAATATGTATTGATCCAATGTGATTATCCATCATCCTTGTATTTAACGATATCATCTTGCAACATTAACATAAATTTTATGTTTCCTAGTCATCTTTACTCCCATAATAGAAATTTTAGACCAATACTTTTTAGGTACATCCCCAAGTTAACCCATGTAGTTTTCCATGATATAAATGATTTAAGATCTCAATATATTGAATAAAATAAATGTGATTTATTTTATTCTCCCATTTATGTAATATGGAACTATTTTTTTATATACACCCAGAATTAACATATTTGGGTTTTAATTAATTTTTTTATATTAAAAACCCTGTAATAACATTTAAATGTTCTTGGGTTGATAATATTTTTATGACATAAAATAATGTAAATATAGGTATTGCGAATAGATGAGTATATTAATAACCGTATAGATATTCATGAGGAATATATTGAGCATATAAATATATCTAGAAATTTTTTTTAGGCATATAGTGAAATGGTTATATTAAATTACACCCATGTTTAGATGCACCATATAGATGTGGAACTGGAATAGTTGTATCTATGGGTAATAAATTCTCAAATAGAAAATTGGGATTTTCTGAATCATCATCTAGTTCATGAAATTTATTCATGTTGAAAACCATGTTTGGAACACATTTGGGATGTGTTTTAGAAATTAAAAAACTCATTACTATCAATTATGAAAGAATTGATCGAATTTTTTTCTTTAGAAAATAAAATGTGAAACACTACCAATGATAATAAATATATAAACATAAAGACTCATAATTCAAATTATATGTATAATTTATATGTTAATTTTTATTGTTTTATAAATTTCTATTTTATATGTTAATTTAATATTATATTATTTTAATATTTTTTATTTTTTTAAAATATGATAAAAAATTCTTATAACAAATGTGATAGGAATTGTACGTATTTCCAAAATGAGATTACTATAATAATGGGAATTTTATTTATATTTTTTTTATCATACCTAATAATCAATAATGAATTTAATTTAACAATCAAAACATACCCTATTTTGTAATATTATCAATGAAAAGAAGGAAGGAATGAAATTAAGACAATTATTTAATCATGATAAAGAATATTATATTCAAATTTTTACATCTCATAAATTTTCAATGAGGTTTCATATATAATTAAAAAAAAGGAACTGTAAAATTTTTATTTTTTTGAATAGTGTGAAATTTAGTAGTTAATTAACAATGAAAATTGATTTTTTTGACAAACAACATTCTTGAAACCAAATTTCATCGTAAGTTACTACTAAAAATTTATTGGCATAAATGCAAGGAACATAGTCACCATCCTACTCAATTACATAATATAATTATTGATAAATAAAATAATATATTATTAACATAATTTATGTTAAATTATTAATATTATTAGGTGTTTCAAATTGATATTCATGTTAATGAAATATAATTTTAAATGATATAATAGTTATAGAAATAATGAACCATATAATGAATGTTTATCAGCATCTTTTCATTAATGATTTGTAAGAATATTAGGAATGATAGAAATTAACTAAAATGTTTATTATGGTATGTTATTATTTTATATATAAATAAATTATTTTGGAATGGATAATATTTGATATGTTCTTAATTTTGAGGGAAATATAGTCAATTAGGTTTATTTGATTTTGAGAAATAATATTTTTCTTAGAATACACTAGTTGAAAAATTATGAATTTTCAATTGATATTTTTAAAGAATGTTAATAATAATTTTTGGAAAATTATTTTAGTTATATTTATGCATTTTTAGAAAATGGAGAACTCAATTCTTTTTAGAAATAATATTAGATTCTGTGAGCCCACATTGCTTGATCCCACAACAGATGAGTTATATGAATTATACGACTGACAATAATGTTTTTTATTTTTTGGTTACTTTGAAATATACCTTAGGAACATTATATTACATTTAAATATTGTGTATAATTTTGGAAAAATATTTTTATGGAAAAATCATTTAATATTTTTATTATACCTAGTGGATTTATGATAGTTTTTGAATTGATTCATAAGGATGATTATTATATATCCATTATGCATAACCACTGATTTATCATTAACTATAATATGGGATTAAAAAAACTAATTAATGAATCTTATAGTTATATAGTATTTTTATATGTAGAATGTTCTATGTTTAAATTTTTATTTGGTTAATAATATTTAAGTGAAATCATTTTTTAAATTATATTATTTTTTGTTAAAAAAATCTGGTTTTGGTAACAAAATTTAGACTAGTGTAATACATTGATTTGATTTTATAGAATAATGTGATAGATTAGAATTTAATAATAGTGATTCAAGAATGAAATATTATACATTAAATCTCATTATTTATATAAATATATTATTATATCAATATGAATGAATAATGTATGAACTATTAATTTTCATATAATTATATTAAATTATTTCCATAATTATGATTCTAAAACTATCCCTTATCATTAAATAAAAGTAGTGTTAATAAACAAATTAATCATTTTTTATAAATCAATGTTATATTCTCTCATTAATATTTCATAAATCAATATTCTATCAAAATCCATATTTTAACATACCACTAGTGTTCTCATAAATTATATTCTTATTATGTGATAAATTCATTTTTAAATATCATTATTTTTAAAATACATTTCGAAAAATATTTTTATGATGTTGGACATTCAAAATTAAATTATCAAATATAAAAATTATGATAAATGATAATATGTTCATATTTGAAATAATATATTTATCTAATTGATTTAAAGTATGACATTCAAATATTTTAAATTAATAAAACTATGATTGATTGTATAAAAAAAATTCAACACAAAGAATAACCGACCATTGAAATATAGTACCATTATACACTAATAGTTATGTGGGTAGGTATGGAAAGTATTATCTTCTTTTATAAAATTAAAAATCTTTCCATGGAATTTATATATATTTTTAATTATCAGTAAATAATAATTAATATTTTCGTAGTTATATTTTATTTGAAAAAATAATTTTTTTCATACTATAATAATTTTAATATTTTATTGCAAGTAATAATTACAATTAATTTATAGAACTATAAAAATTATATATTATAAGATGATAATATTTTATTAAAATAGAAATTAAAACAATCTAATGGTGAAATTTTGGTATTTTTTTATAATTTTTTTACTAAATAGTGTGAATTCCTGATTATTTAAATACAATCGATTCATTTCCTTACGGTTTGAACTTTAAAAGATCTATTAGATTTTTATTTGGTAATAATGTTATATAAAATCCATTTTATATAGAATATAAAAAAATATTTATTAAACAAAATTCCATATTTGAGTATAAGTCTAATTTTGTGATTGTAAATTCAATTGTGTACAAATAATTTTTCAATTTATAAAGCAATCTAAATTAATCAATTAAAATAATTTTTTTGAAGAAATATTTATATAAAATTAATATATACAATCAATATTTATATTTATTTATGTTCATAAAATAACTTTTTATAGTCATAATGTTATCAAAATGATCAAATTTTCATGAATATTATATTTATTTAAAACCAATATTTATATATCTTTTTTTTGATTAAAATTAAAAACATTTATGCCAATTATTTAAATTGAATGAAATAATTGGAGTCAATTTTTTATTTATTATAACTAATATTAAATATTCTTTTAAATATTTTTCTATTCATTATTTGATAACAATATAAAAATAATATTAAAATTGGAGAAAATATATATAGGTGAAAGTGGGTAATCATTGAGGATAATAGAATAACCTTTTTATGCACAATTTACTTATAAATGGTGGTGATTTTGATAGAGAATGTCACCCCTATAGTCCATTATATATCTATTTTTTTATGAATATAGCTTTAGTGGGACTTCAAATTTTTGAATAGTTTTGGGTATTTAGGAAAATTACACTGATCGTCAATTATAAAAGGGAACCACCCTACAACATTTTATTCGTAGATATAAATCTGATTAGATTGATCTAGATAAACTGTAAAATATCCCCCAACATCCTAAAAACGTTATAATGATTGTTTATTCTCAATTTCGAACAATATGTTAATTAATAAGAGATACAATGGAGGTTATTATTAGCTAAGGAAATCATCTTCATCTACCTCATAATTTGCACTTATTTTTTTCCACTATAATTTTTGTTTTTAAAATTACTAAATACATAAAATAGAATCTATTATATTTTTATATTTTATTATGATTATGGATGAATATTCATCCATACCCCCTTCATTCAAATGGGAATGAAAAAGATAGAATGTCTGTATAGATGACTACTAATAAGAGAAATGACCTAATTATTTTTCAATCACCACCTCTCAAAAATTTTCATGATGACAGTATAAATGTATATATATTTATTATTCGTCAAATTATATACATTCTGTAAAACTACTTAACATATTCCTTCTAACTATATCATCCATTGACAAATGATAACATTACTCTTATGGAGGAGAGTCCACCACCACAGAAATCAATGAGATTAATTATTTTATAGAATCGTTTATATTTTATAGGTTAGTTCACTTACATAAATAGGATAATATATTTAATATAATTGTCACTATCAACTGATTAAATATCTTTTAACTTATTTCTATAATTATCATTGAAAAAATGAAAACATTAGTCATGTGTATGTGTGACCTACTCTTTAAATGATTTTGTAACAACCCATGTAAGTTATGAATAATATATATTTTTACCTATGTCTATTTATAAATTAGATATTGTTTTAGAGGATTAAAAAGAGATTAAATCCAATCTTAAGCATGGAATACAGTAATATTTTTAAAAGACTATTTTTCTGCCTTTTGATGGAAACCCATTTTTAAATCAATATTTTTAAAATTTTATAAGATCTATTTGTCAAAATAAATTTATTCATTATGATTGGGAGATTGAAATTTACCATGGGTATATTTTTGGTATTTTTCTGAACATGATCATTTTTTTTAATGAATAATGAAAAATACTTCATTTTACATCATAACTATTTTTTCATCTAATTTATTTATATGGATAGATTATCTTTTTAATTGGTATTAAAGTGTAATTAGAATATATTTATACCATCTAATCCAATGGTGGTCATTATAATTAATTTCACTTTGGAAATGTGTATAAAGAACTTCCAAACTTTTCATAGATATTGTTTCTAAAAAAACACGCTATTTTTTTTACAACGGGAATTATTTTTAAATTAATTAATGAAATTTATGTGTTTGGAATTTGGTAAAATGGATTACATATTTAGAATCAGAAGGTCCAAATTATGTAATCAATTCTCTTTTGTTTTTGGACATTATGAATAACAACGACAGTAATTATCTTTAATTATCTTGATTAATTAGTAATCGGGTAGTTAAGGATAATAACATAATATCATAATAATAAAAAATGACCCCAAAATGTGTCCTAATTATACTGGTTGTGTCATAGACGACCATGGGATTCCTTGTTCGAATCTTGGGGACCCCATGGAATCACTTTTGTTTGATAATGACTTTTTATCTTTTTATTTTTAAAGAAAGTTAAATATAACAAAGAATATATCACCTGAGTAAAACATTTTTAATTTTGTCTGCATAAATAATATATTGGACTATAAATAGTAATTGGAAAGATAAAAATATTTCCTAAATCATATAATTTTTTATTATTTTATAGACATTATATATATTAAATTATTTATGACATCATGGTGATGCATCGATTACCTCATTAAATAACAATTTATATAAAATAAAATGATAGTGTAAAATCTAAAAAATACACTTGTAAAAGACTTATTTGATGAGTATATTTAGAACAATTATCACCTTATCCTCTATATACATAAATTTAGGACCTTTAGAATCCGAAACTTATTTGAAAATAAAGTAACATTTTATACCTTTCCAAGAGTGCCCCTCCTCTCCTATTTTAAAAGGCCCCCACCTCTACCTCCTTACCCACACTTCCCAGGCCTTTGGCTCGGCCAATCCCTACTCATTTTATCTCTCCACATCCGTCTTTTTATCATAGAAGCCTCACATTAGGCATAAATCTCTTCAAGAAACCCTTTTGGTTCTAACCAAGATGAGTTACCCGATTTAAAGGTAAAGACTTCTCTAATGTTATTTTGTTTTATTTTGCTTCTCCATCCCCCTAAATTCTTTTTATTCATTTATTTTGTAACAAAAACAGTATTTTAAATATACTAGGATGTTTTTATAATAATTATTCTAGATAAACATACACACACCAACATCTAATGGTTAAAGAACATACTGTTTCTGTTGATGGAAAATTTCTGCCTCACGAAACGATGATTGTTCAATATTCTTATAACACCTTCAAAGGTGGCCATTAAGATGTCACTATATCTATATATGATATATAATATTTATATGTTTTCCTTAAGATTCTCTATTTTTCATTTATGTCATACCTTTATGACTTCCATTATAGGTATACGCGAAATCTTCATTTTAAGAAGTGCGGACTACCGCCCCCTCAAAGTGATTTGATTAGTTAATGCCATATGTGGGACATATAATGGATGGAATTAATGATATTATATATGATAATATACTGTAATTATAATATACCTTTATATCATTATGATTCTAATCCATAAAATATGAAAAAGAAATTAAAGTAGCGTTCATGCATACGCACGGCTTACCGTCTCCATGAACGACACATTTAATTTCTTACCCCTAAATGTTATGTAATATTGTAAATGCATGAATATAGTAGATATATGTGACATACATGATATCTAAGTCATGAATATAATTATATATATAATTTATATTTTACCACATGAACAACTTGTAATTATAACGATTTTATTTTTGACTGAAGTACAAATGATCGACAAAACGACCATTATTAACTTAAATAATTACATAGTGTTCATAACATGGTAATAAGTGATATAAAAGGAATACTGAACATGAAAAAGGTTCATAATAAAGTAGAAATTAACTAAAGTTTATTATTCAGGACGTTAAAGAAATATCGAGTCAAGTCAGACCCGAGGTAAGGGACTTCATCTCAATATCCTTTCATTGAGGCATATTATGATTTATACACAACATTCTATTATACGGTGTATAAAACCCATTGAATTTTATGTTTATTCAAAATGAATATTTTTTATAGGGAGTGTTTACTAAATGAAAAAGGGATTTTTTTTGTACGGATGCGGCGACAATGACTTCTCCACTGCCGTGACCATTATTTGAGCTTCAACGTCCTTTACAAGCCATAACTCTTTTGAAAAAAGGAAAAATAAATACCATGTTTTACTTTTCTTTTATTTTGGTATTGAAAATGGTTTTCATAATGTTTTTATATCAATGTGTTTCATTGATACCTTGTGATTGAATAGTTGAAATGTTACTTTTTCATATATGCATATTTTATGTGATACGATTATGTTATGGTTCTTGGGAATTGTTATGAAGATGGGTGGTTCCGTGATAAACTAAGGGTGTGTGAGCCCGATATAGCTCTCTAATGCATTGGGTACCGTGAAGGAGTTAAAAATTAAGGTTCTTCCGAAGCGATTTAGGGAATATACTTTGATGGGTATTCCAAACATAACATTGAGGGTTACTCCCTACGTAAGAATGTTATGAATGCCTCAAGTTGCCTTTATATCTTATGATTTTTATGATTTATTAATGATTTTATGAGGTATGTTAAAATGCTTATGTTTTATGAGTGATGTATGATTTTATACATGGACTAATGTTTTCATTTCGTACTTTTTTATCCCTTACTGAGCTTTTTCTGCACATCCAATGTTTGTGAAATATTTTTCACAGGTCAAGGGAAAGGTACATGATGTGATGATAGTGTCAAGGAAGTGTCATGAAAGAATCCATGATTTATTTTAAAACTATTTCCCTTGATGGGAAAAATGATTATTATCTTTTATGTAACCACTTTTTTTTAAATGTGTAATGTAATGAATGATTTATGATCTAATTCTCTAAAACCCTAAACCTGAAAAGATCCTCAGCGTGTATTCTTGAAGTAACTCAGGATTAAGTAATCTCAAAGGCTGGGGACTTATAGGTTTTAACCAAGTAATTTGGTCATAATAAATTATAATTTTCTGTTTTAAAATTATAATATATGTAAACAATTTATAATTATATAATGATTATTAGTTGTGGATTATTGAAATATTACTTTTTGACCGAATTCAACACACCAATCGCATTTTGATATTATAAATTTAAATTAATTAAATCAAATGATGTGGAAATAAATAAATATGTAATTAAATATTATATTAAAAATGAAGAAAAATTGTTTAATTATTTTGTATCAAACATAAAAAGTTTTGTAATTAATATAAATAATTAATACTATGTTATTACGTAAGAGATCAGTGATATACAATACATGTCGATACTCACGTTATGTGATTCAATATCAAAACATCCTTCATTGAGACTAAAGTTATTTTATGTCCAACTGTATTTTTAAAATATTTATATAATTCCAATTCATTATTAATAATTATTTTTATTTTTATTCATGTTATTTAACATTCAACTTTTTTCACTATCTCTTCCATGTTTTTTTAATAAGAGGTATTTTGATCTGTAAGAAATTTTATATATCAATGTATTTTATGGGGATAAACTGCTCCTTAATTATCTATTATATGATATGATTTTATGGTAAAATACCACATAATATTTAATATATTATTTCAATATTATTTATGTTTTAAATCAATATTATAACCATAAAAATTTATTTGATTTATTATCACAACATTTTCATGATCACTATATTGAATTTATGTCTCAAATTTATTTTCAGGTGTCATCTTCCATATTCACCAATAATTTCATTTTTACCGTCAATAAAATCCCCCTTCGATATGAAATAATATGAATCTATTTTTATTCATTGTATTTAATGATTAATATTGTTTTTTGTTCTATCATGGGGTTACGATTTAATCATTACAAATTGGGAAAGGGACCATTACACATTTTCCTTAATATTAAGGATTGTTTATTATTGAATTTACATTTAGGTAATTTTTTATTGGCATTTTATAATATACAAAATAATTTTTATTATAAATTTTTTATTTATAATTTTTATACATAATTGTCCATTTTTCAATCCATAGATATTATAATGATTGTAAAAATGTTTTTTTGAAATGAAAACATTTTTTTTTGTTTTTGGTCAAAATTTTGATATCTTTTAAATTTAAATTTTGCAAACAGTTTTTAGAATTATTTTTTAATATTTTAAGATATAATATTAAATAAATTTTAATCAATGTATTTTATTTTTCTAAATGGGCAGAAATATATATTCATGTCCTTTTCTAAAGAGGATCTTTTTAACTAATTTTCAATATTGTGAATGGAATAATTTTTTATCTTATACACAATGTATGGAATTACATACCATTATTACCACTCAATTACTTAAATATTCCGTTATAATTATAAAATTTTATCAACAAATTAATTTATTTATATATTATTTCATATATTTTTCAATTCTGAGTATGTGATTTCATTATTTAATGGGTATTTATCTCAATAAGATATTTTATATAATAATTTAAATACATTTCCATCAATAGTGGCACCCATTACTATAACAGAAAACTCCTCAATTATTTATATATGACTCTAAAAAATATACCTAGATTATTCTACCTTATTTTGAATTTGTAATACATGTCCTATGTTCATATATCAAATTCCTTTACTAGGATGTTTCCATTGATTATTATATTATAAAATATCATACAACACATTTTTTCCCAATTTATAATTCTTATGTTTATGTATTGCGATTTTTTTCGTGAAACAAAAAATTCATAAATATGTTCTGAATAATAGACCCACATATTTATTAAAGACATTTTATAAATCTATATACTCGTGCGGAGTCATGTATGGGATTAGGAATTAAACGTAATTCATTCAAGGACATTATCAACCATGTGGTATTATCTAATAAATTAAATTTGAATAATGTTTATGTCATGCTATATATTGTTATCCCATTTTATATGATTCTAGAATTTTATCATATCATGTTAATAATATTATGATCTCATGGGATTAACATGTTATATATCATTCATGATATCATGTTAGACCTTACAATGACACATTATCTTTCATTGTCCTATTTAATCCCTTGTTTGGATTTTAACTCACCCAATTCTTCTCTATAATTTCAATATTAATCCCATGGATTTTAAGGAGATCATAGTGATTTAGTACATTATTTTAGAGAATAAAATAAATATGTTTTATTTTATTTGTACATTTATGTATCATGAACCTAATTTGCTAGGACAGTAGGACTCTTCATATTTAGGTTTTTATAAATGGATATTAATGTTAAATAGCACGTAATAATATATGTAAAAATTTTGGGTTCTTATTGTTAAAAAAATAAACAGTATAAAGAAAAAAAACAATAATTTTCATTTCCAAATTAATTAAGTGATTTAAAAATTTTAATATGATGGATATCTGATTTAGAGTGAATTATATGATTAGATGATGATTTATTATAAATGATGAACAATTGATGGAATATATAAATAATACTATAGATTGGTACATTCATTATTACAATATAATTTCATCTACTCCCATTATATATGGTCATAACACTAGATAATTAGTTTTAAATCCTATTCAATATAATAATTATATATTATTTAACTATATTGATGTGAAATGCTATACAGAACTAATATATTATATAAATATTATAATCAATACCCAAATATATTGATTGATATATATGAAAAATTATTGAATATTAAATATGAATATTTTTATTGTAATCTCATAGAATAATAAAAATGAATAATATATATTTGAGTATCATGGGAGCCATAGATAGACGACCCCCACATTTATATATACGGGATATTACTAAATGATAATGAGTATTCAATAAAAATCTCCATCTGCTAAGGTATTATTTATTTTTTATTAATGAAAATTACATCAAAATTATTTCATTTGATATATATATATATAATTAAATTTATTATTCAATCTCATAATTAAATATATTCCCATAATGTTGTTGATGAAAAATAAATGAATTATCATAAATTTTCTAAAATTCAATTGATAAATGAATGATCACATAGAAGTAGTTTGTGAATTTTTATATCCATAAAACCATTCGTATATGATTAACGATTTCAATAAATTAAAAATGGAAAAACAAATAATTTATATATTACAATTTTTAATCACAAAATAAAATAATTATAATTCATAAAAAAATTACTAATTTTAAACACATTATAATTTATCCATATATGGTAGACGATCTATGTATATAATTTTAATGAAATTTATATTTTCATCCAATATGAGCGCATTCATATAGTTCATTTTATGATATATAATATATATATATTATATTATATAAATTATAAATATATTATATTAATCATAAATTTTTTATACACATTAAATATATTCTTTTCATTTATTTATTATTGAAGATATAAATATATATTGAAACCCCCTTTTTTCTTATATTTTTCAAATAAGTATTTTTATTGGAATAATTTATTTCATATTATTATCAACAACATATATATATATATATAATATATGGTTGGATTCATATTGGTGTTTAAAAATAGTTTTTAAATTATAATTATTCTTTCCAAAAAGAAAACATTATTTATTTATAATTAGGCCTGAAAAATAATTCGAATATTAAATTTTCATATTAACAATTAATATTAGTGATATTGAAAAAAGAATCTTATTTATTGTAAACATTTTAAAAATAAACAACCTGTACAAAAATTTATAAATAAAAACAATATACATAATGAAATATTCTATAATATAAACTCATTTATAATAATTTTTTTTCATTCATTGTAAAAAAATAAGAGCAATTTTTTTCCCTCATATATATTATAATATTATATGAATGTAATTATTTAAAAATATTAACACCTAGGAAAATGAAATAATATATCAAGGTTGTGATTATTTACTAAAATTTTCATCTTTGATATATCCAACCACTGAGTGAATTAATAATAAAACACTCTAGTATGTGTATGGTGGTGGAGAGACAGAAATTATTTCAATATATGAAAATAAATATCTATTCGATTAACAAAGAAATTTATAATTATCAAATATAGAGGTCAACTATGTTATGTAAATTTAATTACATAACTATTTAAGAAAATTAATCGTATTTTTGATGTTATAACATTCTGAATATTGATATAGTCTTACCAAATATATCTGAGAAGGTAGTCTAAATTTTATCAAAATTACTAGGGATTAACCATATCTATGTAAAATTACAATGTAATTTTATACAAGGATCTCTATTATGTGAATTGTTTTGGTACCTCAATATCCATATTGTAATATGAACATTTATATAATAATAATTAATTGATGAAATATGTTGTTTATCAGAAAATAGATCTCCCAAGATATCACAGCGTGTGATAAAATTAAATTTGATAGTATATACCATGGAATCATTTACTATATCCAATATTGTATTTTTCTAAATGAAATCATTCAACACCCAATTTCAATTATTTTTAAATGGTTTTAAAAAAACATAAAATATTCTAGTGAGGTTTACTAATTTAATATATAATTTCAAAAATTCCATGAAATAATAATACCCATATATAGTAGATGAATTAAAAATAGTTATATATTCTCTAAAATAAAAATCAAAAGCAAGTGGATTCTAAAAAATATTCTAACATGGACGATACATGGATATGTGAAAATTAAAATGTGTGGACGTTTTATATATTAATTGAAACATATATTGAAGAAACAAATGTATTTTTATACAATAATGATATTTATATGAGTGATAACAAAATTACTCCTCTCATAGGGTTTATGCTTGGCTTAATCTGAATCTCTTATCATTTCGGTGAGGATGAAAATATTTCTATCTATACGATTTTTCATCTCGATTGATAATATAGAATGAGGAATAGAGATTCATAAATATATAAATATTTTATATAATCTACAATATGATACATAATAAAATCAAAATTTTGTTTTCAAAAATAAATTTCAATCACAACGATCCAATTAAATTACTAAATTTATCTAAAATCAAAATTTTATACATTATCTAATCCATTCACTATTATTTTTATTTCATCACCACGCATTGAAATTATTAATTTAAAAAATATTATTTAAAAATATAAATTTTAGACCCTAGAAATGATTTTTAGAAAAAAAAACTATTTCAATAAATGATTCACACAAATAAAAAAATAATATAAAAATAGGATAAAAAATATTTAACATAATTTTATGGTATGAAATCTCCATTTTTTTGACATATGATATATTTCCAATCATAAAATTCCATATATCCACATCCTAACATATTTTAACTGGAATTACCCCATATATGCAATATATTTCACATTGATACAATTATGTATTATTATATAATGATTTAAACATAAATACGAAATTTTAAATGAATTTTTATTTATTAAATTATTTTATTTTTAATCATACTTGTATTATTGATATTAGGGATTTATATAATACTGATAAAAGTTTTGGCTAATAAATTTATGTAATGTTATAATTGGTGGCCATTATGTATATCAAATAATGATCACTATGTTTAATAATAACTTCCAAAAATGTATATTACCCAAATTTTAAAAATTTAATTATAACTCAAATAATATAATGGTATTTCATTCTCTCTCCAATTTTCATATTATATTAACATATTATACATAAAAAAGTGTATCATGGGGTTTTAATGGATTTTTGCTTGCCACCTCTGAAAAACAAGTCTCTATTGATCTTAATTTTCCATATACAAAATGGTTACTAGGTTTATTGGATGCATTGTTGTATGATATTATATATTATATTTAATATCACAATTTAATATGATTTTTAATTTTAAAATTTATATGAAAATGGAAAATAATTTTTTAAATCTTTTATGTAATACAGTTCTATAAAGGTAGAAATGATAGAATTTTATAGATAATGTCAATGAAATGTCACAATGATGATTTGAATTCATTATAAAACACAGTTCCCATAGAATAATATTTAATAATTATTTTATATATAATATTTATATTGTATAATGAGTTTAAATTTTATTAAATAAGTTTATATGGGTAATAAATCTTTTGAAATCCCTGATTTTTAATCCTATAGAAGTCAATGTGTGAAATTTAATTAATTATATTTTCTATTTATGTAATATATTTTTTTTAGAAATGAGTTACAATAAAAATTAATTTATTTTAAATACGTGGGTGATATTTTTAATGGTTTTATTGAGTTATTTGGTTTAATTTATGATGGTTTATACCCATTAAAACGTTAGGATACAATTCATCATTGTAATGAGTCAATTAATCACTCTTATGGTAGTTATGTCATTTTTTGTTAACATAGTTCAATAATTAATAAACTCAATACATGATTTTTTATTTAGATATTGGTATAGAAACCAATTATAAATTTAATAAAACTATTAATTATCATATTGTATATTTGATAATTAACAATTATATATTTTACATTCATTATTATTCATGTTTTCTTATTGGTCTCCCTGGTAAATGAATGAATATTTTTTGGATTAAAATCAATGTATGATTTAGATGGGTTTAATTTAGATATTTTTATATATTTTTATTTAATGATTTATAGAATGAAGTCTTGTTTATAGGTTAATCTTTAGAAAATACGAGGATTCATGAAATGTGGGGTGTGTGACTAAATTTATAGTGATATTATATTTCATCAAATGTGATATAAATTAACATCAAATTTATAAAACTTGTACAATTATATTTTTATAAAGGTCACATTAATGAGTTAAAATACAATATGTGGTGATATTTAGGATAAAAATATGTTTCTTAATTATTGTACAGTCACTTTGTTTCTATTAAAATAAAAAAAACTTTGTATTACATCTTATTAAAAACATTTATCTCATCTTCATGGGTGGATAGACATGTTATGAAGGTATAAAATAAACTAGTTGAGATCATTGTTTAATCATGATGGGGGATTTTAGAAATATAAAATAGGTATTACATCATTTATAAGAGGATCCAATTATTGTTATAACATGATAATAAAACAATCATTTTTATAGTGACTTTGATATATGATATGATTTATTAGTGGGAAATGAAATTTTTAAATTTTATGGTAGATGGATCGAACATCTATAATATCAAGTGATAAATTAATATATCTAATGGATTTTCTGTTATAATTATAGTTGCCTATTTCAAAAATGAATAATGAGAAATTATGGTCCATATTGGGAATTGATAAATCCAATCTCACATTAATGGAAAATAAATATATATTTCCCTTGTTTATATTATCATTATTTTGTGATTTAGATTCACGTTGTTTCCATCATATTTAGTTAAATTATTATACTTATTGAATTTTTTTAAACAAAAATATAACGATTGTTTGAACCTTAATGACTAAATTATAATGTATATAATAATAATATATTTATCATGACCCCTCCCTTCAATGACATCCCTCATGCATTTTCAATAAAGGGAGATGATGAACCCCATGTCCGGCCTCTAGTAGGCCCCATGGCGGTGATCAACCCCAAAGTTATACAAATCATACCAAAGGAGAGGAATAACCCTTTTTAAAGAAAACAATATCTGGAGATATGATGTTTCAACCTTAAAACATCTTTAATTCATATATCAAAGAAATCAAAATCCAACCCATATTCATGTTTAAAAATGAAATTACTACAAATGAAATAAAACTCTAATGTGTGTACCAAAAGTAATACTAAAAATCCACACAAAAACTGTCCCTGGGTCTGAGCTGGAAATGTTCTAAAAAACCCACATAATCCCCCTAAAAACATGAATTAAGGTTTATATACGTAGGGTAATAATATAGGTAAAATAATTAAGAAAACCCTAAGTATCTAGTGGACCCATGAAAGGAAGCATAATAATTCTGGTGTGAGAACACAAAAGAACCAAAAAGAACCTATCAAGGTATAGTATCCATTCCATCCTTGACAAGGCATTCTCATTAAGAAACAAAAGTTATGTAATGTAATATAGTAATTACATCAACAATCTAGGTTCCCTTACACTACCTATTAGATTAACTACTCATTCCTAGTGGTAAATTTCCTCATATTCCCACCACTTTCTAAAGAACCACATCACAGCCCCCCCCCCCCCCCCACACACACAATAGTCCCCCAAACCTAATCTCATCCCATATCATAGGTGTTAAGCAATAATACATTGAAACCAAAGAGGCTTTTTTCCATGAACACATCATTTACTTCCCACAAACATGTCGGTCACAACTACATCAAATCCATGCCACACACACCTGAGCCACAAACCCCACAACAACCAAAAGGAACATGGGAAATCACAAAACATATCATGTGGAAAAAACCTAAAAAAGAAGAACACGTATCATCACAATGACACAAGGCAATCACAACGTGCCAGAACACACCTGGGCCTCAAAAACCTCAACCTTAATTATGAAATAGTGGGATATAACCACATGGAAGAGGGAGTAGGTAAGAGCTCGTGGCAGTCCATTCATCTACCCACAGAGTGGTTTGTGAAATATACAATCCCACATGTTGGTGTGAATGTTCATCACATAATGCTCAACAATAGAGGGTGGGTATAGAACTAACATGGGAAATACAAATATATATACATAGATATTATACAAATCACCCAACCCAACCAATGGGTTTTATAATAGTTGACCATGTCACCACACATCACCATTACAGCCACCTCTAAATTAACCACAACACAGAACAAGACACGAACCCAATCAATTTTCCTAACCAATTTTTTATCTTCTTCCACTCTTCATTGATAAATTTATCCATTTTTCCATTATCTAACCTAACTAAAGAAATTTATAAATTTTATTCATTAATAATTTATTCATTTATTCCACTTCATTCCAAAAATACACCTCGCACATCACACGACAAAAAACACCAAAAAAATAAAATTTTGAGATACTCTGTGTGAATCACTCATACCAACCTAAATTACCTTCTTTAGATTCATCCCATAAAAACCAACCACACAGAAACACATTACGTAACACATCATGTACAACTCGTTCATAGCCCTACTGAAAAACAAATCCCATCCACTCGAAAATCAGTCCATCTACCAAATAGATATAAAATCACACCTTCTGAACTACCCCGTAATACACAACTGTGCTGACAACTGCAACACCAAAAATTCCATATAAAATATAATTTCATATTTTATAAGTCATTCATTAATTAAATTCCCCCAGTCAATTTATGGGTTATCACAAATCTAGGTAATCCCATGGAATCCTTTTATTTTCAAAGTGTACATGATTTATAAATTTATATATAAAAAATTTCAACAAGATCCTAGAAATATGAGATCAATTTAGTGCAAAAACAAGGACCAGACAATAAATTATTTTTTGTGGAGCATTTAGACTGTACAATTAAGAAAATCAAAATATCATCAATCCACAAAACTTGTTATCATAATATATTTACTCCTATAAATTTCATATAACAAATTCTAATAATTGATTAATATAGCACACCAATGATATACTGTAATGAAATTGTAGATCCACCTCACATAATGTACAATGAAAGATTAACGAAGGGTCATTCATAACTCTATAGGTTGTCATCATTAATTGTGAGGAAACATATCTCACATCGGTCCTTCAATATCTTATCCTGTGAGATCTGGACCCACATGGGGATGCAGTGACACCATCGATTCAATCAATGACCAATTATTAACATGTTACACACATGTTGAAAGGTTTCCTTCAAATGAAAATGAAATCAGGGGGAAAATAGAGGAAAAAACAAAAAAAATCATTGAAACAAAAGAGGAAAGTCGCTCAGATCGATGACAGATTTTTATGGAACAATTATATATTCTTTATAATCGACTTATATAGAGGGAATCATCTAAATTTCAATGAGGGGCTACCGAGTCTCCATTAAGTAGAGGGATTAATGCATCCATTGGGTTTGAGAAATCAATAGTGGCATAAAAGATTAAAAAATTACATCATCGGGGTATTACATGATGTGTAATCTCCTTTCACATTGTGTAATACATTGAGGTCCATGTATTTCAAAAAACATGTTTCCTCATGGTTTTTTATTTTCAAACCCTGAATAATTTAAAACTGTAAAAATACGAGGACAACCCTTGAAATAGATGGTCTTGTCATGTATTGCCATTACTCTACAAGTAAACCCCTTACATGTAGCCTTTACCAACTGAAGTTCAAAAAACCCCCTATGAGTCTCCTTTAAACAATTCCAACATCAAAAATTGAAATGTAATTTACTAGAAGGACACAAACCATTACGATATTATTTTAATAATATATTTTATGTTTTTTTAATTTATAAGTAATGATATTGATCATGGATACTCTAAGACCATTATGGATGTATAATATATTATAACAGTTTTATCATCTGTTAAAAAGATTACTGACTTGTGGTATAAAACATTATTGAATTATGTTATATGATCATTTGATCACTCATGGGGGTGACCAGACTTATGGTATTGTACACCATTATGATATTCATAGTGATCATATCATATTCTATATGATATAATTTATGGATTTATATTATTTATCCTAAATAGTAAATAGTTACCTAGCTATTGGATGGTAAAAATTACTGAATTTATCATGCATCCACATAATCACTAAGAGTAATTCAGTTTTGGAAATTAAAGTGTTCATATAATATTCATGTACCTACCCTAACAACATACATTTCATTAGTCATGATTTTTTACTAGTAGACCATATGATAATATATATTTACATGTATTTTTAATATATCAGAATTAATTGAATATGGGGTATTGTCTCATGAATGATCAAATTAGGTAAGAGAAATATTTAAATTTCGATAAAATAAATGTACTAATTTATGAAATTATATTATTTATAATTTTATAGATTAACTAAAAGATAAATAATTTTTTTGTATATTTATACTCTTTATATATTATTATTTTCATTTCTTATTTTATTCATTTTTATAATAATTTGTGTTATACATCATTAAATGGGATGAACGTATGAACTTTTATTTGTATTAATAGGTTCTTATGGTATTTTGTGTATAGTGATGGGGTATAACAAAATATTAATGTATTAAAGAATAATACATTATCAATCAATTTATATAAAATTTACTATCATATTTTATAATACCACTTCAATAATTACATCTAATAATGGGAGCGGGGGAATGACTGAGTGTTTTTGTTTATTAGACAACACCCAAATTTTTGTGAACTAAAATATTACATAGAACTAACACCCCATGATATTAAGATATATTTACTTGAAATAAATTTAATCTCTTTAATAAATTTTATTTTATAATACATCTAGAAATTAGAATCATAACATTATGTTCAAGTGTTTATTCGAAAAATATCACTGATCTTTAATAATCCCTAAAGTATATAATTTAAAAATTATTCTTATATAAAATCCATTCAATTAGAAATTATTAATAGTATTAAATAAAATTTGAAATATATATATATATATTCTCCCTAATAGACCCATATTTATTAATAACAATCACTAATATTTTAGTAATGTTAATTTATTCATTACGAAATATGATTGTGTCATAAAAGATTTTTAACTTCCCATTTTTAGAATATAATTTAAATAATTTCATCAACATTTTGAAAAAATATTATTTAATTTGAATATAATATTTTAGCAAATCATACAAAATTTAAACTAAGGTGAAATTTTGGGAAATATCATGAAAACAATGATTTTTAGAGAATAATTAAATATACACCTTTTTGGTAAAATATAAATTATTTAATAAAAAAATTATTTATAAATTATAACTAAAATTAGAAAATGTTTGTATTTAATTATATTTAGCATAATATATTATATTTTAATGATAATTATTCTCAATTTTGATATTATAATATTTCTAATATTAAAACAAAAGCATTATGAAAATAATTTTTAAATGCATAATTTTCATCCATATAAAAAAATAATAATGTTCGATGATAAATTAAATATATGATATTTATATTTTATATACATTTATATATTAATTTTAGTCATTCTCATGAAGTTCATTATTTATATTGTAAATTTAATATCATGTTATGAATGACAAATTCATTTTTTGAAAACTCTTTTTTCTACATGAAAACATTTTTATTTTAAATAAAAAATTTCCCCAATACTTTAATTTAATTTAAAAAATGGATTCTTTATTTTTAATGATAACTCAGTATATTATATATTAATGTGAACAATTTTTTTTATATAATCAATAATATACACTTGAAAAAATAAAATTAAAGTTAAGATTAAAATGGGCTTAACTAATGATGATCATAAAATATTAACATTAAAATGACATTAAAAATATTATCAATACCTTTTTATGTCAATATTTCAATCGTATCAAATATTCTATATATAGTTATATATTTTGGATCTATATTAGATGTTAAAAATATAGGTATGATTAGTTAATTTGAAAAAAATTGGTTGTTCTCCAACTCAATTGTGATATTTCACTCGATACAATCAATTTTTACACCACTCAATATATTATATCAATAAAATAAATATCTCAAAAAGATACATTAAAATGTTATAGAGGTTATGTACTTTGGAAAATTCGATCCCTTATTTCCTTGAAAGGATATATGAAGGAGGTTTCTTTAAGAGAATGTATTCATCTTAACAAGGATCTTTCATTTTCATTCATCTTTTTCATTATTCAGTTATTTCTTAACAATTAAAATATAAAATAACTAGTATATCCAATTTATAAATATTTTCTGGTTTCTAAATACTAATATAAATTCATCTCCTCCTCCACTAAATGGAATACAAATAATATACTTATTTTTTTAGATAACAACTATCCCGTTAAATGAATTTTTTTTTTCAATCACTGATCCAGACCATATTGAATAAAGATGGAAATAATGAAAAAATATTAAAAATATTATGTTATATAAATCATTTAATATTAATATAAAATATAATTCCTTAACCTATCACACATTAATGGAAATATATAACCACTCTTGCATATGTTTTTCAAATTGTCAGAACAAAGTGATGTGACTCATATTCCTTTTACAAAAATCATGATTTTTATAATAAATCCAATAAGTAAATATTATATTTTTAATTTTGTATCATTCTAGAGATGATGGAAAACTACCTATAAATAACTACCTAATCATCCGTGATAAAACATGCTTGGGATAACAATCCAATTAATACTCAAAAAAATAATAATAAAGAACAACTGTTAATAAATTATGGCAATATTTAATAATAAAATAACATATTATATTATAAACTGGAATTTGGTTTTGATAAAAATAAATAATACTATTAAACCATTATGATTTATGTTAATGTGTGCACAACTAAAATGAATTTTGTGGCATGTTTTTTGTCTTATTTTCTATTTACTATGAATATTCAAATGTTATGAAAAATATTTCATTAATATGGTATATATTCATCACATTATATATATAATGTATTTAATAATTAATAATTAATTTTATTTTTTTGTTTTATTTTGAATAGTTTATCGCATGTAAATTTATTAGATAATTTCCATGTTGTAAATAAATAAAATTTTCATGTACAATTTAGTTTTTTATATTAAATATTCATTGTCTATTATATTATATCATTAGGAGAGTAATATATTATGATATTATTTTATTATGTTAACAAATTTTTAAAATTTAATGTTGATACACATAATTTATTCTTAAATTATTTTTCACGTCATCACATGATCATTGTAATGGTCATCCCACTCCAATTGTCTTTCTTGGAACATATGTTTTGTTATACACATATAATATTTTATAATATTTATATACATCACATTTTATATGTCATATAATAAATCTTGTTATATTTAGTTTATTTAATGATTATTTTATAGGTATTTCTTCTTTAGTCTTATGATACCGAAGTTACCATTGTCATATGATATTTATGCTTAAATCTCAATTAAATCATGATTATTTATGCTTGAATTTATGTTTAAGATGTTTTTTTCATTTTGTAGTAAAAAATTACTTTTTATATTATCTAGTTATTTAGGATCTTTTAACATTGTTGGACTATTTTCCTCAATTTATTACTTAAGATGATTAATAAAATATTTATAATAAAATCTGTCAGTACTTTTATTTTCGAAAGAAAATTGTTTTTTATATAAATAATGTTTTAAGAGAAAAACTCTAAAAATATATTACAATTTTTTTTCAATGTTTTTATCCATATATTTTGTACAAAAAACATAGAATGAATTTGTTCTATAAATTTCCATACCAGATGCATTTGACTACTCTAACATAATGTATAAGAATCAATAATCTAACATACAAAAAATTAATGGAACAGACACCCTATCAGAAAAATATATTGTTTTAATGTTTTATTTATATGTTTAAATGTATTTTTTTAATGAAAATTGGATTCCTAATGTCCTAGATACAAATTTTTTTTAATGCGCTCTTCAAAAATAATTGATGGGTTTCAAGAAAATTATTCTTAATGATAATATTTTGTTAATTATATTAATCAAAGACATTAACAGATTAGTTTACCTATAAAGTACTAGGTTTATTCTAGAATTATACTATCCCTATCAATTCATTGTTTGGTTGATAATTAGCATTTCAGGGGAATGAATTGATATTCCATTTCTTGATTAATTTTTCTTGTAATTAACATTACCATTGAATATTCCAATTCTCATTATTTGTGGAATTTTAATTTACAATAATTATTCATATAATTTATAATTAATATATTTATTACAAAAATAGGATAGAATTCTTTTGACACTATCATACTTTGATTACTATGTGATTTTTTGTGGAAATAGTGATAATTTTTAATCATTATTAAATATGGGTATTTATTAATTATTAATATTGTTCATGAAATAAATATATAATTAAAATGACCATAAATGTGTAGGAAATATATTTATCAGATGTCCCCATACATATATATCAACTTGACATATTAATTGATATATATAGATAATAGTTAATCTAGAATTACATGTGTTTTTATCCGTTGTTTTAAACTAATGTGCGACTCGTACTGACAGTGTGGAAATCATACTGTGTAATATCACGATGAAAAATATTAATAATTTCATTCATTATGAATTAACTTATAATTATCTGTGGTATTAACTCATTTTTTTATAAATGGATACAATTTATTTTCATGTTATTTATTATATTAAATTTTTATTTAGTTATTTACATTTCTATATTGAGTATACATTATGTATTCCTCAATGAAAATATATTTATTAAATATAATGTCTATTTATATATATAAATTTTAATAATGATTATTCCTTATTTATTTTATGTTTTCTATTTACGATACCTTCCCATTTATGAAACTCTTATTGAGAATTTTAGCTCGACATTTTTTTTTAAACTTTCTAAATGTTATGAAGAAGGATTCATTGTATGAGTTCACTGATGTGAATTTTTTACATTCACTATCATGTATTATATTTTTTCAAATTTAATGTGTGTTTCAAGAAATTATCTAATTTACCAAGAGTACTAAAATATGTTGTGATTTGAGATGTGATTTCATATTTTTACCACCAATGTAATAACGTAACCCTCAATATTTGGTTATATAGCCCCAGGTCATTATATTCTATAATAGATAAAATATTAGTTGTATACATGGGAGATAGATTTTGAAAAAAAATGATTTAGGAAATATAACCCTATGAAAGAATTTTATTTTACTTATATCAGAACATAATAAATTTTTTCTGACACCTATTATATGTTTTTTTCCTTGAAATACATCACTATCTGGATAGCAAAAGTGCTTGTGGTTCTGGAATTGTCTTACCATGGGGCAATAATATAAAAAATGGAACATTATAATTTTACATGATCTTTACATAATTACCTCTAATAATTATTAGTGTAATTTATGAAACTCCATGGTGATATTATTTGGATTATTCACATTTTATTTTCAAACCATTATGATTTATTTGAAGACATAATGACAATGAATGACCAATGATAAAACAAATGTGTATTATATTGATAATAATTTGTCATGATTTATACATCATATTAGTTATTATTTGGTTTCC